>OZ057398.1:121811781-122411781 GCA_964056695.1 Melieria picta
TGTCCTTAAAATTGCAAAGTCCTTTTAAAAGGAACTGAGTACGCCCTGCTACTATGAATGAACTAGTTTCACGCCTATATAATCATCTGGATGGGTCTCAACAAAAGGGGTTTTTTGTGGCACGGTGTAATAATTGCTTCCGAAAAAATTTATTAAAATTGATTTTCAATAAAGACAATTTTTGTTCAAAAAAGCACCAAAAAACTGCGCATACTTTTTGTATGACCCAATAGAAACATTAAATATCATTGGTTTAATAACTAATAAATAATTATATTAAATTAAGTAATTTTTTTATCAATGAAATATTTTTGTGAAACTATTCTCAGAAAAGCAAAAAGGACGTCAGAATAAAAAAATAATAATTAAAAAATGTAATGTGTTTTTTATCAATGAAATATTTTTGTATTAGGTGTAATAATTGCTACTTTAAAAATTGATTGATTAAAATTTGTTTTCAATAAAGCCAATTTTGTACCAAATGTACCAAACCGCGCATAATTTTTGTGCTCCAACCCAACACAAACAATAAATTTCAATGGTTTAATAATGAATAACTAAATTAAATCAAATAATTTTTTTTTAATGAAATATTTTTGTGATACTATTCTCAGAAAAGAAAAAAGGACGTCAGAATAAAAAAATAATAATTAAAAAATGTAATATGTTTTTATCAATGAAATATTTTTGTAGTACGGTGTAATAATTGTTACTTTAAAAATTGATTGATTAAAATTTGTTTTCAATAAAGCAAATTTTGTATCAAATGTACCAAACCGCGCATAATTTTTGTGCGCCAATCCAATACAAACACTAAATTTCAATGGTTTAATAATTAATAATTATATGAAATGAAAATTAAATCAAATAATTTTTTTTATGAAATATTTTTGTGATACTATTCTCAGAAAAGAAAAACGGACGTCAGAATAAAAAATTAATAATTAAAAAATTTAATAATCACTGAAATATTTTTGTGAAACTATTTTCAGAAAAAAAGGACTTCAGAATAAAAAAAGCCTTTTGGCTAAACTTCCCTTTAACCCATTTTCGGCCGCTACCAGAAATAGCCAATATTTTTTTAATTCCTTTTAAGGACTTACATTTAGGACCTTAATCAAGAATATTTTTGGATTTTTTTCGTGTTTTTTTTTTTTATTATTTTTTTTATAAATTAATAAAAATTTAATTTCAAATAAAAACAAATATATATGTACATAATTTTGGTCAAATAATAATCAAGCATGAAAACAAACAATTGTTGGCTTACATATGTACATACATGACGACTTCTGGCCAATTTTCGATTTTTCGACCACTGAAAAGTACGCGGTGCTGAGAGGTAAAAATATTTTCATAATTTTATGGATATCAATTGATTGCGGTAATTTGGTCTTTAGGCTTCGTAAATAATCAATAATAAATCAATAATTTGAAAAGGTTATATATTTTTCAGAATATTCAAAATATGACTAAAAAAATGCTTTTTTTCGTGCCTTCGCCAACATCTCTAAATTTATCTTTTTTAAAAAAAATTATTATTTCGAGGGGTTACCAAAAGACCAAAGCTATTTTATGCATCAAAAGTTCACAGATATAATGTCTAAGTGCAGAGCTACTCTCCTTCAAAGTGGCTGGTCGAAAAATCGACCAGCGGCCGAAAATGGGTTAATTTGAAATCTTGAACATTGTTTTGTGTGGTTATTTGAAAACACTGAACAAAATTTTTATAATTTTTTAAAAATATTTGTATACTCAATAATTTGTTTTGTGTTTTAATATTTGTGAATACATCTAGAAAGTGTTTGCCGTGTCAAATCGGCGCAAATTTTTTATAAATGAATATTTTGCGCGTTTTGCATTGCGCAGTTGGCGTCCATTGCCCGCATTCTTGGCGCTCACTTTTCTGCACTTTTCTCAATTGAACTTGACAACTAATTGACAATTGAGTCGCATTGGCAGCGCGTCGCCTAAATTTAGCGACTGTGCGTTCGCGGACATGGACGGCGGCAGCAATTCGAGTATTCAAATGTGCCGCGCGCACAATTGAGGCGGCAGTTGATGGCACTTCCGGCGTTGCGAATTGGCGCGTACGCGTGCAGCAATTGAGCGCCCAAGTCTGCGCACTTCCCCATACCCACACACACACACACACACATGCATTGGCAGTGCGTAGAGCGAGGCAGCTGCTGCTAATGGCGTCTTGCAACATTCTTGCGGCATCGCAATTGCATGGAATTCGAATGAATAGCGGCCAAATATTTATTTTCACATTTTGCGCTCATAACTGTCGAGCAAATGTTTTTATTTCGTACTTGAACGACAGCATTGGCCATTCGCAAGTTCGATGAAATAATGAATGAATGAATGTGTATGTTGGCTGCTTCCGTTTGGGCAGAAATTCCTTGCGTCTATTTTGAAAACGGCAACACACATACACACACACAATATACAGGAATATGGCCACTTCCGTTTGGCACAGCGTTTGACATGCGTTGGCCGGATGGGGGGGGAGGGGGTCGCTGGTCAATGAGGTGCAACGAAAATCTCAACACTTTTATAAAATTTTACAATTCCGTCGCTAGTCCGACGTGTAAAGCAACGTTTTCAACAAAGCATGCACGAATTTATGTCTTTGAAAAAAACTGAAGCTCCCCACTTGTATGTTTTGTTGCCAATGCGGCGATTTACGAGGACATTTACGAGCTGCTGCAGACATACGTCAGCATTGTGGTCCCCCTTCCGCTTTCGCCGAGTTGCAAGAAATGGAACAATTTTGATAACATTGCTCGAAAATGTCGGCGCGCTGCCAGACACTCAAATGTGTCGCGCTGCAGCCATATCAGACGCAATTTATGTGTATGTGAATTTATCGGGGCACATGAGGCATGCAGCAGCAACAAATGCCTACGAGCCGCACGTTGTCGTTTACCTCAACTTGATTGAGCATTTGACACAGTTGTCGAATGCGCCGACGAGCCGCAGCATCCATCAAGTTTGCGGCGTGGAGTACAGTTTCCTCCGGCGATTAATCACCGGCACATCGTAGCCTTAGCAGACATCGCCCGAGTGTGGCAGGAAAAAAGTGTCACCCACCCGTAAAGGAAGTGCCTCATAAAGTTGCCTTAATTTCCGCATCTAATGCGGAGTAGCTCGCATTTTGTGCGCCCACCATGCAGTCGGTGTTCCTTACTAATTTCCCTTCAAAGTTTTCGCTGTGGGTTTTTTGTTTTTTGTGGCAAGTTTCGTATTTGGCGTTGAAGCGTCGATGCGCAGATGACTAATTGCCGCTTCCTGTTGCAGTTGCTGTTCTAGTTAGTTGTTGTTTGGCGGGTCTGTTGTGTCGGGGGTTTTATGGTTATGAAAAATTTGGGGCATGTTTATGCGTTTGTGGGCAAAGTGCTGTTCGCTGAGCGTCTGGGACGGAAAGCACTCGACGTTGACGTTGGAAACATGTGTGCTTTCAGTCTATTAGCGAAATTTTGCAGCCAAAACGCAAAGTTGTCTACTTTTAAATGATTTGCTAAGACAATTATGATTTCTAAAACTTGATATTTTTTAAATAGAAGCAAAATCTTGCTTGCAGAAAAATAATATCAAATATTTTTCAATTCAATTCAAGTTTATTAAGTCTATGGTGTACAAGAAATAACAGACTAGAAAAAAATATGGTACATAAATAAAGAAAAGTAAATTAAAAGAAAATTTGTATATTAAATTAAATTGTATTTGTATTTGTATAGCAGTAGGTCCACTAGAAACTCAAATACCAATGAATATTTTTTATAACAGATTTGAAAAAAGGTGCCCAAAGTGTGCAGACATTGGAGGCTCTTGAAGGATTCTTCACACGTACAAACGTATGTTCTGACATATATATTTACATACTTATGTACATATGTATGTTTCATGGTCTTTAAATTTAATTTTTGCTAGTTTTAGTCCCTAAATGGCTGGAATTTGTCTCAGCTCAGCATGTGAGCCACTCAAAACTTAAGCAGTTTTGTTTGATATTTGAGTGTTTTGAAGCAACACATGTTTGCAGTTGTGCCACGGGATACTTTGCCACACATTTTGTGCAGAAAATAAAAAAAAAGAAAAAAACCACGTTGAACTGTTTATGGACAATGGACAATTTGCTTGTGAGCGATTTGTAAAACTAAAAATTTCATTACAGTCTCTGTGATGTTATTGAGTGATGGTTTTGCTAGCTTCTCAGCATTGGAATTGTATTCCATCAAAGATTATAGATTACAAAGATGTTAATATAATTAAATTTAAGAATATATTTTTGTTAAGGTTAGGTTACACTGGCTGGTCAAAGACCGAATATCGGAGAACTATTGACGAATTTCAGTAAATCGATGATAGAAAGTGGTTTGTGAAGGTCAAACTAAGATGTCAAAGACGTGACGACATGTGTAATTTAATTATTTTTTGAAAACTGCTTCCATGTTTTTACTGATAGTTGAAAAATATTTTGGGGGGTTTCAAAACGTAATTCTTTAATATTCATAAATGTTTATGTAGTTTTAAATTCGACCCTAATATTTCGGGGGGGGTGGGTTCCAACTGCCAAAACCCTCCCTGAATCCGCCAATGGGACACTTACTTCTGATTCGTGAAACTCGAACTAAGATTATAAATACTTGCAAACATGTATGAGGAACATACAATGCATGTTAGGACCAATGTTTACTTGAGGTACTTTAATTATTTTTTCCAATAGTGTTCGGATACTCGAAGAGCAATGAAGTCTCCGTTTAAACTGCTGCAGTTTTTAAAACTTGTTTGTGATAGTTGAGATAATACTTAGGTCCTTAGTCACACTATATGGAGGTATAAAGATTTCATTGCTCTAGCAGTATCCGAACACTATTGATGAACTTTAGTAAATCCATGACAGAAAGTTGGGGCACCTCCCTCTGATTTGTGAAACTCGAAACAAGATTTTAAATACGTGCAAACATGTATCAAGGTCGTACAATGCATGTCTGGAGCTACATTTAATTTAGGTACTTGAAACTACTTTTAAAAACTGCTTCAATCTTTTTACTGATAGTTGAGAAACCAAAAAAGTATGATCGAGTTGAAAAGAGATGATCCTCACCTAGACAATGTATTCACCTAAAATTTGGTCCTTATGCAATGACTTTGGATTCTGAATGACTCAGGAATACCCTACAACGAAGCTGTAGACTAGTTTGTACGGAACAGGTTCTCTGTCCTATTATTATTAACGTCAGATCTTAGAAAGTTATTGACGACTGAGTTTGTGGCACATGGAAGTTTGTGGGCATTGACAAAACTGCTGTATCGGAAAATTATGAAACGAAAGGCGTCTTTCGCGCTCAGAAGAAACCTGTGTTGCAGATAGTTGATTGGAATAAAAGTTGAACGAAGTGAAAGCTGGGCGAGAGGGTTTTCGAGCAAGAATCTTGGCACATCTGATTGGAACATTTTCACATCATATGTGGTGAAAAGAAATACCAGGAAGATGACTATTTTAAAATCGAGTGGCATGGGACAGAAAGATTTTTAATCTTTCCTTTCTGCAATTAAAGGTGCTTGGAAACATTGTCTCTACTGTGTTAGAATGGGTTGTTTTGGGGAAAGAGCTGCAGTGATGGCTTTCGGTTGTTAATCACAGTTCAAGTTTTGTTGGGCTCGAACACAGACTGCAAGAAGGATGGTGACAAGGAAGATCTGGACAATGTGAAACAGTGAATCTTTGCATGTTCCTCATTCTCGCATAAGTATTAAACTTCATACGAGATGGAAATCAACTTTCACTTCGAGATGGAAATCAAGTTTTTTGTCTTGTAGCTGGTTTCAACAGTTTTTATCTGCTGCAGTTAGGCCTTCAACTAACTGTACGAGTACTTCCGTTTTACGAAGCACTTCAACCAACAACCAATACCAACACAAACATTGTCTCATAGTCAACAACGTTTGTAGCTGTGAATGTAAATGTGCAGGCATGTCAGTTTGCCGCTATTTTTGCCAATAACAACAATGCATCGCACGCACTCGCCTATTAGTGGCACACGCGCATGCGCAGCCCTCTGAATGCCGGGCCGTCGTAGCGGTTATTGTTATTTGTGCATTTGTGCACAATTTCCGGTACGTACAGTTTGTTGTTGTTTTCGAGCACGCAGCTCTGCTCTCCTCTGTTGTTTTTGTTTCCTTTCAGCTTTTGAAGCGTTTCAACTATGGACACAATTGCCGCCGTGTCGTGCAAGTGGGCGTGTTTGGCAGCATTGAATATTTCATTCGAGCTGAGCGCCTCGCCACCTAAGCTGGCCATACGCGCGTGGCAGCCAGACAGACAGAACAAGTGCAATGCCTGGGCACTGCGGCCCCCTCTGCACAGCACAGCTGCCGTAAGCCTTCGCCGCTCAGAGATGAACGCCGCTTCTCAAAAGGTACGAGTACACATTAATATTTTTATAAGGCAGCCATAGTTGTTTTCGAGAAACTATTTTTAATATCGTTCGCCCTTGGAGCACGGCAGATCCCTTAGTTTTCGTTGCGGCGCACACTCACGCCCACATGTCTTGTTTTTTATTCAATTACCGAGCACGAACTGCTAAACTAGGCACGCGCTGCCGCGGCGCACTGAGCTGGTGGGGGCTTTGCGTGGCGGTGTGTGCAGCGGCGCGTCTCGACGGTGCGCATCTGTTGCATGTTTCAAATATCCAAATATGATGTGGCATCAAAAGTACAACAACAGCAAACCGAGCAGCCGTGCGAGTTTATAAAAACGGCCAAAGAATTCGTGGGGGAGTTTTATGACTGGTTGTCAGGCATTGTGAGCAGATTTCAAGGATCTGTGTTGGTTTTGCGTTTTTTATGGATTGTTTTGTTGCTGCGCGGCATGGAAGCGGGACTCTTAAATGAAGCGGCTTCGTAGGAACTGCACTCGAAAGATATTTTAGGGCCACCAGAAGCGGGCGACATCAACGCTCTGAGCGTGTTCGATGCGCCACGAAGGGTTAAGCGCACTTTTTCATTGCTTGTGCTTGCGATGGAAAAAAAGGCGCGCAAACATGTGTTGTTATTGTATTTGTGTATTTGTTGTTGGTGTTAGGCCAAATGGCCTGTGGGTGCATAGGAAATTGATTTCAAATTTTCAACGAATGCGAAGATGATTGCGTTGATGGCTGTCGGGATTAAATGTTGCAAGTGTGAAATTTCATTATTGAAGGCACGTAACAGGAAATGAGGAAAATCGTACGAGTATGTTTGGCGTTCGATATTCGAAATTAAACGGAAATGAAGGCGAAGGAGATTTAGCGGCGAGGCTAAGCCGATTGAAATCAGAAAACAAAATGAATAACAACAAAGCAGACAAAGTGTTTGAGCGGAAGCTGAACTTTAAGTTGAAATTGTAATTGAAAAAAAAAATTGAAATTTTTCAAAACATTAGTACAGATGAGTGGAAAATTTCATAGATTTTGTAATATGAAACTTTTATATTTAACACATAAAGTTTTAGATGTAAAATTGAAATCTGACTTGTCGCTGACTTGTACAATGTAAATAATATTAAAACGCAAATCAGTGCAATAAAAATGTTGCAGCAGCTCAAACCACTGCGTCATCGAACCGACTAACAGCCACTTAAGTCTTGATTATAAACTTCTAAATGTATTAAAATAAACTGAAAACCCAACAAACAGGCAATGCACAGAAAAGCTGTGCCGTTTCTGTGTAGAATGGCAGCAGTTAGAGGTCCATTAGCAGCGGTACACTATGTACCAAAATAATTCTCAATGAGATGGAGAATTTTTAAACTTTTTATTCTTTCCACTTTCAATGATAAACTTGGCAAATAAGCCAACAACGAACGTTTTCGAGTCTTGTTCTCTGTTCACACTGAAGTCGGTGGGTGAAAATGAGACGTGATAAGTCACATGGTGCAAGGGTCACAGATTGCAGGGAAAGCAATTGACTGGAATACGCAAAGCAGTCGCAGAATTGGTACAACATTCAAACGCAAATGAAAAATGTTGGCAAAAGCTGGAGCGAAACGCAGCCACTGTCAAGAAACACATCCGAAGGGAGAAAGTTGAATGGAACTTCAAATTCAAATATTTTCACATATTACGTAGCGTTCTAAAGAAATTTCTGCAGCAAATATATTTGCGGGGCAAGAACAACTTTTGATGCGAGTGTAGCCACTGCGTCATCGAGCGGCACACAAATTCAATTGGCGATCGCACTTTTGTAATTCGTGCGGCGCATTTCAAGTGGAACACGTTTCGCTGCTTCGATTGCAGTTACCGACTTTGGGTTCGGTGTCGCCGCGAGTGAGCCATCCAAGAGCCAATTGTAAGCCACATGCACTCGAGCGCATTCAATCCAATTGACAGCGATGTCGCTGGATGCACCGGTCGGTGTTGGGTGTTTATGTTGAAAATTGAAAAACAACTCAACGCTGTTAAGTGGATTACTTTCATTTCGGTGGAAAGTGCACGTGAGTCGCTACAAAAGCGTGATTTATGAAGAATGGGAAATGGAAATGGCAGAAAAAAGGTTCTTAAATATTTTTGTAAACATTTCTCTGGCACACACGAACTAAGTGGTGTTTTTTAGTCTTTATAGAATAAAGATTAAAAAACTATGAGGACTGAAGAAGTTGCATTTGAGATTATGTAGAGTTCACACACTTTTTCGCATTTTTTAATTCTATGAATAATTTCAAACATTTGATTATGCGAGCTAAGAAATATTCAGTTATAGTTGCAACATGTTAAACATATTTTTGTTTTAATTTGAAATTTTTTTACTAAACTTTTAACAACTTTGTTCGTTATACTGGATCACCTTTGAAATAAATGTTTACTTATTTTAATTTAATTTTTTAATTTAAGTTTTTAAAACAACTTATAACCTAAAAAAAATACTTTTTAATAAAGAAAAAAATTGAAATTTGCAAATAATTATTATTATTAATTATTTATATTATTATATATTATTGTAATTAATTATTAATTCGTTAATATTTATCAATAATAATTATTGATTATGAATTATTATAATCTTTAAATAATTGAGAAATTTTATTTTTAAAATATTATCAAATAATGCAAATATTATTGTTGTTTGTTTCTACTTGTTTCTATGCATTAAACTTATGGGTTATTGTTCTTCTCATAGTTTTTTTGATTATTGTTTTGAATTTAAAAGATTTAAATTTAGTTTAGATTCTCACATTTTTATGATTTTTACTATGAATATTTGTAATAAATACATAAATAAATAAGTAAATAATTTTATTTTATTATTTATTATTTTTTATTTATTATTTGTTATTTACTATTTATTATTATTATTATTTATAATTATAATTAAGTTTAATTATTATTATTTTTAATTTATTTAAATTATTTTTATTTTCAATTTATTATGATTTTAATATTTTGCCAAAAAAGTGTGAGATTTTTTATCATTCTTATTCTGAATTTCGCATCACAATTAGTAAGAGATTCTCTAATAAAAAACTTATGAATCAGAATATTTTGTATTTTTTAGTACAAAAATAATAATAAAAATTATAAAAAAATAAAATAAAAAATTATAAATAAAAATAAAAAACTCGAAACTCTCTGAATTAACTCTGAATTAAATATCGCAATTAGTAAGGATTCTTTAATAAAAAAAGAATAATTTATGATTCAGAATATTTTTGTCTTTTTAATAAATAAAACTGGGAATATTTCCCTCACAATTGTATGAATCTTACTCTGAATAAATAAGAAATTTTTTAATAAAAACTTATGGTTCAGAATATTTTGTTTTCTTACATTTTTTATGATTATGATAAACAATTAGTGAGCGATTCTCTAATAAAAGAAAAAACTTCTGGTTCAAAATATTTTGTGTTCTCACATTTTTTATGATTCTTACTTTGAATCAAATATTGAAATTAGTAAGAGATTCTCTAATAAAAAAAGCAATTTCTGGGTCAAAATATTTGTTTTTTTTAATAAAAAAAATTCGGATTATTTGTTTCTCAAATTTTGTATGATGTATAATCTGAATTTAACATCACGTTTAGTAACAGGTTCTCTAATTAAAAAAATTATAAAACATTTTTTTCTTGCCACATTTTTTATGATTCTTACTTTGAATTTGTAAGAAACTCTGCAATAAAAAACTTATGGTTCAGAATATTTTGTCTGCTCACATATTTTTATGATTCTTGCACTGAATTAAACAATTAATACGAGCTTCTCTAATAAAAGAAAAACTAATGGTTCAGAATATTTTTTCTTCTTTTAATTTTTATGATTCTTACTTTGAATTAGTAAGAAATTCTCTAATAAAAAACCTTAGAGATTTTTTCTTCCCACATTTTTTTATGATTCTTACTCTAAATTAGTAAGAAATTCTTCAATAAAAAACTTGTGGTTCAGAATATTTTTTCTTCTCACATTTGTTTATGATTCTGGCACTGAATTAAACAATTAGTAAGAGATTCTCGAATAAAAGAAAAAAAACGTATGGTTCAGAATATTTTTGCTTCTTTTAATTTTTTATTATTCTTACTTTGAATTAGTAAGAAATTCTCCAATACAAAAAATAAGACATTTTTTCCCACATTTTTTTATGACTCTTACTCTGAATTATAAAGAAATTCTTCAAAAAGAAATTTCTTGTTCAGAATATTTTGTCTTCTCACATCTTTTTATGATTCTTGCACTGAATTAAACAATTAGTAAGAGATTCCCCAAAAAAAAGAAACAACTTATGGTTCAGAATATTTTTTCTTCTCACATGTTTTAATGACTCTTACTCTGAATCAAAGATCACAACGCATTTCGATTTAATTTAAATACTGAAACAGTCACTTGGCCAACTCACCACAACAAAATGTCTCCATTTCGATATTTTCAATTTTTCCCATATTTTTGTTTGGCAAAATCATTGGGAATCTTTGAATGAAAACGATTTTTATTTTTGAGGAAAATTCATGCGCAAAAATTTGAATACGAACTCAAAGTTGCGGCAGTGTCTTTCGTTTTTTTTCTTGGTGTAAGAAAAATTAATGTTCACATTTTCAATACGAATCGCAGAGCCCGAACTCGAACTCGAACTGCCATGAACGAAATTCGCAATTTTGCCAACTGTCGACACGAACGTTACGCACCAACGCCAAACGCACCGACACAACTGCGCGCTCAACAATTCTGGCGTTCTCTGCCGCCGGGGCACTGCGTAAGGTGGGCGCTGTCGAAAAGTCCACGGAAGCACTTTTGCTCACCGAGAGAATTGGTTAATGAATAAGCGGCGAAAAATCGAATCGAACCGAACCGAACCTAACCGACACCCGGTCCGGCAGTCAACTCCAGCTCAGAGCGGCGCACTCGAAAGAATCGATCGCAAGGGAATCAAGAATACGCGGCAAAGACTGAGCGCGCGGCGCAGTTGGGGCCAGAAGCAAAACAAACCGTCGCTAAAAACGTAATAAAAGCGCACAAAACAAAGAAACATAATGAATAATCGGAAAACAACAATAACAGCGAAAATGTCAAGCGCGCTGGCCGATGGATTGGTACGTGCCTGCGGCTTGACTTGAAGCCACAAGCCACAAAACAACACCAACACAGCGCCGACTGGAGCCGCCGCGCTATAAATACGACTGGACACACACACACACATGCAAATAAATACCGACTTGCTATGAGCCGACGACGCCGACGACAGTCGCGGCCATAATCACTCGGCAATGTTATGGGCCGCGTTATGCGGCGAATTGATGGCATTTTAAACGGCGGTGCGTTAATTAATTGCAAAGGTGGCAGCGCGCTTTTGGGTCTGCGCCTTCAAACTTGGCATTAGACATTTTAGCTTTCGAACGCAAAATGGCAGTCGTTGACAGTTAGAAATGGCAGCGAATCAAGTGACAAACGGACAACTGCTGCCAATCGCCGTTGGTTGCATGCGACCGAGAACGAATGGCCAACGGCCAGCGGCTAATGGCTGTGGTGGTGCCACAAAAGGCGGCAGGACGGACATGCGTGCATACATATGCAGACTTGCAGGCATTTGAAGCGCGCCTGTCATAATATGCAAACTGATTTCGTATGGAAAATATTGCACCGCTTCGCTGCACTGCCTCGAGCCATTTGACTCGAGTGGCAAGAAACTAAAGACAAGGGCAAGACAAGACCTTTTATTGTTTATGAGCCGCAAGACGCCAGCAAGCTGCCGAGTATCGAAATAATAATAATAATAATAATAATGTATATGAATGTGAGCAGCAGCACAGCAAAAGCAGAAAAAGGAAACACTTTTACGCTGCAGCGAAACGTGATCGCAATACAAGCGGCAGGCGGTTCGTCTCGCAGCCGAACTGTGTTTGCCTTTGCAGGAATAATGAGGAATTGTGAAAGGCTTCAAATAAATACTGCATGTGTGTGTGCGAGTATGCATAGCAAAGCGGCAATTTGTGAGTAGCCACTTTCGGGTTAGAGGACTTAATCTTTGTTGAGTTTCCAAAAGATCTCCACACAGCTGGCCTCACGAATTTTGAATTTCACTTCGAAAACTGTGTGCAGTTGTTTAAGAATTCCGCATGCAGCCGGTGCCCAAAAGTGGATACTAATGGGAAGTACCTTCGACGTGCGTACGTGATCAGGTATGCTCGTACTTTGGTAAAGGTCAGCGAAGGACCGCAGCAAATGAATTAATTAGCAGCGAGAACATTTTCAAGAATTAATTTGCCACTTAAATACACGAGAGAGCATTGAACTGTTGTTTATCGAATTGAAATTAGTTGAATTGGAAAACACACAAATACATACAAATATTTTTAATATAATATGTACATATGACCGTCGAATCTTGAGGGCCTTAAAACGATCTCTAAACTTGAAAACAATCAAGAATCAAGAATTTTCCTTTCAAACTTGGAGGTTTGTTATCGCCTGCCAAAAGCGCACTTGTGCGATTCTTGTAATTCTTATCTGCTTCATGTGAATAGTGATAGAAGTAGACAAGTCTTTCACCAGCCCAAGCTAGGAGTCGAACCTAGGGCCTCTGGCATAAGAAGCTAACGGGCTACCCGCTGGACTATCGAGACCGGCAAAATTAGGCGAAATTCTAAGAAATTCGGTTGTGACGTTCAGCACGTTGTACTCTGTGTCTTTTTAGTAGTGTCCGACCGAAACCACTTTTTTGGGCCGAAACCGAAACCGAAACCGAATATTCGGTTTTTTTTAATATTCGGCCGAAACCGAAACCGAAACTTTCTAGTTGAAATAAAAATCACCATATCAAGCACTTTTTTCAATAAACGAATTTTACATTAAGTAAATAAAAAACAAACATAGCATAAATAAATAAATACTTTTAATAAAAACAATTTATTCATTTTTTAAAAACGTAAACATGAAAAAATCACCCTTTCGTACCTTACTCGCTAATATTCAAAATCAAATAATTTAATATTATATGCTAAAAAAAGAAGTTTATTTACATTGCTGGCATCTAAATTACTCCTCCTTTCACTATACATCTGTTACACAATAAAATGTAAAAAATATTCTAGAAAGTTTCGGTTTCGGCTATTCGGCCATTTTTTGGCCGAAACTGAAACCGAAACCGAAACCACTTATTTGGGCCGAAACCGAAACCGAATATTCGGTCGGACACTACTTTTTAGTGATCTCCCTGTCTTTGTTGTGCTCTCTGTTTGTTGGACTCTGTGTCTGTTTTAGTCTGTGTGTATCTTTTTCAATCTTTTTAACCCTGAATCGTCCACTCTGAGTCCCAGGGACTCACACTTTTGTTTTATTAAATAATAAAACATCCATTACATTATTATTTTAATTTACTACTGTGTCCAAAAAATAAGGTGACATTGTATTTATTTTGAAAATTCTTTATTTATTCTTCCAAATCAATTTAATCTCCCTCAACGTAATCCCCTCCCGATGCAATGCACTTATGCCAACGGATTTTCCAATCTTCGAAACACTGATTGTAGTCACTTTCCGGGATGGCCTTCAGTTCCGTCTTCGCTGCGGCTTGAATCTCCTCTATCGTATCAAAACGGTGTCCCCGGAGCGGTCTTTTGAGCTTGCTGAACAGCCAGAAGTCGCACGGCGCCAGATCAGGTGAATACGGTGGTTGCGGAACGATATGGGTTGAGTTTTTGGCGAAATGATCACGAATTACGAGTGCAGTATGGGATGGTGCATTATCGTGGTTAAAAACCAAGAATTGTCTTTCCACAATTCCGGCCTTTTTAGGCGGATAGCGTTACGCAAACGACGCATTACGTTCAAATAATATTCCTTGTTGACTGTTTGGCCCGGCGCGCCGCAGCGGAAGGAATTCAAAATGCATTCATAATTCATAAATTCAAATGTCACCTTATTTTTTGGACACAGTAGACACAGTGGATACACGTATTAAAAGGGCACATCTTGTTATATAACTAAGCAAAAATTCACTTTTTTAACGATAGACAAAACAAACACTTAGAGAACAGATAGAACAAGAAGTTCTTAGTGAGTCCTTGGCACTCAGGGTGGACAATTGAGGGTTAACACTATAAAGTCCGAACGTTTTCCATACCTACAAAGACTACGTATCATATCCGCTGATATCTCGAAAAGTACACATCGTATTTGGCTAATTTTTCACAAAACAAATTTCTAAAAAATATAAAATTTTTCTCAGATTTTTCAGATATTTAAAAATGAAAAACCGTCAAAATAATCGCAATGGTCTTTCTTGTGTTAAGAGCCTTGTATCTTAAATCCTGTCTACCTAGGCGTTTTTTTGGTTGAGCGCGTGAAATGGAAAATCTTCATAGAAACTGGTAGACTTATTAAGGCTGGTAGACATTTACAAACCATTCCCCGTTCGGGGATTTGCCGAGGCGAACCATGTATTTGGTTTCTTTTCGTCAAGATCCCTTTAAGTTTCTATATGTTTGAATATGTTAGCAATTGATTTTCATTGAATTGAACAATTAATAGAAAAGAGTCACTATTAAAAAATCCCACATTCTTAGGAGAGGCAAAAAACTGTTGATTCCGCAGTAGCAACGTAAATGAAATAAAGACAGACAACAGTATTTTTCCAACTAAAGAAGATAGGAAGGAGAATGAAATCTTTGAAGTAGTTGGAGATATTTACTGCCAATGAATTTATGGAAATTAGTAAATTTTCGAAAATTTTGGGTTGTGATTCTTTTGTTTTTGGTGTTTGATATGCTTTAGTCTTTAACGTGAGGTTCTGTGTCTGGTTGGGTGGCGCTTCCTGTCTATATAATTCTAAATGTTTCTATATGTATCTACGATTTCATTATGGAGGTTGTGCGTATAATTTTTGAGCTCAGTTCCATTTGAAACCATATTTTGCACCAGCAATTTTTGCATTTGGTGGTTTTAAACCTTCCAAATCCCCCGTGTACGTCACTGTATCTGCGTCTTCTTAGTTTATAGTGTATTTTTCTGTGCATTTTTAGTTTTCTTTATCGGAAAATCTCCGCACCGTATTTTTGTGTTTTTTAGTTAACCGCATTTACAAAACATTGTGTTTTTTTTCATATTTTCGAATCTTTCAATCATTTCAAAGTTATGCGCAGTTCCTGGGCCTTTGTGTCTTTTATGATTTTGCGTCATTCAATTGAATTTCTCTTTGATTCGCACCGAGTCTCGTTACATAAGTATATCTGCATTAAAAATATGTGTTTTTAGGTCTCTGTGTATTTTCAAGTCTGCATCTCTTGATGCCATTGTCGCTTTTTAGTCTGACTTTCCTTGTTGACTTTTAGTTATTTTTGAAATTTTAAGTCTTCCCAGTTAAATTGCTTACATACAACAAATCTTAGTCGACCTGTCCTGTTGTTCAAATATTAGTTCATAATTTTTCTATCAGAGTTTTCAAAAACTAAAGCCCTTGCATTCAACTACACGCATTCAAATGTACCAGTGGCGCACGCAAGGGGGGTTTGCTGGGTTTTACATTCAAATATTAGTATTTTTCAAAGATTTTGAGAAGCCAAAGAGCTCAAAATTGTGTACGAAAGCCAGTTCCTTCTCCCTCCCCCTAAAATTTAATTCTGTGTGCGCCACCGATTTGTACATACATACAAATATGAAATGAGCATTTTCACAAAAAATTCGTTGCTATGACTTGTGCACAAGTACACGCAGAACACTGTTCCCCGAAAACGATTTGTGTATGAGAGCCGAAGCCAGCAAGCAATTAAAAGAATTCTTCTCCATTACTGCAATCCGATAAACAGATGTTTCTTGAAACTGAACCCGCTCCGCACAGCAACTGCCGAGCAGTACGCCGCACTTCATAAACATTTCATTGCGTTGCAGTCAACA
The DNA here is from genome assembly GCA_964056695.1 of Melieria picta. NCBI lineage: Eukaryota > Metazoa > Arthropoda > Insecta > Diptera > Ulidiidae > Melieria > Melieria picta. The sequence continues at coordinate 121,828,140 of OZ057398.1, forward strand.
AATCGTACACAGCGCACAGCGCACAGTAGTCTGCATGCGCATGCAGCGAGATCATGAAAGCAATGCTGGCATCGGCGATTGGGGGCATCGGCATGAATGACGTGCAGTAATTGTATTCGTATTGACGTCTGACCCAAAATCACCTGCAATATTTCAAAAGGCCGGTGCAACGCGCTGCCGGCTGGGCCACCATGAGCGCGCCGCAACATGAGGAAGTCATCTGCGTGCCGAACAAAGTCAACGCTGCGTAAACTTGTCCGCTTGCGACGTGGATAGAAGACATTTACTCCTACAAGAGGAGCGCACAAAGTGCGGTACCGTTTGAAAGCAGCGGCTGCGTTGATGAGCATTGACAGCAATTTGTGATGGCAAGAACGCTTCTCAAAGTGTTCAAAGTTAATTTATGGCATTGTTTCGTTGCGCGTTAAAAAAAATTTCAGTGATTTGTCAATTTATATTCTCAACACTTCAATGCTAATGCAAAATTACAGTAGTTTTTGGTATGAAAAGAGAAATATGTGAAAAATGGCAATAAAACAACAAAAATGTCCGTCCAAATATGGCAGGGCACCGCCTTTCGGTTAGGTGGACAGTGCGAGTGCGCGGAGCAACGAAAATTGGCACGCGCCATACGTATTTGTCGCGTTGCTGGTACAACAGTACAATACCAAAAACAACAACAACAACAACGATATACATCAGCGTCACGACAGGGCAGCAACTATTGTAGAGGTGACAGCCGGAGAACAGTTGGGCCCGCTCGCTTCCGTACCAATGGCACGTTTGACAATATTGACAGAGTTATTGCTATGAAATGCAAAAACAATAACTATAATAAACAACAACAACAATAATAATACAATAAATACACTAACAATGCGCATATGTTGGAAGAAAAAGCAAACAATCTACCAACAGCAAAGACAACAATTACTACATACTAGGGTTGTTGTTGTTGTTGGCGACGTTCGGCAATTGGTGGCAGCCAGCCATATTGAGTAAATAAACTAACCGCAAACGCAGTGGCAAACGGTTATTGAAAGCGGAAATGTATGCGCGATTACGCGACATGCACGTTCAGCACACACAAACACACACACACACGCATACAGGTCTATATGCACGCATGTATGCGTATGAAGGAAAGTGTTGGTGTAAATAATTATTATTGACCGTAAGGAAAGCATAAAAAGGTTATCTACAGGTTGTGATCTATTTATATTTTGACGAGTTATTTTTATTCATAGCGCAGCGAAAAAAACCGTAGATAAATTCTGCGGACTACTAAATGTGGTTGGAATGGATTTGCATTGGCTGCAAAAATTGCAGTACTACAGATTAGCAAAAATATTAAAGACTACTGGACAAGTGGATTAGGTCGGAATAAAGGAATACATATCTGTAGAATGTGACAAACCTATGCCACAAAGTGAAGACAAGGTAAAATCACGCGTGTCAGCATTTGGTATTAAAATCATAATCTTAGTGAATACTACATTAGGTATTATTATTATATATTGTTGGGAATGTCCAAGGACACAGGCACGTAGACATTGCTGTCCATTGTACCACAGCTATTGCCTCACCCCTTGACTAGCAAGTACCAGGACTGGTTACTTGAAATAGATCTGGCCAGCCTCACTGCTGGGTGATTCTGCGGCCTTCAATAGGCAGTCCTTGACATTAAGTTTCCTAGAGATTCTGGATCTCATTAAGCCGGTTCGTCACTTTTGCGACAACTCCAGTTCCAGTAGCTCTTTCTTCATTAGACTAATCTTGCAAAGCACATGTGTCTGGAATGTCCAAAAGCTGGGCATTTACAGTGAATACTACAATCCTGTGAATACTACATAAAGTCTATGATTGCTAAGGGAGGGTTGTCTATAGTGGGGCTTCTTCTAATGTGGGACTCGAATATTTCTCCGATTTTTCCATGCAAAACATTAATGTTTCAATATTGACAGTGTAGTTTTGATGCGCCATCACTTTTCACTTTTTATGTAGTTTTGGAGGGAAAACTTGCATTGTTTAAATTCGTGCCAAAAATGTCCCATAAAACTTTTTTCATCATATTTTTAATCATATATTTGATCATGTTTTTTTTCTGTGTTCGTTTTTCGTTTCTTTTTAAAGGTAAGGTCCCACGATTGCCGCAATGCGTAGAAATTTTACGCATTTTTAAAAAACTCAAATGCCAATCGTGTGAACTCGATTCGGTTTCGGCGCAAATGTCAAAAATATTCGATCTGTCTTCTGTTGCGCCGAACGAAATCGGTACTGTAGCGTCAATCGTGTGAACAGTTGAAGCCAGACAAAAAAATTCAAAATTGAGCCGAATTTTGTCGGCAACTCGAGCGCCAACCATAGGGGCCGACAAATTTTGTCGGTGCTTTGAAATTGTTTGAGAATTTATTTCAATTTTTGTTTCGATTCGGGCAATCGTGTGACCTACCTATGAAATCGTTCGGTGCGATATTTCTGTGCGCTAGGTTGAGCCGACAAAATTTGTCGCAATTGGGGCAATCGTGTGATCCAAATAAAAAACGTTTTGCTCAATTGACAATTTCTGCGTAGTCAATGCCCGACCAGATCGGCCTATGATCGGCGCATTTGCGGCAATCGTGGGACCTTAGCTTAAGACTCCAAAGTGATTTTTGTTCATATGCATGGATTGAATTTATGAACATGAATTCATAATGTGCGACTTCATGTGTCTTCTAATGTGCGACTTTATTTAGTTTTCGTTTAATGATTTTTAAGTATTTGTTATGCATTTATCCGGGTTTTGTTTGCAAAATCAGTTTCAAATTTATAATTTTAGCGCAAAAAGAAAAAATTCAACAACTCTCTGAAATTATTATTAATTATTATTATTAATTATTATTATTAATTATTATTAATCATTATTATTAATTTTTATTGTTAATAAATATTATTAAATTTAATTATTTAAATTTTTGCAGAAAAGTTAAATTTTTAATGAAAATTGTAAATCCTTTTAAGCAAAAGGATAGTCATTTAGAATACTTATCCAATGATATATTTGGAAGTCGAAAATATTGTCATTGTTGAAAATGATGATAAAAAACAAAACTGGTCCCCCACCATAGACAAATCTTTTTAACATAACACTTTAACAGCTACATAAACATTGTTTATGTTTATGTTTATGTTTATTTATTTCATGTATAATACTTTTAATTAGAACTTTTTCTTGTACTTTTAGTTAGAGAATAAATAAATGGAGAATTAAAACTGCCGTGTAATGATTTTGACAGCTTCTATACAGTGTTGGACAATAGGATTCAGAGCAAATTTTTTATACACAAAACATAAGATTTATTAACTATCACATTGCATTAATTTTGGGGAATTTTTAATTCAAATTATACTCTTTGCACTTGTAAAAAATACACGAAAATGTGTGTCATAGTTTGTTTGGTCTTCTAACAGAAAAGAGCATTAAAAAGAAATGATTTTTCAAACAAAAAATTATAGCACGGAAGTGGATTCTCTATGATTAGCTTGAAAAAAACGCGATGAATGTTTGAACACCTTGTTCTTAAAAATATTTAAATTAGCTCGAGGCAGACATCAGAGGCTGAAGAAACCTTATTATTTCACATAAGAAAGTTTTGAGACGCGTGGTCTTTGCTTTTATGGGCAAATAATAGCTCAGAGTTAGTCATTCAACAGTCTGCGTGGTGTTGCACCAATGAAGAAGTGGTATAAGACCCCTCAGTGTAGTGTTTTAGAGCACGACGCTTCTTAACCCTTTCGGGACTACTGGGATAATACGTTCCACCCAGTTTTTAATGGCTCTCAAAACAATTATTCAGATCTGATGACACACCCAAAATATATGGTCGAATTAAATGTTCCGGATAAATGGATGATTGCAGAATTTGTGAGTATACAAAATAATATTCTAGCCCCAACTTTCATAGCGTAACAAGAGTATTTTGGTTTTTAAAATTAAACTCCGTCCCGAATGGGTTAAGGGAACCACTACTCTAGCATTTAGAAAAAAAATCGATTTTTTTTATTTTTTTGGCTTAAACAATACTTTAGAGTTGTAGAAACAATAGGAACAACTGGATCCTATAGTAGAAAAGTTTCAACAGATTCAATTCTTGATTTTTCGCAAAGCTTCACATTTTTCTTAAAACCCTTTTTTGCAAATGTGGTGAACAGATTACTCGAATAAAAAATGTTGACAGTAGTTTCACAATTTAATGCTCTATGGTAGTACTTAGCCGTTTTTTGATTTGGAGACTTATTTTGTTATAAACAATTTGCTGCCGATTTTTGGCAAAAAAGCGATAAACTTTTTAAAAGTGAATTATTTCTACAAAAATTGATTAATAAAAAACGCAAAGTGCTGTTATAGGCAATAGAGCATAGATTATAAAATGTTTTGGTTTTGTATTCCAAGTTTCATACTTTAGGAGATATTCGTCCACTCGTTTGGAAGTTAAAAAATAAGTCAACTTCAGCGTAACACTTTGAATAAAAATAATACAAAAAACAAATTTTTTTCCATACCTCAATATGTGGTCAACATATCCTTTGAACAGAAATCCTTATACTTTTTCCATAGTCGGCAAGTAAATCATAAAAGTTAGGTCTTTTTTCTGGCCGTTAGAGTGACAACTAACTACTCCTCCCCAACAATGCTATTAGTCGAGTTGTCTGCTCCTATTTGTTTTTGTTTTTTTTTATTTAGGTACCTATAGTGTCAACGTGTTGACTGGGTTTTTCATAGCCACCATCATAAATCCCAACCATTCCCAGTTTCCTTTTCAGTTGCCATGTTGCCAGTTTAAAATGTGTTGCATTAAAATTTCTCGCATGCGACTTCAACTGCTTCCTACTTGTCAAACGACGCGTCGTCAATAAGGCCGCGCCTTAACCCATCACACGAGCACTGATCAGCAATTCCTCGCCAACCTTTAATGTGTTCAATCATTTCCACTGCTGTCAATGTCAGCAACAAATGTCACTCGCCAAGTTTTATGAGTGTTTATAAAAAAACAAAAATACAACACTACAACATTTCAGCTTGCGTAGTGTTAAAACAAAAGCAGCGACACAGGCAACAATTAAGTGTTGTTGCTGTTTTTATTAGTGTTTTTTTTGCAATCGCATAAATAGTTGTGCGCGCCTGTTGGGCGAAATGTCTTTGATGGCGCCTGTTAATAGCAACACGGGTTTTTGTTTTTTTCATTGCTTTTTGTTGCTGAAATGTATTTGTTGCTGCTGCGCAGTCAACTTAGTATGCAACAGTGCCGCTGCCACTGAGTGCAATTGTTTAAATGACTTTCGTATAAAATTTCTATAAAACATGCCAGTGGTTGTTGCTGCCGGTCTTGTAGTGGCGGCGACTGTTGCTGTCGCAAAGTGTGACTGACTGGCAATGGTGGCAGGATTGCCGACACCGTACAAAGCGTAGCAACAGCCTGTCGGCAAGTGAAAAAATGCGACCAACAGTGCATGAAAACGAGAGTTGCCGCCGTTGTTGTTGTTGTTATAAAACTTGATTGCACATTTAATGTCACAATTCTAACGATTTCTGCGGCAATGCGTAAAACGCACCGAGCATACACAAACAATGCGCCGTCACTTTACTTCAACTTAATGCAAAGCAGCTGGCAACCATTGGCTGGAAGCACAATTGAACCGTCTTTTCCCCAGATCAATGGCCACTTATCCACATCGACTGAGAGACTAATGAGAATAGAAGCGAAATTCGACTCACCTCTGCGTCTGTGCAGGCCGCGATATTTGTTGGGCGACACGACAGGCGGCCGTGGTGCCATCATGTTTGGCACCTCATCCGGTGATGCCAGACCGCTGTTCTTGTGCGACGACGCGTGCCGCTCGCTCGTCTGCCGCCAATTGCCGAACGAATGCCGGCGTGTGCCAGTGCTCGGCAGTGTGTGGTGGTGTTTGCTGCAGTGGCCCCAGTAAGTACATGAAAGAGCAGGAACGGGAAGAGAGCAGAGGTGTGCGGGCGAAATTGCACGCACGATTAGCAAATTAATCCAAAATGTCAACAGCTGCAGTTGTCAGCGACAGATGAGCACCCACTCACACACACACAGACACTCACCTTGCTGGCGAAACGCAGAAGACGTCGTCGAATTCCGCGCCGCCACCTCCGCCGCCGTTGCCGTTGCCGTTGCCGGTGCCACCAGTCGAGGACTCATTGTAGGAGCCAAGGCGCTCGCGAAATGTTTCCGAGTGCGAGTTCGACGAACGCTGGCGATACATCAATGGCTGCAGTTCAAAAGATTGCTACAGAAACAAGAAGAAGAAGACGAAGGAAACGGGGGAGCAGAGCAAATGTGATGTGTAAATGAAATTAGAAAAACAGGCGAGAGGAAGTGGCCGCATGCCGGTTGCGAGATTTTCATTGGCGTTCTATGATTTGCAAATGCTGATGCTGTGATTTAATGCCGTCAACTCACTTGCGAGAAGCCGCCCAGCGAACCGAAACTGCCGCGCGGACTTCCTAAGGCCATTGTGGCAGTCGTATCCAGATTCGCCGACGTGATGAGCCGCGTCTGTTCCGGTATGATGACACGCGGACTGCTGCCCTTCGAGTTGCGCCGTTTGAAGATGGAAAAGCCCTTGGCCGAGCTTTGCGAGTCGGGCGTGTGCGGCGTGCGCGGCGACTTGTTCTCATTGTAGAAGTAATAGGGATTATCTGGAAGTAAGACGGAAAGTGGGGAAGTTTTCATTAGTAGGCAAAAACCATTTGGCATGATGCAAAAGATTTATATAAATTGAATTTTTTGCAAATGGTAAACTAGAAATACTTGAAGTTAACAGTTCAGATTAGTTTTTTTGTAAACTAGCATTCGGCAGCATTTTTTTAATGGAGACAGTATGAGACCTCCAGAGCGTAGATTTATTGAAACATGTACAAAGCGGATTTGATTTAAAGTGGATTTGTGTACTTAACCCTTTCGCTATTCTGTTGCCATATGGCAGCATGTTACTTTGTGGACGTTTGCATCCTCTATGGTTGCAAGAATACATTTTTTTGTTGGTCTTTAGAATAGTTTAAAGTCTTAGGAAAAATACGAAATTAATAAACTGAATATTTAAGTTTAAAGAGGAGAAGTATGCACGTTTTTTTAATGGTATATCTTGACAAAGTAAAGGAAGAAGAAGCAGAAAAAATTAGAGAACTTTTTAAGTTGACGTTTTCTTTCAATTTGGATACTTTTTTTTTTAATTTTGGCTGAAGTAAATGAAGACATATTCAAATTTTCGTTATGCCTAAAAAGTTTAATGTTAATTACAGCCACAACGATGTGGTTGCTCTCATAGAAAAACACTTAAAAATACAGGGTCCGAGTATAAAGATTAAAAATGTCTTATGGAATAATTAAAAATTTCTTATGGAATATATAAGACGTAAAATTTAAAATTTTAACTTTCCCCAGTCAAAACCTGTAGCGAAAGGGTTAAGCGTTTCCTGCAATTCTCATCTGCTTCATGTGGATAGCGATCGAAGTAGAAGTAGTTTTACACCAGCCCGAGCTGGGAATCGAACCTAGGGCCTCTGGTATGAGAAGCGCGCTATCCGCTGGACTGTCGAGACCGGACTTGATTTATGTATGTATGTAAATTTTCTGGAATACCTCACTCAGTTCTTTGTATTTATAGATCTTGAGTAATTTGTACTTTTATGTTTGGACTAAATCTCAAATCGGAATGTGACCAGAGTGTAGAATTGTAGAACCAGAGCGTAGTGTGAACTTTGAAAAGTTGATAGATAGTGATTTGATTGGTTAAGTTATTGATTACGTCTTATAAAATCGATAGGGGAATTCCCTAAAATCAAAGAGTAAACGATATTATGAAACCTACCAAACCAGGAGATGACAATTAACGTATATGAAAAATTCTCAACTGTTTGTTATATATTTACACCGAAAGTATATAAGCACACAAATTCTGGGTTAAGTGGAAACGCTCTCCAACTTATAGCTTTGCGCGGTCATTTAAGGGTTTCTTAACACTAGAAAGACCGCAAGTTTTCCATACCTACAAATACTACATATTATATCCGCTGATATCTCGAAAAGTACACATCGAATTTGGCTAATTGTAATTGTAGAACCTTAATTGTGGAACTATTTGTAGAACCCGATAAAAATAAAAGTCATCAAAGCAAAAGTTGATAAAAATACTAAAGAAAATACAGATATTAAAAAATTTAAAACCATCAAAATTACCCCAATGGTCTTGCTAGTGTTAAAAAGATTACAAAGAATTGTTCTGTGTCCAGTGATGCAAATTCTCTTAGCTAAGGCACTCTGGAAAATGTTTTCAACAAAATGGCTTGAATATATTGTTCTAGTTTAACTCCCAATAGCAAAATGTACATACATATTTATGTATATAACTTTTGATATTCTTAAAAATAAATGTAAGGCGAATATTTACAATGAAAGAACAATGAAATCTATCCACCCAATGAAAGCAATCCATCAACGACTATTCAGTCAATTTGATTGATTTTGACGAATAGTCATATTGGTATCTGTAGTCTCTATGTAAATCAGAGCAAGTTTCTCACTGTCAGATCGATAGCGTTGACTGTCAGCATTATTTTGATTTGCATGTAAATCTTTTTGAGTTCAACTGCATCACAATTTTAAATTTACACACTGTTGATACACATTCAAAAATTCCAAATAGCTATGGGAAGATTTATTGCCCTCTGAAACGTTTGAATTGAATTTATTACAAAATTTAAGATATTGAAGTAAGTTAAGGGGTCAAGGATGTGGCATCTTGTGCTATTTCGATAGTAAAGAAAAAGTGCTAAAGTATATGATTGAATGTTTTTTTAATGGATGCTGAAATGACACAGCTTTAGCTGTCTTGGTTGGTTTTGTATGGCAATTGATTCAGTTAAGCCTCCATACGACTCCATGAAATGAGTGGTGAACTATTGTCTATGTGAAGGGAATTTAGTCAGAACAAATATAGAGCATCTGCTTTGTTTTGCTTTGAAATAATGTCTTTTTTATGTATTTGACATTTATTGTTTTAGTACATTGATGACTTAACACTTTCGGAACGGAGCCTAATTTGGAAAACCAAAATATTCTTGGTAGAAATGTTCCCATGTTATGAAAGTTGAGGCTTGAAAATTATGTTGCATACTCACAAATTCTGAAATTATTCTTTTATCTGGAGACATATAATTCGAATAAATATTTTGCGTGGATTATAAGATTTGAGTAATTTGTTTTTGGGGGTATTAAAAACTTGATGGGACGTATTATTCCAGTTGTATTATTATCCCACTTTGTACTGATCCTTTTGCGAGAATACTGTAAAAATATCTTTGGTGCTAGTATAGGTTTGTTTGGTTTGGTTTGATAGGATTGTGCCACCACAATTCCACCCATTCGAAACCACCTGAACTCGTTTTCTGCGTGTGAATAGCCTGAATGAAGGACAACTGATGCAGGAAATGCAAGGCAATCAATGTCAGCTAAACCCTGAACAAAATAACAACTGAAATCGCTCCCACGTAGACTCTTTGTATAGTTAGTCAACTATTCGTTCGATGTAGTCCAGTAGTCCTCATGAATGGTTACAGGAAGCTGTCCTCAACGGGTTGTAGGGTCAGTTTGGATATTTTGTGCCTCGGAAATTTACTCGCTTTCGTCATCTTACCTGAGAAAAAAGAGTTGGTGTGATCTACGGCAATAAACATTCTGAAGCCGATATCCTCTTGATTACTCCAGTCAAAGTTTAATTAATCCAATTTTCTTCAAATCTTCGGTCTTTCATAAATGTTAGTTGAAATTTAAATCCACAAACAAACAAACACAATTCACAACACTACACTTGCTTGTCGCTCGCATTTTGGGTCCGTTTTTTTCCGAGTGTAGCCACTCTCGATGTCAAATACGGCCAAAGACAGCACAAACAATTTCACTATTTCGAGCTTCCGCTGCAGTTTGTAGTGAAAAGCGCGCAACACTTAAAAAAAATGCTTCCAAAAAAGTCTGAACACGCGCGTCTCTGAACGTTGGCCCACATAAACAACCAACCAACAAAACGGAGGAAAGCCCGCGCTGCACTCTCGTCACTTTCAAATTTAACGAACACTCGACGTACGTCACTCGGCCGGAAAAATTCAACAACAACAATAATCGACTGGCGGCCGTTATGCGTTCGTGCGTGCTACTGCATTGACATTCCGAAACGGAATAAACAAATTCGAAAACTTCAACTCTGCACACCGCACAAAACATACAACAAAGTGCGCCTCACTCGAGTTTGTGGCGCGCTGCGCTGCTCGCGCTGTGCATCGTCCATGTTGTGCGTCCGCGTCCTCTGCCAGTCCACAGTTCTTGTCGGCTCGGCTCTGGCAGTGCTGCAGCAATGCACAGCGAAAGCAACAATGAAACAAGACGCGCGCGCGCGCCTTCGTCTCGCTCGCTCCGTGGCACATGCGGGATCGCTGTGTAAATATGGCAACCATATTGCACCCACCACTCGCAAATGCGGCGCGCAGCGGGACAACTCGAGTGTCGTGCCCGGCCGGCCGGCCAGTGTTTTTCCTCTGCTTCCTCTGGCTGTGGCGGCGACGGCGGCTACTTTGGCTGCCCGTGCACGACCATCGTCTGGCATTGTACCTGCGTGCGCCTCGTGCATTTTCCGCAAGATCAGCAATCAGCTATCAGCGGCGATTTTGTTGATTGCACATCGTGCACGCGTACTCGTATGCGATCGGGCCGGGCGCGTTTTTCACGCGCTTATCGTTGACTTTTCCGCGACGGACTTCGGTTGCTCAGGTCAACGCGGCACGTTTCGCGTTGCATGCCTTATGAGATAGTCGCTTTGTTGTTGTTGCTATTGAAATGTTTAACCTGTATTGGTTTTGGCCTCGTCCTCATGCACAAAGGATCTTGGTTTGATGGAAAAGTTGTGGCTCGCTGTCGGGAATTTGGTAGTGTGGGAAATTTGTGATTCTTGTGCTGCGATAACATTGTTGCAGAGTTACGGCACTTAAAGTTGGGGGAACGCGGCAAGCGCGATCTGCAGTTGGGGTTTTTGGATACAGTGGCTATTAAAATGCAGCCGTGCGCGCCAACAGTAAATCTCACTGTCCGTGGCCCTGGGAGAGCATAGATTAAGGCTCGATTGGTTTTTGTTAGGCTGGTTTTTTAGTTTGAAAAAAGTTGGTTTGGAAGGTAGAAAGGAAATGTGTTAAAATTTGAAATTATTACATTCGAAACAAGGAGAATAGAAATATTCAAGATATGATTTGAAATTTCAATAATCTGTGGAATACACGACGCGAAGTTTTTGAGTGATGGCTAAGAAAACAGCTCGCTTTGTCAAATCTGCATATAATTGTTTATCCTGACTCATATCTGAAACTAAAAAAATGTGCAATTCAAACTGTAGATCGGCAAAGAAGGGATTTTTTGATATTCGGGGTTTAAAGGGAAACAATAACCCATTTTGTTTTAGTGTGTTTTATGATTATAGCGATTTAATGCACCAAAGATATCAAATCTGGTGAAAATACTACAAATCAAAGATAATTCCACACGTATTTTTTAGTTTCATGAAAATCAAAAATTAAAAAAATAAAATTATAAATATTATGGGCTCATTGACTTTAAACCTGGTGAAGTGCTCCAAATGTGTTTTTCACAAGTTTTTCACTTGAAAAATCAAATTCAATAATTAATTCAAATAATATTCAATTCAATTCAGATCAATTCAATTCAAAGATTTCAAATTAACGGAGTCAATATTGGGTTAACATCATGTATGGATAAACATGATTTAATGGTTTTTTTTATTTCAAACTTAGTAAAACCACTTTAAACGAGAAATAATTCATCACCTATTTAACATTTTTTTTTTCGGTCGGCAAAACCCACTTAGCTGTATCCTCCTTGCGGGTGCCGAGACATTCACTCTCTCAACTGCAGGCCGCTGTTAAATTTTATAAATAAATTAATATGTTTCATTAAAGTCTGACGAAGTACACAATGGGTTAAGAGAAACATGTTCTATTGTGCTCATTGACTTCAGACTTGGACAAAGTACTCAAAATCAGTAAAAAATTTGCTAGGAGTTTATGTGAAGGAGCATAATTTATGATAGCATCATAGAGTGATTCAATGTTTTTCAATTGAAAAATCAAAATCTGAGTCATTGGGTTAACAGTTTGTATGAAGAAACATGATTGAATGGACTTTTTTATTTCAAACTTAGTAAAACCACTTTAAACGAGAAATAATTCAACACGTGTTTTTATTTTCTTCATCAAAGTCTGACAGAGTACACAATGGGTTAAGAGAAACATGTTCTATTGTGCTCATTGACTTCAGACTTGGACAAAGTACTCAAAATCAGTAAAAAATTTGCTAGGAGTTTATGTGAAGGAGCATAATTTATGATAGCATCATAGAGTGATTCAATGTTTTTCAATTGAAAAATCAAAATCTGAGTCATTGGGTTAACAGTTTGTATGGAGAAATATGATTTAATGATTTTTTTATATCAAACTTAGTAAAACCACTTTAAACGAGAAATAATTCAACACGTGTTTTTATTTTTTTCATCAAAGTCTGACAAAGTACACAAAGGGTTAAGAGAACCATGATCTATTGGACTCATTGACTTCAGACTTGAAGAAAGTACCCAAAATCAGTAAAAAATTTGGTTAGCAGTTGAGGCATAATTTATGATAGTAACACAAAGTGAGTAAAGATTCTGTGAATGAAATCATAAATGCAAGCTTGCAAAATTGCCAGGCCCTGCTAGTAGGTTAGGTTAGGTTAGGTTAGATTATAGAAAAGCAGTGTGCGGCATGCATTTCCACTCGGAGATCCTATTGGGTCCATTGTGAATCCCTTTATTTGCGAATTCGGCGTTCTGTTCGTAATCTCTTGGGTTATCTCCTGATGAGTCACTCCCCTATTGGCTCTGCTAGGAATATAAACAAAATTTACACTCACTGACAATTTGAATGGCAACAGCCCAATAAATATACTGCAATTTGCCTACGATTCTGAGTCATATTTTAATTATTCCATTCAATAATTCTAGTCCTTTCCATAGGTCAGTGGCGCCCCATTCAATTTTTTCGCACAACTTTAATGGAATCCACAATCGCTGCAAGTAGTTTTCGTGCTCTAAAACTGTTTGTGAAAATAATAAGAGGACCTTAAATGCAATGCTTAGGCCACCAAACTCACACACATACGACACACACATACAAATGTTTGTTCGAACAATCCCAGAGAGACGCCAGGATGGTCATTAGTATGTTGGCAGCAAGAAACAATGAGGAAAACATGTGCAGAATTTCTGCTAATGCATTTCAGAGAAGTGCAATCCGGCAAAAATGCCCAGCAACATTTTCAAAAACATTACAAAACATGTTGTTTTTTTTTACTTCAACCAAAAATGAAAAAACAATAAACGCAACAAAAGTGCCAGAAGCGTGAAGAAAGCCAGAAACTTTCGGTCTGAAGTAGACGCTGAGCGGAGAGTGGAAATCAATAGGAAATGCTGCGGCAGCAACTTTTCGAGTGGACGCACTTAGTGCAACAATTTGCCACATTGCAGCGAGACGGTGCACGTGGCGCGCTCGGCGACCGCATGCAGCAACGCAGTTGGGGTGGCTGGCACACTGCGAGTCGTGCGTTGTGGAAGTCATAAAATCGGAAAAGGAGCAAAATTGCACATTTGGAAGTTCATAAAACGGTGCGCGGCAAGAACACGACCAGAGCAGCGGCCACGGCAGTGCAACCAGAACAATGGAGATGCAGGGCCGAGTGCGTGGACGAAGGGCGGTGCGATACTTAGGCGGCGCGTAACGGCAAGTGTGGCATGCAGCTGCAATAACACCGGCCACAGGCGAGCACGTATGCCAAGTGATCTTGAAACGGTTGTCTGTTGGCATGGCAACGAGAAAATGCCGCTACAATAACAACAACATGATCCTTAAGTGCTGCACAGCAGCCAAGAAAATGAAAATGTGTTTTCGTAGTTTCGTTTGAAAAGTCTTTATTGCGATCTTTACACATGAGTTGCACTTTTCGTCGGCCCGTAGCGAAGCGAGAGCGCAGTGCAGCAATTCGGCTCGTAGCTGCAATCGTAAATCTGTAAGCGCTCAAGTGCCCTACTTGGGGTCTTTTAACCCATTGGTGGATTGGGGTGGAAATCCAAAGTGCCTGTATGACTTTAATTCCGATTTATTTCCATTCACCGCTGACAGGTTACCTCGAGCGATGCTCTCAAGTGTGCTGGCGTTGTCAGGTCTCGAGCCTTTTGAAAACGAATGTCAAATAGTAAGAATATTTGTGACTGTTGTTGTTTTTATTTGAATTATTTATTTAGTAAGTTGAAAATGAAATTAAAAATTTAACCCTTTGAAACACACATAACTTTGTACTGCTCAATGTATTTACAAACCCAAGGCATTCCAATGATCTCAATGATTGGTTAAAGAGGCATAACAAAATAAGCTTAAACTATTCGTTGCATTAATGTGGCTTATATATTTGACAGATTTTGCATGTCCATTCAATTTGCTGAAAATTATAAGCTCCCAGGATAACGATCAAGGATCAAGGACTTTGCTTAGATACCAAACACATTTTTTAATGCTGTTTGCAAATTTCCTTACAGTTAAAAAAACAAGCCTTTCTCGAGATAAAACTCCATGGCGAAAGGGTTAAGTTGATTTTTATAATTTTTAAATTAGTTTTTATTTGTAATAATTTTTTTCTACTACTCGCAAGCAGCTGAGTGGTCATCACTGGTTTAGAAATATTGAATAAAATTGAAACATTTTTAATTAGAAAGAAATAGGGATTCCAGAGGTTTAGGAAGTAAACATAGACAAACTGGAGGATGCACAATAGATCTTTTAGGCAGGGACCGTAACAGTTATAAGATTTATTATAAAACTAAATGTTTAAGAGTTATTTTTTTACTTTTATTTTATGACTCAAAAAATAACAGTTATTTTTTATTTATATTTTAAAAATCCTATAATAACAATTATTTTTTATTTTTTTCTTATTAGTCTACAAATAACAGTTTTTTCGATTTTTATTTTAGTTGTCCTATGATAACAATTATTGGTGACTATTATTTAAAAAAGTCATCAATAAAAATCAGTCAGTGACTTTTATTTTTTAAGTCATAAACAAAAATCATTCAGTGTATGTCATCAATGTATGTATGTTTCATAAATAAAAGTCACTGAATGATTTTTATTGATGACTTAAAAAATAAAAGTCGCTGACTGATTTTTATTGATGACTTAAAAAATAAAAGCCACTGACTGAGTTTTATTCATGACTTTTTTAAATAAAAGTCACCAATAATTGTTATCATAGGACAGCTAAAATAAAAATCGAAAAAAATGTTATTTGTAGACTAATATGATAAAAATCAAAAATAATTATTATAAGATTTTAAAATATAAATAAAAAAATAATTCTTATTCTCCATAAAAATGACAAAAAAAGTTTATTACCAAGTTTGATTCTCGGTGCGAAAAGAAATGTATTGGTATATTTCATTTACTTGTATGACATTTTCTTCATAGTAATTTTTTCAAATATAGTTTTCATAAATAACTGTTATTTCCGAACCATAAGTATAATAAGAATAATTATAATTAGAAGGTCAAAATTTTTACTTCGAACATTGAATCGTGAAAAAAATTACACAAATTTAAATCGATAAAAAAATGCAAGAAATCGTCTGACCAGTTGTTCCAGTGTCCATTTGCTGAACTGCGCTTTCATATCAAAACAATGAAATCAAAATCGCCACATGTTTATTTACGTATGTATGTTTGCATGTATGTGTGCATGTATGTACCTTTGCAAGTTTGCCTGGCTCCGTTGCCCTGCCTACGCACTTCCACTTCCACTAACCCCCCGACGCCAACGTCACTGCAACATGCGCAGTCGACGCACAGCTCCACCATCACGTGCAACATTTAACCAAAACAACAATAAAACGCAGAATAATATTTTTTTTTTTATTATATAAAATGCACGCAAGTAAACAAACAGGAAGAGGACGCTTTGCATTTGTGATTACAACAACAACAGCACCGACAACGGTCGCGGCCGGCCAAACGATCGATGCGGCGCGCCGCATAATGAAAACGAATTATTATTGGTGTTGTTGTTATTATTATTGCTGTACTCGCAGTGTACTTGCAACATTTGTTGCATGCCACAGAGACCAATAACACATACAGCAATACACTGACACCAACACTACGACAAGCGGCCACATAAATGTGTTGTTGCCTTTGTTAAATAATTTCCCTCGATTCCGTTCGATTTGATTTGATTCGATTTGATTTGAACATAATGAAGCTGATCGCACAACTTTGCACTGCATGTGGCGAGTTGCTGCAATGCGTTGCTTGAGTACTTTTGGCATTTTCATGCACACTTCCCCATACATACATTCGTGTATGTATTTATTTACTCAAATTCTTAGAAAATACATATTTTATAATTTCAGTTGCTGCTTTAATGACTGATAACCGTGCGGCCCATATGGTTGGGGCATGTGCCCCCGGAAGTTGTGGCAACATCATGTCGGTGCTTTGTGTTTATTTCGAATTCATTTACGTGTGTGCCTGTGTCTTTTACTGCAGGTGAATTTTTTTTATTGCTGCTGTCTATGTAAGCAACTTGTATGTAAATTAAAAATTCAAAATTCAATTATTGGATTTCTTGTATTCAAATCTCTGCGCACAGTGGAGAGAAGCCGACAAAACTTGATGTTCAAGTGGGTGGTCGTTTCTCTAAAGAAACTTGAGGCTGTTCGAAATGTTTGATTGTATTCAATAATATTGTGGCTAGAGCAGGACATCTGTGAGATTGTCATTTGTGAAAAGTTTTAGGAAATCTTTTACTTGCTTTTATTTCAATATACATTTAAATTCAATTTGTAACGGCTTCGGTCTATTGAAGATCCACTCGTGTTCAATTTATTGCACATATATACATAAATACATATGTACACGTATATGCCTGGGGCGTGGCCCTGTGTTCATTGGGTGTTACGAGCGTTCTAAAGTATTAAGAACTTTTGAAATATGACATTTTATGGCGGCACCACCTACATGTGACTCTGTACATTGGAAATATACATCTTTCCCGATTTTCAGTTAAAATTTCATAATATTTGGTTTACTGGAAGCGGAGTTATTGCGTCTAAAGTGACAGTATGTTTCTGTACTCGGTACAAACATTTGAATCGAGCAAAAAGCTTGCATTAAGCTTTGTTTTAAACTTTGTAAAACTTTAATCGAAACATTTCAATTGATTAACCAAGTTTCTGGTGATGATTGTCTATGCCGTGGCAAAGTTCATGACTTCCATACGCGATATTAAGAAATGGTCTTGAGGCCCTGAGCGATGATCAACATGTTGTCCAACAATCCGCAATCACCGCAGATTTCATCAAAACTGCTCATGAATTCATCAAAGATAAGCTAAAATCTCCATGGGAATTCTTACAATTGGATTCAAGCATTTCAATAACATAAATTGATTGCATTTTAATTGAACATTTGACTATCAAAAAGTGTGTGCATGGTTGGTTCTGCACAGGTTGACTGACGCCATCTCATCTTTTTTTACTACAAATTGCATTCAATCTTCAACCACTCCTCGTATTCGCTTCATTTGGTATCGTGCACTCTCAACCTTTCGGGAAAAAGCATTTTTCGATGAAAGAAAAGCGTTTTGAGGACGTAGAAGCTATCCAAAAGACTTGTACCGATATCCTGAAGGTCATTCCGGTCGATAATCTAAAACCCTTATTAGACTTACTTTTAATGCTTTAAGACCGTGGAAAAGTATTGAGTACGAAAGGGACAATTTAGAATAAAACAAATCGAAAAATTTGTTGTTATTAGCTTTTTTTTAATTGTTTAAAAGTGAAAGATCTTTTAGAAATGTACATAGCATGCACAGTGATTGAAAATGTTGATGATTTATAAGCTTTGGAGGGGTTTTGGCACCCAAATGCTAAGTACATGAATCACACCAAAAAATAACGACACAATGTTTTTGAACACTTAAAAAAATTTCTAAAAATCTAAATCTAAAAAAAAATGCAAATCTAATCTAAATGTGAATCAATATATAATACAAATAATTCTTTGTCCTGAGTGCTTCATCATGGCACAGCAAAAACTGCTGAAACATTCAATTTGAACTTTGCTTGCTTTACGGGATTTTTTGAAATTCAAGCTCTAAACAGTTCTATGGTTTGATGCATATTTTCCAATTTTTTTTTAAATCAAAATTTAACGGGGTCTAGAATGAGTTAAAGATCGTATACGGAAAGACTATGACAGTTCTATGGTTTGACGCATATTTTCAAATTTTTTTTAAACCAAAATTTAACGGGGTCTAGAATGGGTTAAGGATTGTATACGGAAAGACTATGAAACAAACCTGAACTGATGGGCTTATTGAATTTAAAATTGGTGAAGACACTTGCAATAAAAAATTATCAAACCCGTGTTTTTTTTTAGTTTTTGAAAATCAAAATCTGCCGAGGTCAACCATGAGTTAAAAGTTTGTATGGAGAAAGATAATTTTATGGACCTTTTGACTTCAAAATCGGTGAATACACTTCAAACGAGTAATAATTCAACAGGATTTTTGTTAATTTTTTTTTAATTAAAATCTGACGAAGTCAACAAAGGGTTAAGAGAAACGTGCTTTATAGGGTCCATTGACTTTAGACTTGTAAAAGTACTAAAAATCAAAAATAATTCAATGCCTGTCTTTCAGTGTTGGAAATTCAACATGAGACGAGGAACATTTGTTAAAAGTTTATCTTAAAGTATCTATTAGCGATTAAATATTATTTCAATGAAAGCATAATTTTTATGCATTTCCATAATTCATAATTTTGTCAAACGATTTTAGGTAGGAGTAAGGACCAAAAATAAAGGACCAAAAAACAAGTAGAAGTCATAACTTATTTAGTTTAGTTGAAGAGAGTAGAGCCATAACACTTGCGGCAAAAATCTTCTAAGGAGATTACGAAATTTAAATGCCTATGAAACTCCTTCACAATGTTTCATTTTTCAACCACTTTTCTTTTGTTGACAACTCTTTCCCGTTTCTCATACAATACTTTCAAGTATCTCTTGCAACAACAACAATGTTTATTTATGAACGCTCGAATGAAAGAGATCGTTAAAATTTCTCAAACAATTTGAAGTATTTTCAAATTTTCCCCAATTTATTTAGTGAGGGAACTACGGAAATGCAATGAAATTTAAATTCTACATTTTAATATGCGCACACACATACATACAAACATACAGCATACAGCATGGGTATGTATGTTAGTACTTCAGAGGGCTATACCGATCGTTATCGTCTCCTGTCTGACATTAAGCGTCGGTCTCAGTCGAAGTGTGAAATTACGAATTTTACTACCTGCCAGAGGTGTCAAATACACCATTAAAAGTCCAATAAAAGAGTTTTATGAACTATGGGCGCTGCTGTTGCTGTGCAGCTGAGATTATTAAAAATATCCAATAAAATATGGGGGAAAGGCGACAGTATCATAACTGTATCCGTTTGTCTCTGGCGAGCGGAAACAATGCGTGCAACTGATTTTCGACTGAGCAACGAGTATGGCATTTTAAGTGCGCTCAGTGATTGTTTTTGCTGCCAGGATCATTGGCAGGATCGCTGGATTGAGTTGACAATTGAGTGTTGGCTGGTAGCGTTGTCAATACTGGTTTGGTTTTTTTTGGTTAGAGTCGTTCGTAGTGGTAGCTGTCAATGTTTGTTAAAAAACCTCTAAATATGCTGGCATTCAAGCGTGAGAGAGAGAAAGAGAGAGAGAGTGAGACTGAGAGAGAGAGAGAGCGAGACAGAGAGCGCTCACGTTCGGCTGCACAAGTGCGCGTGCGCGTGTAGCTCGAATTACTGAAGCCGTCAAATGCGCATAAATCAAACTGCAACTGCCAACTGAATGCGTTCAGGCCGCCTCAAAGGAAGTGCAATCTGTCTGTCCGCTGCTGCTGCTCACGAAAAAACGCTGTTAATCCTCTTGAGGCGCGGGCAATTGACATTTAACATTAACCTGCGGTTTTTGTCGCACGTAATTTCCTATTTTCCTACAGATTGATGCATTTCTTCCCTAAAACGCGCACTAAGCGAAATTGGTTTCGATTTTTGTTTTTACACACAACAGTTGCTGCCAAAATTTTCAAAAGTGTCACTAGGGGCGCACGCACGCACGCAAAATGTCTGTGGATTCTTTACGAACGATGCGGCACGGCAGATTTTCACTGTGCCACATGCGGCAATGCATTACTCGTATTAGGTGTAATTATTATGAAAATAATTAACGTTGCTTGTGAAATGTGCTCAGCAGATGTGTTGCACAGTGTTGCGGCGTGTTGCATGGTCTTGTTTCTCGTGACTGCTCTTACCAGATCGAGACGCGCGAGACGAATGTCTGTCGTGACAGACAGCACCGATGCGCAGCTGCACTTTTAAACTGAATGGATGCATTTGTGGCAGTGCGTAGGTAAAAATACGCCTCGATGAGAGCTGTCGAATTGGACTTGCAAATTGCATTACAAAGAGCAGAAATGCGTATTGTACAATCTACGAGATAGTAAAATAAGTTGCCCATAGTTGACTAATACGACAAATGAAACCGACATGAATATCCCATGCTACAAATTGCAAATTTCAAATCATAAATTGGCATTCTCAATGAAATTCCAATGACTGTCGCTGTTTTGGCTTTAAAACCATTTTCCAGCAGTTACAACAATATTGACTCGTTTTCCTTGTGAATAGTTGTTTAAATTGCAATTTGAATTTGTGCCTTCAACAAAGTGAACATTTCGCCACCAACGCCACAGAAAGCGAACAGCACAGTTCAGTGCAATAAACTTCAATTCCCAGCATCCAACTCCTACGTTCGCGTTCAATAAACGTTCCACTAGAATAATAAACTTGCGCCGAGGCGATTCGAAGGAAGGCACAACATTTACGAGCCTTGCAGTGCACTGCACTACGCGGCGCTGTGGCGTTGCGGCGCTGAACTTTGCCGGACCGGCAGTTGCGTTATGGTCGCTGTCGATTGGGCGGCGTGGCGTGTGCGCCACGCATGCAGCACTTCCTTATAGCTGTGTAAACAAATTGAAAGAATGCGAGCAGTTTTTTCATGCCACTGTTTTATCTATTTTTGTACTTTTTTTCTCTGTGCCGCAACACGAAAGTTGCGCTCACGTTTTCACGTATTTCGACTACTGCGGGGCACGCATCGTTGAATTTCATTTAAGAAATTTGATCAAATATGTACTTTCACAGTTTTTTTGTTTTTGAGGGTGCATAGAAATTCGAGGCGTTAGTTGGGGGAAAACGCAGCAAGACTTAAACGTAGTCTGCCATGCCATGAAAATTAAGCAAATGTGCGTCAGAGCTGAACTGAAGTGGCGAGATGCGTTCGAAGCGATGAATATGAGGTGTGCAATTAAAATGGTTACGCTCTTGTTTTGCGTGGAATTGAGTTATGGAGAGTTGTTTGTTGCATTGCCTGCAGCATCATTGCCATATGACCCGACGTGGAAATGCTGCAGATTTCTTTGGAGCAAAAACCGAAGCATTGCTGGCACAAAAATGGTGCATTACTTAACAAACGCGCTTTCAGATTTCGATGCATTCTCAAAATGGTGATCATCTGTATTTCTACATAAAATAATTGTTTGTCCTGACTGACTGATTGATAGGCTGACTAACTGTTTGATTCATCATCGCCCAGCCCAATCCGTTAACACTACAAACATGAACCACATGAAAACTAAAAACATGAAACACGGTAGGTTCATTTAAAAAAATGAACCTCCGCTAAGACGATTTTTTTTAAATTCGGGGTCTAAAAGAGCAAAACATGGTATGAAAAACTTGATTTAATAGATCTATTGATTTCAAACTTGGAGGAAATACTTCTCAATTTTTCGAAAAATTAAGGTTGGTATACGGGAAGACTCCGAAAGTGTGCTTCGTTATGCTATGCTATGCTTTGCTATGCTATGCTATGCTTGGCTATGCTATGCTTTGCTATGCTATGCTATGCTATGCTATGCTATGCTTTGCTATGCTATGCTATGCTATGCTATGCTATGCTATGCTATGATATGCTATGCTATACTATGCTATGCTATGATATGATATGCTATGCTATGCTATGCTATGATATGCTATGCTATGCTATGCTATGCTATGCTATGCTATGCTATGCTATGCAATGCTATACTATGCTATACTATGCTATGCTATGCCTGCTATGCTATGCTATGCTATGCTATGCAATGCTATGCTTTGCTATGCTATGTTATGCTATGCTATGCTATGGTATGCTATGCTATGCTATGGTATGCTATACTATGCTATGCTATGATATGCTATGCTATGCTATACTATGCTATGCTATGCTATGCTTTGCTATGCTATGCTATGCTATGTGAATGCTATGTTTTCATCGTTTACGTAAATTTATGGACCGAATGAAACAACTTGAATCATAAGTTTCATGCAATGTCCCTAGCATGTTTAATTTGATTATTAATTTTTATTAATTAAGTATAACTAGTATTATTATTATCTTTTTAATTATATTATAATTAATTATCATGTGATTACATACAACGCTACTTAAAACACAAACATTTAAAAAAATAAAACTTTATGAAAATCAATTCTTTGAGGATTAAAACCAATAAGTGAATTTTTGTACGCAACGCTTAAATAATAAACAATGGAAACGAATTACGCAAATGATTGATTTTTTGTTTATTTTGAATTAACAATCAAACAATCATTCAACGCATTTTATTAAGAAAGAAACATTTTTGAAAACTAAACGATTAAAATAAAAACGATAAAAAATATAAGCAAAGTTCAGACAGCGACGTAAGCAACAACAAGAAAAAGTAGTGTGACGGTATCCACATTTTGCTGCTGCCATCGCAGACAATTTCGAGCACGTCTCTGCCGCACACTTATTCGCAATATTCGACGTCTGTGAACGTCATCAGTGAGCATATTTTTAGAATACCCAGTAGGAAATGTGAATACAATGCGAGAATAATCGTTTTAAGGTGTTGTAATTGTAGGAATTACAAAACTTTCGGCTTTTCATTGTGTAACGTTTGAAATAATTGAACATGTTCGAATTCTTCTTTTGATGTGCTATTACTTATACAAATAAGTAAGTTTTTAAGGATGTACACAAGATGGCGTAACTAGCAATAAAAATCAGCATGAGACATTTCGCTTCCTTTGTGCTTGGGCCATGTTAACTTCTGTGCCCACAAAACACAATTTGCATGAAGCGCTGATTTGCAAAATTTGCAAAATTCGTCAAGGATACTTTGTGGTTGTATTAATAGAATGTTCTGTATGTATTCACCGCACATTGCTCCTTCAGACAACCACGTGTTTCGGTCAATGACTCAGTCCCAGCAGTATTTCGCTTCTTAAAAGGAAGCAAAAAAATTGGGTCGATTCTTGGATCACTTCAAAAGATGGCAATTTTTTTCAACGTTGAATCCGTATGCTGTCTGAAAGCTGGGGAAAAGTCGTAGCTAACGATGGACAGAATACGTTGAATAAAATAGACTACCAATTTCTTTGAATAAAGTTTCGAAGTACAAAAAACCTCAACACTTATTTGTAGCCCAAATCTTTATAAAAGAAACTCAGGTTTTGTACTAAATTCATGGAATATCTTTTGCTAAAAAAAGACAATTTCCATATCGGTTGCAAAAAGTTACAACAATGTTACAGTTACACAATCGTGCAAAAATTTATGCCTAACTCTAATCGGTGGACATTGTTCTTGCTGGTCTTTTATATATGTATGTAGGTATGTATGTGTATGTAAAAATTTGTATTTAGAGTGGGCATGCTGCGTGCTGTTGTCGTCATTTGGCATGTTGTTGTCATTTGGCATCTGCCACATTCCATAACGTGCGTGCAATTGTTTGCGCACATTTGGCTGCGTGTGTGTGTGTGTGTGTGTAGGTGGGCTGCATGTAGCGTGGATGGATATGCGGCTGGGGTGTGGGGTATGTGACGCAGCGGTCGGTACACGACTGCACCACTTGTGCACACACAAACTGTTGCATTAAGTTGCCTACGCCACCACGCATTGTCCCGTCAATGTCATTACGCGCTGGCGAAAATGTTAATTCAGATTATATTTTTAGTACATAAATTGTTTAGTTTCACAAAATTTTATTATTATAAAATTTTTGAAATATGAATGAAATTCCACAGAATTGAATCATGAAAGCATAATTTGTGCTCTTTATACTTTTAATTGATGGTAGAGCCAAGTCAAAGCAGAAATATGGAATTTTCGTAAACTATTAACATAGCGAACATTGCCAGAAATTAAATACTGAAACCACACGAAGCAAAAATAGTCAATCTTTATTTGTCTTTAAGTAGTCGGAAATGTGTGTACGAATTTTTTTTGGCACATTCACTGTACATATTACAAAGTGGTTTAAAAGTTCAACGAATACTTTATAACAAAAAAACCAAAAACAATTATACTATCTTTGCGTTTATGATGCAAACTGCCAAAAGGTGGTTTTCAATCTGTGCTTTTATAATTTTTTTAAATTGATAGTCCGAAAACATACTAATACAATTATTATTACTATATACAGTGGTGTCTAGATATAGTGAACTAACTATTGCAAGGCGTGTTCATTGTATTGAGGTTGTTCACTATATCAAGGTTAACATTTTTGGTCAAAAACTAATTTATTTGCTCAAAATACGCTTTTTGTGTTTTACTTGAAAATTTTTTTCTATATTTAGAGGCTCGATGTCAAAATTTGGGAGTTCACTATATCGAGGTGTTCACTATATAGGGGGTTCACTATACCCAGCCACGACTGTATTAATATATATTTAATATATATTATAATGTATTATTATTTTTTATGAGTCTTATAATATTGTTTTGCTGTAAAGCGGGTTCCCAAGATTCAAATATATGAAACTCAGATTCGGGAAGATTTCATTGAAATAATCTTTAATACCTTTATGATACTACATATCCAATGCTAATTTATGTTTCTTCACATAAACTTTTAATAACATTTTTACATTGTTCGATTTTGACTTCGAGTACTGTAAAACATGCGTTGAATTATTTGTAATTTTGAGTACTTTCTGAAGTCGATAGGCCAAACTAATCATGTTTTTTTAAATCCGTTGTTGACCCCGTCAGATTTTTTTTCATTTGAAGTGCTTCCACCAAGTTTGAAGTCAATTAGCCCATTAATTTATCTTTTTCAACATAAACTCATAACCCATCGTTGACTCCGTCAGATTTTCAGTTTCGAACTTGAGTACTTTCATCAAGTTTGAAGTCAATTGGCCCATTAATTCATGTTTTTTCATAGTTTCTCCATGCAAATATTAACCCACCATTGACCGCGTCAGATTTTGGGTTTCGAAAGAATGAAAATCGCGTGTCTAATTATTTTTAAGTAAAAAACCCAATTAGCTTTTGGTTTTTCGTAGTCTTCCCGTATACAAATCTTAACCCATTGTGTAACCTGTCAGATTGTGAATTTCAAAAGAGTGAAAAAAAAGTTTAGAATTATCCCTCTTTGTAGCACTTTCACCAAGTTTTAAATCAATAAAGCTATATTATTTCGCAGTCTCTCCACACAATCTTTTAACACTTCATTGACCACATCCAATTTTGATTTTCGTTAAAGTGAAAAATATGAGTCGAGTTATTTCTCAATTGAAACGCTTTCACCATATTTGAAGTCAAGAAAAAACTGTAAATCAACTTTCTTCATTCAAACTTTTAACTCATCGTTGACTTGTCAGATTGAAAAACATACAAATTAAAACCACGTCTCTAATTATTTTTTGTTAAGTTTTTTCACCAATTTTGAAGTCAACGAACCTTAACCCATTGTTGACACCGTTAAATTGTTGGTTTCGAAAAATTGAAAAATATGTATCGAATTACTTTTGATTTGGAGTATTTCACCAAGTTTAAAATAAATAGGCCCATTAAATCACGTTTCTTCTTATAACACCTTAACCTATGTTTTGCACTTTCAGACCCCGAACTTCCAAAAAATTCCGTCTTAGCGGAGGTAAATTTTCTAAAAAGAACTTACAGTTCAAATTTTTAGCTTCAGCGATTTGATGCTGGACGATGAAGATTTAGCCAGTCAGTCAGGACAAAAGATTATTGGTATCTATATATAGAGTTACGGTGGGGCACACAGGGGGTGTTTTGGGGGTTCAAACCTCACCAAACATAAAAATTGCTAGTACAAAATACGGTTGCGAATAGTGTTCAGCACAAAAGTTTTACGCAAAGTCCCCTACCTCCCAAAAATGAAGAGTTACATACAACTTAAAACTTAAACATTCATAGCTTCATTCACATTCGCAGTGAAGCGTGCTACCATGGAATGGTCCGACATTTCTTTTATTTTTTTTATTTGTTCTGCTACACAAAAACAAAATGTCGTGTATTGAAAACACGGCACTAATATTTTCGTGTTTGTGTTAGCGAACAAGTTGTGAATGGGATTTTAATTGATTACATAACAATAAACTAGCTTCGCATGATAAATCGACGGGCCGTTTTCATGCGAAAACACGTCGAACCGTTGGAATGGGGTACGCGATGTCGTTGTGGTCGCCTTACAGGAAGTGCGTATTAAGTGCGCTTGGAAGTTGCATTGTTCGAATCATTTTCATTTTAATTACTTTCAACTATTGACAGGGCATTCTATGTCACTTTAGAGTTGCACAATTCATAAATGAAGCCAGTAGAAAAACAAGTTGGCAGGAAGTTAAACGGAAGTTTTCATTGAAAAAGTCTGAACACAGTTCCGGTGTATCGTTGCTTGGCTCCTGGAGCACAATGCGGA
Organism: Melieria picta; assembly: GCA_964056695.1. Classification (NCBI taxonomy): domain Eukaryota; kingdom Metazoa; phylum Arthropoda; class Insecta; order Diptera; family Ulidiidae; genus Melieria; species Melieria picta. The sequence continues at coordinate 121,855,162 of OZ057398.1, forward strand.
AATTTTATTCCGCACAGATGGTAAAAATCCATGCGAGCTGAAAGTGGCGGAGTTTTTAGAGTTCGAGTTGGAAAAAAGGGAAAGTTGTTGCCAATTTTAGGCCAAAATCATGACAGAATTTCAGAGGTTTCTGGGTAAAAAACTCTAACAAATGGTCTTCAAGCTCAGTGTTGAGGCCCGGATGGTACTATTTTAAGGAAGCATTAAAAGCGATTTGGAGAGTGCAAAATTGAGCTGCTCGAATTCCTCCCATCGCTCCGCTAGCCGAAGAGTACAATTCGACTGTTGTCTGCATTCGTACTGTACAGTGAACTCGCGCTAGTATTAACTTTCTAATGTATGAAAAATATGAACCCTTTTGCCTTCCATTGACTACTCTAAAATATGATCTCAGTGTAGGTAAGTAGGTAGATGTGGCTGCCCCAAGACGGAGCCCACTTAGGCGAGGAACCCCATTGTGATCCCATAAACAGTCGAGCATAAGACCGCTCACGCCTTGAACCAGTTACAGCTTCTTACGAAGCTTACTAGCGAAGAAAATAGTCTTATCGACTAGGTATTATTGCCCAGGTAGTTCATACTTCTTCTGGTAGTACATACTTCTTCTTCCTCTTCCTCGTTCATGCAGCTGCGACAGAAGTTGTTCGAAAATAGCTCCAACCTTCCTAGCGTGAGTGCCAATTAAACACTGAGTCGTTAAAACACAAATCATGGGTCCGATTTCTGTTTAGTGGGAGAAGCTCTCTGGAACGTCGAAAGTTTAAGATTGGAACTTTTGTTGCCATCAGGACATCTTAAATAAGATTCATGTATAGAGCTCGTATGGGTACGAAGTTTATAGTTTAAAAGATGGACACCAAGCGCTGTTATTGCTTGACGTAGCTGCTCAGTCGTACCCTATTGAGCGAGGTCGTGCGCTCTACAATTCCCTGGAATATCCCTATGTCCCGGAACCAAGCATAGGTGGATATTAAGCCGCCTGGCAGTCTCGTTGAGAGATTTGCTGCAGCTTAGCACAGTCTTTGATGTCATTGTAACTGCATCCAGAGCGGATTGGCTGTCCGATAGTATCAGGACGATGCCAATCTGGAAGCTGTGCCGACTGCTGTGACCTCGGCTTGGAAGACATTGCTGAATTCTGACAGCAGAAGCTTCAAGTTTAGATTGAATTCATAGGAGTAAGTAGATACGAGTATCACAACCAACCTTGCCAAGCAACTTCGATACGTCTGTATTAGGGATTGTAATCCCGGACCAGTTTTACAATCCCGGGATTTTCGGGACTGAAAATTGCAATCTCGGGATCCCGGGATTTTTTCGGGATTGAATATATTATTTTAACGAACTAAATCAGGCGTCATTTTCAATCAAATACATTTTATGTTCGTATTAAATAGATTTCTGTGTTCCTTAAAACTAAGAACAAAATATTCATGGCAAATAACATAAAATTAATAACATTAAATTGCCAAACTAGGAAAAAAACAAGTAGCCGATGGCAAGAACAAACACCTTACATCAATTAGACTTTAGGTAATATCTTAAAACTATTAAAGCATTAAGGGTATTATCTCCTAAACGAGATCTTAGCTTGCTGCATATATTGCCTGCTGATGAAAAGCATCTCTCTGGTTCAATACTAGTACAAACTACATTTATAGGCGCTGTTAGTTGAGCGTCACATTTATTAATGGCTTTATTTAATTTCATTACTAGTGACGTATTTCCGTCTGTATCACTAGAGTCACTATCAAATTCATTTTCAACTTCAGTATACCTTGTGCTGTGAGTATTCAAAATTCCTTTAATTTCTTTTTTAATTAAATTTACAGAAACAGCAATTCCGTCCATAGCCTCATTATATAAAACACGAAAAAGTAAGCTTTTTTTTTGTTTCGATCCCGGGATCGGATTTTGTCAATCCCGGGATTTTTCGGGACTGAAATTGTCCGGGATCCCGGGATTCCGGGATTCGCGATCCCGGGATTGCAATCCCTAGTCTGTATATATATGGACATTACCGCTTGTGGGGAGATCACCCAGTTCTCATTTTTGATGGGATTGAAACGTTGTAATCCTTGCCAAAGGACAACCTGGGTATCATGTAATCTACGTTCTGAGATATGCCGCTGGAAAAATTTTGAAATCGTTGATTGTTGTTGTTGTCACACCCTGATGGCGGCATTGGCAGCCAATTGCCTCCCAGGATATCTAATGGAATTAGGTGGATCACAGTGTCCAAGGAATTAGTGGGAGTAGATCGAAGTGTCCCACTTATACATAATTCTGCAGACCTTTGAATTTTAGTGAGTAATTGGTAGTAATACCTTTTGGTCAAAGAAGGCCACCAGATGATTATCCCATATAGTGTAACTTAGTGTAAAATCTCTGAAATATGAAAATGTGGTATTTTTAAAAAAAATTATCCAGAATGAAATAAGAGTGGCAAATTGACGATTTCATTAAAATTGTTCACGCCATTCGTAAATATGAAAAGTCTAACAAAAATAAACAGGCTTCCTTTTAATTAGTTCACATTATCGCGAGCTCACTGTACTTGCATAGATGCCCGTACATATTAACAGTAAATCATCATTAAATCGGCAATTATCACTGCATTCATTGTGGAATTACTAAGCATGCGAATGAATGAATGAATTAGTAAAGTGCACAGGGAGTGACGGCGATTCGCTAATAATGTGAATGCAAATATCTGAATGAGTGCATCAATGGAATTCAACACAGCCAAACGAAAATGTGAAATTGTACAAATGACAGCAGCAACAACAACAGGAAAGCAAACCAAATCGATGAAAGTAAAAAAAGGCCAAAAACGCGACTGGGGCAACCATTTGGCATATCCGTTTCGCAGCGTTGTTGCTCTCGGCCGTTGAACATGAATCGAAGACATGGAGACGTTTCGCCAGTTTGCAATAACAACAAATCACTGCCCTGTAATTAAGTCGTTGCCGTTGTAGATTGTACACGCACATAATAGTCGCTCAGTTGTTTGGGGCACTCGGGCGATCGGGATGGATAAGTGGCAACGAGTTGGGATGCGTACAGCGCCGACGGCAATTTACAATAAATAAAAAGCAAACAAATTGATAGATGACCTCGGTGTCAGCGCGACACCGACTGACACACAGCCGCTGTGAGATTGAACGCCACACAATAATACTTAAGTCTAAGCATAACGGCGTGTGAGAGTATCTGGCCGCATTTATTAGATAAGTGCGTGCAATCAGCGCAGCGTCCCGCATTTTCCCACCACCCAAGACTGTGTTTGTATGTGTGTGTGTGTGTAAACGACGGCATGGTGTGAGAGTTTGCACGCTTCATTCAACTCGCTGGGAATGTCCGTTGCAATTGAATGTCGGACTTGGTTTTGCAGTCGCTTCGCAATCATTCATTATTGCGTTGTCAGTTTTCGGATGAACCGATTTCTATTTTTGTGTGTGTATCTTTGCTGCATCGCCGCCACCGCCACGCCTCTACACTCACCTACCCTTCATTAGGCACTTAAATAATTCCCAACTGCACTGTGAGGGGTGGCAACTGCAGCGATGTCGACTACTAATCGATGACATTTTGAGTAGAGTTTATCTTTTGTTACACAAAACAAAAAAAATTATATATATATTGCATCGTATACTATGCGTTGTTATGTAAAGTGCAGCATTGCATTGATAAATTGTTAGCCGTTCTGAGAAAGTGCTAATGTTTTTGTTAAATTGACTACCGAAAGAAAACATTGTCCATATTCTGTTGGTCGGTTTAGGTTTGCTTTGAGGCAACTAATGTGTCCATTTATTTGGTGTCAAATTCGTATGCACTTGTTTGGTTTTGTTTGTGAGATTGCGGTGTTTTATGGGCTGGCCAAGGATCCGCCTTCACAACTCGTTTGGCTCTCAACCAACACAAATGTAAGTATTTTTTCATAATAAGAATAACGCTGCACAACAGCATGTCTGTTGCATGGAGTTTTTTACATGAATCTGAATCGTTTTTCCACGCTGTTTTCAAAACCATACTCCATTTTTATGTAACAGCTCTAGTTTTCGCAAAAAATGGGCGTGTCACTTTTTCGAATTTTCCTCGGTTTTTTTCTCGTTTTCGACTGTAATTTCTGAACCAATAATCCTATCGACATGATTTTTATATCGTTGCACTAACAACATCTCACGCCATCTTTTCTGACATTAATTTTATTCGTTCTAAATTGGCGTTGTAATAAGGTTTCAAAGTAGGAAAATATTGAATTTCAAGGCGTTTTTTCTGATGGCTAAAATTGTAGAGATGTTTCATAAATCAAGTTACGAAGTATATGAATTTCTTAAGAAGAAATTAGGAGCCTCAAAATATGCAAAGTTTTTAATTGTTTTTTGTTTCGAGCAATTCAGAATATTTTTATTTTTTGCTTGTATTCCAGACTGTAAATGGAACATATAAAAGAGCATATTTTGAGGCCCCTAATTTTTTAAGGAAAAAGTATGAAAATGACTATGGTACATTTTTGCTATTATTTCAATGCGAATGTGTATTCCGCCAAATAATTTGGCTGTGTTGTATTGCTTGATGTGTCGGCTTTCATTATACACCTAACTCGTTAATTGATTTACAAAAATTGTGTATGTTTTTGACCATCAAAGAAAACGCCTTAAAATTCCATATTTTCCGAATTTGAGGTCCAATTACCGCGGAACTTTAAAACTTATAAAAAAAAAGTTGCATCGGAAAAGAAGCCGTGCGGTGTTGTTAATGCGATAAGGTGAAACTCATGTCAAAGTAGAGGAAAAACTGAAAAAATGACACGGTACCTATATCTCACAAACTAGAGCTGCTAGAAAAAAATCTGAGGAAAGATTCGAAATCAGCATTAGTAAGAAACGTTGAGTAAGTTTCGTCCACTTACACAAATTCTGGGCTTACTGTATCCATACACTTTTTTAAGAACGCAAAAGTTAAGAGAGCAATGCTCTGGCGGACGTTTGGAAAGTTCATATTAAAGGCTTCATGTGCCAAGTATTGAGTTCTGAATGGCTCAAAACAGAATCATGAGAAAATTAAAAACTGACTATGCGAGGCTACTATAAATGACCTCCAGTTTCACGCCTTTATCAATATTTGGATGGGTCTCGACAAACAAAATTTTTTTTTCGCACTGTGTAATAAATGTTTTCACTCAATGCTTCATAACTTTGTAATTTTTCTTTCGATTCTATTGATGTTAGGCTTAATATTTGCACAAATAACATATCTTTAGATTTTAAATTTGATTTGATCTATAAAAAAATCTTTCGAAAATTAGTGATTTTTGAAATTAGTCGAAAATTAAATTTTATTCAACATTCACCGTCAGTAACTTCTCCAAATCTCATATGATTTGAACAATCTATCTCGCTGGAAAGGCGAATGACGGGCCATTTGTGTTAGTCGGATGATTCGTTTACGAGATATGTGCTCAAAACTGAAACAACAGGGGAAAAACTGCTTCTTACAAAAATATTTTGATTTTCAGTTTCGTGTTCAGCGGCCCAAAGTGACTCTAGAAAACACTTTAATTTTTAGGTGCATTTTTCGTGTCGAGTAGTGATATACGTAACCCGCGGAAATTCAAAATTCGCGATACGTTTTGAACAGACCTCGTATATAAAAAAATTTCATGCATAACAAATTTTCAAAAAAACAATGGTCCAACGAAATTAAAAAATTTTAGCAGTGAATTTTGCTAAGTTTCTTGTAGAATGCGTTGAATCTTCAACAATTGTTGCTACCTACCACATTTCAATTGAACTTAACTGAGCACGAATAATAAAAAAGCATTACAAAAATTTTTTATAGACTTAGGTTATAAGATATCTCTTAAAGATATAAGATATCTGTAAAATTCTGATCCAAAAAATAACCGAAATTCCCCATTCAAACATTGAGATATCGTCAACTTTTGTTTTCCTGGGTTGGTATATCTGTCATCTGGTACTAAAATATCTGTGTTTGTTGTGTACTGCAAATTTCGCAATGTCGAATTTAGTTGAGCAATAAGTTTGTCTGAAATTTTGTGTTTTTGACAAAACAACTCTGGCACACATATGTATCTCATCCTCTATGCGACTATTTGACCAACAACAACGTTCATATCGTTCCGCAAGCTTTGCATTCACCCACCAAGGCTCCTGGTGACTTTTTTCTATTCCCTATTCAAAACCACCCTCCCCCCTCAATACAAGAAATGCTGGTGCAAAATATGGTTTCGAATGGAATCGAGCTCAAAAGTTGTACGCAACCCCCGCCCCCCTCACTGCTCACGACTCAAGTGACCACTTCGCAAAAAGCGTTTGGAGACAATTGAGTCGATAAAGAAGACTTTGCAGAAGGAGCTGAAGGCGATTTAAAAATCAGCTTACGAAAAGATTTGAGGCAAATGAATTTCTATAAATAATTGAATCGTTTGCGGTTATGTTTTGATGGGAAGGTACAGTAATAAACATTATCGAAATGTGGGGAGTAAAAACTTACCAACAGACATTTTGACGATTTTCGTCCAATGCGACGCTCCTGCGACAATCAGAAGCTGGTAAAGAGCCCAATCAGAGGCTGGTGGCTGATGGGTTTTGAGAATTAACGGCGACCGGCGACAGTGTTGTCGGTGGCAACAACTACGCGTCCAACACCAAAAATGAATTTCCGCCGGAAACGCGACTAAACGCGACTAGCAATAAGAAGCGGGACTGCAAAGACAATACGAAACAGATAGTAAAACAAATTAACAGTATTCATAATTTAGTGTGTGTGTGTGTGTGTGCGTTATGAAAGCTCAATGTATATGCAAAGTAATAGCGGCAACAATAATTAATCGTACAGTAATTGTAAATTGTGGTGGAAAACACAGAAAGACAGAAAAAGGAAGTGGCGCGTACAAGGAAATGAAATTGAAGAAATTCGAAAATTATAACTGAAATTTATGCGGAGCGGCCGAAGAACGGTCCTAAGAGTAGTGAGGGGCCCGAGTTCGCGGTTGCGGTGCGGTGAATGGTTGCACCTGTTGTGTGCCATGCAGCCGATCACCGTTCGTGCATATTAAGTGCCGGAAAACTCGCTTATAGTTAGTCGGCTTTAACGGAAGCAAACACTTTTCCATCATAGCTGACAGCGCACAATGAAAGCGGCAGGCAGGCTGGCAGCTCCTAAGCCCGAATATGCTTAGGAAGCGGACGAACGTTCAACTGTTCCGACTGTCGGGCACGGCGCGCTGGGTGCTTACTTCCCAGCAGAGGTCACCAGGTGGGTGTCTGGGTTGGCCACACTTGGACTGATAGCTGAAAACGACATCGACACGTTGTCATTGCTTATGCGGCTTCATTGCACCAGCCAACGTTTTTGGTTGAGCACTCATCAATTTGTTGTCACCGCAATTAGCACTTTTCAACATAATTTCGAAAATGTATAGGCGCTAAAAAAACGTATGCTTACAATTAAAAACCGCTCATGGTTGCGTCAAAACCACAATTAACACGTACACGGTTGAAAATCATCATTTCACATCGAACATTGGCTTGAACGTGTAATCTTCATTCTCCATACGAGCTCACGTTCTGCGCTAATCATTGGTCGAGTCATAAATAAAAAATGGAAACAGAAACAACAAAAGCGGAACATCGAAAATGCTTAATTGAAATAGTTCATGCGTATTTATTATTCTGCGGACGTGCCTCTTGCAAACCACAACTCAATTCTGTTTGCTACTGTTCAATTAAATTTGCACCTTCGCACTGCCAAGCAATCAAAGCAAAACGATTTTTACGGGCATGTAAAAAATTGTTGTTGTCATATATTTGTGGCATGCTATTGTTGTTGTTGTTGTTGTTGCGCATACCCATAGCAAATGCTAGTTAGTAGTTTCACATTGTGAATGAGGTTAGGTTGGGACGTTGACTCAAACATGAAAATATTTCATTTAATTTATTTGTTAATTTTTAAAGCGCTTTTTATATAATCACATACATACATTTTATATAAGCATGTTGTAAATATGTATCTTAAATAATATCTAAGAGATTATTGTATTCCTAGTCTGTAAGGATTGTAATCCATTGACTGAAATAAATTAAACTAAACTAAACTTATTCAGCTTTAATTACGTGTTACGTGTACTGCAGTTGCCTCGAACTTATAAATATTTCTTTTAATTTATTTGTTAATTTTTAAGCATTTTTTATATAATTACTTATTCAGCTTTCATTACGTGTTGTATAAAGTATTTTCCTATATAAATAAATCTTTGATTGACACAGCAGCCACAAATGCAGATTAAGGCTCAAAGTTGCGATCCACTGGCTATAAATTTGTAAACAAAAACAGCTATTTGAACCAGGTTAGGTTAGGTTATAGAAAAAAAGTGTGCCTATTGGTTCCATTGTGAATCCCTTCATTTTTGAATCCGGTGTCCCTTTTTTATTGAGTTCCCTGTAGATCCAGTCGAAATCTTTTGGAAACCATTTGGTCTCGGCGAGGAAACTGTGTAGATCTATGTAGTCTTTACATCATCTATTTCCGCAATTCCATCGAAGAACCTGGCCAAGCGTCTGGAGGCGTCATTCCTGCAGTAATGGACAGTGGCATAGCAGATGTACGATTGAGACTATACGTGTATATCTCAAGGCCTCCATTTTTTCTGGCGATGCAGTTTTTCATGCACCAAGTGGGGCCAAGCGAACAGGGTCGATTTTAATCCTCACAAGACCCAATGTTTCCTGTTATTCCACAAACGAGTCTTTTCACATCATAACACATCCCTGGCTGTGGGTGTTGTGATTGTTGAAGTTCTCGGTATGTCCATTAGGAACGATCATATTTTTGGCGTGTCGAAAGAAGCAGCCAAGTTCCTCGGCTTTCTAAGACGGTCCAGAAAAGTACATATCACACATCCAATCAAAAATGGAGTTAAAGGAGTAACGGAAATTGTTCAGAGGAGATGAGCACTCTGATGAGATCGTTCCGAGTGTTTCCCCGGGCAACTCGTTCGAACACTGGCGCCCATGCATTCTACGTTGAAACGATGCATTACAGAGAGAGTTCGTTTCTGGCCCGCACTGCGTGATTATGGAATGGTCTCCCTGCAGATAATTTTCCCATCACCTGCGACCTTGATGGGGTCAAGACAAGAGTCCATAACCACTTCGCTCTAAACCCTATTTCCTAACCCAGGGGCGTAGCCAAGGGAGGGGTTTAGGGTGTCAGAACCCCCCCCATAGCCTATAATTTGTCAACATTTTCAATCACTATGCATCGTATGTACGTTCCCACATTAGCAAAAAAGTCTTTTCATCTTTAACTATTTAAAAGAAATTAACAAAAATTAACAAAACCCTTTTTTACCGAAACTAATTTGTTTTTTTAATAGTCACGTTTAGGCTTAATGCAGCGATTTGCATGTTCTAAAAACATGTCTAAAGAGTAGTTTAGTTCGTCGACCGGAATGTCCTTCAGGATGTCGGTACAAGCCTTTTGGATGGTTTCTACGTTCTCAAAACACTTTTTTTCATCGGCAAATGCATTCTTTGAAAAGGTGAAATTCGCACGGTGCCACATCATGTGAAAACGAAGAGTGGTTGATGGTTAAAATTCGACTTTTAGTAAACAAAAAAACAGTCAACCATGTGTCAATAGGTGGGATGGCATCCTTCGATAGCCAAATGTTCAGTTAAAATGCGATAAGTTTATGCTATGCGTAACCTTCGCCTTACTAAAGATGATCCCAGGCACTTCCGCCGCTATTTTGAGTAAAACTCACAATAAATATATAAATATTTATTAATTTATAAATTTTTTTCATACTTCAGTATTTGGTATCTTCCTCTGGCGATAGTTCGTATTTTGCAAAAAGGCCTAACTTTAATGATTTATTTTGAGACTATGGAAAATATTAGAAGATTTCTTTCCAGAGGGTTTATTGAACACATAATGAGGTACGCAAAAAAATGTATCGTGAGTTTTAATCAAAATGGTAGCGAAAGCGCCTGGGATCACCCAGGTACATTTGTATAAAAAATGACAAAATTCAAGATTAAACATGAACAAAATAAAAAAAAAAAATATTTTTTCATGTTATTGAAAATTTCCTTCAAATTTGTGCAGATATTAAACATGAATATTAAAAAGATCACCCGGGTGGGTATAAGTAAAGCGAAAGTTGAATCCAATTTCAAGAATTTCAATGAAGAGTTTGGCTAATCTTTTATGAATTACCGTCCAATTTTGATTTACGGTGATCGCGGATTCAGTTGGCTAACACTTTGGTCATCATTTATGTTCTGACAATCGTTTTTAAATCGCTTTTACCACTTATGAACTCCACCACGGCATAAACAAAAATCACCAATCATTGGTCCATCAATTTAAATGCTTCGGTTAAAGTTTAAACATTTTTAAAACAATAGTTAATATTGGATCTTTGTTCGATGCACATTTTTGTACGATGACACAAAAATACTTCCACTTCAGATGCAATAACTTCGCTTTCAGTCCACCAAATTTCATGAAATTTTTACTAAAAATCAGGGAAAAAATTTAATTTTTAATGCACTAACCCTTAAATGCATGGCGTACCATATATGGTACAATCCTAAATGCTTCGTACATCTGTTGAATCAATTTAAATCATGTTTGTGCTTGCTCTAGATTGATTCGGAAATAATTGCCCCATGCATTTAAGGGTTAAGTCACATAAGCCACAACAAAATGCCCTATTTGGAAAGTGCACTTTACTTTAAAAAACATGTAACTAAATTGGCAAAAACATTTTTTTTAAACCCCCCCCATGCCCAAGTTCTGGCTACGCCCCTGTCCTAACCTATATAGTATATCCTTCCTAAACCATGGCAATGCCTCGCATTAATAAGGGTTATCCCCTGCACGTTTGCTCCAAAAAAAAATTGAATACAAATATTATCCTTCCAACAGTTATTTTTCCTAAAACATGTATCATAGATTTTTTCAGTTTTTTACAATTCCAACAAATTTTTATTAGCTCAGCTCAGTATCGTTTACTTGCTTCTATATTGGCTTCTCGAATTGCGGCACTGAAGGTTTTATAAAATTTACAATAATATTTTTTTTATACTCTTCCAGCGAAGTCTCCAATAGACAAAGATCCTAGTTGCATTGTATTTCTTAATTCCCAATTGAAATGAAAATTCCAATGATTTCTTATCTACTTGCACGCGCATTCTTCAGCTGATCACAGCCAGAGATGGTAGGGCGTTCTCAACTTAGTTCTTCCACAGGAGGCATGGCCTCCTTCTTGGCCTCCAAGTACTGCGTCAAGCACCATTTTCGCCGGAGCTTCATCGTCAATACGAGAGACATGTCCAAGTCAGCGTAGCCGCTGGATGTTGATTCGTTGTGCTACGTCCATGTCACATAAATGAAAATTTGGTCACACCAAATCAAAAAATTTATTCCATAAACACACTTCGGACCAGTTAAAGCATTAAATCAACGCAACTTGAATTGACAAATTAAACTTTTTCTTTAGTGTCCATATTCTACATGAACACATACATACATACATATATTCATATGTACATATAAAGGGTGATCAAAAAAGAACGATGAGAACTTCTGGCTTCATTTCGAAGCTACATTCATGTCATTATGTATGGAAGAGCACATCATTCAAATAGCCTTTTCGACTTTGCTGGCAGTGCTTCAAGCGGACGGTCCAATTTTTGATGACTCGGTCCAATATGCACGGCTTTATTCCGGCAATGGCGTCTCGAGTGCTGGCCTCGAGCTCGACATTTCTGGGTCTTCTTTTTGATACTGGCCTCTATGTTTTCTTCACTTTGCACCAATCTCTGTCTGGTGGGTGGCTTAAGGTCGAAAAGAGGGTTAAAAAGAGTGTACTCACGCTTAAACCTTTTGACGCTGCGACGAACTGCCTGCCGACGACCGACCTCAGGTCAAAATTCAAATTAAGTATTTACAACTGAGCCGAAATTTCAATATTTTTTATAATTTCCTTATTGTTGTTGTTGCCATTGTAAAACAATGTTTGATAAAATGCCAAACTACACTAAATATTTTGACATTTAGTAAATGTCATTGATTTCTTTTAAAGTTGCTGAGACATCCCTATTGGCAAAACTATCACTGCTCTTTGGTCACCCTTTATATCACATTTAGCTGGCTAATACAGCAAGAATATTATACGTACATATGTACATACGTATATATGTAGGTATGTATACTGGTTGGCAGCGTACGTAGCCTTGCCGCATCATTTCGTTTCAATTGCGTATTGATTTGTGATTTGTGATTCTTTGTGTTGAATTGTTTTTGCTTTGGTTAAACTTTTATAAAATTATATGATGACATTGAATGCTAAAAAGATTTGTTTCTGTTGCTATTAACGATACGTCATGTGTTGCTCTCAAAATTAATGTGAATTAATTGTTTGCGAAAAAAGTCAGTCCAAGTTTAAGAGATTTTTATGTGAAAAATCAAAATTTTCACTAATTTACCAACTTGACAAATGTCGCTTACGACAATCATTTATGGAACTGGCCAGGAACGACAATTGATGCATTATGTGCAAAACCATTGATGCGTTTCTGTACCTGTGGCTGTGTGTGTGTAGCAGTGTTGACCATTCTGCTACTCGCGAGTGGCAGCGACGCCGGCGGTACCTTTTATTCGTATAGATATGTGGGCCATCACTGCTGGAGAGGATTATGTGCAAGTTTACTAAGTCAAAGGACTTTGATAAAGATTCACTTCGAACCATGTTGTCCCATGTCCCATGTTGTTGGTGTCTATTTCTGATTAGTTATTAAAAAAGCGGTTTCATTGAGAAGAAGGAATAACAAAGAAACAGCAGTTGCCATTGAAAGTGAGGTTAAGCATCCAAAATCATTGCAGCTAGAGATTTATAGTTTAAACGTAGAATGAAACCAAACTAAAACATTTGACACTTGAATTTTAAAAATAAGCTATTTCATGTTGGGTGTGTGTAAGTGTTAGAGTAGTGCAACTATCGATAGCACTATTGTTAGTATCGATGGTTTAATTTTGACATCACTGTCGATGGTTTTCTGGCACTGTCGATACTATCGGTTTTGTGATGTGATATTTTATGCTAGCAGTGCTGCCATGGATATTCCGCTGTAATATTCAAATATGTGGGTACGAGTAGATGGATTTGGAAGAATAGGCTGAGCATTAAACGAAGGGGCGTGGCACCGTGCATATAACTTATGTTGTTACCATGAAATACCTTCGGAACTACAAGTCTCAAAGCATTGAAACAGGTAGTTGTAGGCATTGAAAGACAAAAAAGACACAAAATCTTAATATCGAATAATAGGGATACGTATCAAAATAGGTGTTCTTGATAAAATCTTTCAATATAAATATTTTTTAGTACAAGCTATATTACTACAAGTATAAAAAATAATTTTGACTTGTACGATTGTATCGAAATTTTTCACTGAAATTATCGAAAATATCGAATGGGCCGACTATCGATAGTTTTTCAGCTCTTGTAAGTGGTTTTCGTTCAGTATTTGAACCAAATGTAAAAAAATAACAAAAACAAATGACAACGTAAACAAGAGATGAGAGAGAAAGAGGTCGGGAAAGAGTGAGGGTGTGCTTGTAACTAAATTAAATAACGTTTTCTTTGTCTCTTTCTTTCCCTTAGTCCTCTTTCAAATATGTAAGTTTATTCACTTGACCAAAGAACTTAAGGAATCTCGAAAAATTGTTTATACAAGTTGTTGGCCTTAGATTTTATAAACAATTGTGTTATGCGGCATGCGCCCAAGTGAGTTCAGAAAACTACTCTGAGTGCATTTGAGGTTTTTGTTTACACTTATGTAACCCAATTTAATTTTATTTTTATACGTAAGTACTATTTGAAAAAGCATGCAACGTTTTGCATGATTTGCCAAAGTTGACAAGTCAGATAGTGCAAACACAGAAATATTGTCATATGAACTAACAACGGGCATGTCCTGCCGAAAAATAAATTTAAAAAAAATTTTAAAAAATTATTTAAGTCGCAATAACATCACTGTGGCATTTTGTTCAATTCGATTTCGAACGATAACCATTTTTTAGCCGATATCTCAACAACGTCAAAAGTTACAGTGCATTCCAGAATGGCAGAAAGAGGTACGTGAATAAATCGAATCTTTTGAAGTGTGATCGAATCACATACAGTAGGTATATTGCCATACCGACCACGCCTCCTTGTAGCCTTCTGTAAAGTGTCCAATGGTCATCAACCGGGATTCAACTCCTGTAAGGCAAACGCTCGCATAATGTGTAAAAGTGAACATTTCTATTGAAAACAGCTACATAGCCATCAGCATTTGCATAAATTCTTATAAATTTATCTTGCAATTTTGCTGCAATTAAATTTTCCTTTACTGCCATTTACAGCGATTATCCCATTTAAGACGATGACATTCACTCGCGACCACTAAGTGGTCACCGTGCTGGCACTGTTCTCGTCTATGTGTGTGTGTGTGTGTGTGTGTGAATGTGAGATGTGCGATATGTGGTGTGTTGGTTTAGTACGAACACAACACATGCTCATTATTTCATTTTCGTATACTATGCGGTTTATGCCGTTTTTTAGTTGTTGTTCTGGTTTTTTCGTGCGCTCATTTTTTTGCTTCATTTTTTGCCGGAAACACCAATTTAGGTAAATGCGCCGTTGAATTCGTTGTGGATTTGTGCGGAGCGACGACACGGTGCCATACATGTGAGCAGAAGCTTGTGGCTGCGTCTAAGGGTAACGGGCCGCACAGTGGAACGGGCGCGCGGCATGTAACAGATTATGCGGTGACAGATCGCACGCAACGGTCAGAGTGCGGCTGCCCCAACCACGGCCGCAGTCGCAGTCGCAGCCGCAGCATCGCTGCAGTCGACTCAAGTAGTGCACACGCGAGGCTGGAAACAATTTTTCATGGGGGACTGATTTCGAGATTGACTTGAAGCACACACAACAAAGTGCGGTCACAAAAACAACAGTGACAAGGCAGAAAGCAGCGTAAAAATGAAAAAAAAAAAAACAAAAAATTATGGTACGAATTTTTGTCAATCTGCGTTGATGAATGCAAATCATGTATCCGAAATGAGAAAATGAACGAAAATTATGATGTATGAACGACAGCGTGAGTGGAAGCCTCGTGGGTAGACTAGTCGCGAGGATAAACAAACACGTTGACAAACCCACAAACAAACAAACAAACAAACCAGTATAGAGTCTCAGGGTGGCGAAAACAAAATGTTCGCATTTTCAAAAATATTCTCAAAACACTAATAGAGCTGCATGCCCATTGGCTGGCGCGTTGCCGAGTGAGTAGTAATTTTAAAAAATTCCGCATAGACAGCTTTCTGCGTATTTTGAATAAATCACCAATGGATTTGTATCTGCAATCCACACGTGGATCATTGTTATATATATTGGTATGTATCTATATGTGCATATATTCATATAAGTATGTGTATGTATGTATACTAAGCAAGTCATATTGCAAAAATATTGCTGCAACGGAAACGACTTTCCACTCATTTCACTTTCATGAGAATTTCAATGTGCTTCAGCGGCGGTCAAGCGCGAGTTTTTTGAATTCAACAATAATATTTATACAAGCTATGCGGATAAACATTCAGCCGGTTTGTGAAAAATGTGTTAAATCAGAAAATCAGAACCTACAAGGCATTTAAAATTGATTTATCAATAACAATTTTTTTCAAGAAATGTTGCAACTGTACGAGAAATTTTGGCAATTTTTCCAATGAAACCTAACGAACCGTTTTCACCTGGTTCAGACCAAGTTTATTGTCTTGTACTCACACTTTAAGTTGTGCAAATCTGCGATTAATGTCAAGTTTCAAGTTTTAAGTTTCTCCAACAATTCACCAACCACTCTTTTCGCTTCAAAACCTAAACACTGACAACAAAATAAGTAAATTTCGTAATTAATATGAAAATACAAATTGGGAGAGTAGAGAAAGGAAGAGAGAGAGCTTATGCTTACTTAATGTGGAGCCAGTGGTGCGCACAGGATTTCATTTTGGGAGGAGAGTTTCCTACACAACTTTTCAACCCAATACCAGTTCAAACCGCACTCGCCTCTCAAAATCTTTGTGAGATACGCATACCTAGAACGGATTTGAATCACTAAAACCCGCCTGCGTGCGCCACTGAGTGAGCAACACTCAGGATTTTAATTGGGCGGGGCGCCTCACAGCCCCAAAATATAAAAATTTCGGGTTGCTGTAGACAAGCCCACCCCCCAAATCAAATTCTGTGTGCGCCACTGTATATACATATTTTATTTATATGTACAGTGGCGCACACAGGATTTCCTTTTTGGGGTGGAGGTGAATATCATTCGAAACTATTTTTTGTACCAGCAATATTTGTATTTGAAGGGTTTGAATCCCCAAACCCCTCCTGTCGACGCCACTGCATTGTTTCTCCTGACTGTTTGACTGACTGATGGAGACCACCTGAACTATTTTTCAATGGAAAATATTTTTGTTTTCAAATATTCAACGTTTTTCTCAACATCTCAAGCAGCGCAAGCAATTTATGAAAAAAGTCGTAAATTAAGGTTTCGTGCTTAAGTCTTTTTATTTTTATTTGGGGAAGTTTTGAGAAAGTTTTGGTGTTTGAAGACCCCCTATTTTTTAATGAAGAATATTTTCCCAAAAGACAATATGGTTTTTTTCAATATTTTACTCAATACAAGCTTTTTATGAAAAATTTTTCCGGAAAACATGAAAAAGGGGGGTAAGGAAAGGGGGAGGGGTTCATGTGTACACAAAAAATATTCACACTTTTAATGCAAACAAATTTGTCTTAGACATCAAAGCTCTAGCTCTTCAAGTTTTTATACTTTCCGTGTAAAAGTCTATAGGGACCCTTTAACCTTTATGTGCAAATTACAAAAACTCAGACGTGCTAGATTATTACTTTGTTCGGCAAAAATGATCAGTACGGCGTCCTCTTTCAGAAATATCGGTCGTTGCTGTGTTGCAGAAATGCTGTTGTACAGTGTTATTATAAAGCAATAATTATACAAATTTCTTAAATTAGGGCAATTTTTTTATTCCCAAAAATATGGATAGTAATTATTTTAGGTCTCTGCTCCAAATAAAAAATAATTTGACTTGCATTTTTAATTTTTCGAAAATCAAAATTTAACGGGGTCAACAATGGGTTAAGGTTCGTATTCGGGAACCGGTGGGTCTATTGACTTGAAAATTGGTAAAAAATATTGAAATGAAAAATAATTTGACACGGGATTTTCATTATTTCGAAAATAAAAACCTGACAGGTCAACGATGGGTTAAAAATTTGGATGGAGAAGCATGAATTTTTGAGGTTTTTGCCTTCAAACTTGGTTGAAAGTGCTTCAAATGAAAAATAATTAGACAAGCATTTTGTCATAAAAATCTGACGGGGTCGACAGAGGGTTAAGAGAAATTTGATTTACTTGGTCCATTGACTTCAAACTTGCGTACGAAGCCGCCAGGCCCTGCTAGTTTAGCATAGTTTGGTATAATTTTAGCACAAAACTATTTACAAAAAGTGCAACTAAATCACATCTGCTGGTGAAGGTGGCTGGTGAACATGTCTGGTCCGCTTTGGGGTATTAGAACACTGCAGGATCACCTCCACCATTTCAGTGCGAGCAAAGGGAATAATAAAAGAAAAGCGTATAAGAGAAAACTAAAACTTTAATTCTAGTTATTGCCCCGTTTAGTGTAAATAATGAGATGAAAACTGTAAGAAAACCGATCGACTATATCGCATTGAAAACACATTGAAATAAGTACACAAAACAAAAATGTTCTGATTTCTTGCTGAATTTGACACAGTTTTATTTCGTTGCTTTGCGTCAATGGCATTTTTTCTCTTTTTAGATTTTCATGCAACATTCGAGTGGATGAGTGAGTGGATGTGCAAATGTTAACGGCAATAGCTCACGTCTTTGTAATAAAAAGCATCAATAACTTTCGACAAAAATAAAAAAAAAATAATTAAAAAAAGGCAAACCAAAACCAAATAAATCAATTGAAGCTTTTTCAAATTTGTCACACAGCCAATAAAAATGATTCAGAGACTCAAGTCGTATTCAACAAAAACAACATCAACAATAACAAGCAGTAATCAGCGCCAACACCAACATGAGCAACAACAATAACAATAACGATGGCAATAAAATTAATAATAACAAAATATCTACACACAATAATGTTCTTGTTTTTTGCATTTTCAATGAAGCGAAATGAGTAAAAGACGCATTTATGCATACGCGCCACAAACAAAACGACGACGACGACAACAACAAACCGAAGAGTAATAACAGAACGCTTGTAAATAATTAAGAGCTTCGTGCCAAACAGTGATGCCGCCAACAGCCGCAGCAGCAATGCCATGACGGCCAGTTGACGGTTGGTCGACGACAACAGCAACAACAACAATAACAGCAAAATAAAACAAATAGTTGCGGGAGCGCAGGCAGTGTTGGACTTGAAACGATTTGATGAGCGCTGTTGCGCTTGTTCGAGGAGCGCCAAGCAATTTCAGTCGGCTAATTTATTTATAAATTACAACAAAACGAAAAAGAATCAATGTACGAAAATGTGCGAAGCAGCGCCGCACAATTGTTGGCTCGCCACCACGACAACAACAAACACACGCGAAAATATTTTAGAAAATTGGAGCGAATTAGTTAATAACAATGTGTGCTTGTTGACGAGTAGTGCGCGCTTGTTGTTGTTGTTGTGTGCGAGTACGAGTGCGATCAGCTGTTCGGGTTACAGCGCCATCATACGCCATGGTGGACTCCGAAAATAACGCATGTAAGCAGAAATTTTTGGCACTAATGCCAATGTGTGAATTAAGCAAAACATCCATATGTATGTATGTATGTATGTATGTATGTATGTATGTATGTATGTACTAGTCGAAGCAGTCTATTAATGTGCCCAAAACAACTTAAACGTTTTATGTGTTTACGTCATTTGGCACGGAGGGGAGGGGATGCTTGCGAGTAGTTTTTGATCTGCCTGGTCTGTGGCGGATAATGTTTGCTTTATGTTTGCATATACATTTTGACACAATTTAAGCTATTTGTTGTTGTTGGTGTAGTTGTTTTGTGCGTGCCAACGATCACCTCAAACGCGAGCCAGTGCTTTGATCTCGCATTGGCGCACGTTTTTTTTCCTCTCTATTTCAGCTTTTTTCGGTTTCTTCTTCTCTCTACCAAAGACCGACGTGTGCATGATTAGTGCACTGCATTGCATTTTTAATTTAGGCTGACATCAGAGAAATGAGAGGTGTAGCTAACAATTGTGGAATTTCGTTTTTGGTTAAATTGAATTGACGAATTGAACACATGGAAGAGTGTTGATAGCGTTTTGGTTTCACCTGTGTATGTTGTTGTTGTTATATGGGCATTTCTTTAATGCAAGTTGGCTGCTGGCGCATGCCAAAGCATTTCATGAAGCATTGCTGAGGCTTTTATTGATGTTTTCCTAATCGCAGCACATAAGTTTCGCAACAAGCGACCGCCTCCACTTCCAAGCAATTACGGTTTGTATTAACCCTTTTGATCCCGAATTTTATCCTCTGTCTCGATATTACTTTTTGGTATTTAAATCATGAAGCACTTGCCTAAGAAGTGTGCACACGACATTTGAAGTCGCCACGTTTCTTTGTTAGAGTTCTAGAGCTAGTTTACTTTTGAACAACGTTAGCTTAACACTAGAATGCCCGACAATCTGACCTACCTAAAATGCCTATATGTAGTCATTTTGACTACAATATTGTTTACTGACATTTTTTTATTTTATTGGTTTTTAAGTAGCAAATATGAATAAATGCACATGAGATTAAATTAAAATAAGTACTTCATTTTGATTTTTTTATGGTTTACAAAGTAAATTAATTTAAATATAATGGCGTACTTTTCACATAAATGGGATAAAATGGAATGAAACATGGAATTTGGAATTTGTGAATGAATTTTGTGAGTGAATTTTGGATTGAAAAACTTGGAAATTGTCACAACCTACTATTATTATTTTTTTTAATATTTGCAATTATTTGAAATTTTCATATTTCGCAATTGAAGATGCATATTTGTCAATTTATCAGTTCAGTATCAGATTTGCTGAAAATTTTATATAGGTAGTCAAAATGACTCCTTTTGGGCATTTAAGGTAAATGTTGGAAAATTGGGGTAACAAATTTGTTTACAATATTTTTAATTTAGTTATTCCATTTAGCTTTAAAAATTAGTAAAAGTCACGTAAGATATTTTTTTAAAATGCAATAAAAGTTATTTACAATGAAAGACCTCAATGTAGTCAAAATGACTACCTTGGGCATTCTAGTGTTAAAACGGGTAAAATAAATTTTGTATCAATATTTTTTTATTACAGAAAAATTATTTCATATTTATGGAAAAATACAAAATTATCACTTTTTGACCATTTTAACTATTATTAAAGAAACAGGGTTTTGATCAAACGCGCCCAGTTCGTAGACTTCAATTAGAACACAATCTTTCCCTGATATCGCTGGAAATTATTGGAAATTATTTTGGTGATAACAGTAAAATTTTTGTAATTTGCTTTGAATTCACTTCTAAAAATATTAATTTGTTGGTGCCTACTTAAATTAAACCCATAAATCAATTGTAGCTTTTGCTATCAGATGACAAATAGGAGAAGTTGCTCTCAGGCAACTTTGGGGCCGAAAGGGTTAACAAAAATGCTTCGATCTGTTCGAATATCAGTACCATGCATTATTCATGCCTTGAGTAAATTAAAACATAAAAAAACAATTTTTTTTCAATTTCTTCCTTTAAAAAATGATTTAGGTAAAGAAAGATTGTTTTCATGGATTGTTTGAACTTTTTGAATGAATAATTTGGGAAGAGAACTTTCCTTCTTTGGAAAAAGTTCTTTAATACCCCGTTATCTAAGCTTAGGCGGTGACTGCGGTTAAGTATTTAGTGCCTTACAAGACAAGTCAGAGCCATGGTTTTGAATCCTGGCTCAGTCTATGTCAAATATAGAAAACTTTTCTTTCGGCAGTTGCTCGCCTTCAGCAGTTAATGACAAGTCTCCAAGTGCAAACTGATACCACAGATAACTCATCTGATAACTCATAACTCATTGATGAGTTATCTGTGCTGATACCCTATGCCATTGCTCCAACACGTCCATCGGGCTCGAAAACAAAGTACAAGACCTTCTGTTCGTGTTTAACGACGATTTTTGGATTTCGAACCATGGAGTTTCAATTGATTTGTCTGACAAGAGAGAATTTTTGTGTGTAACTGATGATTGAAGATTTCTTATGTTTCTGGAAATCATTAAGGATTTCTCAATTATTGTTTATATCGCATTATTCCAGTTTTCGCACATTACAAAGTTATTTTCATGCTATACTTTTTTTCCGTTCTTATTCATATTAGAAACTAAGACCCCATGTGGGTCATTCTTTTACAAACCGAACAACTTTTTTGACCCCATAATTTATATTCATCCCAAAATTTTTTTTTCACTTCTGGGCATAAAATTAACCGACACGTATATCAGAATTTATTCGAAACAAATTTTTTTTTCTTTATATAATTATTTAAAATTTTGAAAGTTACGCGTATTTTGCTAGATTCTAACATGTTTAAAATTCAATATCTCCGGTTCGGCTTATCTTATCGACACAATTTCAAAACCGTTTTTTATCTTATTGTATGCACTTTAGAGGAATATGTTTTAAAATTTTTTTTATTTTTAATAAAAAAAGTATATTAACAATTTGATTGTTTAAACAATTTTTTGATGATGTTCCCCAAAATCAATTTGATTGAAAAAAATACTGCTATTTTCGCAATGTTATTACCTACAAAACGCATATTTCAAAAAAGTGGAGACTTAATTAGATCATAAGATAGAAAAAAATTTCCATCGCAAGTCAAGCGCGCGCGACTTGATGGGACTCGTCACGCTTGACTTGCGGTGGAAATTTTTTTCTATCTTATGATCTAATTAAGTCTCCACTTTTTTGACTTGATGGGACTCGTCACGCTTGACTTGCGGTGGAAATTTTTTTCTATCTTATGATCTAATTAAGTCTCCACTTTTTTGAAATATGCGTTTTGTAGGTAATAACATTGCGAAAATAGCAGTATTTTTTTCAATCAAATTGATTTTGGGGAACATCATCAAAAAATTGTTTAAACAATCAAATTGTTAATATACTTTTTTATTAAAAATAAAAAAAATTTTAAAACATATTCCTCTAAAGTGCATACAATAAGCTAAAAAACGGTTTTGAAATTGTGTCGATAAGATAAGCCGAACCGGAGATATCGAATTTTAAACATGTTAGAATCTAGCAAAATACGCGTAACTTTCAAAATTTTAAATAATTATATAAAGAAAAAAAATTTTTTTCGAATAAATTCTGATATACGTGTCGGTTAATTTTATGCCCAGAAGTGAAAAAAAAATTTTGGGATGAATATAAATTATGGGGTCAAAAAAGTTGTTCGGTTTGTAAAAGAATGACCCATGTATGATATCTGTGTATAAACTTTTATGCAGCCTGCATTCGCCACTACACCTTTTCAACCTCAAAATGAGAATGCGTTAAATCATAATGAGAAATATAAATTCGTAATGAGAAAGCGTAAGTTCATAATGAGAAATATAAATACATAATGGGAATACGTAAATTCAAAATGAGAAAAGGAAATTTCAAATTGAGAATGCGTAAATTCAAATTGGGAAAAGGAAAATTTGAAATGAGAACTATGTATCATAGTATAAGGTTTATTTTTAGTATGAGTTACTTTTATTATATGATTTTAATAACAAAATGCAAACAAAAAGTGCTTAAGCAATTTTTACATCCCTACGTCCATATCCTGTAAAGCAAGGCCATTTGCATGAAAAGTTGTGGTGTGCTGTACAGCTCTGGCACAATCTCCACCAGTAATGGTTTGCTTTGCATTATCTATTATTGCTTCCAGATATTGCAAACGTTGTTCACATACTGAAGGAGCGTGGACATTAAGTATGTGCAGATTACTTCACTTTTCTTCACTAATAATTTTTGCCCAAATAGTCTCGATTGGACTTGGCATTGGCAAATATTGGACCAAGCGCAAAACAGTAATAAAAAGTATTCTCATTTTGAATTTACGCATTCTCAAATTGAATTTTCCTTTTCTCATTTTGAATTTATGCATTCCCATTATGAATTTATATTTCTCATTATGAACTTACGCATTCTTTTTACGAATTTATATTTCTCATTATGATTTAACGCATTCTCATTATGAATTAACATATTCTCATTTTGAGGTTGAAAAGGTGTAGTTCTCTGAACTATAGAATGTAGCTTTATTAAACAATGTTAATATAAGTGATTAATTTAATTATTGCAGCCTTTGTAACACTGTTTAATAATAAAACTATAACTAACTAACTAACTTGTTTCAAAAAACAAAAGCAAATTTGTGTATGCCACAAATTGGGACATGCAACTTCACGATGCAAATTAACAATTTTTATCGAAAGCGACGGATGCATCTGAATATCTGATTAAGATCTGGAAATTCTACATGGTTAAGAAATATTTGAGCATGCAAAAAATCAATTGAATTTAACAACAACAAATATTTTATGTCATTTACCTTTTGCTGCACTTCTGATAAAATGAATATCGCCAGCACCGAACAGCGTCAGCTATGCTATTATGCCGAAAATGAGGTCTGCTGCATGTCACTGTCGGTCTTTCTGTGACCAGCAATTCAAAAATGTGTCTCTGCTATGCATTTGTTGTTATTATTTATTGAAATTTCATTTCAAGACACGCACGAATTTCGCTTTTATTGCTAAATCGATGGACATACAATTCGAAATGAAATTCGGTGGCAAAGTAAAACAAAAAAAGGGTTGAGCAGCAGCAGCAGCAGAAAAATGCGACGTTGAGTTGCTATTTGTGCTACGAACACAACATCGGTGTTGTTGTTAATGATATAAAAGATATCCGACAGCAGCAGCAGCAGCAATGAGCGCGCATGCTCAACCGTCGCCAGTGGCTCAACATGCGCAACAGCGTACCAGCAACAGCAACAACACCAGCAACATCAGCAACATCAGCAGTGACAGTGGCAGCGGCAGTGGGAATCGCGCACTGGCTGCTGCCTGGAATATTAATTACAATTTGACTTGAAAACAAGTAGCAACATTAAAAACGGCATCTGCTGTTGTTGTTTTTGTTGTTGCTGCTGTTGTTACTACTGCTGCCGCTGGCACTGTTGGTGTTGCTGATTGTAATGATAAGACTGTTGGTGGTTGGCGACAGTGGGGCATGGCGGTGGGGTTGTTAGTGCTGGAGACGAAAACACACGCAACAACAACACATTAGCAGAAATCACTTGTTGCTGTCTTGCATTAAAAATTGTGTTATTTTGTTGTGGTTGCTTGCCGCCGCTGCGTTCGCGCAAATCGCACAAATCGCATTCCAACGGAGAAAAGTTGGAGGCGGCGAGATCGTTTTAAGCGCTCATTATTTGCATATGGTTTGTTGTTGTTGCGTCGGCAGAGCGCATTGGGAATGCGTGCGGCGATTCCATAGATTTTGCTCGTTTTCTGTTGTAAAATACATAAATGCTGATTATTTATTGTGTTGATTTTATTTCAGAACTTTGTTGCTGCTGCTTCTGGTTTGGTTGTGCCTGTTTGTTTTTTTTGTTGGAGACAACTTCAGTTGATTTTGATCGGCAGTTGACATCTTCTGTTGCGTCTGTCAAATGTATTTTTTTTATGTTGCTTCTTGTATGCATCGGTTTATTCTTAAAATAACAATGTTTTTTTCTGCTGCTGCTTCGTTTGCTGTTGAGTTTTTGTTTTTTTTTTGTTTGTTATTGCAACTACAAAATTTGCAATGCTTTGTTGTCACTGCGAACTTTTAGTTGTTTTCACGTTTAGCTTACACACACACACACACACATAGATTGCACAAAATAAAAATGGTTTTTGCTTGCATTGCCTGCTCCTTCGCGTCAAACAAATAACGTCAATTGGCCACAAATGACCCATCGGCCGGTTGCCACCGAAAATTGCAAGGAATCTACTAAAACTCTTCGCGAACGCAATCCAAAATTCAATCACGCTCGCTGCCACAAAACCGTTCCACGCCAAACTGTTTACTCGCCACTAAAACGAAAATGAAAATAGCTCACCGAGCGGTGTGCACGGCAAAAATGTTGTACATGCGCGCATTTCGCCTGTTGGCGTCCCTCGGCACCCTGCTTGGCCGTTCGGCGTGTTCTCTGCTTTTAATTTGCTCGATGTTCGTCGCCCGCTCGCTTGAAATGCGGCGTCGCCGTCGCTGTGGCTGCTTTGCTATTTCGTCTCTGCCTTTGGTGTTCAGTGGCTGTGGTTGTGGCGGCGGCTACGACTGCGACTGGGGCCGCGGCTGCTTTGCCCACTGTCGCGATTGCCATCTCCTCAATATGGCGCTAGCAATGGCGCACTCTCGGGCGCGCTGTGCCAAACGTTCGCGTCAGTCGGTCAATTGTGTGTGTGCGTGTGTGTGTGTGTGTGTATTGGCGCTGGAATTGTTGGCTTGCGTTTTGACGAAACGAGAGCGTGCGTCAACGCGAGCACGCGAAATCTTTTCACAGATCGGAATGCTCGAAAATAATTCTCTGCGCCACTTCAGTTTGGGAATTTAGGCGCTCAGCGGATGCAAAAGATGCTTCGACATTCGCCAAAGAGGCGCACAGGCAGCTGCAGTGATCTTTGAAATCAGAACAAATCGATTACATTTCACCCTAAAACAAGTTTTTGATCAAATTGATTGCATTTTTATTTTACTAAATAATATATAATAATAACATAGGTCTGTCATTGCTAGGGACGCAGGCGCCGAAAAAGAAACTGTTAGCTGAGTCCGGGATTCGAAATCACAAACCACAGACTTGTCTTACGCACTAATCACTGAGCCACACCGACAACCTGTTGTACGCTAAAAACATGTGTGAGCAGAGTGCAAAGGTTAAGGTTGTATGTTAGTTTATTTAATTGAAAACATACGAAAGAAAGTTATAGGAAAACGTTTTAAACTTTACTGCACATATTTTTATAATAATAAAAAACTTTCCTATGTTTAATTTTTACTATCCCGAATTTTTATTACAGCCTTTGCTTAAAAAAAAATCAAATTCAAATTAACGTTTTTCAAATGATTTTCGCGGTCTCGTTTGTAGCTTACGACTCAGAGGGCCCAATTTCGAGTGGCTTGCGTGATTTCAACAACAGTTGGAATGACATTGCATGTCTGTGACCAATTAAAAATCTGCTACCTTACTTAGCAAAGCCTAAGCGTGTTGAATTACAACGTCTTGACGGTTAGTTATCATTGAGTCTTCTTGAAATAATGCGTTCTGGAATTACATTTAACCATTTCGTTGAAAAATACTTGCTTTTATCTCGATTTGTTTGCACACCCCGGACTTTTATATAGTCAATAGTCTCTATATGCAGAAATAGAGCGAAATAATCGTCATATTTGTTAATTGTAAAAGTATAATTTAATCAATGTAACGTTCGTTGAGGTGCGTAAGATTTAAAATGTTGCTAAAAGTGTAAGTTTATTCGGAAACTCATATTATAATTTAAATAGCAAAGTTTTGTTATTTTGTAATCGTAAATGGAGCTTTATCACATCAATTAAAAATGGCATTCTTCGTTGAGTATCTTAAAAACTCGCTCAAAAAATGTAGCAGTCAACATACCACAGTTCAGATTTTATGAGGATCGCGGTTGGGCCTTGCTGCATGACTTATACATTAGATAAACTCATGTATGTATATACGTATGTATATTTCAATTAATACCCACCACCTCAACCCACTCGCTCCAGATTTCTCTACGAATATGTCACTTTGAGCTTACTTCCGCATCCGATGTAAAATGTATATTTCCGCTGGCGTATCTTGCACAACTTTCAAATTGGAGTGAAGCGCATCATTTGCTTTCGCGAATACATCGTCAGTCGGCAACCCTACCACCCACCGACCATAGTTAACGCGACCACTGAGTGTGGCATTCGCACCTTTCGCCTCGCTTTCGAACCATTTTACAAGTTTCCTCTTGCTGCGTACACGTAACTGAGAAATGCATTAAGCTTTTTTAAGTGCATAAAACCCATAACAATCACAATTATTGAGCGGTTTGCGGAAAGAAGTGTGTTTGTTGGGAAACGCTGTTGCGCGAGTTTTGTCGTTGCTGGCTGGAAATTTAGTTTTCGCTTTTGCGTTGTGATGTAACCGTGTGTGACTGCATCTCTGCTCCATTTCGTTGCAGAGTAAAAGCATTTTTGGCCAATTTACGGCGGCGGGCGGGTTTGTTGTGGCGTGCACCTTTGCTCATAAAAAGTGTAAATAAATAAAGCGTCTTAACCTCATTTGGACATAACCTAGTAAGTTGTATGGAAATTGGAATTTTTCCTCATAATTCTCGGTTCGGCGGCCATTAACGGCAAGGCAGTGCGATCGGTCGGTAGAGCAGTGCGTGTGTCGAACGCCTTCCACGAAACTGCGTGCAATGACGAAACTGGCGTAGAACAACAGAGGTCGCTGCGGGTGCCAGATGCGCGATTGGAAGTGACGGCGATTTTCTCATCCTCACCACATTCGCGCGAGATTGCTTATGTCTCGTGGTCGACCGTGGGGGGCTTTGTTAGTGCAAAAGTAAATTGAGTACGGAAAAATAAATTTCAGCAAAAAGCTTGAAAACAAGTTAAAATTTGTGTGAAATGGACAGACAATCGTATGGCATGCACTGGATACACCACACGGCGGAAAGTGTGAAAGACGCTGGTCAGTTGCTGGTGAAGATGCGCTCCTCACAGGCAGAGGGTGCGATTGTGGGCAATGGCAGTGTGGTTGACGGCGACGACGAGTACGGCGGCGTGCCCACAGAAGTAGATCTTGATCAAATAGCAGCCGAGAATCTGATTTTCATGGCACGCGATGGTCAAATGGTTGGCGAAATCTTAAACGCCGGCACCGATGACAATGGCACTGTGGTGGTGAGAGCCGGCGACGGCACGCCCATCGACTGTGAGTGTGTGATGCAGCAGGTGGCGGCGGTGGCAGTAGCTGCTCCGGTGATGTCGCCGGACGACATGGTGCAGTCGGCAGAAGATGCTGGTGGCGGTGGCTATGTGGACGAGTATGCGGACAACACGCCGCAGATGGTGACGGAGGAAGTGATAACTGATGACTGGGTGCAGCATCAAGGCGAGGAGCGGTATGCCTTGTGGTGTACAATATAAAGTTTTGTAATGTTGCAATATTTGCTACTTGCAGTGTTGAAATACCCGCAGAGCAGATAATTGGGTCGAGTTCGCAAGTGTTACTGGACATTGAGGTGCCGCTGCCCACCGTGCAAGACGAGTACACACTACTGCGTCCCTATCCCTGTGACTTCTGCAGCCGGCGCTTCCGTAAAAAGGCGAGTCTGATGAATCACATGGTGGCGCACCAGAACGATCGACCGCATCTGTGCAAACTGTGCAGTATGCGGTTTTTTCGGCGTTCGGACTTGATAAATCACCTAAAAGCGCACGCCGATGCGCCAGAACCTGAATACGAAACGGATCGTGAGTAGTCTAATAAAGTCTTTATATGTATATATGCTGATCTTGATGGAATTTTCTCTGCAGTCATGCACTTTGTAGAGCAAGAGCAGCACCAAATGCGTCATCCCAACGATCACTACTATGATCAAGATTGGAGTATGCAGGCCAATCCCGTGAAGATGATGAAAAATAGTCGAAAGACGCAGAATGTTAGCGGCAATAGCTCCTCCACATCCACCTCGACGACAACAACACGAGGGCGCACCAGTCGCCTGAAGCCCAAAGAGGAGAACTACGGTCTTAGCGAATCAATGGTGGCACCCGCCGGTCGCATTAATGGAGTGGTGGCGACGGACATGGTTGAGTGCCAGCAATTGCAGGCTTCGACGGCGGCGGTCAAGTTGACTCAGCATCATTCACCTGCGCATCACAAAACGTACCCTGTCGTCGACGACAGTAAACCGTTCGTGTGTCAGCAATGCGGCTTAGCGTTTGCACGAGAAAAGGCTCTGCTGTCGCATGCAAAGGTAACAACGAAACAATGAAAGCGTGAAGAATGAGAAAGGCTCGAGCGGTGCGAATGTTAAACTGAAGCCACATTGCTTTGTCGGAAAGTGTGCTCTACTTAGACGAAAAAAAACGATTGATGATGACGATGTTGGATGGAATAATCGGAAAGAGAGTTGGGCTCCAAAGAGTGATTTACGCTGCTCAAGTGAAAATTGTATTTGGAATTCGGAAGTGATGATTGAGATACCTCTTGTTGCCATGCATAGGAATTGTGCGCCCAATTATGTTACGGTTTATAGTTCAGTCATGTCGAAATCGGATTCATTTTTAAATTGAAATTTGCAGCTTGTGTGTAGTTTTTGGTTTAATTTTTTACTTCTATTTTTTTTTAGAATCATCGCACCGATTCGCCATATGAGTGCAATCAATGCAACGAAATGTTCTGGGATGCCGCCAGCCTGCAAGAACACCAGAAATCCCACCAATTTGAGGAGAGCAATTCGGAGTATGATCCAGGTGAGGCAGAGGCGGAAGAAACGCAAAGCGAGTCCGAATCTGAGCGGCTCTACGGTGAGTTCTACTGCAGCGAGTGCGGCATGTCGTTTCATCGCGAGGACTTGCTGCGCCGACACTCCAAGGCCCATGAGAGTGCTGCTAACGACGGTGTTTCGGAGCACAGTAAAGATCGCCACTGTTGCAATACCTGTGGCGAGACGTTTGCCGAGGCCTTGGATTTGCTAGCGCATGCGGAAATACATGCGCGCTACCCGCCCTTCAAGTGAGCTTCTTTCGTTCGTCGTGTCGACGCTTTGAATCTAATCTAATAAAATCTTCATGCAGATGTGTGCTGTGCGGCGAGACCTTCTTCGAGGAGCACACCATAAAGCGGCATTTGCAAAGCGCACACCCCAATGAAATGACGCCCAACTCATGCATTCTCTGCGGCAAAGAATGTCGCGATCGCAAGGCGCTTATCAAACACGCCTGGGACCATTCGCGAGAGAAGTGTCACTCGTGCTCAAAGTGCGGAAAGAACTTTCACAATAAGGCACGCCTGAAGCGGCACATGGCCTCGCACCGCGACAAGTCGGTCATCTGTGACGTGTGCCACGAGGAGTTCCCAGATGGTCGCACGCTGTCGAACCACCGGCATTCGCACAGTGCCACCGCTTCGGGCAAGTTGTTTCCTTGCAACGAATGCGGCAAGACGTTCGGTTCGCGTAGCTCGCAACAGATACACGTGCGCATTCACACTGGCGAGCGGCCATATGGCTGTCGCTTTTGCTGGAAGGCCTTTGCTGATGGCGGCACGCTGCGCAAGCACGAGCGCATCCACACGGGCGAAAAGCCGTACGCTTGCTCGGTGTGTCCGCGCGCCTTCAACCAGCGCGTGGTGCTGCGCGAACACATACGCTCGCACCACTCGGGCGTGGACGCTAAGCGGGGCACGTTCTACTGCTCCGTCTGTTCGATAGATCTGTCGTCTTCAAACGACCTCATACAACATCTCATACAGCACAGCGATATGAACACTGCTATGCAGCGAAAACCCATTGTGAGCACAGTTCTTAATTATCACTGAATTTCGCTTGAGATTTTCTTTAATTGATTTTTATTTTTAACTATGTGTAGACTGGACCTCGGAAGTATAAACGTCGCCGCAAACTGAAGCCTCACGAAATTGCGCGTCTACGGAGAGAGAGCCAGCAGAACACCAACCCGAGCGAGAATGGCAGTGTTATTGACATGTCCGACTTCGACATGGATAATGTGGATGATCTACTGGGCATAGCAGAAACGTCGCCTATACCAAATAATGTGACAAAAGCAAGCAAGTCTAGGCGGCATAAAATTGCGGCGAAACATAATGGCAATAACAATAGCAACGGCGTTGGTAATGAAGCGCTGCTGGAAGAGGTCGACGGGCATAAAAAGTTGCGCTACAATTCGAATAGTAGCAATTCGGACAAGCTGTGGCAAATGAAGCTCATCAACTCGAACACGAACGACGAGTCGTACAAGTCGCTGCTCTCGAATCTGGAGAATACGCTGCAGAGCATCGATACGTTGGTGGTGGGCAGCAATGGCGACATGAGCGGCCATGCGGACGAGGACAGAAAGCCAAAGTATAAATTGGAGAGTGCAGATGGGTGCGGTGGCAGCGCCCAGCGCACACAGGAAATACAATTAGCAAAGTTGGAGAGAAAATATCAAGTAGGCGCGTCGAACGCCAAATCCCGCAAGAAGCCTGAAAAGTCAACGAATAAGGCGGCTGTGCGGCCGCGCATGATACACACAGAGAAATCGCGCAGCCACACCGCCCACGGCAGCCGGAAGCGTTGCAGGACCTTTATCACATGCACCGAGTCCGCCAACATTGAGCTGTTGCCCATGTCTTCGGTGCGCACCGCAGCCTCAATGGTGGACGACTACGACATCATATCACCGCAAGCACTGCCTCCAAAACAAATTAGCTCTAGTCCGCTGCACATCAAGCAGGAGAATGAACAGTTGCAGCAGCAGCAGAACAACTCGCACCTCTCCAGCGGTCAACACGTGCAATCGGCGCGCAATGGCGACCTCTACGATGCTCAGTTGTTGCTTAGCGCCTCTGCGCTGCGTAAGGAAACGTATGAGAAATTCAATGCCAGCATTGTTAACGACTTGGAGGAGATCCTACGATCCCCCCTCAAATGTGATAGAAACGAACGTCATCGGTTTACCAGCGAGTCGTCCACTCAGTTTTTGGTGGAGCAATCCGAAGAGGAGCAGCGAAATATGATAAAAATCGAGCCCACGTCGCCCGATCTGCGTGAGATTGTTGTTGGCGGTGGTGCTGCTGGCGTCAGCAGCGGCAGCAACAGCAGCAACGAACGCCGGCCCACGCGTTCATCACGCAATCGCCTCCTCACTGCCAATCGCAAGTATCTGGGATTTGAGACATACCTGCGCCCGGGTTCGGGGCAGCCGCAGCGTAATGCAGCAATTGGTGGCAGTAGTAGCGGTAGTGGCGGCAGCAGCGCTGCCAAGTCCAAAGCCGCCAAGTCGAAGAAAAGCATGGCGCCATCGAAGTCGTACATGCGATACAGCGTGGACGCGTTTAATAAGAGCACAAGCAGCAGCTCGCCCATCGTCAGCGATTCGTACGCCCCGATAACCGCTGCTGGTGCGGCAATGGCGACGACAGCGGCCGTGTCAATGGCACAGCCGGAACAGCGCAAGCAGCGCTACTTCGAGTGCGAAATGTGCTCAGCGGTGTTTGCTGACCGTGCACAGTTACTCGATCATGTGCCCATACACATTTAATGCAACTGCCACAGTTTCTTTGAAGTGCCAAAAGCAATGTTCCTCAGATGTGTTCGTTCGGAAGCGAAAGCAGTTTCGCAAGTGTACGCTTTAGCCCCAGCGCCGTTAGCTTTAACTGAAAATTTGGTTTTTAAGGGTTTCCTTTGCTCCAATTTCGAATGTCGAACCTGCTAACGATAACCTGTAAATCAATATTTTCGTTTGCCTTAAAAAAGTGAATTTCAGCTATAGTGGACTAATATAAAAACAGTTTATTTGAGTAAGAATAGTAGTTGGTAGGCGTGTGTTGTAAAACTATAGTAGCTGTAAGTTCTTCTTGTAATTCTTAACAAAAGTATTTTGTAGGTAGCGAACGAATATCTACAATACCTGATAATAATTTGTTACAATAGCCACTTTCCGCTCTGTAGTGAGAAACAGAGAGAAAACCAGAAGAACAAACAGAATTTAAGACGAACGGATAAATGTTTAACATTTGTCAAACATGAAGTGACTAATAAACGCAATTTTTTTTGCAAATTATAATGGGTTATTACAATATTATTTGTTATTGAAAGTGTTTATGAAAGCGATTTTTGTTGTTTGATTATTAAATATTTTATTTAATTAATTTATAGTCCAGTGCAGCATTCGGCATGACTCAGGCCACTGAGCTGCCCGTACGAACTGCACACATTGCTGTTGCAGACGCAGCATATCAATCGTAGGTATGACTAGCAAAAGAGCATTGTTTAGGCGCTCTTACAAAATATAAATTCTTCCTGTTTAAATGTGTAACTCTGCCGATCACTGCTGTATCCTCTGGTATACGGCATGAAAACGTACAAACTAACAAACTTAAAAATGAATAACATCCAAAGCTTTATTATTAGGGATCGGAATTATATGCAAGTGCATATTTTTTGGAGCTTCCGATTTGAACGGGACCAAGACAGAAACTATTTTTATTGAAAAATATTAAGAATGAGCTAACATATGCACTGCATATTTGCATATGTTTGCATATTTTGCATATTTTTGCATTTTTTGCATAGTTTTTGCATAGTTTTTGCATATAAATCCGATACCTACTTATTATAAACTACGCGACTTAGGTGCATATCTATAGACTTAATATGGTAGATGTAATCAAACTCAACCATAGCTCTTGCAATAGGCTTATTGAAAACATAGTTTGAGCTCCGAACAGTGATAGAAAACAAACCATGATCCTCGAACTTATGACATACAAACGTTTCGCATCGCAACACAGACCTAATTTATTAAATTTAATCAGCAAAGTAAAACTGTAATCCGATAATTTGTATTTCATTGAGTAGCAGTAAATATAAAACAAAGAACACATGAAATTTGATATTTATTTTTATATAAACGATAAATTGAAATTATTTTCCATGTTATTTGATCAATAGGTGTAAAAAACATCTAACTTACAGGCATTAAATTTAGAAGGATCTTAAGGGTTACTAGTATCCTATACAACTTCCATTATTTTTGAATATTTTGGACACTGTTCCAAGCATAAAGTCAATTAAGTTTTAGCAGATTTCCATTATTGTACCAAATAAACAGCACGTTCTGTCGCAATTGATCTTCGCCAATTTTTCGATTCAACCTACAAATTCTCAATGGGATCGAGATCGGAAGTATGTTTAAGCCATGGTAACACTTCTATGTTATAGTTCCTGAATCAAACATTCAATAGCTTAGAAGTGTTCAAATTAATGGCATGTTTTCTTTAGTATATGGGAGCATAGGTTAGGTTAGGTAAGCTGGCTGGCCAAGTTGGCCACGCATAGATCCCATTTGGGTCCCTAGCGATACTAGTTTGAGCTCCTTAGTGTTGCGTATCGACGTAAAAGTGAATGGTGAGAGTGGCGTTGTTCCTAGTGAAGTTCAGCAGCGGCTTGAAGTCATGCTTTGGGATCTTTTCTGACCCAGAACAGAACGGTGCCGGTAAGTAAGTCCTAGTTTTGAGATAGCCGGACAGGAGCAAAGAATGTGTTCCAGGGTTTCCATGCCAGGGGAACATATCGGTTTGTAAAATGTTGCTGTATACGGCGCTGGTTATGTTAACACCCTATCCGATGTATTTTTTGTCCAACGAAAGTTTTCACTAAAAACACAAAACGAATGCAATTGAAACAATCGCCGATGCTAGCAGGCAACGATAATTTGTTTCAGAAAACAAAAAAGTTTATATCAATTCGAAGAATCCATCAATAAGGGAGGGTACCACCTATTATTTTGTCCTTGAGCCTTGTTGTTATTTTAAACCCAAGGAAAACAATCGAAAATTATGGCTGAAGGCTGAAGTGCGCCAAGACCAGCAGAAATGGTCATATTTCGTTGTTATTGTAAGACTCTCAGTCAGTCGGACGCCATTAAAATCTTGAAGAAATTACATATCGTTTGCTTTTTATAACATTTTCTTACTCACAAGTTCCGATAAGAAAAAATAACCACTTTTTACAAATAAATAATACGCAAAAAAATGGAGGATTAATTTGAAAATATTATAAAAACATCAAAACATATAAAAACATTAATTGATGATTAATTAATGGAATTGGCAATAATAGAAAATAATAGAAACTAGCGAAAACTTGTAAACAATTATATGAAATCATAGTATGATTTATCGGTGAAGTTATTTCCCGCACTGCAATGATTAGCATTTGACTCTACTTATAAATATTGTAAATATGTATAAAAAAATTCATTATTAGCTTTAATCAGCTTTCACACGCATACAATTTCGTATGTACTCACTCTTAAATAAATCAACATTAAAAGTGTTTAGTACACATTTTGGAATGTTTTCTGCAGAAGCTTAAGATAGTTAAATATTTATATTTTAATATTTATTTATTTTAGCAAATAATTATCACATGTTAGCTTAGCTATTGTACGAGTATAAGTATGTAGTTATGTACATATATGCAAATCTGTCGTGCCTTATCGGAAATTGCTTGCTGTATAATAAACTTGGAGCATCGTCGAAACGTGGCATGTGTGGTTTTATTTTACCGATACTTTTTCGGTAATTGCTCAGTGGAGATGAGCAGCTTGCTGCCATCACTCCGGGTATTTCCCCGGGCAACCCGTTCGAACACTGGCGCCCATGCATTCCACGTCGAAACGATGTTCCAGCGCACTACGCACTACAGAGAAAGTGCGTTCCTGGCTCGTACAGCTCGATTGTGGAATGGTCGCCCTGTAGATATTTTCTCCAGCACTTATGATCTTGATGGGTTCAAGGCAAGAGTCCACAAATTCTTCACCCAACATCCTTTCTCCCAACCTATATATCCTTCCTGAACCAGCGCAATGCCTCGCATTTAAAGGGGTATCCCCTGCGCGTTGGCTCGTTTATAAAAAAAAAACAAAAAAAAATTGTATTATTTATTACACGAGACATATTTACAATTGATTTAAACATTATTCACCCATTCTCAACTAGCAACACTGCTTGGAAATTAATAAAATCTTGTTGTATGGTGCAGCGAACGGTAATGCGAATCAGTTAGATTTGCGTACTCCCAACATTTGGCCCCGTTGAGGGTCAGCTGTCCTATGGGTGGAACAACAGTCCAGGGACGCCCCGAGCAACAATTAATTGATTTCAAACTGTAGCACACAAACACTATATGTTTATGCACATATGTATATGCACTATATACAATTGCTTGACTACCCACTGTATATATATAAACAGTCTGTTCCAGATGAAAGTGTTCAAGGTTTTTAATAGTAAAAAGAAGGGTATTTTATTTCCATTTTACTTTTTTTTTGCTAATTGCTAATTCATTTTAGTGTCGCTCGAAACTTTCAAAAAAGTGGTCGAAAAAGAGAAAACAAATTGTCACATGCAGCTGTTGCCAAAGTGTTTAAAAAGTTGAAAAATGTTAATGACTTTCCTGAACGGTGGAAAATGAAAACGACATCCTGCAAAGATGACAAAGTGATTGTGCAGTTGTTTACGAGTCATTCAAATCGGTGCCTGCGGGAAGCCAAGGCCAAACTTGCCAAAAAGGGATTCAAGGTTAGCGTTAACACGATCAGACGACGTTGGCATGAAGTAAAATTATCGTCCTATGAGTGCCAAACCGCTGCTTAGAGTAACCCACATCCAAAAACGGCTGATCTGGTCGCGATTGTTCGAAGATGATTTTATTGGATGAAGAAACTTTCTAGGCGCAGGTTCGGGTGAAACGTACCTGTCAAACTCCCTGTAATAGTTAATGTTTGAGGTGCTTCTCAGAGATTGCACCCGATAGCAAAAATTGTGTTTTGCAAAGGGACAATGACCTGAAACATCGGAACCGCCTCTGCCGCACCGGGAAGGAAGAAAACGGCATCATCGCTATGGATTGACGCTCCCAATCTCCAGACGCAAACCCCATCTAAAACTTCTGGTGCGCTTTGAAGAGCCAACCTGCAGAAAAACCTATTCAAAATTTGAAGCAGCGGTCAAGGTTGCGCTGAAAATGTCGTTGACAGTCAATGCTTAATCTCAATGCTGGCGGGGACTATACTGCTTATCAATTAATCTTTAGTAGTTTTAAAAAACATTGAACATTTTCGTTTTGAATAGACTGCATACATATGTATATGTAAGTATATACATATTTATATACAACTTGTATTAGTTGACTGGCCTGCTAAGTCTGAGCATGAAGGCGAAAAGTCTACTTCTTGAATGTCTACTGCATTCCCAGAAGCCTAAGTGCTGACTAAGCACACAGTTTCCTGGTTTATGGAAGCTTTTAGCAAAGGCATGAGTTCTAATAAAAAAAAAAATTATCACTCAGTGCCAATTTCCTATGCTGTCGTTTCCAAGCATCTTTAAGCTATTCCATATTGAAAACTTCACATGTATAGACCATCCCTTGCTCCTTGCCCTTTGGTCTCCATATTTTTCAGCAGGAGGAAACAACAATCAATACTCCGTATGGAGTTGTTGTAGTATGCGATTTATATCTACTTTCCAAAATGTACTTACTCATTAGTTATGAGTACATTTCGATGTCTTTCAGTATAAGGACGTGAGATCAAGTGAGCAGTTTCATTTCATTTACTGTGCAATTTTTTATTTCCAAGCTATGTAAGCAAGTTGACTCTTCAATCTCAGTAATAGCATAGAATAGTATAATCCATGATGCAATTATAAAGGTGAGATCATCCTTGATAGCTCGTTTTTGAGTCTGTCTTATAGAAAGAGAAACAATGTTGTCTAGTTAGAATTTAAAAAAGGGGGAAAAACAATGAAGTTAATCAAAAATTTCAAATGCAAAGTCACAAAGCCACGTGAACGTTGTTTCAGTTGAGTTGCATTTATTTATATTTATTTAAATGCTTCAATTGAAATTGTATTGAAATTGTTTGCACTTTTCTTATTTAAAAGCAAAAGATATAAAATTGTTTTCATCAACATTTCTTTAAGACCGAATGTCAACAAATTTTTTCAGAATTCTGTCAATGGAAATCTCACCTTTAATTATTGCGTCATGAGTATATTAAAAGTGAAGTATTTAAATTACTTGATCCATAGTGAAATGACTTTATACAAGTGAATCAGGTAGAATTACGGTCTCTTTTTTTTTGTATGACAAAAAGACAGATAGATAGACAAAAAAATACAGATATGTCATAATGTTCCAAAAAATCAACTGTGAATATTTGATGCGGTTTCAAAGAAAACTCTTAAAACAAGACAATTTTAAGAAATCGTTGCTGTATTGGCATCGACACATCTAACAGGACAATGTTTATAGCATTTAGCGCGATAACCTGCAATCCTGAGCTGCAAAAAATGACATTAATGTGTGGTCTGCACTTCCCATTTTTCCATTTTCTAAA
Source organism: Melieria picta (assembly GCA_964056695.1). NCBI lineage: Eukaryota > Metazoa > Arthropoda > Insecta > Diptera > Ulidiidae > Melieria > Melieria picta. The sequence continues at coordinate 121,893,539 of OZ057398.1, forward strand.
TATGTGGAATTGCTTCGGATTTTCCGTAAACAGGAGAAAGAAAGAAACAGTTGATTTAAAAGTTTCATTTGAGGTTTGAAGCTGTAGGGAAACTAAAGTGTAATTAGACATTTAATGAAAAGGTAAATGGCTCGTTGGGATCCAGTGGCGGATTCAGGGGGGTTTGGGGGTTGAAACCCCCCCGAAATATTATGATCGATTTTAAAACTACATACAAATTAAAAGGCATTTTTTGGCATTTTATGAATATTAAAGAATTACTTTTTAAAACCCCCCGACATATTTGTATTATTTTTTTATATCAATTTGCGATTCAAAAATGATTTGTCTTTGTAGGCGATCATCTGTTTCTTCTTAATGGTTAAAAGTTATTGGCAAAAATGTCTCCAGTAAAAACTTGCAAGCAGCATTGCCACAAGAAAAAAAATTATAACCACGAACAAAAATAAAAATAACCAAAATGTGTATACATACATATGTATGTATGTATGTGTGACATAAAATAAATAATTAACACGTTCACGCACAGTAAAAATTTCAGTGAGTTGCAAAAATAGACAGGCGATATTCTTTTTAATTAGTTGCGAACGTGTTGTTGACTCTTTTTAAAACATAGTTATTGATTTAAACAATGCTGCTTACTTTTTTACGAGAAACAGCAATGTCTATGAGTTGCCAGTATCAATAAATATCAATATTATTGCCACTCCCAATAATATTGCACTATGTGATATTTAAGATAAATTTTGTATCACTGTGCAATATTCTAAAAAAACCAAATGGGATAAAAAATCACCAAATAACCAAAACTTAAGTATTTTCAAAAATAAAAATAACCATTTTTGGTTAAAAATAACCAAAACGGCAACACTGCTTGCAAGTTCTTACGAAATTAACTGCCACTTTACGCTCTCAGTTTCTCTCTCGTTGCAAGAGATTTGGCGTACACAAACGGCATCCAGTAAAAATTTGTACAAATTCGTACAAATTATCTGTACCCAAACAGACCTAATTTGAAGACTCTGCTGATGACTTTTTTGACAACATTTGTCAACCACAACTAACAAGTCCACCTAACAGCGTTCGAGTTCGAGTCAGTCGTGACCTTGACCGTTTCTACCTGCAGATTTGGTTTTAGATGAATAATGACTGCCACAACAATTTAATGGAAATGTCAAAGATAGAGCAACAATCATAATAAGTATGTACAATGTACAAAGTGTATCATGATTTGTGTAAAAACAAAACGTTATGTTGACATTTTTCTATGTAAAGTACAATTCAACTGATAGCACCGTCCAATACATTTACATTTCATATCTCTTTAAATAGCTGCGGGGTCGCTGATATGGTGCCTTGCTTATCAATACATACGAGTCAGGGGCGGATTCAGAAAAATATTTCGGGGGGGAGGGTTTCAAAAAGTAATTCTTTAATATTCATAAAATGCCAAAAAATTCCTTTTAATTTGTATGTAGTTTTAAAGTCGATCCTAATATTTCGGGGGTTTCAACCCCAACCCCTCACCCCCCTGAATCCGCCACTGATACGAGTACTTAGAACCATTAGGCAAATGCAGTTTGTTGTTTGTTGTCAAGCTTGCATCAGCAGAATTTGCTGCTGAGCCCTAACGAGGTCGACGTAGGAAAAACCCCGACATGTTATCGGCATTAACTCAATGATGACAAACCAATAGCAACTGTAATACGATGGCGTTTAGCGATGTATTGGCGATTTTAAAACTTACTTAAATTAATCGTCCGTAAAATATTATTGAATATCCATCACAGAGCAGAGTAAAGGCAACCGGTTGCGATGGTCAGCGTTTCTCTGCGCATGTAAATTGCTATGCTAAATGTTCGTAGCAAGTAAAATAATTACAAACGTAAACTTCTTTGGTCATAAGAAAGAGTAGCTCAAGTCGAAAATTGAAGTTTGAGAACCATGTGCACATAAGATGCCCCACCAATGCATTGTTATTTCAAAGGACTAAAAAGTAAAAACACATAACACTGTTAAAAAAACAGGGGTTTTCAAAACAGATGAAATACCTTTAAGCGCCATCACTTCTATACAGCTCCCAACGCAATAATTCAATTCTCTCCTATGTCGACTTAAGCTGCTCTTCCATATCAGCACAGATATATACTGTGGCAGGTGGTTAAAGAAATACAATAAATTAAATAATTAATAATTAAACAAGTTATAGTTAGTAAGTCTGTCTACTACTGTCTGCAAAAAGTTTGTTTTTGCAGTTCGCAGAGAGCCCACGGCAGGAATTGAGTACAAGCACTGGGCAACGCCGGTGTCTGGTATCAGTGTTGCCAGAACCTGGGATTTCGCCCATATTTCGGGATTTTTGTACTTTTAAAGGGCGCGCGGGATTTTGAGTCTAAAAAGGGATTTTTGAGCCAATACACATTTTTTACAGTTCTTGCAGTAGCCTCTACGCAACCTCTTCGTAGATGATGTATTACTCTAAAAAAGCAACTTTTTGGTTGTGTTTTCAGAGCGGTTACAATTTCTGATCATTTAAAAAACATACATACATAGTAACCATGCATTTTAACGAACTTCTTTGTAAATTTTTGTCGATTAGCAAATCAAATTGGTTTGCCTCAAAAAAATAAAAGAAGGTAATTCAAATTTATATTGATTCTTTTTTACTGAAATAGGTACATATACAGTGCAAGCTCGGTATTCGCGACGACATTATCGCTTAATTTTTAACATTGCAGGTTCTATAATCGCGACAGTTTACGAAAAACGAGGTCCAATTTTCGCGACTTTTATCTGTTTTTTTTTAATTTTATTACAATGTCTTTAACCAAAAAAGGGAAATCGCAGCCTTTTGGTAAATTAACATTTTTGGATTTTTAAGCCGACAACAGCACTATATGAACTACGTGATTCAGCTGTTATTTTAAAAACTTATTTGCCAAAAAAGCAACTCAAAATCTCCAATTTCTTTAAAAATGTTTAAAATGTAAATATATCAGTTAAAACAATTGTAATTTTAAAAATTACATACAATTTTTCAACAAAATTTTGGGTTCTGTTATCGCGAAAATTCGGTTTTCGCGACATGTCTGGTTTTTAATTAGTCGCGAAAATCGAGCTTGCACTGTATTTTTGTTTCTGAAGTTATCCTCTTTTGAATATAAAATCTTCTCAATAAAAATAAAAAAACCTCTAATCTAAAAAATCGTTCTCAATAAAAATAACAAATGAATTGTTATTGAAAAACACGTTTTTTAATTAATATTTGTAAATGGTATTTTTTCGGGATTTTTGATTTTTGAAATGGAATAAAGAGGGCGTTTTCCATAAAAAATCTTTCTCAATAAAAATAACAAATGAATTGTTATTGAAAAACACGTTTTTTAATTAATCTTTGTAAATGGTATATTTTTTCGGGATTTTTAATTTTTGAAATGGGATAAAGAGGGCATTTTACATAGGGGAATGGGATTTTTGAAGCTAGATTCTGGCAACACTGTCTATGTATTGTGGCTACAGAGAGCAATAACAACGTTGATAACGCACGGAGATATTTTCAGTCGGGCCACGACTTTTTGTAAGCGCTGCAAGGCGTTTTTTGCTGACAAATAATATACTAATTGTTTGGCTTCGTATGTAGCGTGAATGATAACGAAAGTGGTTGTAAGTGTTGATTGGACAGCTGGTCGGTTGGTCGTCGTTGGAGTTGCTTTGGTTTGCTTGCAAACTAATCAGCGGCCGGCTTTGTTTGCTGGTCTGCCGCTGTTTGGTCAGCGTTCACTCAGAACTGTGGCGATATGCTATAAAAGTCGCCTCAAGCAGCGCAACGCACTCAGTTGTGAATCGCGTTTTATTTGGTATAGTTCGTGAAGTTCATCAGTCAGTGGTTTGTGGAAATGTTCAGCGCAAAGTTGTTTTTATTCTTGGCTCTTTCGATAGCTATGGCTGCGGCTGTGCCAAATGACGTAATTATTTTTGTGAAATTCTAATTTTGTGAACATCTAATAACGTGTTCTGTACTTTTTCTTGTTTGCTTTCACAGCTTCCGGTACTTGGTGGCGTCAAAAAATTGAGCGGTGACGAACTGAAGGACGCACAGGAAACTTTGCAGAATTCGCTGACCAAGCTGGCGGCCGGCGACGGACCCAGCTACAAGTAGGGCTCACAATCTCTCACATTGTGTGTTTTACAACTAATTTGGATTATTGTTGTTGTTTTGCCATATTCTCAATAGAATCTCGGAAGTGAAATGGGCCACGCGTCAAGTGGTCTCTGGCTCACTGTACAAGTTGAACGTGGATCTGATTGATGGCAATAGCGCTGTGAAGAATTGCAACGTCGCGATCTGGTCTCAGCCGTGGTTGGAGAACGGCATTGAGGTTACTTTCGAGTGCGACGGCGAAGAGAAGGTGGTGAAGAAGCACAGCGCTTAGAGTACTTAAGATTTCGAATTGAGTAACTATTAAAAATAATGAATGAATTAAAAGTGAAGAATCAAGATGGTTGTGATTGTTTTGAGTGATTTGGTAGTAAACGATTTGTATCAGCGAAGACAGTACTAACTCAACTGAGCATAGCACTGATGAGTGAAATCTAATTGAGTGATTTTTTGTAGCGTTTTGAGTGATTTCTTGTTTACGTTTCAACTTTAAAGACTCGTTTGTTGAGAATTAGAGAGAACAAGATTATTTGAGAAAGTAACTGATGAAATTTCTTTACCAGAACGAATAACATTTCATGGAGCAAAGGAATCGGTAATCAATTAGCTTGAATAGTAATCAGAAGACATTTTTTTGTGTTGTTTTATTGTAAGGATTGAAAAACTGAGAAAGAAAATGCTAGTTTTATGTGGCACCTCCATCCTATTGAATTTGCAATGACATTTTTTTTATATAAAACGTATAAACTAGATTCTTTAAATTTTCTCATACTTGACCGATTAGTCTCAATTTTTGACACATTGGCCGGCATGAATAAAATTAGGAGAGCTTATTAATGCATGCTTATGCTTAGAAATACTTGAGCATTTTCGGGTAAACATTTTACATCAAAAATGTTGATAGTGTTGATAAAAAGTTTGTTGAACGTTTTCGTAATAGAAATAGTAAGTAGTAAGTACCAGTATCCAGCACCTTGAGATCTACACAGCCAGCTGGCTATCCCCCGATCAATCTACCCAACCAGATTGATATTGATTTAACCCTTTCGTGACTTTTGTTTAGGGGCCGTTTACATATTACGTAACGCATTTTTCGACCTTTTTTGACCCCTCCCCCCCTGGTTGTAACACAACGTAACAAACGTCGCTACCCCCCCCCCCCCCCCTAATAACGTAACGCGGGGTTTTTTTTTTATACTGGAAAGTGTATAATGTAGCCAGCAATATTTTTAATGTTATAACCATCCAAATACCGTAATTATGATTATAAGCGTAAATTTAAATGTTTTTCAATATAATCCGGGTACATTAAATACATAATTTTGAATGATCAATATATAAGGACTCTCTTTGAATAGTAATATCTGTGGCTTGCCGCCATAACAGAGAAAGTCACTTATGCCATAAGTGACACTTATGCACTTTCAGGTGCTGATTTTTGGGTATTTTTTCGACGTTACGTAACGCAGTCGATGACCCCCCCATCCCCGTCGTAACACTTCGTAACACACCTTTGAACCCCCCCCCCCCCCTAAGAGCGTTACGTAATATGTGAACGGCCCCTTACCTCAAAAAAACAAAAAACCAAAAATAGCTAGATTTTCATTCAAACCAATTAATATGAATTTATATTGATTATTTTTTACTGAAATAATTGTTTTTGTACCAATTTTATTTTAAATTAAATACATATATTTTTGTTTCTGAAGTTATTCTATTTTCAATATAAAATGCACCTCTTTCTCAGAAAAAATAAAAAAATCTCTAATCTATCAATCTCTTCTCAATTAAAATAAAAAATGGCGCTTTTATAATTAATCTTTGTAAATGCAATTTTTGTTCGGGATTTTTAATTTAAAAATAAAAAATGAATTGTTATTGAAAAACACGCTTTTAAGTTAATCTTTGTAAATACGATTTTTCGGGATTTTTGATTTTTGAAATGGGATAAAGAGGACGTTTTGCATAGGGGAATGGGATTTTCGGAGCTAGATTCTGGCAACACTGTCTGTGTATTGTGGCTACAGAGAGCAATAACAACGTTGATAACGCACGGAGTGCTCTGGCCACGACTTTTTGTAAGTGCTGCAAGGCGTTTTTTGCTGACAAATAATATTGTAACGATGAGGCACTCTGTTGCTGTGCTATGCATGAATGCTTTTACGGGCATACTTTTAGGCATGCACTTTGGAGTACGGCCGGATTGCTATAATTCCGATATGGCAAGGATGGTTCGCGATGGTAATGGGCTGTGCGAGAACGATCGAGAGAGAGAGAGTCCAACTGGAATGTGCAAGAACAATCGGCGCAATAAAGCAAACAAGTATAAAAGGCAGCAGTGTGCAGCGCAGAGGGACGAGTCTTGTTTGAACAAGCAAAATAGTAACAAGTGTAAATACAAGCAAAGTGTAAATCTGTAAATAAAGTGATTGTTGGTTACTGACTGCGTTTTGCGCTGAGTAATTGAAGTGGTTTTATTCTCAAGAACAATCCAAAAACGAACTAAGAGAGCTAATTTTCGTAACAATATACTAATTGTTTGGCTTCGTATGTAGCGCGAATGATAACGAAAGTGGTTGTGAGTAAGTGTTGATTGAACAGCTGGTCGGTTGGTTGTCGATTGTTGGAATTGCTTTAGTTTACTTTAGTTTGTCTGACGCTGTTTGATTGACGTTCACTCAGAAGTGTTATATAAGATATGCTATAAAAGTCGCCTCAAGCAGCGTAGCGCACTCAGGTGTGAATCCAGTTTTAGTTGGTGTAGTTCGTGAAGTTCATCAGTCATCCAGTGGTTTGTGGAAATGTTCAGCGCAAAGTTGTTTTTATTCTTGGCCCTTTCGATAGCTATAGCTGCGGCTGTGCCAAGTGATTATGATTATGGTTACGATGATTATGATGTAATTATTTTTGGGAAATTCTAATTTTGTGAACATCTAATAACGTGTTCAGCACTTTTTCTTGTTTGCTTTCACAGTATCAAACTGGTGGCGTCCAAAACTTGAGCGGTGACGAACTGCAGGACGCTGAGGAAACTTTGCAGAATTCGCTGACCAAGCTGGCGGCCGGCGACGGACCCAACTACACGTAGTGCTCACAATCTCTCACATTGTGTGTTTTACAACTAATTTGGATTGTTTTTGTTTTGCTTCTGTTTGTTTTTGTTCTCAATAGAATCTCGGAAGTGAAATGGGCCACGCATCAAGTGGTCTCTGGCTCACTGTACAAGTACAACGTGGATCTGATCGATGGCGATAGCGCTGTGAAGAATTGCAACGTCCAGATCTGGTCTCAGGCGTGGTTGGAGAACGGCATTGAGGTTACTTTCGAGTGCGAAGGCGAAGAGAAGGTGGTGAAGGCGCACAGCGAGTAACTATTAAAAAGAAAGAATTAATTAAAAGTGAAGAAACAAGATGGTTGTGATTGTTTTGATTGATTTGGTAGTAAACGATTTGTATCAGCGAAGACAGTACTAACTCAACTGAGCATAGCACTGATGAGTGAAATCCAATTGAGTGATTTTTTGTAGCGTTTTGACTGATTTCTTGTTTACGTTTCAACTTTAAAGATTCGTTTGTTGAGAGTTAGGCAGTGTTCCTAAACATCCCTATGCAAAGCAGTGATGCTCTATCACTACTGTCGTGATGCCAGTTAGGTATGCAGTCGTGATTTATTGCATACATTTATGTGGCAGCACTGCTTTGTTTACGAATGGTTCCGATGCAAGCAAATACTGCAAAATGTACGCACAGCAAAAGCGAAAATGAACTGCGAAACAAAAATTAATATTGCAAACTATTTTAGCAACGCTAAGTGAAAAAATGTCCACCAAAGGTTCAGTTGCTGCGAGCATAATTAAAAAAAACAAACTCGGAGAACTCAAAATATTTTTTCTCTCTTTTAGCACAGAAGTCCGCCTCATTTTTCAATCTCGTTGAAACTAGTAATTTTGTAAAGTTGTAGCTCCATCGTCTATCACTGAAAATGTTAATAGAGTACATTTATTGGTGTATTATTGTAAAATATCTCAGACTTACGTTTCACCCTCAGCCATCTTGTAAAATAAAAATGTCAATGCATCGTCGATAATAGTGATGCGTAGTTTGCGATGCCGATGCGATCGATTGCCCATTGGATGCGTTCACGAACACGATGCAATGTAACACTGTTGCATTTTTTGTTTACGAACATGATGCTTTGTACTGTTGCAAAGCAACTGAAGTTTAAGAAGACAGCCTTAGAGAGAACAAGATTATTTCAGAAAGTAACTGATGGAATTTGTTTACCAGAACGAATAACATTTCATGGAGCAAAGGAATCGGTAATCAATTAGCTTGAATAGTAATCAGAAGACATTTGCTTGTGTTGTTTTATTGTAAGGGTTGAGAAACTGAGAAAGAAAATGCCAGTTTTATGTGGCACAAACGATTAAAAGCCTATTGAATTTGCAATAACTTTTTTTTTATAAAACATATAAACTAGATTCTTTACATTTTCTCATACTTGACCGATTAGTCTGGCATGAATAAAATCCGAAGAACCTATTAATGTATGCTTACGCTTAGAAATGCTCGAGTATTTTCGGGTAAACATTTTACACCAAAAATTCCAGTTGATGATAGAAAGTTTGTTGAACGTTTTCGTAATAGAAATAGTAAGTAGTTAGTCCAGTATCCAGCACCTTGAGATCTACACAGCCAGCTGGCTATCCCCCGATCAATCTACCCAACCAGATTGATCAGATTGATATTGATAGTAATCGAGACGTGGGCACGTTCCGAGGGTCAAACATCGCGACGCATACACGACCAAGATGCGTATGCGTCTTTGTGCAGTGTGGATTGCAACCTAGTTTCTAAAGAAAGCTGGAAATCAGGTAGCTGCTATCACAAGCTATAGCCAAAGCTTACTACGCTCAACTCTCTGACCAGGACAGTTGCTATCCTTTCCACCTGATGACATCGGCGAATTATGGGCTCATATATCTCACTATATATGTTTGCCACGGCGAAAGATGTCCTCGGTTCACATCAATTAAATTCACCACGAACTTACTATTTAGTAATGTCCTTCGACAGAGGGAATGGGGCGGGTATTGGACAAGGAGGTGTGGCACTGCCCATAAATGCAAAATCTTTATAAATGAATATCTTCGAAAGTGTAAGGTGCATAGCATTGAAATTTAGTATTGTGTCGTCTCATAGATGAGTCATTCTGCTGGTAAGATTTGATGGGCGTTGGACAAGGGGCGTGGAACATTTTTTGTGACCCAAACATTTTGCTGAATTCACATAAGTCGCACAGCAATGAAACTAAGTACGAACCTACCATTTATTCATATCTTTCGACAGAGGGAATGGGGCGGGTATTGGACAAGGGGGTGTGAATAGTGCGGGTATTAAACAAGGGGGCGTGGCACCGTCCATTTAACTTAAATCTGGTTCAAGCGCAGTCCATTTCTTTATTGAAACTTAGCAGTCTCGATTGCATCCTCGATTGAGTTAATCAGAGAAGAAGCTTACTCCTACGGTACATAAAATTTTAGCACATGCAAAGGATTTAATAGAATAGAACACCCACCACCTAGAAATCAATGGTACGATGACGAGTGTCGCGCAGCTACTACAGCGAAAAATACTGCCTACAAGAATAGGGGAGGGAGAAGAGGAAGAGAGAGAAGTCCTTTTTTAGACGCAAGAAACGGGAGCAAGAAAGGCGCGAGCCTGAGGAAATCGATGATGGCAAGAAACAGGAACAATGGCCGAAAGTGTTTCCAAAAAGTCAACAGTCTCACTGAGGGTTTTAAGATGTGAAGCATCTTCTAGATAAAAAAACGGAGACATGGTTACTGATGTGCAATGAGTACAGAGGTTGTGGAAGATCACTTCAACAAGCTGTTCGCAGGTGACGAATAGAGATGAAAATATCTAGACGATAGACTTCTCATTGCATTTAAGATCCTAAAGACCGTATCATGTGAAAGAGTGAAGCTACTTGCCAAACTCCTGATTGGACCTTATCAGTGCGGCTTTGGATCTCGCAAGTTCACCATCGACCAGATATTCACATTACGCCAAATCCTGGAAAAGACCCATGAGAGTTGAATCGAGATAGATAATCGAGATCAGAGCATTGTCTGAACTTTGTATCCCTGCAAAGATCGTGAGATTTTGAAGATCGACGTTGAGTCATACCCGCAGCTCCTTCAAGGTTGGAAGTGACCTCTCCGAACTATTCAATACCGTTCGAGGCTTCAGACAAGGTGATTCTTTGTGGTGCGACTTCTTTAATTTCACCATGGAGAGCGTTCTGCACAAGGTCGCTGTACATCGTAGTGCATAATCCCCACTAAGAGTGTCCAGGACCTTACTTATGGTAAGGTATGCTTATGGTATGCTGATGACATTGACGTCATCGGGAATCTGCCAAAGTGAGTCTGTTGGTTAATGAGAGCAAGACTCGCAGCGACTAGGTTCTCATTCGAGACTGAGAGGCTTGAATACGAACCCATAAATTGTCTTTCGACAACTAATTCCCCAACTTTTTCATAAAGCAACAACTGGTTATAACAAGCAAAAAAGAACTCAATGTAGAATTTGAAATAAGACTTTCTCGAAGCGTCGAGCATTTAGCGGCAGAAAGAATCGATTCTCAATGAACTTATATGTATTACTTATTCAGCCCCAACCGATCAAAAATACTTCCGAGATTGTTTGGTTATTTTGTAATGGCGTGAGTGCAGTTTCGGTAAATAGACGTGACAAAATTTGCATAATACAATGGGTTTCAGTAGGGAATCTGTAAAAGCTCGATCACAACCATAAAATTCAAGTATACCAAATAAGTTTATATCAAAAGCGCTATTGTTCGATTTTATGTAGTTGCCGGTTCATGCTTCTATGTAGTTCAATTCCAATTATGAATTCCATATGTGCAAACACACCCAACCAGAAAGAAGCATTTAGCACCAGTTAGTTGAAAAATTTGCTTTTTGAATATTCATTTATAAATAAATGCCAGAGATATCTTTGTCACAGTATACGAGAAGAAACTGAAAATTGTGAGCGCTGCTTAAATACTGTTCAACAAATAAAATCATAATGAACAACATGTTTCAAGTTTTTTCTCAGCATTAAAATTTCAATGGCAATAATTCTGGCATGGTTGTTGTTTATTTGCGTCATAACTACTTTGCAATAGTAGCTTTCAATCATCATGTGAAGTATTTTAGTTCTAGAATTATTTGTTATTCTCTTTCAAAAATCATGTGAAGTATTTTATTTCTAGAATAATTTGTTATTCTCCGATTTACATTTTTTCATCCTTATGGTTTAATATATGTGACGTTTATGGAATATGATGACACAATGTGCCTTGCGTTGACAAGAAGTTCTATTATCGATTAGTTCTACCCGGTATTGGTCGGTATAGATACAAATTTGAGCACCTAGTTACTATTTAGTGCATGCATGCTCGAGTACTTTCCAGGAGGTTCTGGCCTGTTGCCGAAAATCTGATCACTGTCCAGTTCTTACTCGTCTGCCAGAGCATAGTCGAGTACAGAGTCGTAGCGTTTGGGTGTCAAAACCACTCATAGCCTATCAGTAATCAACATTTTCAATCACTATGCATGAAATGTACATTGCCACACTAGCAAAAGGGTCTTGAATGGGTCTTTGAATGGCTGTGAAAACAATTCCGTGTCGGTTTATGCTGTCCATCAAAATGCCCTGAAGAAGACGAGCTAACATACGTTTTTCGAAGTCCACACTGATCCGTCCGTAAAACCGCATTGATGACTAGCGAGCGACAGCTAATGGAAATATCGTGAGACACCACGAGAGTACACGATGTGACCTGAGAAAAAGGTCTTTTGAAAAAGACCTGAACTATTTTTCAATGGAAAATATTTTTTTTTGAATATTCAGCATTTTTCTCAACATCTCAAGCCGAGCTAGCAATTTATGAAAAAAGTATTAAATGAAGGTTTCGTGTTTAAGGCTTTTTATATTTTTGGGGAAGTTTTGAGAAAGTTTTGTTTGACAACCCCCCTTAATTTTTAATGAGGAATATTTTCCAAAAAGACAGTATAGTATTTTTTTGCAATATTTTACTCAATACAATCTTTTTATGAAACAATTTTTCGAAAAAAAAATAAAAAGGGGGTAAGAAAAGGGGGAGGGCGTTCATGTGCATACAAAAAATATTCAAATTTTTAATGAAAACAACTCTGTCCTAGACATCGAAAAGTTCTAACTTGATACAAAAAAAATTTTTGCAAAAACAAGTGAATATAAACTTTTGCATTCCACAGTTCCAGTTTTTCTGGTAATGCGTCTAACTGTTGTTTACAATATGACATAATCTATATAACATATGGTTAATCTATATAACTATATCTCATCAAAGTCGAACAACTAGTTTACAATTTATTAATATATGTTCTTATTTATTAAATTCATTCTCCCAGGTCAGGGATACATGACACTACTCAACATGAAAAATGCTCCTAAAAATAAAAGTATTTTTTAGACTAATCTTCGGCTGCTGAACACGAAACTGAAAATCAAAAAATTTTCTTAAGAACCGTTTTCGAAAAATCTTCGAAAAACACTTTTTTCCCTCTTATTTCAGTTATGAGCACATATCTCGTATACCAACCATCCGACTAACACAAGTGGCCCGTCATTCAGAAGGTAATTAACTAACCTTTCCAACTAAATTTTCTGTTTTTAACTTTCAGGACCAAAATATGTCAGGTATGCAAAACATAAATGTTTTGGATCTCAGTCTGTAGATTCATACATCTAAATTTTTTTCTATTTTAAAATTCTGAAAGTTTAAAATAGAAAATTTAGTTAAGAGGAGACAATTTTCCTCTTTCATTTGATACCCATTCTTCATCATTGCACAATCGCAAATATTTAAAAAAATATTTGAAATGTGTATGTCCTTAAAATTTTAAAGTCCTTTAAAAAGGTAAATACTTTTCCAATTTATTTATTGGCAGAGTTATATTATTTTTGTTTTTTAAATGTTTACTTTGTTAAATTTTCTTTTTAAAAAGTAATACTACTTCGTAACCCTGGAACCTATCTTCGATCTTTACATGGTTTGCTATAGAAAATCATAATTCACTTTGCGTCGTTTCAATTTGCGTCGTGTTTTTTTGGAACGTAACCACGACGCAAAGTGAGGTATTGGTGTATGGAAAAACAGCAAGTAGTTTGCTAAGTGTGTGTGGTTGAAATTTTTACTTGTGTGATGCAACTCTTTTTAGAATAGCTCCTACAGTAATGAACAAATTCAAATTTTGTTAATGCCCTTGAAAAGACAAATATTGACGCTTGCGAAAATACTTTAGATACTTTCGTCAATGACGCGAAGAGCATTAGAAGATTTCAATACAAACACGTGTTCAGAAGGTGAAGCCGCATTTACACTCTAATGAGTATAGGCCGAGAATGGCACATGCAACACAAAAAGTCTGTTCTATAAGTTTAAGTTACAACCTTACACTATACACTGCACACTAACTCCTAGTTGAAAATTGCAACCCCGAAATTAAATGAATTTTTATAAAAAATTCGCGAAAATTGAACTTTGAAGAGCCATAGCCGTGTTAACCCTTAACCAATCGAAATCGACTATGGTCAAAATTATAGCTTGAGGATTCGTTATTGTGTCATAAAAAAATTATCGTGTTTTTCAACATATTATAAATGCAATAAAAATTCAAAGATGAAAAATCGTGGAAAACACCTCCTAGCAAAAACCACCAATAACTTACAAACCGCTCAAACAATAAAAAAACTAAGTACGCAGTTGTGATCAGCGTCCAAAAATCCTTTAGAAAAGGTTTACTAGAACTCGGAAAAATTTTGGCTGTTGCTCAGTGTTATTTGAGAAAGTAACTGATGAAATTTCTTTACCAGAACGAATAACATTTCATGGAGCAAAGGAATCGGTAATCAATTAGCTTGAATAGTAATCAGAAGAAATTTTTTTTGTGTTGTTTTATTGTAAGGATTGAAAAACTGAGAAAGAAAATGTCAGTTTTATGTGGCACAAACGATTAAAATCCTATTGAATTTGCAATGACATTTTTTTTTTATAAAACTTATAAACTAGATTCTTTAAATTTTCTCATACTTGACCGATTAGTCTCAATTTTTGACACATTGGCCGGCATGAATAAAATTGGGAGAGCTTATTAATGCATGCTTATGCTTAGAAATACTTGAGCATTTTCGGGTAAACATTTTACATCAAAAATGTTGATAGTGTTGAAAAAAAGTTTGTTGAACGTTTTCGTAATAGAAATAGTAAGTAGTAAGTACCAGTATCCAGCACCTTGAGATCTACACAGCCAGCTGGCTATCCCCCGATCAATCTACCCAACCAGATTGATCAGATTGATATTGATTTAACCCTTTCGTGACTTTTGTTTGCCTCAAAAAAAAAAAAACCAAAAATCTAGCTAATTCAAACCAATTAATATGAATTTATATTGATTATTTTTTACTGAAATAATTGTTTTTGTACCAATTTTATTTTAAATTAAATACATATATTTTTGTTTCTGAAGTTATTCTATTTTCAATATAAAATGCACCTCTTTCTCAGAAAAAATAAAAAAATCTCTAATCTATCAATCTCTTCTCAATTAAAATAAAAAATGGCGCTTTTATAATTAATCTTTGTAAATGCAATTTTTGTTCGGGATTTTTAATTTAAAAATAAAAAATGAATTGTTATTGAAAAACACGCTTTTCAATTAATCTTTGTAAATGGGATTTTTCGGGATTTTTGATTTTTGAAATGGGATAAAGAGGACGTTTTGCATAGGGGAATGGGATTTTCGGAGCTAGATTCTGGCAACACTGTCTGTGTATTGTGGCTACAGAGAGCAATAACAACGTTGATAACGCACGGAGATATTTTCAGAGTGCTCTGGCCACGACTTTTTGTAAGTGCTGCAAGGCGTTTTTTGCTGACAAATAATATTGTAACGATGAGGCACTCTGTTGCTGTGCTATGCATGAATGCTTTTACGGGCATACTTTTAGGCATGCACTTTGGAGTACGGCCGGATTGCTATAATTCCGATATGGCAAGGATGGTTCGCGATGGTAATGGGCTGTGCGAGAACGATCGAGAGAGAGAGAGTCCAACTGGAATGTGCAAGAACAATCGGCGCAATAAAGCAAACAAGTATAAAAGGCAGCAGTGTGCAGCGCAGAGGGACGAGTCTTGTTTGAACAAGCAAAATAGTAACAAGTGTAAATACAAGCAAAGTGTAAATCTGTAAATAAAGTGATTGTTGGTTACTGACTGCGTTTTGCGCTGAGTAATTGAAGTGGTTTTATTCTCAAGAACAATCCAAAAACGAACTAAGAGAGCTAATTTTCGTAACAATATACTAATTGTTTGGCTTCGTATGTAGCGCGAATGATAACGAAAGTGGTTGTGAGTAAGTGTTGATTGAACAGCTGGTCGGTTGGTTGTCGATTGTTGGAATTGCTTTAGTTTACTTTAGTTTGTCTGACGCTGTTTGATTGACGTTCACTCAGAAGTGTTATATAAGATATGCTATAAAAGTCGCCTCAAGCAGCGTAGCGCACTCAGGTGTGAATCCAGTTTTAGTTGGTGTAGTTCGTGAAGTTCATCAGTCATCCAGTGGTTTGTGGAAATGTTCAGCGCAAAGTTGTTTTTATTCTTGGCCCTTTCGATAGCTATAGCTGCGGCTGTGCCAAGTGATTATGATTATGGTTACGATGATTATGATGTAATTATTTTTGGGAAATTCTAATTTTGTGAACATCTAATAACGTGTTCAGCACTTTTTCTTGTTTGCTTTCACAGTATCAAACTGGTGGCGTCCAAAACTTGAGCGGTGACGAACTGCAGGACGCTGAGGAAACTTTGCAGAATTCGCTGACCAAGCTGGCGGCCGGCGACGGACCCAACTACACGTAGTGCTCACAATCTCTCACATTGTGTGTTTTACAACTAATTTGGATTGTTTTTGTTTTGCTTCTGTTTGTTTTTGTTCTCAATAGAATCTCGGAAGTGAAATGGGCCACGCATCAAGTGGTCTCTGGCTCACTGTACAAGTACAACGTGGATCTGATCGATGGCGATAGCGCTGTGAAGAATTGCAACGTCCAGATCTGGTCTCAGGCGTGGTTGGAGAACGGCATTGAGGTTACTTTCGAGTGCGAAGGCGAAGAGAAGGTGGTGAAGGCGCACAGCGAGTAACTATTAAAAAGAAAGAATTAATTAAAAGTGAAGAAACAAGATGGTTGTGATTGTTTTGATTGATTTGGTAGTAAACGATTTGTATCAGCGAAGACAGTACTAACTCAACTGAGCATAGCACTGATGAGTGAAATCCAATTGAGTGATTTTTTGTAGCGTTTTGACTGATTTCTTGTTTACGTTTCAACTTTAAAGATTCGTTTGTTGAGAGTTAGGCAGTGTTCCTAAACATCCCTATGCAAAGCAGTGATGCTCTATCACTACTGTCGTGATGCCAGTTAGGTATGCAGTCGTGATTTATTGCATACATTTATGTGGCAGCACTGCTTTGTTTACGAATGGTTCCGATGCAAGCAAATACTGCAAAATGTACGCACAGCAAAAGCGAAAATGAACTGCGAAACAAAAATTAATATTGCAAACTATTTTAGCAACGCTAAGTGAAAAAATGTCCACCAAAGGTTCAGTTGCTGCGAGCATAATTAAAAAAAACAAACTCGGAGAACTCAAAATATTTTTTCTCTCTTTTAGCACAGAAGTCCGCCTCATTTTTCAATCTCGTTGAAACTAGTAATTTTGTAAAGTTGTAGCTCCATCGTCTATCACTGAAAATGTTAATAGAGTACATTTATTGGTGAATTATTGTAAAATATCTCAGACTTACGTTTCACCCTCAGCCATCTTGTAAAATAAAAATGTCAATGCATCGTCGATAATAGTGATGCGTAGTTTGCGATGCCGATGCGATCGATTGCCCATTGGATGCGTTCACGAACACGATGCAATGTAACACTGTTGCATTTTTTGTTTACGAACATGATGCTTTGTACTGTTGCAAAGCAACTGAAGTTTAAGAAGACAGCCTTAGAGAGAACAAGATTATTTCAGAAAGTAACTGATGGAATTTGTTTACCAGAACGAATAACATTTCATGGAGCAAAGGAATCGGTAATCAATTAGCTTGAATAGTAATCAGAAGACATTTGCTTGTGTTGTTTTATTGTAAGGGTTGAGAAACTGAGAAAGAAAATGCCAGTTTTATGTGGCACAAACGATTAAAAGCCTATTGAATTTGCAATAACTTTTTTTTTATAAAACATATAAACTAGATTCTTTACATTTTCTCATACTTGACCGATTAGTCTGGCATGAATAAAATCCGAAGAACCTATTAATGTATGCTTACGCTTAGAAATGCTCGAGTATTTTCGGGTAAACATTTTACACCAAAAATTCCAGTTGATGATAGAAAGTTTGTTGAACGTTTTCGTAATAGAAATAGTAAGTAGTTAGTCCAGTATCCAGCACCTTGAGATCTACACAGCCAGCTGGCTATCCCCCGATCAATCTACCCAACCAGATTGATCAGATTGATATTGATAGTAATCGAGACGTGGGCACGTTCCGAGGGTCAAACATCGCGACGCATACACGACCAAGATGCGTATGCGTCTTTGTGCAGTGTGGATTGCAACCTAGTTTCTAAAGAAAGCTGGAAATCAGGTAGCTGCTATCACAAGCTATAGCCAAAGCTTACTACGCTCAACTCTCTGACCAGGACAGTTGCTATCCTTTCCACCTGATGACATCGGCGAATTATGGGCTCATATATCTCACTATATATGTTTGCCACGGCGAAAGATGTCCTCGGTTCACATCAATTAAATTCACCACGAACTTACTATTTAGTAATGTCCTTCGACAGAGGGAATGGGGCGGGTATTGGACAAGGAGGTGTGGCACTGCCCATAAAAGCAAAATCTTTATAAATGAATATCTTCGAAAGTGTAAGGTGCATAGCATTGAAATTTAGTATTGTGTCGTCTCATAGATGAGTCATTCTGCTGGTAAGATTTGATGGGCGTTGGACAAGGGGCGTGGAACATTTTTTGTGACCCAAACATTTTGCTGAATTCACATAAGTCGCACAGCAACGAAACTAAGTACGAACCTACCATTTATTCATATCTTTCGACAGAGGGAATGGGGCGGGTATTGGACAAGGGGGTGTGAATAGTGCGGGTATTAAACAAGGGGGCGTGGCACCGCCCATTTAACTTAAATCTGGTTCAAGCGCAGTCCATTTCTTTATTGAAACTTAGCAGTCTCGATTGCATCCTCGATTGAGTTAATCAGAGAAGAAACTTTCTCCTACGGTACATAAAATTTTAGCACATGCAAAGGATTTAATAGAATAGAACGCCCACTACCTAGAAATCAATGGTACGATGAAGAGTGTCGCGCAGCCACTACAGCGAAAAATACTGCCTACAAGAATAGGGGAGGGAGAAGAGGAAGAGAGAGAAGTCCTTTTTTAGACGCAAGAAATGGGAGCAAGAAAGGCGCGAGCCTGAGGAAATCGATGATGGCAAGAAACAGGAACAATGGCCGAAAGTGTTTCCAAAAAGTCAACAGTCTCACTGAGGGTTTTAAGATGTGAAGCATCTTCTAGATAAAAAAACGGAGACATGGTTACTGATGTGCAATGAGTACAGAGGTTGTGGAAGATCACTTCAACAAGCTGTTCGCAGGTGACGAATAGAGATGAAAATATCTAGACGATAGACTTCTCATTGCATTTAAGATCCTAAAGACCGTATCATGTGAAAGAGTGAAGCTACTTGCCAAACTCCTGATTGGACCTTATCAGTGCGGCTTTGGATCTCGCAAGTTCACCATCGACCAGATATTCACATTACGCCAAATCCTGGAAAAGACCCATGAGAGTTGAATCGAGATAGATAATCGAGATCAGAGCATTGTCTGAACTTTGTATCCCTGCAAAGATCGTGAGATTTTGAAGATCGACGTTGAGTCATACCCGCAGCTCCTTCAAGGTTGGAAGTGACCTCTCCGAACTATTCAATACCGTTCGAGGCTTCAGACAAGGTGATTCTTTGTGGTGCGACTTCTTTAATTTCACCATGGAGAGCGTTCTGCACAAGGTCGCTGTACATCGTAGTGCATAATCCCCACTAAGAGTGTCCAGGACCTTACTTATGGTAAGGTATGCTTATGGTATGCTGATGACATTGACGTCATCGGGAATCTGCCAAAGTGAGTCTGTTGGTTAATGAGAGCAAGACTCGCAGCGACTAGGTTCTCATTCGAGACTGAGAGGCTTGAATACGAACCCATAAATTGTCTTTCGACAACTAATTCCCCAACTTTTTCATAAAGCAACAACTGGTTATAACAAGCAAAAAAGAACTCAATGTAGAATTTGAAATAAGACTTTCTCGAAGCGTCGAGCATTTAGCGGCAGAAAGAATCGATTCTCAATGAACTTATATGTATTACTTATTCAGCCCCAACCGATCAAAAATACTTCCGAGATTGTTTGGTTATTTTGTAATGGCGTGAGTGCAGTTTCGGTAAATAGACGTGACAAAATTTGCATAATACAATGGGTTTCAGTAGGGAATCTGTAAAAGCTCGATCACAACCATAAAATTCAAGTATACCAAATAAGTTTATATCAAAAGCGCTATTGTTCGATTTTATGTAGTTGCCGGTTCATGCTTCTATGTAGTTCAATTTCAATTATGAATTCCATATGTGCAAACACACCCAACCAGAAAGAAGCATTTAGCACCAGTTAGTTGAAACATTTGCTTTTTGAATATTCATTTATAAATAAATGCCAGAGATATCTTTGTCACAGTATACGAGAAGAAACTGAAAATTGTGAGCGCTGCTTAAATACTGTTCAACAAATAAAATCATAATGAACAACATGTTTCAAGTTTTTTCTCAGCATTAAAATTTCAATGGCAATAATTCTGGCATGGTTGTTGTTTATTTGCGTCATAACTACTTTGCAATAGTAGCTTTCAATCATCATGTGAAGTATTTTAGTTCTAGAATTATTTGTTATTCTCTTTCAAAAATCATGTGAAGTATTTTATTTCTAGAATAATTTGTTATTCTCCGATTTACATTTTTTCATCCTTATGGTTTAATATATGTGACGTTTATGGAATATGATGACACAATGTGCCTTGCGTTGACAAGAAGTTCTATTATCGATTAGTTCTACCCGGTATTGGTCGGTATAGATACAAATTTGAGCACCTAGTTACTATTTAGTGCATGCATGCTCGAGTACTTTCCAGGAGGTTCTGGCCTGTTGCCGAAAATCTGATCACTGTCCAGTTCTTACTCGTCTGCCAGAGCATAGTCGAGTACAGAGTCGTAGCGTTTGGGTGTCAAAACCACTCATAGCCTATCAGTAATCAACATTTTCAATCACTATGCATGAAATGTACATTGCCACACTAGCAAAAGGGTCTTGAATGGGTCTTTGAATGGCTGTGAAAACAATTCCGTGTCGGTTTATGCTGTCCATCAAAATGCCCTGAAGAAGACGAGCTAACATACGTTTTTCGAAGTCCACACTGATCCGTCCGTAAAACCGCATTGATGACTAGCGAGCGACAGCTAATGGAAATATCGTGAGACACCACGAGAGTACACGATGTGACCTGAGAAAAAGGTCTTTTGAAAAAGACCTGAACTATTTTTCAATGGAAAATATTTTTTTTTGAATATTCAGCATTTTTCTCAACATCTCAAGCCGAGCTAGCAATTTATGAAAAAAGTATTAAATGAAGGTTTCGTGTTTAAGGCTTTTTATATTTTTGGGGAAGTTTTGAGAAAGTTTTGTTTGACAACCCCCCTTAATTTTTAATGAGGAATATTTTCCAAAAAGACAGTATAGTATTTTTTTGCAATATTTTACTCAATACAATCTTTTTATGAAACAATTTTTCGAAAAAAAAATAAAAAGGGGGTAAGAAAAGGGGGAGGGCGTTCATGTGCATACAAAAAATATTCAAATTTTTAATGAAAACAACTCTGTCCTAGACATCGAAAAGTTCTAACTTGATACAAAAAAAATTTTTGCAAAAACAAGTGAATATAAACTTTTGCATTCCACAGTTCCAGTTTTTCTGGTAATGCGTCTAACTGTTGTTTACAATATGACATAATCTATATAACATATGGTTAATCTATATAACTATATCTCATCAAAGTCGAACAACTAGTTTACAATTTATTAATATATGTTCTTATTTATTAAATTCATTCTCCCAGGTCAGGGATACATGACACTACTCAACATGAAAAATGCTCCTAAAAATAAAAGTATTTTTTAGACTAATCTTCGGCTGCTGAACACGAAACTGAAAATCAAAAAATTTTCTTAAGAACCGTTTTCGAAAAATCTTCGAAAAACACTTTTTTCCCTCTTATTTCAGTTATGAGCACATATCTCGTATACCAACCATCCGACTAACACAAGTGGCCCGTCATTCAGAAGGTAATTAACTAACCTTTCCAACTAAATTTTCTATTTTTAACTTTCAGGACCAAAATATGTCAGGTATGCAAAACATAAATGTTTTGGATCTCAGTCTGTAGATTCATACATCTAAATTTTTTTCTATTTTAAAATTCTGAAAGTTTAAAATAGAAAATTTAGTTAAGAGGAGACAATTTTCCTCTTTCATTTGATACCCATTCTTCATCATTGCACA
Organism: Melieria picta; assembly: GCA_964056695.1. Classification (NCBI taxonomy): domain Eukaryota; kingdom Metazoa; phylum Arthropoda; class Insecta; order Diptera; family Ulidiidae; genus Melieria; species Melieria picta. The sequence continues at coordinate 121,915,496 of OZ057398.1, forward strand.
ATCGCAAATATTTAAAAAAATATTTGAAATGTGTATGTCCTTAAAATTTTAAAGTCCTTTAAAAAGGTAAATACTTTTCCAATTTATTTATTGGCAGAGTTATATTATTTTTGTTTTTTAAATGTTTACTTTGTTAAATTTTCTTTTTAAAAAGTAATACTACTTCGTAACCCTGGAACCTATCTTCGATCTTTACATGGTTTGCTATAGAAAATCATAATTCACTTTGCGTCGTTTCAATTTGCGTCGTGTTTTTTTGGAACGTAACCACGACGCAAAGTGAGGTATTGGTGTATGGAAAAACAGCAAGTAGTTTGCTAAGTGTGTGTGGTTGAAATTTTTACTTGTGTGATGCAACTCTTTTTAGAATAGCTCCTACAGTAATGAACAAATTCAAATTTTGTTAATGCCCTTGAAAAGACAAATATTGACGCTTGCGAAAATACTTTAGATACTTTCGTCAATGACGCGAAGAGCATTATTTATTTATTTATTTAACAGATAATAGAGGCATATAAGATACAATCTTTTGCATGCCAATTAGGAACACATTCGTTTTAAGCATTACACAATAAATACAATATTATTACAATGTTTAATAATTTACAAAGAAAAATCTTAACTATGAGTAAGTGAAAGTAGAGAAGTAGGGTAAAGAGTGAGAGAAAAGTTTGAATTGTTATGAGAAATGTTTGAAGAGTAGATGCTTAAAGTTACCACTACCCGAAATACATTTGATGGCACTAGGAAGCGAGTTCCAAGACCTTATGGCGCTAACGAAAAATAGCCTACTGGAATTTTTGAAATTATGGTTAGGAATTAGGAGATTGTAGTTTCGACTTGACTTTCAAAAAGGTAGCAGGGACGCTTCGTATGTATAAGTTTATGCAAAAATATACAGTTCCGTGCTTCTAAGTAGCTTTTGAGGTCAAGACCAAGCAACTGTCTGTACTCAGCTCCCAGTTTTTCAGATAACACTCCTTTGATTTTCTCCCGATCCATTTCAGTGTTGCTTTCTATTACTACAACGCCATTGCGATTAGCTTTTACATTCGAAAATTGCAAGTTCACAGGGTCTACTTTTGCAGCCAGTTCCACTTTAGTCCTCTCACCCGCTTGCTTATTCTTAGGCTTAATAATTAACTTTAGTTCATTTTTTAATTCTGGCAATACTCTATTCACTTGTGCTCTTTGTTCACTTCGCACCACATCCGCAAATGATGGGTTGGCACTACTGATTGACCCACTATTATTGTTTACAGTTTTCGCAGCACTCATTACTCGTTCGCTTTCTTTCTTTATTATTTCAGCATGTTGTTGTATTTCTTTGGACACCTCGCGTATTCTTTCGTGTTCGTTTTGAACCATTTTGGCTTGCTTTACCAAAATGTCCACCTGATCCCGTGTTGTACCCAGGTCAGCCACATTAATTTCACATTTTTGTTGAACTGCCTTAACATATTCCACTCGTTCAGAGTACCGAGCCTCGATCGCCTGAAGCAAACTCATGATTTCAGCTTCATTTCTTTCAAGAGCACGCACAAACTCAGTTTTATACTCCTTGAGCTGATTTGCATTTCTTTCCACAATTTCGTTTACCCGTTGGAGCACCAAGTCAACATTATGGATGTAAAGGACACAGTCATCACACATAAATTTGATTTTTGCACATTCATCCAGCATCCTAAGGCTACATTGGTCTAGTGCACAGCATTTTGAAGCGGAGTGATTAGAAGATTTCAATACAAACATGTGTTCAGAAGGTGAAGTCGCATTTACACTCTAATGAGTATAGGCCGAGAATGGCACATGCAACACAAAAAGTCTGTTCTATAAGTTTAAGTTACAACCTTACACTATACACTGCACACTAACTCCTAGTTGAAAATTGCAACCCCGAATTTAAATGAATTTTTATAAAAAATTCGCGAAAATTGAACTTTGAAGAGCCATAGCCGTGTTAACCCTTAACCAATCGAAATCGACTATGGTCAAAATTATAGCTTGAGGATTCGTTATTGTGTCATAAAAAAATGATCGTGTTTTTCAACATATTATAAATGCAATAAAAATTCAAAGATGAAAAATCGTGGAAAACACCTCCTAGCAAAAACCACCAATAACTTACAAACCGCTCAAGCAATAAAAAAACTAAGTACGCAGTTGTGATCAGCGTCCAAAAATCCTTTAGAAAAGGTTTACTAGAACTCGGAAAAATTTTGGCTGTTGCTCAGTGTTATTTGAGAAAGTAACTGATGAAATTTCTTTACCAGAACGAATAACATTTCATGGAGCAAAGGAATCGGTAATCAATTAGCTTGAATAGTAATTAGAAGACATTTTTTTTGTGTTGTTTTATTGTAAGGATTGAAAAACTGAGGAAGGAAATGTCAGTTTTATGTGGCACAAACGATTAAAATCCTATTGAATTTGCAATGACATTTTTTTTTTATAAAACTTATAAACTAGATTCTTTAAATTTTCTCATACTTGACCGATTAGTCTCAATTTTTGACACATTGGCCGGCATGAATAAAATTAGGAGAGCTTATTAATGTATGCTTACGCTTAGAAATGCTCGAGTATTTTCGGGTAAACATTTTACATCAAAAATGTTGATAGTGTTGATAAAAAGTTTGTTGAACGTTTTCGTAATAGAAATAGTAAGTAGTAAGTACCAGTATCCAGCACCTTGAGGTCTACACAGCCAGCTGGCTATCCCCCGATCAATCTACCCAACCAGATTGATCAGATTGATATTGATTTAACCCTTTCGTGACTTTTGTTTGCCTCAAAAAAAAAAAAAACCAAAAATCTAGCTAATTCAAACCAATTAATATGAATTTATATTGATTATTTTTTACTGAAATAATTGTTTTTGTACCAATTTTATTTTAAATTAAATACATATATTTTTGTTTCTGAAGTTATTTTATTTTCAATATAAAATGCACCTCTTTCTCAGAAAAAATAGCGCTTTTATAATTAATCTTTGTAAATGCAATTTTTGTTCGGGATTTTTAATTTAAAAATAAAAAATGAATTGTTATTGAAAAACACGCTTTTCAATTAATCTTTGTAAATGGGATTTTTCGGGATTTTTGAAATGGGATAAAGAGGACGTTTTGCACAGGGGAATGGGATTTTCGGAGCTAGATTCTGGCAACACTGTCTGTGTATTGTGGCTACAGAGAGCAATAACAACGTTGATAACGCACGGAGATATTTTCAGAGTGCTCTGGCCACGAATTTTTGTAAGTGCTGCAAGGCGTTTTTTGCTGACAAATAATATTGTAACGATGAGGCACTCTGTTGCTGTGCTATGCATGAATGCTTTTACGGGCATACTTTTAGGCATGCACTTTGGAGTACGGCCGGATTGCTATAATTCCGATATGGCAAGGATGGTTCGCGATGGTAATGGGCTGTGCGAGAACGATCGAGAGAGAGAGTCCAACTGGAATGTGCAAGAACAATCGGCGCAATAAAGCAAACAAGTATAAAAGGCAGCAGTGTGCAGCGCAGAGGGACGAGTCTTGTTTGAACAAGCAAAGTAGTAACAAGTGTAAATACAAGCAAAGTGTAAATCTGTAAATAAAGTGATTGTTGGTTACTGACTGCGTTTTGCGCTGAGTAATTGAAGTGGTTTTGTTCTCAAGAACAATCCAAAAACGAACTAAGAGAGCTAATTTTCGTCACAATATACTAATTGTTTGGCTTCGTATGTAGCGCGAATGATAACGAAAGTGGTTGTGAGTAAAAGTTGATTGAACAGCTGGTCGGTTAATTGTCGTTTGTTGGAATTGCTTTAGTTTACTTTAGTTTGTCTGACGCTGTTTGATTGACGTTCACTCAGAAGTGTTATATAAGATATGCTATAAAAGTCGCCTCAAGCAGCGTAGCGCACTCAGGTGTGAATCCAGTTTTAGTTGGTGTAGTTCGTGAAGTTCATCAGTCATCCAGTGGTTTGTGGAAATGTTCAGCGCAAAGTTGTTTTTATTCTTGGCCCTTTCGATAGCTATAGCTGCGGCTGTGCCAAGTGATTATGATTATGGTTACGATGATTATGATGTAATTATTTTTGGGAAATTCTAATTTTGTGAACATCTAATAACGTGTTCAGCACTTTTTCTTGTTTGCTTTCACAGTATCAAACTGGTGGCGTCCAAAACTTGAGCGGTGACGAACTGCAGGACGCTGAGGAAACTTTGCAGAATTCGCTGACCAAGCTGGCGGCCGGCGACGGACCCAACTACACGTAGTGCTCACAATCTCTCACATTGTGTGTTTTACAACTAATTTGGATTGTTTTTGTTTTGCTTCTGTTTGTTTTTGTTCTCAATAGAATCTCGGAAGTGAAATGGGCCACGCATCAAGTGGTCTCTGGCTCACTGTACAAGTACAACGTGGATCTGATCGATGGCGATAGCGCTGTGAAGAATTGCAACGTCCAGATCTGGTCTCAGGCGTGGTTGGAGAACGGCATTGAGGTTACTTTCGAGTGCGAAGGCGAAGAGAAGGTGGTGAAGGCGCACAGCGAGTAACTATTAAAAAGAAAGAATTAATTAAAAGTGAAGAAACAAGATGGTTGTGATTGTTTTGATTGATTTGGTAGTAAACGATTTGTATCAGCGAAGACAGTACTAACTCAACTGAGCATAGCACTGATGAGTGAAATCCAATTGAGTGATTTTTTGTAGCGTTTTGACTGATTTCTTGTTTACGTTTCAACTTTAAAGATTCGTTTGTTGAGAGTTAGGCAGTGTTCCTAAACATCCCTATGCAAAGCAGTGATGCTCTATCACTACTGTCGTGATGCCAGTTAGGTATGCAGTCGTGATTTATTGCATACATTTATGTGGCAGCACTGCTTTGTTTACGAATGGTTCCGATGCAAGCAAATACTGCAAAATGTACGCACAGCAAAAGCGAAAATGAACTGCGAAACAAAAATTAATATTGCAAACTATTTTAGCAACGCTAAGTGAAAAAATGTCCACCAAAGGTTCAGTTGCTGCGAGCATAATTAAAAAAAACAAACTCGGAGAACTCAAAATATTTTTTCTCTCTTTTAGCACAGAAGTCCGCCTCATTTTTCAATCTCGTTGAAACTAGTAATTTTGTAAAGTTGTAGCTCCATCGTCTATCACTGAAAATGTTAATAGAGTACATTTATTGGTGAATTATTGTAAAATATCTCAGACTTACGTTTCACCCTCAGCCATCTTGTAAAATAAAAATGTCAATGCATCGTCGATAATAGTGATGCGTAGTTTGCGATGCCGATGCGATCGATTGCCCATTGGATGCGTTCACGAACACGATGCAATGTAACACTGTTGCATTTTTTGTTTACGAACATGATGCTTTGTACTGTTGCAAAGCAACTGAAGTTTAAGAAGACAGCCTTAGAGAGAACAAGATTATTTCAGAAAGTAACTGATGGAATTTGTTTACCAGAACGAATAACATTTCATGGAGCAAACGAATCGGTAATCAATTAGCTTGAATAGTAATCCGAAGACATTTGCTTGTGTTGTTTTATTGTATGGGTTGAGAAACTGAGAAAGAAAATGCCAGTTTTATGTGGCACAAACGATTAAAAGCCTATTGAATTTGCAATAACTTTTTTTTATAAAACATATAAACTAGATTCTTTACATTTTCTCATACTTGACCGATTAGTCTGGCATGAATAAAATCCGAAGAACCTATTAATGTATGCTTACGCTTAGAAATGCTCGAGTATTTTCGGGTAAACATTTTACACCAAAAATTCCAGTTGATGATAGAAAGTTTGTTGAACGTTTTCGTAATAGAAATAGTAAGTAGTTAGTCCAGTATCCAGCACCTTGAGATCTACACAGCCAGCTGGCTATCCCCCGATCAATCTACCCAACCAGATTGATCAGATTGATATTGATAGTAATCGAGACGTGGGCACGTTCCGAGGGTCAAACATCGCGACGCATACACGACCAAGATGCGTATGCGTCTTTGTGCAGTGTGGATTGCAACCTAGTTTCTAAAGAAAGCTGGAAATCAGGTAGCTGCTATCACAAGCTATAGCCAAAGCTTACTACGCTCAACTCTCTGACCAGGACAGTTGCTATCCTTTCCACCTGATGACATCGGCGAATTATGGGCTCATATATCTCACTATATATGTTTGCCACGGCGAAAGATGTCCTCTGTTCACATCAATTAAATTCACCACGAACTTACTATTTAGTAATGTCCTTCGACAGAGGGAATGGGGCGGGTATTGGACAAGGAGGTGTGGCACTGCCCATAAAAGCAAAATCTTTATAAATGAATATCTTCGAAAGTGTAAGGTGCATAGCATTGAAATTTAGTATTGTGTCGTCTCATAGATGAGTCATTCTGCTGGTAAGATTTGATGGGCGTTGGACAAGGGGCGTGGAACATTTTTTGTGACCCAAACATTTTGCTGAATTCACATAAGTCGCACAGCAATGAAACTAAGTACGAACCTACCATTTATTCATATCTTTCGACAGAGGGAATGGGGCGGGTATTGGACAAGGGGGTGTGAATAGTGCGGGTATTAAACAAGGGGGCGTGGCACCGCCCATTTAACTTAAATCTGGTTCAAGCGCAGTCCATTTCTTTATTGAAACTTAGCAGTCTCGATTGCATCCTCGATTGAGTTAATCAGAGAAGAAACTTTCTCCTACGGTACATAAAATTTTAGCACATGCAAAGGATTTAATAGAATAGAACGCCCACTACCTAGAAATCAATGGTACGATGAAGAGTGTCGCGCAGCCACTACAGCGAAAAATACTGCCTACAAGAATAGGGGAGGGAGAAGAGGAAGAGAGAGAAGTCCTTTTTTAGACGCAAGAAATGGGAGCAAGAAAGGCGCGAGCCTGAGGAAATCGATGATGGCAAGAAACAGGAACAATGACCGAAAGTGTTTCCAAAAAGTCAACAGTCTCACTGAGGGTTTTAAGATGTGAAGCATCTTCTAGATAAAAAAACGGAGACATGGTTACTGATGTGCAATGAGTACAGAGGTTGTGGAAGATCACTTCACCAATCTGTTCGCAGGTGACGAATAGAACAATACCAAACGAGATGAAAATATCTAGACGATAGACTTCTCATTGCATTTAAGATCCTAAAGACCGTATCATGTGAAAGAGTGAAGCTACTTGCCAAACTCCTGATTGGACCTTATCAGTGCGGCTTTGGATCTCGCAAGTTCACCATCGACCAGATATTCACATTACGCCAAATCCTGATCTGCCAAAGTGAGTCTGTTGGTTAATGAGAGCAAGACTCGCAGCGACTAGGTTCTCATTCGAGACTGAGAGGCTTGAATACGAACCCATAAATTGTCTTTCGACAACTAATTCCCCAACTTTTTCATAAAGCAACAACTGGTTATAACAAGCAAAAAAGAACTCAATGTAGAATTTGAAATAAGACTTTCTCGAAGCGTCGAGCATTTAGCGGCAGAAAGAATCGATTCTCAATGAACTTATATGTATTACTTATTCAGCCCCAACCGATCAAAAATACTTCCGAGATTGTTTGGTTATTTTGTAATGGCGTGAGTGCAGTTTCGGTAAATAGACGTGACAAAATTTGCATAATACAATGGGTTTCAGTAGGGAATCTGTAAAAGCTCGATCACAACCATAAAATTCAAGTATACCAAATAAGTTTATATCAAAAGCGCTATTGTTCGATTTTATGTAGTTGCCGGTTTATGCTTCTATGTAGTTCAATTCCAATTATGAATTCCATATGTGCAAACACACCCAACCAGAAAGAAGCATTTAGCACCAGTTAGTTGAAACATTTGCTTTTTGAATATTCATTTATAAATAAAAGCCCGAGATATCTTTGTCACAGTATACGAGAAGAAACTGAAAATTGTGAGCGCTGCTTAAATACTGTTCAACAAATAAAATCATAATGAATAACATGTTTCAAGTTTTTTCTCAGCATTAAAATTTCAATGGCAATAATTCTGGCATGGTTGTTGTTTATTTGCGTCATAACTACTTTGCAATAGTAGCTTTCAATCATCATGTGAAGTATTTTAGTTCTAGAATTATTTGTTATTCTCTTTCAAAAATCATGTGAAGTATTTTATTTCTAGAATAATTTGTTATTCTCCGATTTACATTTTTTCATCCTTATGGTTTAATATATGTGACGTTTATGGAATATGATGACACAATGTGCCTTGCGTTGACAAGAAGTTCTATTATCGATTAGTTCTACCCGGTATTGGTCGGTATAGATACAAATTTGAGCACCTAGTTACTATTTAGTGCATGCATGCTCGAGTACTTTCCAGGAGGTTCTGGCCTGTTGCCGAAAATCTGATCACTGTCCAGTTCTTACTCGCCTGCCAGAGCATAGTCGAGTACAGGGTCGTAGCGTTTGGGTGTCAAAACCACTCATAGCCTATCAGTAATCAACATTTTAAATCACTATGCATGAAATGTACATTGCCACACTAGCAAAAGGGTCTTGAATGGGTCTTTGAATGGCTGTGAAAACAATTCCGTGTCGGTTTATGCTGTCCATCAAAATGCCCTGAAGAAGACGAGCTAACATACGTTTTTCTAAGTCCACACTGATCCGTCCGTGAAAACCGCATTGATGACCAGCGAGCGACAGCTAATGGAAATATCGTGAGACACCACGAGAGTACACGATGTGACCTGAAAAAGAAGGTCTTTTGAAAAAGACCTGAACTATTTTTCAATGGAAAATATTTTTTTTTTAATATTCAAAAGGGGGTAAGAAAAGGGGGAGGGGGTTCATGTATATACAAAAAATATTCAAATTTTTAATAAAAACAACTCTGTCCTAGACATCGAAGCTCTAGCTCTTCAAGTTTTCATACTTTCCGTGTAAAGGTCTATAGGGACCCCTTTAACTTTTATGTGCAAATTACAAAAACTCAGACATGCTAGATTATTACTTTGTTCGGCAAAAATGATCTGTACGACGCACACTGGGGTAATATATAAGTAAAGTGGCGATTAATTCAAAAATGAAAATTAAAGATACTGATCTTTTTTTGGTACCGGGTTAAAGTAGATAAAATTCCGCATCACTAGGTGAAAGAATTGTTGTAAAATAATTTACCGTATTCCTGCAATCCACTCTGAACGTTGACATTTCTTTTCATTTGTCGTACGCGCAGCATGAAACGTGAATTTTCCAATTATTCAAATCAAACTCCTTTAGCAAGTTTTTAAAGTAGCATAAAAGTGATGATGGAGGCTTCTTGTTCAGGTATTTAAGTATTAAAATACTAATGTTTTTTTGTTTTAAGTGTTCGTAAATATTTTTGTTATTTTTTTTTAAAAAAAAGCTTAAAAATTGCCTTATTTTGACCCTATTCATAGACATATAGTTGTTTTTTCAGTGATATTCACCTAAAATATTGTCATAATCGTAATCTGTGGATATTCTAGCAACTTTTTATGAAAAAAAAAGTTGCGCTATTGTTGCGCACTTTTGCAGCATTTCGATTTTTGTATGTGAACTCTTGGCAAAATATGCACGCGGTCCGTGAAAAGATAGTCAAGAAATAAATGTAAATGCAAAAAATATAAGATAAGCAACAAATGAAACATTTTATGTTAGTTTTGTTGTTGTTCAATGTATGGTTTTTAGTAATGCTTTATGCATTTTACCCTACTTTACGGGGAGCCGGCATATTAGATTTATATTAGCCAGCATATTAGGCGGGATATCGCGTAAGCTAAATATTTTTGGTGTTTAAGATATTTATGAAACACAATACAAAATCGTCTCAAATGATGCAGAACCAAATACAATTTTGATATCTTGGATTCTTTCATTTGTCTTTGTTGTAGGGTGTGTGCAAAACTAGGTCAACCGACCTTATTTGTCAGAAGTTGCAGTATTGGGCATTGTTATTGTTTGCATTACTTATGTGTAATCGATTCAAATAACCGCAGTGATGTGCATTGAACCACAGAACAAACAATACTGTTTATTCTGTGATTAAACTAATACGGTAAACGGTAACTGTAAATGACTAATTTTTCAAAAAAGGTGATTTTTTTCATGTAAGAACTAATCCAAATGTTATTTGGTATACCTGTCAAAGTCTTTATGACATAATGACCAACTCTTTGCCTTAAATTGTGCCAAATCTTTCGTTGAGTACTATCCCTGGTATAACATGCCTACGACTGTTCATAAATATTTAATTCATGGACCAGAGGTCATAACTCACGCCTTGTTGCCAATCGGTGAATTATCTGAAGAAGCGCAGGAAGCGAGAAATAAAGATTTTAAGGATTTCAGGGAATATTTTTCTCGAAAAAGTAGCCGAGAAAAAACCAACGAAGACGTTCTAAATAGACTGCTTGTAAGTTCTGATCCAATTATATCGACAGAAACGAAATTGCTGCATAAAGCAGTTACGCGCATGCCAAGGGAAGCATTGGATTTGTTGATAATTGCGGAAGAAGAACGCGATGATATGAACAATGATGATGATGATGATAACGATGGATGCGAAGGTGAAAGCGTAGGTGAATACGATGATGATTCCGACAGTAATTAATAAATAAGCGAGGAATTCTGTATAATACCCTTTTGCAACAATTTTGCATTTTTGGTCATAAATAAAAAAAATCCACCAAAGTATGTTCAAATACATTTAGTTTTTATTTCCTTATGTATAAATAACTAAACCTAATACTTTTTTCATGTCTAAATAGTCCGGGTGAATTAATCGCCAAAATCGGCATGAATTACCCCAGTGTGCGACGCACAGTGTGACTTTTATCATTTTTAGGATTCCAAAAGTAAAAAAAAAAATTTTCTCCGATCGCAAAAGTTTTTTGGTATGCAATAGAGGAATATACAAGTGTTACGAATATATGCTCAAAGCAAAACGAAAAATAACAGTTAGCATGATAACCGTTATCGAATTTGTCTCACTGCGACAAGTGCAGAAACACTTTCTCAATGTAAGATTTTTTGATTTCAGAAATATTTTTGCACAAATCTTTCTGATTTTAGTTACTTGAATATTTTGTGTAAACTCCGGTAAGTTTTTGAAGCTTTAGTTTATTTATTTTAATTTTTTGTCGATTAAAAAAGCTAGTCACTAAAAATTGAGTGATTCTCAAAATTGTTTCTTTTTTAATAGAGTAAAACTTATTGAATTCTGTAGAGTTCCATGTGATGTTTATAACCACATTAATGAAAAATGTGCCTAGTTTCAGATTCTGCAATACATTTTTGCTCCTTTTTGCACCAATTTAGTTCACAGCCAATCAAAAATGGCAGTTCCGCGAAGTGAACTTTTTGATGTTTGGCTAAAATCCAAGCAAAAATATAAGAATCATGCGGTTTTTAAATATATTTTGAGTTTAATTGGAAAAGATGTTGTCCACTTCAAATTAAAATCCTGTGTAAAGAAACTCTGCTATAATTTTCGCTCAAGATGGACACATTCTAGCCGAATAAATAGCCGTTTCCTTTATATCACAGGATATTAGAGTTTTTTGACCAAAAATGTTTTAAAATGTTAAATGGTTTGGAATAAATCTAATTCAAAAGTATTAAAAAAACAATTTTGACTATTTTTATTTACGTCCGTCCAGACAAACCCTATTAAATTAGAAATAATGGTCATCTGAAATTACATCTTATATGGGGAGTCGAAGAAAAAGTGGGCGGATCACGCCCATTTTTTGTGTCTAATACGATGTTGACCTCTATATGGTTATTGCAAAATTTTATTGTCATACCTACTTTGGTTTGGCTGCTATGACTTTTGGCATCCTAAAAATTATAAAAGTCACACTGTGCGACGTCCTCTTTCAGAAATATACGGTCGTTACTTTATTGCAGAAATGCTGTTGTACATTGTTATATGACGTATATAAAAAAATATTTTGGTGATTGTACCTAAGTTCTAACTTGATAAAAAAAAATTTTGCAAAAACAAGTGAATATAAACTTTTGCATTCCACAGTTCCAGTTTTTCTGGTAATGCGTCTAAGTGTTGTCTACAATATGACATAATCTATATAACATATGGTTAATCTATATAACATATATCTCATCAAAGTCGGACAACTGGTTTAAAATTTATTAATATTTTTTTTATTTATTAAATTAACTCTCCCAGATCGGGGATTAATTGTTAAGGGCTGGAAAACGAAATTGGCCGGGGGGCACTTTACCATTCCTTATCTGGCTATGGCCTTTGTTAGTATTTCAGTTTAGTTACTCCAAAAATTAATATACATTGCCATTTATTTTAAATTGATTATAAAATGGATATTTAGGAGCACAAAAATATGATTGTTATAACGTTGTTGTCACACAATAGTAAAAATTTGTGACAAGCAATTTGTTTAAGCCCAAACTGATAAAAAGAAGCGTCCTTTAAGACTTCTAAAATTCAAACACTTTGTCCCACCGCAAAGAGTCGCCCTCTGCATTTCATTTTCCAGCCGTTTCTTAGCCAGAAAGCTCTCTAAGCTTTTCGTATTACTTAAGAGTTGGAGCAGAGGGCGAAGCTCTGAACACATTGATGACAGCAGCGACTCGACCACATCTTTTCAAATATGAAATCGCAACGTTCACATGGAGACGAGACACGGCTATGCGATCGCCAACCTTTGAACTATATTTCGTAGGCAACAAATGGTATCATTGATACAAAAAAAAACAAAGTTTTTAATGGCGGATTAGTAGTTCAGTTACAATTTACTAGTTTTATAAATTGCTACGCTTCTGTGAGTAAAAATTCGAAAAATCAAAAGTTGTTTTTTTAGCTAATTAAATTCTATTGCACAGCTCGCCCAGCTCCACAATACCCTACTGTCGGCTGTTAGAAAATATCTTTAACATTCAAGTGGTCAGCCAACCTGGAGTGTAAATCTAGAGCGGTTGGGTGCCAAAGGGGATGAGAGGGTGAATATATCCAAAAATAGTACAACAACCCCTACACGGATGACTCGTTTGTGGCACATCACAGAAAGGTAGCAATAAAGCAAATTTCTGGTGAAGAGAGCGTAAAAGTGAGCGCGAATGAGGTGCCCAGATGATGATAAAATATGAAAAGAATTTCATTTTATATTTAATTTAATTTTTATAAATATTTCTGAGCAAGATAATATTAGAGTTCGGTGGAAAGCAACAGATTTTGCAGGCGGGTTTACTTCTTCCGACTGTAAAAAACTGGACTTGAATGGATCTGGACCTTGATGGATCAGTGTGATTAAAAATAAGTCAACTCCTTTCAAAGAAACCGCACATGGTAGCGTCGGCCTCAGTCTGTCCACCCACCACATTCTTCATTCATATATATACAAATTTATATATCATGTTACGTTGCCTTTGTCCATTACAATCCCCATCTCCACATAAATTCCGGGCTCCCGAGTGCGGAGTATCGCAAATCAGCACCTGGTCAGCTTAGCGGCAAGTCGGCTGGCTCTGAAAACAAAACGGGTGAGCGCACAGGTTAGCGAGCGAGCAAGCGTACTGCACGCTGGGTGAGCGCGTGGACTTGTAACAAAATCGCTGCAAAAGAAGGTTAAACGCACACATACGTCGCATTGAGTGGCCGTGAGCGCGTTCAGTGCAAAAGTTGCCGTTGCCTGAAAATGTTGTACCGGAAACCAAATGGCGGATGCGGAATGGCCGCCGGTGAAAGTGAAGTTTTTGCATAATCAAAAATAGCAGGTAGGCAGCAAAGCAGTCATAAACAGCCAGCTTGCCGATACAATAATAATAAAAAAATGAAAAATTTTTAAAAGAAACTAGAGAAGAGTTTTTCGCTCGTTTGTTGTACTAATTTGTGTGTCGTTGAAAATTGTGACAAAAAATGCCAAATAACAACAAACACAGTGCTGCAGCGCGTTGAATTCATTGAAAAATAAACTGGCCTGTGCGTTGTCGACGCAGTGGCGGCGAAGACGTAGGCGAGCGTGTAGCTAGTGACGCTAACGACGCTGGCGGCGGCAAGCACGCATACACGCGCACTTGGCGCAAACGTGAACTCGACAAACAAAAACAAAATATAAAGCAAAATATAATAAAATAAAGCCGAAACAACCGAAACGAATGAGCAACTAAAAAGAGCTGACACCCGAGAAGAGCGCGAAATAAACAGAAACTGAAATAACAAAATAAAAATAACCAAACCAAAACAACAACAACCACAACAACAACAATAACAGCGAAAAAGGCAACAATAACAAAGTAAGCAATATCGTCGTAACGCTCGCTCGCAATTTAAATTTCAGCATTAAAGCGCCAGCCGCCCCAACGCAGCACGCGCGCCGAGGGTGAGTGATTTTTGTGAACGTGTGTATGTGTGTCTGTGTGTGTGTGCGTGTGTCGCACTAATGCACTTTCGATTTGCAAAGTTTGATTGTAATTGTTGCAAAAAATGATTGAACTTGTTTCAGCGCACTTCAACTTGCTTGCAGCTGTATTGTCTCGTTGTTGTTGTAATTTTTTGCACTGTACTTATACGTGATGATTTCCCACCGCCCACTTTATGCTTTGTTATCATTTGCTGTTGCAACTGCTTGGCCCCCAGCGGTTCTCAGCAAATTTATTGACTTAAATATTTTGCCAGTTTCGAGTTTTTACACTCAAACAACGCCAGTTGTGGGCACTTGGAGTGTCCCTTTTTTCCTTTTCCTTGCATCGTAAACAACACAACACACTCACCCACACTCGCACTCCCACACACACCGAAACACAAGTGCGCATAAATTGCGCGGAGGAGCCGCAGCCCGATTACGCCGCATATGTGTTTGTCTGTTGTCCTGCCGCAGAGCCTCCTAGCTTGCTCTGCTTTCGTCCTGCGACACCGCCTGCAGTCGTTTCAGCCGTTCAAATGTTCCCCTCCTTAATGGCATTTTTACAACTTACAACTTTTTATTTGCTTTCGCCACATTGTTCGCTTCACGTTGCTGCTCTTCCATGGTCAATGTTGCCAGTGTTGCTGTTGCTGTCATTGTTTTGTAGCGGCGCTAACCCAGTTTGCAAACATTTTTCGGTTATGCAAATCTGCAGGCAATGTGCACGGGGAAATCTTGGATAAATGTGAGAGGCGCTTCTAAGTGGTGCCGATTATTAGCCTCGTGACAGCCACCGATGCGACACTCAACCAGCGTTGGCGTTGATTGGTTAAGGGGACTGGGGCCTTGCGATGCAGGTAGCAGACATGGAAGAATGTTTCTTTGTTGAAATTTCAAGATTTTATTAAATATTTGGCAGGACTTTGCAGAAATTTTCTCGTGTCTAAATTGATTGCCTATGGCGTCGGTAGTATCTTCTCTCGTTGGATTACGAGCTTCCTCTATGATCGCTCTATTCGTGTTGTAATAGACGGCATAGCCTCGGAAAAGCATTCCCTTAGCGCGGGAGTGCCGCAGGGTTCGGTCCTTTCTCCAACCCTTTTCCTTATCTTCATCAACGGCCTATTGTCGTCGACGAAGAATCCCATCTACTCGTTTGCGGATGACAGCACCATTTGTCATTCATACTCCTTCACAAAGCGCCCCAGCTCTGTGGAGATTGAGAGAGAACGGCGCCGTATGAATGACACACTTAATAGCGACCTACAAACAATCTCCAAGTGGGGTCAAGCGAACAGGGTCGATTTTAATCCTCGCAAGACCCAATGTTGCCTGTTATCCCACAAACGAGTCTCCCCACATCCCAACGCATCCCTGGTTATGGATGGTGTGAGTATTGCGGAATCGGCAGCTCTTGATGTTCTGGGCATGTCCATTAAGAACGATCTTCGTTGGAACGATTATATTTTTGGCGTGTCGAAAGAAGCAGCCAAGTGCCTCGGCTTCTTAAAGCGGTGCAAACAATATTTCACCCCGTCCGATTTCCGCATTATTTATACCACCTATATCCGACCTAAAATGGAGTTTAACTGACACCTATGGGCAGGGGCTTCCAAACCCCATTTGGAGCTCCTGGATCGGGTGCAAAACCGTGCGATTAAACTTATAGGGGACAGTAGGGCATCCAGCTCTATTGACTCCTTGGAACATCGTCGAAACGTGGCATGTGTGGTTTTATTTTACCGATACTTTTTCGGTAATTGCTCTGTGGAGATGAGCAGCTTGCTACCATCACTCCGGGTATTTCCCCGGGCAACCCGTTTTAACACTGGCGACCATGCATTCCACGTCGAAACGATGTTCCAGCGCACTACGCACTACAGAGAAAGTACGTTCCTGGCTCGTACAGCGCGATTGTGGAATGGTCTCCCTGCAGATATTTTCCCCAGCACTTATGATCTTGATGGGTTCAAGGCAAGAGTCCACAAATTCTTCACCCAACATCCTTTCTCCCAACCTATATATCCTTCCTGAACCAGCGCAATGCCTCGCATTTAAAGGGGTATCCCCTGCGCATTGGCTCGTTAAAAAAAAAAAAAAATCTATGGAAAAAGTTTTGCAGAAATTTGCCATATCCTGAGAACTTTACCGCCGAGAGAAGATTTAGTTTTGTCTATATTTTAGTGTTGGCTACTACGGGAATTCGAACTTAGGTCGGTGATCACTGTGTATTCGTAATACAATGCACTAAACAGCTTAGCGACAGCGACCGCCATATTACCATCGCCATCAAGATTCAAAATTATTTCACCAAATCAAAAAACCTGCTGTTTTTTCGAGTCTTTTGAACATACTTTCAATGTTATTCCGTTATTAATAAAATGTTTCTTAAAAGGCCCAACTGAAGAATGAACCACCAAATCTTTGAAAAATGAACATAGCATATATGCATCGCAACTTCTGCTCATGAACACAGATTGAAAAAATTAATCTATTTGGTAAATACTTCAACTAAATGTTTGCTTTTATTTTCATGCTCAAGTTAAAGCAAAACTGTCAGTTAGTTAGTGTTCGAGACACTGTTACGTTCCACTGTGGGATGCCGACAAGTTCAACTGTCAAAACTGACAGCAAAGAAACAAATAGACAGCGGTGCAAACTTACAACTCGTTTTATGCACTTTTAGTGTGTTGCTTGTAGGCTTTTTGTCTGCTCGCAGCAACTTGTCAAGTATTTTGCCGCGCGGCTGACTTCTGTCCACCCACGTCGGTAGGTTCGCCCTCGAAAGGCGCGTACGAAAGGACTCGTTTCAACGCACTTGACGGCATTTTCCACTTATTGCTCGCTGGCTGTGCGTGCGTGGTGGCCATTCTCGGGCGTGCTTTAATGCGCGCGCCATTTCAAATTGGCCCAATTGTGTGGTGCACAGCTACAACTACAGCGGCGCCGCTAATGAAATGCTGCGCGCGTAAGGAGTGGTGCGTGATGCGTGGCATGGCGTGGCGTGGCGTAATTCTTGCATAAAACTAGTTAAGTCAAACATTTGCAAAACGGTGCGCTGCCTGCCGGCGCCGCCATTTCGAAAATTTGCGCGCGCTCTGTGCGAACAGTTGTGACTGTGTTTGTGTCGTTTGCCTTAACGGTTTTGCGTTTTTTATGCTGCTGGTGCGATTTGTTTTCCTGTGCTGTCGCAGTTGCGTTCTCACGTTTTGCGCGCGCAACGAGTCAGTCAGTCGCTCAGCCAGTCGTTGTGCCACTTTAATTGTCATTTATGCGCTGTTTTCACTATGCTTGTGCTTTTTTTATTCAAGCAACAAACAAGTTTGCCTCTTGACTTTGCTGCTTCGCCTCAAAACTTTTCTGACATTCTGTCATTATTCTGTAGCTTTTCTGCCGTCCTTTGCCCGTCGCTTGTTCCTTCCGTTCACCGCTTCCCTGCTCGGTTATTGCGACATTTTATTGATCTTTTCGTTGCGTTAAAGTCGTTTGTGTTCCGCAAGTTAAGCAGTTTTCGTCGCTTTCTCTTTGCTGTTTGCTTTCACTTGTTTGGGTTAGGTGCCCGCTCTGGCCATCACTGTGACAAATGTGTGCGCGCTCCGGCACTTTTCGTCAGTCTGCCGACTAGTGTTAATATTTCCATCGTTTCCCTTCAGCGTCACAAGGCCCTTGTCGCAACCGCGGATGCTTTTGCACGTTCGGCGTAGTGTGTGTGCGGCTCCACGAATAAATAAAGTTACGCATAATCGCCTTCATTCGTCATTCGGCGCCCACTATCTGTAGTTTTCAGTCTTCGGTCTTCGGCCTATTGTGCTATTTTTGCCTTTTCGCTTACTGGCCACCGTTTATTTTTATCCTCATGACTTCTATTTTTAGTGGACAGCGTGCCCATTAGTTTTCTTTTATTGTCTTCTGCACGTTTTGCAGTCTTAACTCGATGTCAGATAAGGTTGCTTTCTACTGGCGTGCAGCTCTTTAAATTCCTTCCGATATTTAGTGAAATAAATTTATTAAGTGACTAGTTCGCAGTCGCGCACAACGGCATATCACATGGCCCGAACACATTCAATGCGACAGCGATACGGCCACACAACTTTTAGATGGCGTAACCTTGTAGTCAACTGCGTGATTACAATGAAAGCGGCAGCAACGTCATCACAATCATAGTTTTGAGCTCTGAAACAGAAATTTTGAAATGATTACGCACTTTCTTTATTAAGCTTTCTATATCCAATATCTATATCCTATATCCTTTATCCTGTTTATATCCATTTTACCGTTGTACAATAAATTTAAAACAAATGGCAATGTGTAATAATGTTTAGAACCAGTATTCAGGCTAAAACCACTGAACCGATTTTGGTGACATACTACTGTGGGCAAAAAATAGTAAGAATTTGTTCATAATTTTAAAATTTTTTATTTATTCTTCCAAATCTAGTTCGTCCCCCTCAAAGTAATCCCCCCGGCCCCAATACACTTGTGCCAACGTTTTTTCAAATCCTCGAAACAGTTGTTAAAGTCAATTTTATTTTTATTTAATTTATCCT
The DNA here is from genome assembly GCA_964056695.1 of Melieria picta. Classification (NCBI taxonomy): domain Eukaryota; kingdom Metazoa; phylum Arthropoda; class Insecta; order Diptera; family Ulidiidae; genus Melieria; species Melieria picta. Next base: position 121,934,406 of record OZ057398.1, read on the forward strand.
TCCAAATCTATTTCGTCCCCCTCAAAGTAATCCCCCCCGGCCCCAATACACTTGTGCCAACGTTTTTTCTAATCCTCGAAACAGTTGTTAGCGATTCACGTTTAATGTCTTCAATTGACTCAAAACGGTTTCCCCAGAGCGGTCGTTTGAGTTTGCTGAACAGCCAGAAGTCACACGGAGCTAAATCAGGCGAATACGGTGTTTGTGGAACGATATTGGTTGAATTTTTGGCGAAAAACTCACGAAGACTCAATGCAGTATGCGATGGTACATTATCGTGGTGCAAAAACCAAGAGTTGTCGGCCCATAATTCCGGCCTCTTTTTACGAATAGCTTCGCTATTGAACGTTTCGGCACCAGAAATTTGATTCCGCACACAAAATTTAATGGAACTTCTTTGTTGAATAATTTCACTCATTGTAAAAATCGCCGAATGCACTTTTTGTACTTCAGAAAGACAAGCGTATAATAAACACTAACGACTATTTTGATGTGACATTTGGCACAGATGTCACTGACAGTCATACCAACCTTTCATTTAGGTGAACATGGGCTATATAAGATTGACTATGCCCCGCTGATACGTCCCCGTCCACGCAAACTAACCATACAGAAATCAGCTATCATATACTTTTGTCAGACGATATGGGTATTAAACGATTTAGCGTTTCAATAGGGTAAACATAAGCTTTACGACATTGCACATGTCTTGCTGTCACGCCCACTATAGTGACAAAACTGAGTTATACAATATGGCGGAAAAAATTTAAATATTCAATGCACTAAGTCACCAGTAGAAAGCATGTAATACTAAATTGGCACAACAATTTTTTTTTAAGACCTCCCATGACTAAGTGCTGACTGTGCCCCTGGTTGGAGCACTGCAATTATTTGAAGCAATTTCGGAAGTTAGCAGCAGTTAGGCTGTTGTAACCATTCACAATGTTGGCCAAAGATATGACGGGTATATACAGGGTGGCGCAAAAGTTGTCACCCAGTGTTCTTTGGTTCTAATTTGTTTATGAATGAATGAAGGAATAGGAAGGATTCAAAGAACACTGGGTGACAACTTTTGCGCCACCCTGTATTTGTTTGTCCAGGTGTTTGAATTCTTACTTAAGCGCTTACTTAGCGCTTTTATCCTCATACCAGAGGCCCTAGTTTCGATTCCTAATGCGGGCTGATGAAGCACTCTTCTAGTTATTTCTATCGCTATCCACATGAAGGAGATGAGAATTAGAAGAATGTAGTGTCCGACCGAATATTCGGTTTCGGTTTCGGCCCAAATAAGTGGTTTCGGTTTCAGTTTCGGCCAAAAATTGGCCGAATAGCCGAAACCGAAACTTTCTAGAATATTTTTACATTTTATTGTGTAGTAGATATATAGTGAAAGGAGGAATAATTTAGATGCCAGCAATGTATATAAACTTCTTTTTTTAGCATATAATATTAAATTATTTAATTTTGAATATTAGCGAGTAAGGCACGAAAGGGTGATTTTTTCATGTTTATGTTTTTAAAAAATGAATAAATTGTTTTTTTTTAATAAGTATTTATTTATTTATGCTATGTTTGTTTGTTTGTTCTTTATTTACTTAATGTAAAATTCGTTTGTTGAAAAAAGTGCTTGATATGGTGATTTTTATTTCAACTAGAAAGTTTCGGTTTCGGCCGAATATTAAAAAAAAACCGAATATTCGGTTTCGGTTTCGGCCCAAAAAAGTGGTTTCGGTCGGACACTAGAAGAATGGCACAAGTGAACTCTTGGCAGGCAATGGAAAAACCTCCAAGTGTGAAAGGAAAATTGCCAAAAAACCGCCGTTCGGATTCGGCGTAGTCACTGAGATGCAATAAATCATATATTAAATAGATTTCAGCAAAAAACATTTCCAATAAGATCAAAGCGTAATTTTTAAACATTTCTCTCTTTTTTACGCCGTCTTTTTCTGCCATCAGTCTGAAAGCGGTTGGCTGCTTAAATTTGACATTTTTGAATTTGATTTAATCAAATAGTAGAGTGCTTGAACTTTTGCCTGTAATGTGTTCATATTAAATTTTCACTGAACTTTACCAACTTTCTGCCTTCGCCGCACAGCCTGCAACACACACAACAACAACAATAAAACGCACCAATGGCAACCAAGTCGCCCAAAGAAACTCGAATTAATTTTCACAATTTTAAATTGACTTCCGTCGTTATTGCCGCAGTTATGGTATGATTTTTGTTGGAACAAATTTTCAAGCGCGCGCGCGTTCGCTAATAGCGCAAATACCTACGCAAGTTGGCTGCCTGGTGGGTGCAGGAGTTGAGCAATGGGAGCGCAGTAGCGTTGGTGAATGGTGAAAGGGCTGTGTGACTGTGCGTGAGCGCAACGAGCGATTCGACAGCATTGTGGATGATATTTTGCGGTTTCACGGGCATAAAAACCGGGCAGAGTGGATTCTTTTGTTGTTTTGTAATTTTGTGCAAATAAATGACAAGAAAAGTCAACAGACGCCGTCAAACGAGGCGAAATGTGCACAAAACCAATGAAATCCTAATTAATCCTTCATTTTCATTAAATTGGCGACGCCGCGTTGAGGTGGAAAGGCGGCGTGTGTAGCAGCCAAGAGCGCGACTGGGTGGATGGGTGATGTTGGGCGTGTTGTTTGACGGTCGGGGCGCTGCTCATTCTGTTAAGCGCGCTGAAATTGCGACAAATTTACTTTTCGAGGGTTGCCATTGTTTCGCAATAATGAAATTATGGCGGATGCGCTGCCGATTTGCCGGTCTGGTAAGATGTTATTGCGCACTCGGCGGTTGGCATAATTTCCAGGCGAGTACTCGTGAGCGCCGGCTTTCGCGTTTTCGCGTATGGAAATTAACACTTTCGGGACTACTGGAATAACATCGTGCGACAGCATTTTTCACACCATATGTGCGTTAAACTAGAGACCAAATATAGTAATACTGCGTACTCAGTTTTTCATTTCTACATCCTTTGTCCTTTTAACAGGACTTCAAAATTTTGAAGGGGATAAAAAATAAAAAAAATATAAAAAAGACTCAACCTCGTTAGAATATGGCGATATGTATATCAAATGAAAGAGAAAAAGCTCAAGAATTTAAATAAAATTACTTTTTTATCTTTTTTTAAAAAAAGGATATGAAAAAGGTCCTTTGTAAATTTTAATCCTTTATATCCTTGAAAATTTACATAGAATTTTCTTGAAAAGTAAGTATGTTAAAACCCCAAATCTTTCTGATCACGTGTCAAAATTTCATTACTCTAACTTTATTAGTTCGAAAGTTATTAAAAAAAAGGCGGAAGCTTTTTAATAAAAAGATACAAAATCAATGAAGCGAGAATAATGAAATTTTGACACGTGATCAAGAAGATTTTGGGTTTTAACATACTTACTTTTCAAGAAAATTCGATGTAAATTTTCAAAGATATAAAGGATTAAAATTTTCAAAGGACCTTTTTCATATCCTTTTTTTACAAATAGATAAAACATCAATTTTATTCCTTTTTCATTTGATATACATTTCGCCATATTCTAACGAGGTCAAGTATTTTCTATATTTCTTTTATTTTTTATCCCCTTCAAAATTTTGAAGTCCTTTTAAAAGGACAAAGGATGTAGAAATGAAAAACTGAGTACGCAGTATTACTTTGTTTGATCTCTAGTTTCACGCCCATATGGATTTTTTCCGGTGTGAAACATTTTTTTAATTTTTGTCGCACAGTGTAATACGTTCCACCAAGTTTTCAATGGCTCTCGCAAAAATTATTCAGATCGTATGACACATGCAAAATATTTATTCGAATTATATGTCGTTGGTTTAAAGGATCTATTCACAATTTGTGAATATACAACATAACTTTCATAGCTCTAAAATTTATAGCTTTCATGACTTTAAACTCCGTCCCTGAATGGGTTAAAGTAGCGCATTAAAATTTAATTAATGCCAATTGTCTCCGCAAAATTTCTTCTGTCCGCTCGCCGCCCGCCCATCATTCGACATTAGTTGTTCTCATTACATATTTTGAGGTTTACGAAAAGTTTTAACCAAGATTATGAATAATAATGCGATGAATATTAACAAAGCCGCCGAATGGAAGCTTATAAAAGAGCACAAGAGCATGAAAAGGATACAAATAAAAGTAACATGGAAAAGGAAAAGCATTAAGAAATTCCAAATGTGGCGAATCAAACCGCAGAGAAAAGGCGCCGGGGCAGTGGCGCGGTAGACCATTTCATGATTAAAATGTACGACAATAATACACAAACTTTTTTAGTGCTCAGTTGAGTGAAATATGTAAGTATGTGCACGCGAAAGTGTACCGTTAAAGGGGCGAAAGCGAGAATTTCCTTGTGCAGCAGTTTTGTATGCTGTTTGTAGTTGGCAACAAAATTGTTCTTGGCATTATGAGCGGTGTGTGAATCGACTGCAAAGTTGCCAGTCGCACATAGCGTTGCAGCTCACAAAAGGGCAAACATATTTTCATTGCATTCAAACAAAACGCAACTGTGCAGTGGAAATGAAAGCAAAATGGCTGGAATGAACTTTACGGCAGCCAGCGTTTTCAAGGCACACACACACACACACACAAATAAAGGGGTGAAAAGTAAAGAAAAGCAAAACTTGAATTCGTTAAAGTAGCGAAACGAAAGTGTTGAACAGTTAGCTTGCAAAGGAATTTTCCGAAAATCAGACGGCATTCAAAAAAATTTGTTAAAGCAGATCAAATGAAGATCTATTATAAATATATACATTACATTATTCGACAAAAAGTGGGCAAATCGCGTGCACCTAAAAACAAAAGTAGTTTTGTGAAAGTGAAAATCCAAAAATTTTCTTAAGAAGCATTTTCAAAAAGTCTTCGAAAAAACATTTTTTACCCTGTTATTTCAGTTATTTCAGTTATGAGCACATATCTCGTTAACGAATCATCAGACTAACACAAGCGGTCCGTCGCTCAGAAGATGATATCTTAGCCTTTCCAGCAATATATAGATTGTCCAAATCAGATGAGATTTTGAGAAGCTACTGATGGTGAAGTTTTAAAAACCCATCTACCATTTTCAAAAATTATAAATTTTCGAATAATTGTTTTATAGATAAATAAATTATCTATAAAACAAATTTTAAAATCTAAGATGAAAGATGTCTTATTTGCACAAATGTTAAGACTAACATCAACAGAATCGAAAGAAAAATGACAAAGTTATGAAGCACTGAGTGAAATATTTTTGTCGAGACCCATCAAAATTTTGATATAAACGTGAAACAAAGGTATTTCGTAGTAACCTGGCATAGTCAATTTTTCATTTTCTGGCCTAAAGTCCTTTTTAAAGGACTTTAAAATTTTAAAGACGTACATATTTCAAAGAATTTATTTAATTATTTGCCGTTGTGCAATGATGAGGAAATGGGTATCAAATGAAAGAAGGAAATTATCGCCTTTAGACTACAATTTCTATTTTGAACTTTTAGGGCCAAAATATCTCAGTAAGGTCCTTCTAAATATGTATCCTTTGGTATTCTTGAAGTTTTTTACGAATAATTTTGAAAAAATTATGTGTTTTGGATCTCGCTCTGTAGTATAATATCTCAATTCAATTCCATTTATCTTTATTGGTTTAGAGCTAAAAAATATGTTTCCATTCATAGGCAAGAATGATAGAATGAATTTAGTATGTAATACGCATTTATTTTTGTCTATAAAATTAGAGAAAAAAAAATAAAATTTTGGTCCTATAAGTTCAAAAAAGAAATTTTAGTCAAAAAGCGACAAGTTTTCTCTTTTATTTGATAACCATTTCTTGATCATTGCAAAGCCGTAAATAAAAAAAAATTGAAAGGACAATGGATTAAAAAATGAAAAACTGAGTACTATAAATGATTTGTAATTTAACGCCTATATCATTTTTTGGATGGGTCAAAAGTACTGCCGCACGGTGTTATTAATATAACTTTCTTTAATGCAATATTTCCATATTTCCAATTGGAATGGTCACAATTCATAATTAAACTGAGCAAAATAAGCCGAAAGAAAGTGCAGCCTCATTGAATTAAAATACATAAAAAGATGTGCAAACCATTCGGCATTTCTTACAATCCGTTTACATTAATTAAAGTAAAATTTAAATTTTTTCCAAAACAAAAAGCTTTCATCTCTTCACGTGTTCCTTGATCCAGCGACCAAGGTTGTGTCCTTTTGCCGAAATTCAGAGCAATAATTCAAAATACTCAACAAGATACCGTTCCATTGTTTTGTGAATTGTAAGCATGATTCATTGACAAACATTCCTGAAGCATAAAAAATGGAAGACAGACAAGCACAAAAGCACACTGATTCCAAAAATATCAAATAGCGAAACGCGTGGAACATGCCAAATGTGCAAATGACCGACATTAATGGGTGGCAACGAAGCAATTGTGTCGACGAAAGCGTCTGAAAGTGCTGATTTGCTGCTGACAATACTCGAAGTTGATGCGTGGGATAATTACGTGTGCGACGGTGCTGCCGTCACCGGCGTGCAGTCTGCGCTGTCCTTTTGGCTTGTCGGCTTGTTTACATGGCTGACTGTCTGAGTGCCAGTCTACGTGTTTCTTGGCAAATGTGTCGTTGGACGGTGGAGTGTGGGGGGGGGGGGCCCAAGGTCAAATCAAAGCATTTACGTGCACTGACTTTGTGCTATTTAACGAAGGCAATCAGACAACTTTCAGCAAAGAAAGAGCGGCAGGTGTCGTCTGACAGCAATGTCCATAGCGATCATTTGGCAATACTTTTTTCATGAATGAAAAATTAAAAAGTACAGCAACTGGGTTGAAAGGTGGAACACCTGGATTTAGATATGTTGAATTTTTTGTTGAAAGCGCTGGACTTATCCGAAGATGGAGCAATGAAATGGATGGAGTTAATGAAAGCACCAAGTCTACGACTGTAGTTTGCGAGCCACGTATGTCACGTAGGCAAAAAGCACCTGAGCGGCAAGCAGTCTACTGGTGGATCGAGGAAACAACGAAGCGTAGACAAATCTGTCACAAGCCGCGCAAAAAATACATTAAAGCGAAAGCATTACATTAAGCTAAAAAAAATGCGCAAAGCCATTAAGAAGAGCAGACGCCGACAATGTTGCGAATAATCCTTGGGGCAACAGTAACAAGGTTGTGCTTAAAAAGTTAAAATTGTCGCATATCGTATCGACCTTGTTTCCACAGCAACCGCAGTGCGTTTTTCCAAAGGTGCTAAAAGTCACTCATACGCCCTAAGGTGCCATTAGCGAAGCAATGAGCGCAGCAATGAAAGGTACAGCCGACAAGTCTCCCGGCTTGGACGGTATACCAAATTGCTCACAGACGCAATTATAAATATTTCGCGAGTCTTTACAACGTGTTTGCGTTAACAACTGAGAGCTACAAAGGTCAGTCGTGTTGCCAATAGGCAATAAACCGCTGGAGGCGTCCTTGTCGTACAGACCTCTGTGCACGCTTGACACGGCGGGAAAAGTTCTCGAGAAAATAATACGGTCCAGGCTTGAACACAGGCCTGCCCAAAACCTAGGGTTTCCACAAACTTTCCTACACCGTTGACGCCATCGTTTCTGTGTGTGACACAGCAAAAAACCACTCTCGCCGGAAAAAGATGGCTTGAAGGAAATATAAAGTAGTGTGCAGTCATCACTCTCGATGCCAAAAATGCATTAAATACAACATACTCGTACTATAATGCAACATACTATAATCGCTCTCAGATTATAATGCATCTGACTACCACTCAGAATGATTGTCAGTTACTTCACAAATCGGGTCCTCTTATATGGCACGGAGGACTGCCTAAAGAGACAAAACATATCTGGTGCCAGTTGTTTGTAACATAGTATAAAACGGCATTTTGGAGGTGCAACAGATGCAAACGATGCAGCGGTAGTTGCTTTGTCCAAAACTCGGGCAAGCTTAACAGAAGACCGCAGCACAACAATTGCAACAATGAAATTATGGCTACCCGGCGCTGGGCTGCAATTAGATGACCACAAAACGGAAGTAGTTTTGCTTAAAAGCAGGAAACAAGTTGAAAAAATATCGATCAGAGTATGTGGCCATGGAGTAAACTCCAGTCTGCACATTCGATAGTTAACCCTTTCGGTTATTCTATGCCATTTGGCATAGTCTCTTTTCAGTGCCTGTTTTAGGTCAAAAAACTTGTGGATACTATATTTTTGTTGTTCCTTAGAATAGTTTGAAGTTTTAGGAAAAATACGAAATTAATAAACTGAATAATTAAGTTGAGAGAAGAGAAGTATACACGTTTTTTTAATGGTATATCTTGAAATAGTAAAGGAAGAAGAAGCAGAAAAATTAGATAACTTTTTTAATTTGACGTTTTCTTTCAATTTAGATACTTTTTTTTTACTTTTGGCTGAAGTAAATGAAGAAATATTTAAATTTTCGTTATGCATAAAAAGTTTTATGTTTAAGTAATTATTACAGCCACAACGATGTGGTTGCTCTCATAGAAAAACACTCTAAAATACAGGGTCCGAGTATACAAATTTTAAAATGTCTTATGGATTGTTGCTAATATAACCACATAGAAGCCTAAAACGTAAAATTTAAAATTTTAACTTTCCCCAGTAAAAAGCTGTACCAAAAGGTTTAAACTACAGACCTAGTTTTAAAGAGCACTTGAGATATGCCAGCGAGAAGACTAGGCGGCCCTCGTCAACAAGTAAGAAAACTACTGATTACTGTAAGCGCGTCCTTTTGCTTTTATGCGGCGCCGATTTGGGCAGAAGCAGGCAGAACCTCTGTCTATATTAAAGGGCTGAAATCTGGGTATGGGCCAAGTTCACTGGGAATATGTGGCGCGTTTCAAAGAGTGTGAGGCGAGGCTGTGGATGTAATTTTGGAAGATTCTTAGGATAAAGCCGTTTCAATTATGCTCGACGGTGCCTGGAGAGTCTAATCAAAGTACCAATCTTTCCGGAAAGACTCGCTGATTGCATGCTGAGCTCCCCGGATGCATGGGAGGGCTGCTGCTGTGAGGCAATGAACAAAACGCGCTTTAATCACCAACAATAATACGGCACTAACCGCAGCGTTAACGGCGGAGACGGACGTGTCAGACATAATAAACGATTGAGCGGCAACACTCACAACGACCTCCTGATGAAATACATACCTAGTTCGGTGGTTCCAGGAGGGTTAATCATCCGAACAATAGAAGGGTTTAGCCGGTTTAAAGTTCCGCACTGAACTGATGCTTTCGATGCTTCTCAGTTTGTTGAAAAAAAAAAACAAAACACAACCCCACCACATACGCCATTCAGAAGCCTTCGAGAGGTACGGAAACCGACAAACCTTCTCTGACAACAGTGAAGAGTGACAACTAACAAGATAGACGTTCGAGCGAAATGCTCAATTCCGCCTCCGACGAAATGTCTGATGTTTTACTTGGAAGGAAACTGTAAATTAGAGAGATAGTTTTAGTGAGGTTAAGGCCTCATACTGAGGGGGTTTTTGGTTTTCGATGCTTTTCATCTCTATAAACAAACAACATTCAAGACAACACAACACTGCACAACACAAATTGTACAACACAACACTATGGCAAAAACGAAAAAAGGGCAATCAACAACAAGTACAATAAAAGCAAGAGGCAACAATTGCAAAATGTTTGCGTGAATGCCACTTAGGTTGCCTCTTAAGTCCTCATACTTGTGCTTGTCGCTTGCAACAACACAAGCGACAAATAGAACAAAGCCAAGCATCAACAACAACAACAACAACAACAACAGCATCAACATTGCTGCAAATGTGAGCACTTCCAGTTATTCCGTCTGACTCGTGCGTCTGCCTGAGCTTAGCCGTTTCCATGGATATGTTTGGTTGTGCGTTGGTGCAATGTTGTTGTTGCGTCACATTGTTATATTAAGCTTTAACATTTGCCAAATAAAATATTCATACGTGTGCATTTGCTTAAGCGGATAGCTGTCATTACAATAACAACGAAACTGTTGTCATTACTGCTGTCATTGTATATAAGTAGTTCGATGTATGTATGTACATGCACATTTGCAATATTAACCCTCACGTTAGTGTACAAGTATATCCGGTATGATACTCGTATGTATGTATGTGTATGAGTATATAGGCTTATTTAAATTATATGCGTGTGTATGCGTGAGTAGGCCATAAATATGTATTGTAATTATGTAATTGAAGGACTAGAGTCTAACTTTTGATATTTGCCTTGGAATGACTAATGTTTGAGTGTTGACGACAAAGGCGCGGAGTCAGTAGTAAACCCATTAATCTAATAAACTAATCATAATAGTGATGCGCGAAAATGTTGGATATGCTATTTGAAGGCTATTTTCAAACCAGATGATTTTAAATGAGGTTTTTGGGTTAACCCTTTCGCTACAGGTTTTTACTGGGGAAAGTTAAAATTTTAAATTTTACGTCTTAGGCTTCCATGTGGTTATATTAGCAATATTCCGTAAGAAATTTTTTAATTTTTATACTCGGACCCTGTATTGTAGAGTGTTTTTCTATGAGAGCAACCACATCGTTGTGGCTGTAATAATTACTTAAACATTAAACTTTTTACACATAACGAAAATTTGAATATGTCTTAATTTACTTCAGCCAAAATTAAAAAAAAAAGTATCTAAATTGAAAGAAAACGTCAAATTAAAAAGTGATATAATTTTTTCTGCTTCTCTTCCTTTACTATGTCGAGATATACCATTAAAAAACGTGTATACTTCTCTTCTTTAAACTTAAATATTCAGTTTATTAATTTCGTATTTTTCCTAAAACTTCAAACTATTCTAAGGGCCAACAAAGAAATGTATTCTTGCAACCATAGAGGATGAAGACGTCCACAAAGTAGCATGTTGCCATATGGCAACAAAATAGCGAAAGGGTTAAGGTAATAATTGTAACTGAATTGCATGGAAGTCTTTTATATTATAAACGCCGAATGACTTTGACTTTCAGCTCATAAGACAAATTGCTGTAATATGTATCAAAAATCCTTACACATTGTCATCTCTAAGGCGAAAGGAAACTTCACATTGATTTCCTTCACATCTCCTCTTACCTGCCTCCTTTTCTGCCCACCACAACAGCCTCATTTGACTCTGAATTTTATCTCATAAGGCAAACTTCCCTAAAATATATAAAAAAATATGACACTTCATCGTTTTGAATGCGAAAGAAAACTCCACATTGATTTTCTTCACCTCTCCTCGTACCTGCTTCCTCTTCTGCCTACCGCAACGGCCTCATTTGACTCTGAATTTCATCTCATAAGACAAACCTCTCTAATGTTTATAAAAAATCCTTACACATTGTCGTCTCAAATGCGAAAGAAAACTGCACATTGATTTTGATCACCTCAGGCCTTTCCCTGCCTCCTTTTCTGGCTACCGCAACGGCTTCATTTGACTCCGATTTTTATCTCATTAGGCAAACTTCTCTAATATGTATCAAAAAATTCTTACACCTTGTCGTCTCAAATGCGAAAGGAAACTCCACATTGATTTTCTTCACCTCTCCTCGTACCTGCTTGCTCTTGTGCCTACCGCAACGGCTTCATTTGACTCTGATTTTCATCTCATTAGGCAAACTTCTCTACGATGTACCAAAAAATCATACACTTCATTGTCTCAAATGCGAAAGAAAATTCCACATTGATTTTATTCACCTCTCCACCTACCTGCCTTCTCTTCTGGCTACTACAACAACCTAATTTGCCCCAAACACCAAAAAATCTTACACTTCATCGTCCCAAATGCGAGAGAAAACTCCAAATTGATGCCCTCCGTCTCACCTCTCCTCTTACTTGTCTCCTCTACTGCCTTCTACAACAGCCGCATTCTCTACAGATATCAGGATGTCATTAAAACTCAATGTACCGTACGGTACTGTACCGTTCGCAGTGTTTCGGCAAATCCTTTAGCCAACATTTTATGGTCGCCGTACTGTGAGCGGCCGCGACTTTGCTGGAGGGGCGACGCGTACATAATGCAAATGTAAATATAAAAAAATGTAAACATACTAAAATGCGAAAGCAAACAACTGCCGAAAATATCACGCAAAATAATCACACTTCAGCGCACACAATCAGACGCGCCCAAAGAATGCGCAACTTTCGCGACAACAATTGAAGTAATTTCGAAATTTTTCGTCGTTCCACCGCGACAGCAGCAGTGAGTGAGTGACATGCTGCGCATTGGGCTCCCCGCTGGCCGCGAGCGTACATGTTGATTGTGAGCAGTCGGAGCAACAGCTGACAGCGTGCCGTGCGTCGAGCGACACTTGATTGATGTACAAACTTTCGGTCGGTTTGAAATACCACAGCGGCGACAGTGATGCGGTGGCGTTGTGCAGGTGCAAATTAAGGCCGCGCTCGTACGCCTGACAGACAGACGTGCAGTCGCACAAATGCCAAAAACACGACGACAGGTGATTACTGCGCCCATTTGTTTGTCGAGCGGCGAGCGGCAGCGCAAATGCAGAAATCATGTCAGTCATTTGCAAATTTGTTGGCCGAACAGCTGAAGACATTAAAGACTTCGGCACCTACAAATACAAATAAGACAAAGCGGCAAAAATATGAACAACAACAAATATGAACAAAGCAAAGTTCGGGCATCATTGGCATTGTTTGTGTGCTTTGCTTGTTTCGCTGCGTGATGCTTGTTGCGTTCGCTCAATTGGCCTTTGTCAGTCAGTCACTCCAAATTCCGGCTTACAGTTTGTGTGAGAAACATTTGAGTTGGCCAAACAACAAGCAAACAAAAATAAACAAGAAATTAATTGTTGCAACAAAATTTATTTTTCGCCCAAGGCGCGCTTCATTCAGACTTTTTTGATTCAAAGTTGAATTTTTTATTGAGAGTTCCTGAAGCAAGTTCGGCCTAATATCGTTTTGACCTAAACATTAAAAAGAATAAATAAGAAAATTAGCCAAAGTCATTGAATTTCACGTACAGTCCACCCAAGTTACGAGAATGAACTGCGGCCGCATTTTGTATGCGCATTTCATTCCGAAAACTTTTTACACAGTCTGTATTATTGTTGTTTTGACAACTTTTAGTTCGACATGTTGAAACTTAAGCCGAGCGCCACTTGGGAGCAGGTTTTTTTCTCTGGAAGTTCAGCACCATATATTTACGCAATTAATTAGCACCGCTGCTGGAAACGCTCGTGGCTATTATCACTTGGCCACGTTAATGCGTTTTAATGTTATGCGTCACACGAATGGCTGCTTGTGTGTCTCCAATGCTGTGTAGAATGGCTGAAAAGGCTGATAGATAGAAAAATAGACAGACAGATAGAGAGTGAGAGATCGAAGGCGGCAGTGTACTTGTTTACCCTATTTACGATTTTTAACTACACACGCACACTCGCTCTCCCAACACTAAGTCGGTAGGATAATTGAGCATTTTTCAATCATTTCATTTCTCACCTGCCCACTTTTTTTGAATTAAAAAAAATATATTTTGCGTGTAGTTTAATCTTACCATGGCTCCAGACCCAACAACATTAAAGTTTTTTGTTTGAAAAAACTACACTAACTGTCAGTAATTACTCGCCTACGCACGCATTATTTTTAATGGCTCGCGTGTGGTTTAGTTTGACCATTTTGAAATGAAAATTGTGTTTGATTTTTTTTAAATATTGGTTTTTGTTAAATTACCACTGCAATGAGTTTCAGTTTGTTCGAATTGGGTACTTTTCTATTCGAGCAAAGGGAATTATAATCATAGTGTACGCTCGTAGTTGTATACGACTATGATGACAATGTGACCATGTTTATGTATGAAACAATGTCAAGCAACCGTAATTACTTGTACTGACATGTGTCGTCTGTGGCTTTAAAACTAATTTGTGGGTTATTTGTTGCAGCAAATTGTAAGAATACAATTGGTATGTTTATGAAAGTTGGAGACCAGAGTGTAATTGCCTACAGAAGGCGCTCAGCCCGCCCTTCGAAACCTACTTAAAGCATATTCGTATTCGCTATTTACAAAACAACAAAACAAACAACAATTAAGTAAAGAATATTGAAGTCATAATGACTCCATCTGGGCATTTAACGAAAGTTGCATGGGCGGCTTTGGTTCGTTTAATTGACTTCGTTTTAATTGACTTGAAAAAAGACCAATTCGGAAGATGACAAAACAGTTCCAAGTACAGGATGGACCATTTAAGATTTGGAATTTGAATTGGTTATAAAAAAAAATAACGAATATTTTTTTAAAACTCCTGTTTTATTACAAAGCTTGGACTTTGTTATTTCAGAATGAAAAACCATATCGTTCATATGACTGCCACTACTGGCCTTACAGTACGCCATTCGGTCAACCCAATTTTCAAGTACTTTTTCGATTGTTCCGGGTAGAGTTTCCTGAATGGCAACTCCGATTTCATGTTTCAAAGCTTCAATCGTCTCTGGATGGTTACCGTAACACTTGTCCTTTACGGCTCCCCACAAAAAAAGTCCAACGGACTTAAATCGCAGCTCCGAGGCGGCCAATTGACTTCAGAATTTCGGCTGATTATTCGATTTTCGAAAACGGTGCCAAAAAGTTCGATTGTTACGTTGGCTGTGTGGCTTGTTGCGCCATCCTGTTGAAACCAAATGTCGTCCATGTCATCCGCTTAAATTTTTGGAAACAAAAATTCGTTGAGCATGGCACGGAAACGCTCGCCATTGACTGTAACGGCGGCTCCTTGTTCGGTTTCAAAGAAAAATGGCCCAATGATGCCACCGAACCAAAACCCGCACCAAGCCGTAACTCTTTGTGGGTACATTGGCTTCTCCATAATGACGTGTGGATTTTCCGAACCCCAGATGCGACAGTTTTGCTTATTCACATAGCCTCCGAGGTGAAAATGGGCCTCATCCAAAATGACAATTTTTCAATTTTTCGACGATGGGTTGAAGACTCTCCACTTTGGAAGAAAGTTCTTAATACTTCTCAATTTTGTTCAAGCGTATAGCGTGCCATTTCGTAAATGTCAAACTTTTAACTAAATTACGAACACAAATTGAATGACATTGGACTGCCATTCTCAAAATAAAGCGTAGTTCAAATTCCAAATCTTAAATGGTCCACCCTGTGGATCGCCGTTAGTGACTGTATGATCAGTTTTAGAGTCAATTAATACTTGGATAAAGAAAAGTAAAGTATGAAAGTACACTTGGAACTGAAAATACTTGATTTGTTACTATTTGCATTCAACGCAAGTTCAGCAAAGTTATTTAAGTAATACACAAAAGTCAACGTTTTTAATTAGTTTTGTTTCCTCTAGTTAGTTTTCTTTTTTTAATTACTTTTCTTGTCCGGAAATACTGTTCCAGCTCTTTGAACTTTTACTAAAATTGTGTTCAAATCTTAGGTTTATGCCACCTAAAATTTCTTACAATTTATGAACTGGACTGTAAAAACCATTCGTGTACTTTCAGCTTACTACAACGTAAGCTTCCGCATAAAATATGAAAGTTGTTGTTGCGTTCTTCCGATTCTAACATTAATACGCCGTAAATATGTACATGTCGGGAGCCGAATATGATATGCGAACAAGCAGCAAAATGTCAGAGTGCCAGCGTCATTGTGACGCGCGTGTTTTGGCAAATTAGCATAAAATCAACTGTCGTTCAATCCATGCGACAAACGTTGACGTTTACACCACTCACACACACACCTGCACTTCGGCCTGTTGAATGATTTATGAGGATGTTTGCATTGCATCTCTTTAAGGACCTCAGGCGGCCGCGCTGACAATGCTCACCTACGACCGAGACCGCAGATGGGTTAATGTTGGCGCAGAGTGTGCCAATAGCGAGGTGCTGCTTTTTGCTTCAGTAATATGTCGAGAGTGCACAAAACGTTGTATGTTGCTCATACGCCCCGTAGACTGCACAGTAGATACGTTTCACGCATACCTTGTGCGGAGGTTGCAGCAGTACACGCTTTGCATATATGTGTGTTTGTATTTATTTTTTAGAGATGAAAAGCATTAAAAGTCTACTGTCCGTCAGTGTGTGACTTTAACCCTTTCGCTACAGGTTTTTACTAGGGAAAGTTAAAATTTTATATTTTACGTCTTAGGCTTCTATGTGGTTATATTAGCAACATTCCAAAAGACATGTTTTAATTTTTATACTCGGACCCTGTATTTTGGAGTGTTTTTCTATAAGAGCAAAAAAATGTGGCTGTAATAATTACTTAAACATAAAACTTTTTACGCATAACGAAAATTTGAATACTTCTTGATTTACTTCAGCCAAAATTAAAAAAAAGTATCTAAATTGAAAGAAAATGTCAAATTAAAAAGTTCTCTAATTTTTTCTGCTTCCTCTGCCTTTACTATGTCAAGATATACCATTAAAAAAACGTGTATACTTCTCTTCTTTAAACTTAAATATTCAGTTTATTAATTTCGTATTTTTTCTAAAACTTCAAACTATTCTAAAGACCAACAAAAAATGTATTCTTGCAACCATAGAGGATGCAGACGTCCACAAACTGGCATGTTGCCATATGGCAACAAAATAGCGAAAGGGTTAACACACTAGAAACATCTCTCTCATGTCCGTCCGCCCGGTACTACAGTCAAGTATTTCGTTGGGGGGCGATTAGCTCGAAGAGTCCGCGTCAACATTGTCAGTCGTTATCGTTACGAGTGTCGGGGTTCTTGTTTGGTTAATACCGCCGTTCCTAATCGCTCTTCCCGTTCGTATGCTCGTCGTTGCTGTTCACTCGAATGCGGATGTATTGCAAACCACCTTCCACGCGTCGCTGAACTCGATCATTCGCAGCACAATGCTGTCTGGCATAGCATCGCAGCCGAAGGCTTTGCCGCTCCTCGTTAAAGCACCGACAGCACATTTTGCGCGTTTTCGACCGCGCAGATATAGCAAAAGGGTTCCTCCTCTTACCCAAAACGATGTAGCCCAATAAACATTTAGGTTGAAAATCAACTTGAGGTTAAGTTGAGATCAAACGTGTTTCTCAAATCTCCAACGTTAATTCCCAACAGCATCTCCACTTGAGAATCATAGCGTTCTCAACAAAAATTAAATTTTTTTGTATGAAAATTTATTGATTCTCAACTGGAGAAAACTATAATTCTCAACTTGAATTTAAAGGTGATTCTCCAATTGGTCTCAAAAGAACTGCCTGCATGCCTCAAAAATGTAAAACACAACAAGTGTATTGCAAACACATATTTTATTTGATATGGTTTCACAGCTGCAGACTAGCTTTTAATATTTGTACTATAATTAAATTTAACATAATATTTAATACATTAAAATTAAAGAAACTTAAAAAAATATTTATAAAACAAATTATAATAATAAATTGAAATGATTAAAAATGAAAGGATATAAATGAAAATAACAAAAAATATAAAATTAAATAAAAATTTAAATATTGAGTCAATTCAAACATACATAGGTATAATAGACAAATTCAATATATGACTAGTACAGGAAAAATCTCTTATCTCTATACTATTTTTAATGGAAAATGTTGTGCTGATTCCGAATCTGCCTTCAGTTTTTTTTCATCGCGTCAAAAGTCAATTTCAACTGGTACCATACCACTTCCATATTCAACATCGAAAAGTTACGATTATTTTGAGGTATTTTGAGGCTACAAAAATTTGGAGAATTTTGGCGGGCAGCTGCTGTCGACGGTCCCGGTGCCAAAGCTTCCCCAGCACTTGGGCGTTCCGACAGCAGATCCACCACCTGCCTCACTTCCCTTTGCATCCTTTTATCTTACCTTTTATTTTGTTTCCAGCTTTTTATTATTTATTTTTTGCAGCTTTGCTTTTTGTTTTTGCACTTTCACTTTTTCAAAACTTTTGACGAATAATTAAAACATGTGATTCACTAGCATTACCAGACATACATTTTCACGAATCCAACTGCAGCATCGCCACATACAAAATGTTTTAAAATTTTCTCAAATGTAACTCCACTGCTACTCAAGTTGAAATCATATGTTGGAGAAAATGTTTGAACTCAACTTGAGAATCATAGAAATCTCAAACGTTGGAGAAATATTTTTTTGGTGTTTATTGGGAGGTACCCTTTGAAGCATACGCGGTCGCTGACGACTTGTGTGTGTGTGTGTGTGTGAATTTATTTGCTTGTGTTGCATGCAAATTTGCGTTTTCTTCTCTGAGGGCTGTTGCTGTTGTTATTGTTGTTGCTACAACTTGTCTCAATCTTAAGTTTGCACTCGCCCAATGCTGCAGCTTGAATGTGTTTTATCATCACATGTGCGCCTGTATGCGTTTATCCATTTGTGTTGTTTATGTGTCTGAGTAAATATGAATATTAAAAATGTCCTTTGCTTGATTTCGTTGGCACAATGACTGCGGCCTGCTGCGCGTCGCGCACACATACCGCAGTGCGTATACCTACACAGATTTTCGCGTCGCGCTATGGCCGCGGCCGTAGAGGAACGCTTTGATTTCGCCCACCATGTTGTGTCCTTCACTGTTTGGCTTTTTGTTTTCTTTTGGCGGGGGCTCGTGCGGTCGTTAATGTAGCTGGCCACGGTCTGCGCCTGCTTCCAGTGCTTTGATTTTCATGTTTGTCATGCACGCTTTCATGCTTTCGTGGACGCTGGTTTTTTCTTCAGGAATTAAATTTTTTAGTAGGCTATTTTTTGTCCTTGCTTGCATGCTTATGATTTTTTTATGAAGATACAATCTGGTGGGTGTTCGAGTGTGTATTTAAGGGTTGAGTGCGAGTGTCTGTATGACGGTTTTTCAGAATAGATTATGAGTTAATCAGACAATGCAGGCATTGCGGATAAACACACACACAAACATAATTTCACTCTTGAGTATTTCCTAGTAGCCATGTACTCGTATGTAGGGGTATGTGGGGTGCTGATGCCATGTGTGGGTAAGTCAGCAAGTCCTTCAAACGTTATCACTTCAACTTCATCGAACATTTTTCCCCCATCAAACGACTGACTGTGACTGTTGCTTAGCGAGTTGTGAGCAGTCGATTTGCTAACGAAACGTACCTGGGCGCAGGCTTATTGTCGGCAGTGACTTGAAGGGCCTTGTTGCTGCCTGATGTTAGTGTGCGTTCGCATTTGAGGACGTGACGCTTATCGCGAGGTGTGCTGACGCCTACACTTGCCAGGTGACATGTGGCACATTTCAATTGCATTTCGATTTTCAGCTAACGCAGTTGATTATATTTATGTCTCTGCTTTCATTTATTGATTGACTTTTTTCATGCGCCGCTTTTCTTATTCGGCGCCGCTGTGCTAGAATTGCAACAATTGATTGCGCTGCAATCGTTGATTGATTTCCCAAGTGGCGATAAGGCGCCACGGGAACATTTGCCGCCGATTTGGATGGTTTAGGATAGGTACAGAGCTGTGGCGTACACGGGGGTTTTGGGGGTCCAAATCACGCCAAACACAAAAATTGCTGGTACAAAATATGGTTCCAAATGGCATTCGGCTCAAAAGTTGTATGCAAAACCCCCTCCCCTCAAATGAAATCCTGTGTGCGCCACTGGTATGGAGATATGGCTGACATAGAGCTGACATGTCGAAAACATGACATAAACTGACTGACTGACGCACGTCTGTTTGGCGCACAAGACAACGTGTCACATGCCACATGCGCGTGTGAGTGTGTGGGTGTTTTCTAAGGTATCGCTGTGGGGGTGCCGCCTCCACGAATGTGTGTCCGCGTGTATCTACGAAGGTTGGTGTTGGGCGGCTGTCAACTGACACCGCCTTACAACTTCTCCGCATGCATATTTGGGTAATGTACTTTGCTTTGTATGTGTGTGTGTCGCTCAAATAGGCAAATTTAAACCGGATATCAAATAAAATCATTGCGTTCTTTGTAATCACTCATTTTGGTATCCTCCTGTGCGCTAACGGTAAAATAAGGTAATTCCAGTTCACATTTAAGTTGGCACTTCGTGTACTCGATGCGTGTCTTCTGTTTGCGGCTGTGTGTGGGTGTGTAAAAATTTCATTTCTAATACGTCAGCGACAGTTTACAATCAAGCCGAGCATTTGATTGTGGGCACTTAACTCGGCAGTAATTTGGCCCAATTTAGGCAGTTGACAGGTTTGTCGTGGATTTCATTAACAGTGGCCATAGCAGGCAATCAAAGAAACGCAATACTGTTACAAGGACTCGGCCATAGCCTTTTTAATATTTTATTTTACTTATGCATTTTTAATTTGATTTTGCTTATTAGTAATTATTAGTAACTATTGAAAGAATTTTATAAAACTGAATAAATTGTCTGATTATTGCCAATGATTAACTAAAGTGCAAGTTGGTCAAAAACATAGTCAGATATAATTAAAATTATGTGACAAAATATATGCAATAAAAAAAAGTAATTGTATAGCAATTGATTGCCACAAGTATAACTTTTATCAATCATCGCAACCAAACAATTGAACCAAATTCGTATAACCAAATGGTTGCAGCAATTTATCATCAACAGAACACAAAACATTTCCACTGATAATGTTCCCATAAATTAGTAAAGCGTTCAGTTAGCATTTGAATCGATAACTTTGGCGCTTTATTATGCAAACGTTTAATTGACCATTACCGAAGTTTCCGATCCGAGCGACCATTGACACGCAAAATGTACAACAACATTGTACAACAAGAACATGCTACAGATTCATGCAAGTACGTGAGCAGTGGCGCAAACAGTGGAATTGGGATTCAAAGCCTCCAAATAAAAAACATGCTGGCCAAAATATGGTTTAGAATGGAATTGAGGTCAAAAGTTGTACGCAAAACTCTGCCCAAAATGAAATCATGTACAGTCCATTAAATTGTGAACGTGGAAAATTTTTAATTATAAGTGTATACTTTTAGTTGTAATTTTTCACTAAAAATAAAAATAAATTTTAGTTTTTGATTTTGACTTTGATTTGATTTAAGTATAAAAGCGAAATCACAAAAATATCAAAAGTTTTATATTTCATTGTAAAGGGAATTCCACAGGCTACAATATAGTAACAACCTTATTGTACCTTAGTAATGGATTTTGCGAGAAAAAAATCCGTTAAAAAAAAATTTTTATAAAACACGTTTTTTCGCTTAAAAATTTTTTTAGTACATACTACGTACCTAATGTTGCACATCAGAAGAAAGGTATGAAAAATACCTTTCGTTTGATACCCATATCGTGTAAATCAG
Organism: Melieria picta; assembly: GCA_964056695.1. Taxonomy (NCBI): domain Eukaryota; kingdom Metazoa; phylum Arthropoda; class Insecta; order Diptera; family Ulidiidae; genus Melieria; species Melieria picta. The sequence goes on from OZ057398.1 coordinate 121,955,638, forward strand.
TTGGAGATTAATTGTTTTTTTTTATAATAACTTTGAACTTTGACCCCGAGCCACGCTTTTTATGAGCGTTTCCCAGGCACAATTTTTAGTTTGTTAGATGCACGAGCCAACGCTCTATATAAAAGCATACTCATTTATTTTTTTTACGAGGGTTCGCTATACCGGTTTTTGGGACATTTTTGTCGAAAACAGTTTGAGTTTATTTTTTTTTATTGGTGTCTTAAGCAAATTTGTTGGTCGTTAAAATATCTACAAACTTGCCGAAGACAGTAAAGCGATATTCAGAACGATTTAGGACTAATTAGCATTTAAACGTTCGAAGACTTAAGCGACGAACTCGAATGAAATGAGCAAAATTCAAAGTAGGATTTATCTTAAACTAGAGCCAATCCAGCCAAACGCCTGGTGGATCTCAACTCAGTATACCTATGGAAAAGTCGCTCAGTAGGTCCCCCGCTTGTTACTTTTTTTGAGGGCAAATTTCACGCACAGTGTTATTACTGGATTGTGTAGAGCGCTCTCTTGGAGTAGGAAAAATAGGAGCTTGCCAAAAGGTAAAGGACTTGACTGAGTTAGGCTGAAGAAATGGGAAACAATTGAAAAAAGGTGCAGAACCAAATCAGGTAGGAATCGAACCAATGACCTCCGGGATGGGATTCCAATGCTCTTCACACTGCGCTACCAAGGCGGCTGGATTATTATATGGAAATACAAAACCGCCAACAACAAATGAATAATGAAATTGACGTTCCTTCGAAATGAAAATAAAATATGCATACATATTAGGGATTGCAATCCCGGGATCCCGGACAATTTCAGTCCCAAAAAATGCCGGTATTGATAAAATCCGATTCCGGTATCGAAATGCGTGTAAAAATAGCTTACTGTGACGTTTGAATAAGTTTCAATGCAACAATAGCACTGTTTGTGTACATATACTTTGGAAACATTTTAAAAAACAAGCTCTCTTCCCAGTAAAAATTTGCCAGTAGCTAAAATCTGGAGAATAAGCAAAATGAAATCCCAAAAATGAAACCATCCAAGAAAGTATAAACAGAAATTTGCAAGTTTTAACTCTTGTTTACACCAGTGTGACTTGTCACATTCACAATACAGGGGGAAAAGGGTGTAAATAGGAGTGTTAAAGAAAGAAACAGCTGATATAAAAGTTACATTTCAGTTTTAAAGCTATAAGGAAACTTGAGTTACTAATATTACTCACACCGAACTTGACTTGTTTTAAAATGGCAGAAACAGTGAAAAATACTTCCACATAGTATATGAAGATTTACATACGATTTCACCGACTAGTATTGAACTAGATACATGATTTTTATCAATTAAATGCATTTCTATGTTGTTATTTACTTTTATGTTATTTGTTACAAATATTTTGTTCCTAGTTTTAAGGTAAGAACACAGAATTTTATTTAATATGGAAACAAAAAGTTTTTGATTGAAAAATACGTCTGATTTAGTCCCTTAAAATAAAATATTCAATCCCGAAAAAATCGCGGAATTGTGATTTTCAGTTCCGAAAATGCCGGAATTGTAAAACTGGTCGAGGATTGCAATCCCTAATATTTATGTATGCTCACTGTTCTTTTGCAGTTTGAATGCGTTGCAGTTAGCGATTAATTATTTCCGTTTAAATGGTAACTGCGACACCTAAATATATAAATCGTACAGTAGCACACACTCACCGCTGTGGCTGATGTGTTTACGCTTTTGTGCGCGTAACTGTGCTATCGCGTGTAATTAAATTTATCTGTATTCAGTTTTTATTGATTACTTATTTTCTTAATGATGTCGTCGTGGTGCTGTTGCACGATGCATGGTTGAATTTGTTGTTGTTGCTGGTGCTTATATTATGCAATACATAAATGAATGAATGCTCCTCGCCTCACCGTTGAGTGGTGCGCCGCTGACTGGTTAGCAATAATGGCAACAGCAACAACAAGCAACAGCATAATAATAATAATAGCAAACGCAGTGGCAACAGCGACAACCAGCTTAACAAAAGCAATCGCAATTATACGCTGGGAAATGCGGCGTGGGCCACATGGCGTATACGTGATACGAATGAACGCACGCTTGCGGCCATTTGTGCGATTTGTTTGTGTGTCAGTTGGGTGGCTGCAAACTCTGTCTCCACAGTTGCCATCTCCTTTGCTGTTGCTGCTGCGCAAATTATGCAAAATGAGGATGAACTTTGCGCGTGCAAAGCCGATCTAAATCAGCTGCCAGGCTGATGAACTATGTACGAGTATGTATGTATGTATGTATTTTAATAGGCATAATGCGCTGTGCGCTTTGACGAGCAGCTCACCTATGCTGCCACTCAATTTGAATAGCCCGATGCGAACAGCGCGAATAAGGGCGGCAGCAGCTGTCGCAGACGTATTTCAATGCAAAATTCAATGCGAGTGCGGCGCGTCGGCTGTCTGTCAAAATTCCGACATTTCATTTAATTTGCACCAATGCTTAAATAAATACTTGCAAGCAAACGCTGACAATGCTAGCAATGTTGTTGTTGCTATTGTTGCGCATGATAATGATGCCAGTGGTGATGATGTTGGAATTTGAGGCTTTCGAGCAAATCAGAGAAATGTCAGCTGATGTGCAAAAAACGAAGAAAACAATACGAAACAAACAATGTGTCTGGCAGAAAGCAAGTAAAAGCAACAAAAAAAAGTAAAGCTGAAAGCGAAAGCAAACGAATACCAAGCAGACGACAACAACAAAAACGCGCATGAAGATTTTTGTGATTTTGTAACAGAAAACGAAAGCAACGAAACTGGAAAGCAGAGTCGTATGAGATGATTTAATAAAAAAAAAAGATAAATTGTGACCCACACGCGCACATACACCGAGATTTTGCCACTTAAAACGAATTACGGTGCAAATGTGACTGAAGCCAAGATGTGTGGCTGCAACACGCGCAGATATTCAACTCCAACGTGGGCTGAAAAAGAATTCAACCAAAAGTGGAAATTGGTAAAAATTTAAAAACAATTTAAATCATTTTTGACAAATTATTTTTGGAATTTTAAATCACTCTTTTTTGCCACTCGAGGCCAAAACGATAGCACAAAACATAACTGTAACTGGGTGGTGGGTTGTGCGGCTGCCACTTGTGGGCGGCGTTTTACTGATATCTTGGAATGCGCTTTGCTGCGAGTCAATAAATGTCACCACGTTTTTAACTTTTCAACAGACAGCCAGCGGTAGGAAAAGGTGCTTGAAGAGGGCAAACCGCTAGCCAAGCACTCGAACATACACACACACACACACACAGACACGAGTGCAGCTATCAGTGCTCGATATGCTCAAAGTAGTCGGCTGGTTTCCCAGCCGGCTGGAACGGCAGTTGTGTGTGTTTGCATTGCGGTTTACAAAGCATGCCGTGCGTGTCGGTGTCAGTTTCTCTAAGTGTGAGTGTAAATATTTTACGCATGTTTGCGTTCTCCTTCCCCGAAGTGTGCATATGTGTGTGTGTGTGGTTGAAATTGCTTGCTGCAAACCTAACGAAGCAAACAACACAATTATTGTTTGCAACTGATTTATGATGGAAATTGTCGGTTTTCTGATTTTGTCATAAACAAGCGGAAATTTAATTTTATCTCATAAATTAGATGCCGTTAATGGCGCACAAACATCGTCCGCGCAACGCAGCGAAATCGATAAAACGCCAAAATCTATTTCAGATCGCCTATCACATCAATTACACTACACACGCAATAGCCGGACTTTTATTCGCTCCTTCGCTCCTTCGTACTTTGTATGTAAGTACACACAGTTGACTGCGATGTGTCATTGTGACTCTGAAGATATACGCATCTTCGAATACTATTATAAATGACTTGCCATCGTCAAGTGATTGATCACTTTGTCGTATAAAAACACTACAATTTGCTACCAAATACAATAACAACAACAACAACAAAATAGTCCAAAAAGCAATTGTGGCCACGAGGGAAACATGTCTTGTGGCAATGTCACAATTCGATAAAATTTTCCATATACCAAAGAGTGAGAACGACGACAACAACAACAACAACATTTTATTTCGGCTGTTTTAATACGAAAATAATTGTGCCTGTGTGTGTGTGTGTGTGTGTGTGTTTGTGGCTTGTGCAATTGTCGGTTAGTGACATTAGAGCGTATTATGAAAATTGCTTCTCGCCGTGACAAATTGTGAAGGCTATCTAACTTTTTTGGCAAAGTGTGCTTATTGATGGTAGTTTTTTTTTTGATTTGATTTGGTAGCACATGGTCCAATACATACAAGAAACGCAAACCAAAGTTAGTTGAAATGAATACAAATAGTTTCAATAAGAAATTCATTTAAGGTATCATGGCACGTTAGAAAGGGGAATTTTTAATTATTTACAAAATTATTTATATTTCAGCTCCTTTATTATCAATCTTTTTGAAAATTTTTTTACAATATATTGAAGGTTTAAGGAACACAAAAAAATTTGTCTCTTATATAGGTGAAGCTGAAGTCGCGTAAAAAAAAACACATCCTCCATTGTGGACACTTAATCTCCGAATCGGCTAATCTGAAACAAAAAAAACAAAAAGATTCATAATTATTAAGCTTTCGGACACAGGAATTCACGAGACAAATTAAAAAAACGCTAAAAATAAATTTATAGGATTTTTGGCACTTTTTGAAAAAAAAGTGTCAAAAATTGATTGCGTTTTTCACCTTTTTTCCCAGAAATAGTACTTTAAATTAAAAATTTTTCTTCAATATTGTGGTGGATTCTTGTAAAAAATACGTTAATAAAAAGAACTAAAAAAATTTTTTTTAAATCGGTCAAGCCAATCCGGAGATTAAGTGTCCGCAATGGAGGATGTGTTTTTTTTCTACGCGACTTCACTTCAAAAAGATTGATAATAAAGGAGCTGAAATATAAATAATTTTGTAAATCATTAAAAATTTCCCTTCCTAACGTGCATGATACCTTAAAACTTATTAACTTTTGGGAGAACAAATTTATGTCAGTCGAAGTATCATTTATATCAAAACAAAATAAATGGGCAGAGTTAATCAAAGTCCATTGTCCACCGCTGGTTATTACTTTTCCAATCTTTCGGGCAATTTCTGAATTCCAAAATGTCTCGTCTTTTGAGGCTATTCAAGTTAGGAGCCAATTTTCGATTTCTGCAAAAGAAGTAAACCGAACAATCAGTAATCAGACGAAGGAATGTCCGAAGAATTTGGCAGGTGCGATAAAATATCCCAATTGAGTGTTTCCAAATATTTGTTTACGACTTTTGCGACATGAAACCGAGCGTTGGCATGCAAAAGAATAATTTGTTCATGTTTTTGCTCATATTTCCACCGTTTTTCTTGTAATGCACTGCCTAAACGAATCATTTGTAATACTGATTATTCGTAATGGAATCGCCAGGTTGTTGCAGCTTATAACTTAGTACACAACTCCCTTTTGGTCCCATCAGATACACAACATGACTTTATATACATGAATATTCGGCTTTGGCGTTGATGATGAGGACGATGGAATCGACTGACCTTGCATAGATTTTTCATTTCTATTCTATTTCTATTTTAATTTTTCTATTTGGGGTTGTCATAGCATATTTATACATTTTTCATTCCCAGTCACAATCGGATGTAAAAACCTCATTCTTTTTTGCCTCTGAATTAGTTGCTTGCAAGTGAAAAATCACCTCCCGCAAATGCTGGTTTAGCTAACACAAAGTTGAACATATTAAAAGTAAAAAAACAAGATTTTGTAATAAGCTCAAATCAATATTAAATTAGTATTTTTGACAGCTGCTCAACCTCACTGGAACCGTCGCAATCAGCTGAACTAGTGCCCCACCAAAGGTTGATTTTTGGCCGAAGCCAAAACAGAATATTCGGCATAACGAAAATATTCAGTTGAAGGTCGAAGCAATTACTAATATAAATTCCTTGAGGGAAAAACTGATAAAATTTAGCCTTTATTTTTTTTATTCATTTCTTTGTTCCACTTGCGAATTATTAAAAGAAAACCATAAATAAAAAAAACCAAAAACACTCTAAGAGTCCAGTTTCTAACAAAACCAAAAATCTTAACAATTCAATTGACATAAATAGCCGATTAGAGATAATTTTTATTAATTGCAATCTTGATGTCCGAAATATAAATTAATCCCAATATTTGATAAAATATTTTGAAACAAAGCATATTGACTTGGATTGCAGGGCCAAAAACCTTCGGCTAAAGTATTCGGCTGACAATTCAATTGAAATAAATAGTTGATTACAGATAATTTTTATAAATAAAAATCGATATTTGATAAAATATTTCGAACTAGATCATAATGACTTGGATTACATGGCGACATCCTACGGCTGAAGTCAGCTATTTTGACCGAAAACGGAAGCAGAAGATTTTAAATTGGCCGAATAAGCTGAATACCGAAACCGAATATTCGGTCTATGAACCATTCACAATAGACAGAGTCATCTTTTGAAATCGTACCGAACAAATTTGTACTCCTAATAAAATAATAAACAAATCATAAACATTTTTAAATTTAACTAATCAATTAAAACAATTACCTTCCTAGAAAAATATAATCACATAAAAGCAAACCTGAACGTAGTGAAAAGTTTTCAGCAAAGCAAGCAAATACAAATATAAATGTGATGAGGAAATTTTCCAATGACCAAGCAATTTAAATGTATTGTTTTATACGAAAATTGGCTTCAACAAATATTTAGTATTGTTTCTGATATTTGACTAATTTTGTTTACAGTAAATTTCCTCTCAGCAATTTGTACTTACATATTTTTTTTAATGAAGATACATATTCTTTGTTTTTTATGGCTGACTGCTGCAATTTCCGTCTGTGTGTCGGTCCTCAATACACATTAAATCATTTTGTGTTTGTAATAAAATCGTAGATACAGACGAATGCAAACAAACACAGGTTTGCAATATTGTGGCATAATTAAAATGCAACCGTCTGCTGCCTGACATGTAAAGGCCAAAATAAATAAAATATGCGTGCTTTGCTTTGTGTATTTAGAAACGTGCACACATAATGGCCCCAAACAAGGGTTCAACTGGCTAACAATGAAAATATCATAAATTTGGCAAAACAAAGAACCGCTTTGAATACTTGAATGCTTGCACGAAATGTCTTGACATATGAGTTCTTTGCAATAGTCGTGACAGGCAACATTTTCGATAAAGCAACAGTCTTCGGTTGCTATTCGGTTTGAATGGGCAACCTTCAACTACATACATCGAACAGTCAATTTCAAAGTACGTTTATTGATGTGTTGTGTGTTGAGTCGGTCAACGAAGTGCGGTGAAGGCGCAACTGGATCAACCCACCGTATGAATCCCGTTCATACGACAGTTCAAGTTGCTAATGTTGTCAATAGGCAGCGACTGCGACTGTCGATTGATTTAAAAAATACTCTAACAAAGTATTTTTACGTTAGGCAATATTTAAAAATTCCATTGTCCAAACGTGCGATTGTCATTTGCCTGACAAGTCGCATTTCGTTCTTGCATTGCTTCGAGCGACTATCCGAGGGCTGTTTGTGCCTACATGCGTGCCACACGTGTATTGAGCTTCGTGTGAGTGATGTGTACTTTTAATAGAATAAATAAAAATTTCCATTGCCATCAAAGAGACACGCGCCTTTTCCTGGCGTGTTTTATTTATTTCGCAATAAAACCTGCTGGTTCTTCCGGCTGGAATTCAGCAGCTGCCGCACTAAGCAATGATACACGATTGCATGGCATTTGCAGCTGGCACACACACACACATACATATTTATATACGCACATGCACATAAATATATTGACGCATGTGTAGCTGATATATCTCTGCTCGGGGAATTGGCGCTGAGAAACTTTTAATAGATTTTTAGAAAAGCACGCAGCAAAGTATTGCGACTTAATTTTCTCGCTTTGTCATTTTCCAGTGGAGAATGGAATAAATGGTAAATGCGGGTTGAAAAAACCTAAACGAAGTCAATGACAAAAAAATGAATATCCATCATGAACAGTTTTACAAATATGGCTTTTCAATTTACACCTGCGAATTAATAGTTTAAGGCTTTGGAATGTGAAGCTTGAAGCCGTTCTGTTAGTAGGAAAAATTTCCACTTATCATAAATACGAAGGAACCCAGGTACCTTCATACAAATTGTATGGCAAAAGTGAAAATAATAGCGCACAAATTTCAAAAATCGTTCTTGGCTTTTGAAACAAAACCTTCAAAGCTGCGAATCGAAATTTGTAATACTTTTGCTTCTACTTGGGTCTTTCATAGATGGACAACTGGCTAGTCTTCCAAAGTAAATTTTTATTTTCAAGGGGTAAAACATTTTAGAATACGATTCTGAATTCAAATTTATAGCCTGTTTCCACCGGGCCTTAAATGCATTTAACGCTCAAATGTATTCAACGTCGCATTTAAATGCTCTAATTCCCATACAATTGTTTTTGTATCAAAGTGCGTGAACTCATTTTCAAAACTGCGTTAAATCAGTTTTGCCATTTACAGACATCTAACAGAAAATTGTATGTTAAAAGCGGGAGCAATACTCACCAATGTACAAATTTTGATAGCATGCTTTCAGGCGCTGCAAGAGCCGTACGAACACAAACGAAAGAAGGGATTTGAATTGCGTTCGGTGTGGTCGATTTTTTGCTTAGACAATTACTTTTTACTGCTTTTTCGCAAAAATACATATCGTCTGTCATAATCAAAGTCAAAACATCTATTATTTGCCAATAATAAATGCTGAAAAAGGAAATAAAAAACGTCGAACTTCTCATGAACCCTCTTGACATTAAAAATTCAGACAGCTCTGATATCAATCAGCCGACAACTTTCACAAATGAAATAAACATTGACAAATGAAATAAATTTTCACAAATGAAATAAAATTTCACAAATTTGAAAACGCAGGTATTCCTAGACTGTTGAGAAGGAAAGCGGAGTGGTTTTTATGTACTAGAGAGGCTACAAGAAACCACACATACGTATACAAGGAGATGGCGGCGATGGGTAAGCTGTGACTGCCCAGAAATAAATGCAGAATTTGATTTTTCCAAATGAAAATGTAAACAAAAACCAGCTGTTGGAGTTAACTCAGTTTTGGTGGAAACGCTTGACAGTTGTCAAACTTAACAGAGCCTTTAAATGCATTTAAGCGCTCGGTGGAAATACAGTATTAAAATGATTTGTTTGAATATGCTTGTTTTGATTCAAATTTGAACGATTATTTTTCCACTGAAACAGTATTGTTTTACTGTATTTTGTATAAAGGTACCCGGGTACTCTTCGTATAGAACAAAGGGGTAGTACTCAAAAATCGTTTCTATAAGTTATACAGAAAAAGATTTCTTTCTATCTAAGATATCTAATAACTAGATAGTAAGTTAATTTTTAGGAGGAAACTAAAAATATCAGCATAACGTTCCTTGGCCGAAAGTAGGATATTTTCACCTCAAAAATGCAAAAGGTACCCAGGTATCTTTGTATTGACAGAAGGAACTTAAACTTGAAAAAGACAAATGTTTCCTGCTCGACATTGAACTGAACACTCTAACTAATGATTGGATCTACTTACGTTGAAAAACCCCATGGAACATGGCACGAAGAGGGAATGTATTGCACAGCTCTGCTCCTTCTTTGACTTCGATCGCACAAAAGTACAGTCGGGGCAATCCTAGCAGAATCTTGTATGTTTGTTTGACTGGGTTTTCATAATCGCAGTTGCAATAGTGTGTGACTGTGTCGCTGTGTCCTTAATGGGTCATCTCTGTTCCATACATTCGGTTGTGTCATTTTCAAGGCAACATATTTCTGAATGACTCATGCCAAATTTAAATCTACGTAATTCGAATCTTTTATGCGTAATTCGATGCACACTTTTACTAATAACTGTTACTAATAATTATTTTTATGATTTCATAACAATTTTATCGAAACGTTTTCAATAACTCGCTGCAATTCTTAACCACTTGGCCGTATTTTATTGTTGTTTAAATGGCAATTATTTGTTTGTTGCATGCATTCACGACGAGTTTTCCGCTCGCACATTCGACACCCTTGTCAGCGCAATAAACATGGCTATTGAATTTACGAGCCGTGCACAATACGACTGGGAGGCAGGAATTGTTTGCACTTGGCTTTGTTGCATTACTCCTCCTTGCAATAACGGTGCCTATTTTACGATTGAATAGCACTTGTCTTCCGCCGGCAATGCCGCTCGCTATCGCGTTGTCACTCATACGCCATGTGTGCCGCGCATGGGTGCCGCTTTTCGCATTGCTGCCACACGCGTCAGCAGTGATGGTCGGCGATCCATGTGCAATGGCTGCGTGCAGTTGTGCCACAGCCTTGCTTATTGTTTTCCGTGTCGAGTCAGCGCAGTGCCACACAGTGAGTTGGGGCTGTGAAGCGACGCGCCTAAAGTGCATTTATTGGTATTGCTGTGTGCCGTCACTGAACGTTTCAGCGAAATTGATTTTCGCTCTTAGCTGGCGCACGCGTCTCGTGTGCCATAACGTTTATGCGTGGGTGTTGTATGCCTCTACACGGCGGCCATTGGCCACTCACGGCGGTTATTAACGGCAATTATGGGCCTATAAACTGCATGATAAAATCCTAATTAATTTAAAAGTGTGCACGTTACGAGCGAAAGATGGTGTAGGGCGAGAGTGCACTGGGAAAAGTTGCTCGCTGCTCACCGTTGTTTATGTGCGCCGCAATGCGATCATTAAATTGGCTGCCACTGCGCCAGGGCCGTAATTATGTAAAAGGGGTGTGTGCGTGTCTGCGTTTCCCCAAATGCTGTCAGTGATGGTGGATCACAGCGCCAAATATCATAAACTGACGGGAAATAGCTGAATGCGAACTTCGCCAGAATATATCCGAGTCAGAGAACTAGAACAAACCGAACGTATCACTATCGTTTCGCATCAAGGACAAGAAAAAGCTGTCCGTTTGTTATCGATAATTGTTGCGAATACTAATAGAAACCAAACGATTCAGTTTCGCTCGTTGTCAATACTGACAATAAGTTTAAATTAAATAAATAAATAGATAAATGAATAAATAAATAAATATATAAATAATAAATAAATTAAATTAAACCCTCATACCCACGCATAACTTTAGTCACATTTATTCCATAACAAGTGAGCACTAAACGAATGATTCGTTTTTCGGTATTGTGTCGCGAGCATTAACTTTACGTTTGGTTTGTTGTCCTTTTCCGTTTGCTTTTATTGTTTGGTTGGGATTAGAGCTCAAAACCAAATCTGAGTATTATTCCAGTTTCGGTCGTTGGAATGAGTCAACCAAATCGAAACTGAACCGTTCGGTTTTGATTGTTCCGAGTACACGTCCACTCTACAAATAAATCTAAGCTCACTCAACCGACAGCGGAAGGCCTTAGTCGCTAATGCTAGTTTTCTTTCAATAATTGTAATTTATTTTACGGTATTGATAATAATAAAAAAATAAAAAAAAAATAAAAAAAAATGATACGAAAAATAATGATTTCTGCGTAAATTGATGCATGGGACAATGTCGGAAAACCAAATTATAGTTTGTACTCGTTGTACTGATTTTTTTCACGGCCACCATTTCCTGACAGCAGTGGTTTTTAGTATCGTTGCTGATTGTACGCATAAAACTTCCACGCACAGTGCGCTGAATTTATTTTTGCATATTTTTACTTATTTATGTCTGCACCAAACCATGGAACTGTTGCTGTCGCTTTCTAATTTAAATCTGAAAAGGTCACTACAGCCAGACGTGTAGCTAAAGGGGGAAAGTGAGGGTGGGTGTTGAAATCTCCCCCCATGGTATATCGTTAGTCAACATTTTCAATTGCTATCCATTGTATGTACACTGCCACACTAACAAAAAGGCATTTTCACCTTTAAAATTTAATTTAAAAAATTTTAAAAATAATAACAAGATATTGTTTTTGGCAAAACCGATTTCTTTTATTTAGAATACACCTCTTTCGAACTAATTTCGAACTGATTTGAATGGTCAGTATGTCTGTGTTTTAGATTGTTGGCCAGGATGTCCTTCAGAATGTCGGTACAAACCTTTTGGATGGCTTCAACGTATTCAAAACGCTCTCCTTTCATCGGGAAATGTATTTTTCGAAGATGCGAAAGTCGCACAGTGCCGAATCAGAAGTGGTTGATGGTTAAAATGCGAGTTTCATGCAAAAAATCAGTTACAAGCTTCGATCGATGAGATGAAGTGAGTCAACTTGTGCAGTACCAACCGTTCACACACTTTTCGATAGTCAAATGTTCAGTTAAAATGCAATGAACTGCTATTATTGGAGTACTTAAATCCAATTTAAGAACTCGAATGAAGAATTTGGTTGATGAATTCACGCACAACTTTGAGGGAATCTGCGGTGATGGCTGGATTCTGTTGGCCAACATTTATGTGCTTACGACCATTTTAAATCTGGCGTACAGAACTCATGAAGTCTGCCACGCGATAAACCAACATAAACTTGGTGCATCAATTGAAATAAGTCAATTAAAATTGTGAAAAGTTTAGAACAAAACTTAAAATATTAACTCTGTGTCCGATGCTAATTTTTCTACCAATGCGCAGTGATTCGTTCCATAGGCAAAATTCAAAAAATGTATAGTCTCAGAATTTAACAATTTTGTTGTCATTTGAAAGAAAAAACTCCAACTAAGAAAACCCCAAAAAAACTGTGCACAAAATCAATTAGTGTGTGTGTGCAAGAGCTGCTCAAAGTCGAAACTTTTCTCAGAAAAAAATTTAAATTCAGGTTTTCTGTTTTTTAGTATATTGATTAAAAAATCTTAAAAATGCATGGATAGCAAGATCTTGCTTAAACTTTCAATAGGCATTTTTGCCTTTTTATATTTTTTCAAAATTGCCAAGGCTGAGATTTTTACTTCACTTTTAATTTAAAATATTTGTCAAAATTAAAAAAACTGAAAATTCGCAAACCTTAGAGGAAAATATCTAAAAAGTATGTGAAAGTATGTTCCTGGATTTTTCTATATTTTAAGAAGCATTCTTCCTTTATCGAATATTGTAAACGCATCCTCCGATATCTTCCGATTTCAGAAAAGAATTCAACTTGAAAAGTAGTCTAAACACATATTTTTCGACAAAATATATTTTATTCATCCCTGAAAGTATGCAATCCCTGAAAGTATGCAAGCTTTAAGAAAAACAAAATGGAGATTTAACTTCAGCAGACCAAGATTAACCCATTTTCGGCCGCTGGTCGATTTTTCGACCAGCCACTTTGAAGGAGTGTAGCTCTGCACTTATATCTTTGAACTTTTGATGCATAAAATATCTTTGGTCTTTTGGTAACCCCTCGAAATAATAATTTTTTTTTTAAAGATAAATTTAGAGATGTTGGCGAAGGCACGAAAAAAGCATTTTTAGTCATATTTTGAATATTCTGAAAAATATATAACCTTTTCAAATTATTGATTTATTATTGATTATTTACGAAGCCTAAAGACCAAGTTACCACAATCAATTGATATCCATAAGATTATGAAAATATTTTCACCTCTCAGCACCGCGTACTTTTCAGTGGTCGAAAAATCGACCATTGGCCAGAAGTCGTCATGTATGTACATATGTAAACCAACAATTGTTTGTTTTCATGCTTGATTATTATTGGACTAAAACTATATACATATATATTTGTTTTTATTTGAAATTCAATTTTTATTAATTTATAAAAAAAAATTTGTAAAAAAAAACACAAAAAAAATCCAAAAATATTCTTGATTAAGGTCCTAAATGTAAGTCCTTAAAAGGAATTAAAAAAATATTGGCTATTTCTGGTAGCGGCCGAAAATGGGTTAACTAGCTCACCAAATTTAATTAAGAACAGACCACTCCTTCTAATTTTGTATTTGAATTTTTGCAATTACACAAACATACTTTCACATCAGACGCAATAACTCCGCTTCCAGTCAATCAAATATCATCGGTGTTTTTATGTGCATGTGTGTGAGTTGATTTGGGATCTCGGCGATACTTAAGCTTGGTAATACTTAACCCTAATTTCCAGAATTTTAAAAGTAACATAAACCCAGAAGTGAGACTGTCAGGCTTATATGAGCTAAATTACTGAAAACATTTGTTTAAAAAGTACAAAAACTGTCTAATATGTTAAATTTATAAATGCATTCTAATTCTAACATTCCATTAGAGGATTACATAAAATAATGGAATCGGAAATCTTTTGGATTTATCACCATTTGAAATCTTTAGTGAGTCTGTGAGGCTCACTTCTGGGAATTAGGGTTAAGCTGGCGCTCTTTAAAATTCACTTTGATGCCCAAATGAAGTGTAAGCAGCTTGCTAAATGCTTCAAAAGGTTGTGCTGCAAGCATTTGTTTTATGGAATCAAAGTTAAAACTTTTTGTGCATTGTACGAAATTTGCCAACTGATCTCAATGATGGAGTGTGTACAAAAAATTATCAATTTTCATTCAAAAACAAAACGCTAAGTAATGCTATGCGCTGCTGAGAGTGCAGTCCACATACATAGTTATTGTTTTGTTTATGTTATGTGGCGAAGTACCACTTTGCGTACGCATAGCAAAAGCACACAGTGAACCTTAATGGCGCATCGTAAACCAGACAAACAAGGAACACCCAACGTGAGGAGGATTGCTCCCTGGTGCCATGCTTTATGCGAGTTGTTGTGTGCCTCATATTTCATGTCTTCTTTAGACTAACGACGGCAACAAAAAAAACTAACAACATCCAGTGTAAGCAACCAAACCGCCAGACCGAAATTGACAGGCGTATGCAAAGGATGCCTGGATGGGTGAGAGGGGGGGGGGGGGAGGTTGACAAACAACACAACAATAACAAGCAATGTGTGGCAAAATAATGGCACGAGAAAACACCAATAAAAGCAGAAACAATGAAAAAATCCATCGATCATATTAACGCGCGTGAGTGTGTTTGTGTGTGTGTGTGTGTGAGTGTGATCTGTTACAGGCAGTCACTAAAGTGCGTCCGTGTAGTTTGTAACATACGCAGCAGTCAGAGTGTTTGCTATGTTTGTATCTTTTGCGATAAAATAAAAAAAATACTAAAAATCGCGCTCCAACCACATTTTTGGCTTAGACAAATTCTTGGCTGCGATATGTCAAGTGTTGTGTGTGTGTATGCGTGCGTAAAGGGGTTAAGTGAAAATGTGTTGTATACGCCTGACAACGCACTGGCGGACGCGAGTTTTCAATTCCCCAATGTTTGACATCAGTGGCGGATTCAGGGGGGGAGGGTTGGGGGTTGAACCCCCCGAAACATTAGGGTCGACTTTAAAACTACATGCAAATTACAAGGCATTTTTTTTGGCATTTTATGAATATTAAAAAATTACTTATTATTATTTTTCTGAATCCGCCCCTGTTTGACATGGTGGCTTCATATGACAAATTTCCGTTTGCGTGGTGATAAATTAATTCCGGCAAAGGTCAAAATGTTAAGTAAACAAGCGGCGCCAGTCGTTACAAATTGCTTGTTGGGTTAAGTTTTGAAGTTTGGCCATTGTTTTGAATGATGGCTGCGTGTGCGTGAAATATGAGCGCCCGGTGGACCAACAATCGCAGGTAACGGCGCGTTATTTATGGGCCACGACAAGGCTATTGCGCAAACAAAAACCAACAACAAAAACCAAATAAATAGATTCGTACATGGCATGAGGGAAATGGCATAAATCACGTGATTTATGAAGCGCCCGCAATCGGGCCGGACAACGCAGATACGAGTACGCAATTAAATTAGCCTGCACCCACTTGCCGGCAAAGATACGAGCGCCCAGTGTAGGAAGAACAGCAAAACACAGCAAAAACAAACACAATTATTCATGACGCTCACGGCGCGCAAATGCGGACACGACAAACCGCACGTTCCCGCACCGAACGAGCCGCAAACGCGCGACAACGGCAATACGCAAGTTCGCAGTTAAGACGGCAATTAACGCACAGTTTTCGCAAATCATTTCGCATAAATTCAGAAAAATAACTTTGGCACATTCGACGATTGGCTGACGTTGGCGGTGCTTTCTTTCAGTAGGGGCGAGACTTTAACACGTTAAAACCCCTGTCTACACTGTCCGCGAAACCCTTCTGGCATGGCATCACCGTGAAGTATGACTTCACGAGGAAGGCGCATGAAATATTAGCTTACAGCTACCTCTGAGACTGAGAGTCACCGCTCGCTCATCTTGAAAATTAATGGTCACCGGACGGACGGAAAGTCAGTTTATGAATTCGTCCGAGAAATGTTTCGTACATCAATTTCTACATGCACGACTCCCACGACCCGGCTGACGCCAACTTGAAGGCCACAAGTGGCCGAAAATGTGTGTGTGTGTGTGTCTGCGTTAATCGGCATTAGCGGCACACCCACACACAGATATACGTGAGCACGCACCAATTTCCTGCGGCTAAAACAGAGCACAATTAGTTGTACGCGCGGTGGGAAACTTTGTGATGAGGCGACTGATGTTGTTGTTGTTGTTGTTGTTGCTTGCCAGAGAAGCAGCGCACAATCAATGGCTTTGAACTGGAAGAAATTAAATGCGCACCAACAACAATTACAGCCACCAAGAATTGTGCTATAATTTGTTGTTGTTGTTTTTGTTGTTCTTAATATCGACGTGTTTTTGTTGTTGGTGTTGTCACGTGCCCCGTTGCCGTCTATTGTTCTCGGCTCTTGTTGTTGTTATTGTTTTATTGTTTTTGTAATTTGTTGCTCGGCCTCTTTTCGGCCTGTGTGGGTGTGTGTAGTTGTTGCTGTTGTCATTGTTGATTTTGTGTCTTGTTTATTTTCAGCAATTTATCTCAATCCGAATTAATGTTAAATTGAATGCAGCACATTTAGGAAATTTGCCATCGGTGTTCCCTGGTCATTGTTGTTGCCGCCCCCGCCTGCCGCGTTCCGTGTCTGCCCACAAGTCGCACGCTTAGCGAAAATGTTAGTGCAAACAGAAAAACTTTTCGCAAATTGTCTGCAATCAACTGCGACACCAATGCCGCGCGGATGTCGAGTTTCATTCGAGTGTAAATGTAGCTTCCTTAATTACTCGCACAGACACTACACACACACACACCCACACATAGAAAAGCAAAGCAAGGCAGACACACATGCAACAGAGCGACAAGCATAGACACGGCGCTGATTGCGTTCGGCGCTTTGTTAGAGTTTTGACCGCTCGCACTAATGATGTCACTCACCCGCCCAGCCACACTCGGCGACGTGTTCCGTTCGTCGGCTGTCATTATAAATGTGCCTCGTAGATTATGCGGTGTAATTTATTAACGCACTGCGGATTTCCTTGGCATGTGCGATTTGTACAATTGTCCGCGTAGTCGGGACGCCATTTTCACTGCTGTGGGCACAATTCGTAACAGAAAAATTGAACTTACGACTCATTCGAGCAGCACGTGAAAATGTTAAATTTAGGTAATTTTTAGTTTTAAAGTGTTTCATTTGCCACAAGCAAAACTGAGCGATTATTTGCATGAATGAATGAGGTGCAGATTTAGCACAAAGTGCTCAGCTCTTGTTTAAGGATTGTTTAAGTAAATGCCATTTTTGTATTTGTATTCATGACAAATTTGTCTCAATCCAAAGACATTACCTTGATTTCAAGAAAATAATACTAGTCAAACATGTATAGTTGGTTTAATGAAAAACACACACACATGTGTGGTCCTTAATGTTTTGATTTTGTTACATAATTTCTAAAATAACTAAAATAACTCTAAAATAACTAAAAAGCCTTGCTAGTTGCCGAGGTTGTGAGTTGTTCCTCTTTGCATTTGATTCACAGCCCATTGAGCATTGCTGATTGTCGTTAACAACAGAATGACCAACGGAGACAAAATGACTCCGTTTTTTTTTTTTAATTTATGAAACTTTCTGTGACTTAAATTCAAAATTTAAATTTAATACATTAAATTAAAAATTAATATTAAAAAATCTGAAAATGTAACTCCAATTTTATACATAATCCCATAGGTGAATTTAAGAGAGGTGAGATTGGCCGAACATTGTCGAATAGTTTTAATCTTGCTACCTTTTCCAATTCTTCGAACCTCGATTATTTCATTCAGAGAACGAATTACAAACAAAAACGAGCAGTTTAGTTTCGTTTTGTTCGGCTCATTCCACAGTGATTCGACTCCATAGAACCGTGGGACAAAATTAGAAGGAGTTGTCCGTTCTTCATAAAATTTGGTATACTAGTTAATAATGGCCTGCTGAAGTGAAATCTCCATTTTGTTTTTCTTAAACTTTTGTAGTTTGGCAATATCTTAGACTTAAATTTGCAATTTTCGTCATTTTTGGAGAGCTATAGCACCAAGTGTGTTAGCGGGATTTTTCAGATTTTACATTTAACCCATTTTCGGCCGCTGGTCGATTTTTCGACCAGCCACTTTGAAGGAGAGTAGCTCTGCACTTAGACATTATATCTTTGAACTTTTGATGCATAAAATAGCTTTGGTCTTTTGGTAACCCCTCGAAATAATAATTTTTTTTAAAAAAGATAAATTTAGAGATGTTGGCGAAGGCACGAAAAAAAGCATTTTTTAGTCATATTTTGAATATTCTGAAAAATATATAACCTTTTCAAATTATTGATTTGTTATTGATTATTTATGAAGCCTAAAGACCAAATTACCACAATCAATTGATATCCATAAGATTATGAAAATATTTTTACCTCTCAGCACCGCGTACTTTTCAGTGGTCGAAAAATCGACCATTGGCCAGAAGTCGTCATGTATGTACATATGTAAGCCAACAATTGTTTGTTTTCATGCTTGATTATTATTGGACTAAAACTATATACATATATATTTGTTTTTATTTGAAATTCAATTTTTATTAATTTATAAAAAAAATTTGTTAAAAAAAAAATACAAAAAAAATCCAAAAATATTCTTGATTAAGGTCCTAAATGTAAGTCCTTAAAAGGAATTAAAAAAATATTGGCTATTCTGGTAGCGGCCGAAAATGGGTTAATCGGTAACGTCAACATTGATAATTGCAAAAAGGAACAGAGATTGTCTTACATCGCTTTGGTTTTGCAATAAAAATGATAATAATAGACGTATGTTTTGCATTTCTGCAGTTTTCTCAATATTTTATGCTGATTGCATACTTTTAGGGATACAAAAAATACATTTTGACGAAAAATAGGTGTTTGGACCACTTTTCAAATTGAATTATGTTCTGAGATCGGAAGATATCGGAGGATGTAATTACATTATCCGACAAAGAAAGAATGCTTCTTAAAATAAAAAAATCCAGGAACATACTTTCACATACTTTTTAGATATTTTCCTCTAAGTTTTGCCAATTTTCAGATTTTTAGTTTAGAAAAATATTTTGAATTAAAAGTAAAGTAAAAGACTAAGCTTTGCAAATTTTGAGAAAATATTAAAAGCGAAAATAGCCACATCATTTCTTAATCTATATTGAAAGGCTTAGCAACTTCCTGGTAACCACGTATTTTTTAAATTTTTTTGACTCAATAGTCTAAAAAACAGAAAATATGTGCTTACATTTTTTTGTGAAAAAAGTTTCAACTTTGAGCCGCCGTTGCACAGACCCTAATTAATTTTTTGCACAGATTTTTGGGGGTTTTCTTAGTTGGAGTTTTACCTTTCAAATGACATCAAAATCGTTAAATTCTGAGACTATAAATTTTTTGAATTTTGTCTATAGAACGAATCACTGTGCATTCCAACGATCGAAACCAAAACAGTTGAGACGCTCAAAGAACTTTTCGCGAACGCAAACAATACTCAGATTTGGTTGTGAGCCCTAAAACGAACCAAACAATTCAAAGCAAAGGAAAAAGGAAAACAAACCAAACGTAAAGTTAGTGCTCGCGTTACAACACCGAAAAATGAATTATTCGTTTAGTTCTCACTTGTTATGAAAAAAATACAACTGCAGTTATGCGTGGGTTTTATTGTAGTTAATAACAGTTTGCTCTGAGTGTACATTAAAATGCTCGTCATGTAAATAATGTTCGACCATAAAAGCGACTTTGACTTAATTTGCGTACTTCATTTCGCCAAAAACAGAGCAAAACTGAAATAACATAAAAATAAAAACGAAATTGAAGAAAAGCAACGAAAAACTGCTCCCAGCTGATGTGAGCAGTTGTCGAGGAAAGTGCACAGCCGCGTCAGTGGGCCACACAACAGTCACCGGGGACGCTCGCCAACACCAAATGACTAATGTGCTGTGTCAGTTTTTTCTCGTAACTGTAAACTTCTGAGCGGCCACTATGTCAAATGCACAGTTACCGCTGGGGCGTTTGGTTTGGACCATGCTCCATGCTCCGACTTTATTATTTTTGTTGTTGTCGAGCTGTTTTTCATGTCGATTGGAATGTTTAATTAATGAGAAAAACATCAGAGACAACAGTTGCGTTGCGGCGCTTCCACAGCACACATGGGAACAGTATAGTAAATTGAAAAAACGAATTTTTTTATTCTACACACGTACACACACACACACATACATACATCATGAAGAGCGTATGTGCCCTCTGACAGCTCTTGGCAGTGTTAAGTCAATATTGAACATTTGCGCTACCACTTTTGTATATCTTGGCTTCATAATTTGTGTGGCTGTGTGATGATGCAAGCAGTTGCCAAATAATCAGAATAATCGCAATTTTGCTGTTGCGACGAGTGTCCGCTTTGCGCTGGTGCTGCGGCGCACTGGGCGTATGAGTAACAATTGAATTCATCTCCGTTTTGTCGCTTGCTTACAGTCGCTAATTAGTTAATTAGTGAGACATGTGCTCACGGCTGAATAAATACAAATTCCTAGCAGTTTCAGGCGGCTTTGCGGGCATGGCTTTTATGATTTAATTAAAATAATCTTTGCTTGCTTTAAGCTACTAACGTTAAATTCAGGCCCGTGCGCAGAGTTCGTTTATGGGGGGGGTTTTGACATATGTGTATCATGTTAGGTTATGAAGTTAACCCTTTAATGTCAGAATTAAAGTGGGCGTGGTTAAAAATATTTTGAATATATTAGGTTATTGGTTGAGCCTTGAATATGAACTGATATCAATTTCAAACCTCTATCACTTCTGGTTTTACCGTTATGAAATGTTGCTTATAGGCAACATTGAGCCATGGTGGTACATTTTAAAACACAAACGAGTATTGATATTTTATGCTATTTTTATTCATTTTTGATACATTTCATGTGTGATATGAAACAAAACAATTTTTTTGTGGGTTACAACATAAATGTACCTTACATTTTGAACATGTTGATTTTGGAATTCCGGTTTGGCATAGTCTACACCTTCCTTTTGCTCCCCATTTAACCCAATGACCGGCTTGATCCATACGCATGGATTTTGGAGGTTCTGATATGTATGATCGTTTTGTTGACGTCGATGAGCTTTGTGATGAAACGGTTGAAGTGTTAGATGGTGAATCTGATTGCATGCTTGCCGACGGACGACCTCTTTTACGTGGGTTTACTGGCGTAATATCAGACGCGTGTAGAAGCTCGTTTGCTATCATCAATTGAAAATTTAACAATGACATATGTTTTGTTATTCCGTCTTGATTTTTTAGGTCTCTTCTACACAACAACCAGCTATTGACTACTGCTGTGCTGAGGCACCAGTATACTATACGCATATACCATTTCTTAGAACGGTGGTTGATTTTATACAACTCTAACAACATGTCAGCCAGGTCTACGCCTCCCATATGCTTGTTATAACACTCGACAATAGCAGGTCTAGGTATATTCATATACTTATTTTGTTTACCACACCAGCGTTTGCATTCTGACACTGGATTTTCAGCTATATAATTTGAGACTAGTTGAACACTCTTGTTGTCGTACCAGCGGCAGGCAACTAAATTATGGACTGCCTCAAATTTAAAATCATAAGATCCACGACCTTTTTTCATGAGCTCTTTTTCATTCATAAGGCAACAGTTTTTCATTCGGTTGCTTCGAATTGTTGCTGCTGCTAAAATGCCTCTTTCTTTTAGCGCACTCATCAGGCTTATGGAAGCGAACCAATTATCGAAAAACAATTTATAATTCTTGTTTTGTGGTACATTAGAAGTTAAGTGCAACACAATATCTGATGAGATCCCTAATCCAAAAGATTGACACGTTCCTTTTCCTACAAAGAGCGCAAAATCGTATACGATACCTGAAACCCCAGCTCTTGTGAACATTTTAAAACCCCACTTATTGGGCTTCATTGGAAGGTATTGTTTTAGACTGTGACGTCCTTTATATTTAATCATTTGTTCATCAATGCTCTGGTGTTCCTCCTGGTCTATTTTGTTGCATTTTTCTTTCATTTTTTCCAGTAATGGACGTATTTTATAAAGTTTGTCGTAAGAAGTTGATCCACGTTCCGGCTGTTGAGTATTATCATTTATGTGAAAAGCTTCTTTGATTTTCTCAAAGCGTACTCTTGATAAAGAATCTGCAACAGCTGATAATCTGAAGTTAGGCATCCAAGCCATTCGTAAATTTGGAACTTGTATTACGCCTAAATAAAGAAGTACGCCAAAGAATCGTCTGAAACTCACTGAAATATTGTATTGGTTCTTTGACTTCTCCACAAACTGTTTCTTCTTTCCAAGCAGTTTCGCAATCGGGTAGGCTCGTGCTCCTCCATCTCAAACTTTCCAGATTGATTTTCTCAAATCTTTCTGTGACGATGTTTTCTGTATCCACTTCATTATCAACTTCTTCATCAGCATGTACATCTTGTTCAAGAATTCTGGTGATCAACTTTATTTCAACGTTTTCTCCTCTTTCCCTTACCTGAACGGGATTTCAATAGACTCAATAGAACTAAAATGTAATGAAATGTCATAACACTTACCTCATCAATTGTTTCTTCAATGACTCTCTCAATATTGGAATCACATAACTCTTCTTCTTCTTCACCTTCTTCATCATCAGAATTATTCCAGTCGAAATTGATTATTTGGTTTATTTCTGATTCTGTGAGACCTTTTGGACGCATTTCTAACAAAAAAAAAGCAAAAACATGGAACAAAACAAAAAGCAAAAATTATAACCACTATGGACAGATGTTAACTATAAGCAACATTGTGTTCATGAAATTCCTGACATAACAACAAAAACTTTTTTTAAGTTTTGCAAACTTTATTTTATATTCTTACCTGTTATTTGTAATAAAATTCACTTTTTATAAAAAAAATTCTTGCGTGTTTAACTTTTATTTGAATTTTTGTTGACCAACTTTTCCCACTTTTTTTTCACACGCCTGATCGCCACTTCAACTAGCTCGCAAATGATCACTTGTAAAGATTTTAACAATGTGACTTCGTCAACCAATGCTCACACATATTAATTTCAGCTGAAAAATAACCGTTAGCAAAAATAACAAAAACAAAAGGAAGTATGACCGAAAATATACAATGTTGCCTTTAGGCAACATTTGACATCAAAGGGTTAATAAAAAATAATAAGAAACTTTTCTTATAAATGAAGACATTTTATTGTGTCTTGACTTGATATTCGGTTATTATATAGGGTTTTCCAACAAGAGGTGTTATTTTGGTATTCAAAGAAAAATGCAATTTTTTGAGATAAATGATCGGATGTTTATTTAATAATAAAGAAGAAGGTATGCCGTTAATAATGAAAAACAACATCAGCCAAATGGCCACCACGACCACGCTTACAGGACCATATCCTTTTCATGAAATTTTCCATAACCAAATCGCAAAGTGGCTGCCCTATGTCCTCGATAGCCTCACGAATTCTATCTTTGAGGTCTTGAATCGACGCTGGGCTGTTGGCGTACACCTTATTCACAAGATCTCGGTGGCCAATTGTGATCACCTCTTCCAGAGATAACACGGTCCGGAAACTTTTCCCGTAAAAGAGCAATGGTTTCGTTGCTCGTGTGGCACGTAGCGCCGTCTTGTTGAAAGTAAACGTTGTCCAGATCAATACCATCCAACTCCGACCATAAAAAATCATTAATCATCTCTCGATAGCGCAATCCATTCACCGTAACTGTTGATCCAACCTCATTTTCGAAAAAGTAAGGTCCAATGACCCCGCCGGACCATAAACCGCACCAAACAGTCACACGTTGAGGATGGAGAGGCTTCTCAACAATAACTCTTGGGTTTTCCGAGCCCCAGATGCGACAATTTTGCTTGTTGGCGTAGCCACCGAGGTGGAAATGGGCCTCATCAGTCAAGATGATTTTTCGATGGAATTCCGGATCATTTTCATGCATTTCAAGGACCCAATCAGCAAAGACACGACGTTCTTGATGATCGGTCGGCTTGAGTTCTTGTGTTAACTGAAATTTATAAGCCTTAAGACCCAAGTCTTTATGCAAAATACGGTGTAATGACATTTTTGGAATGCTCAATTCCAAAGAACGACGAGGAATCGACAAACCTGGGGTTTCTTCAACACTTTGGGCTACAGCAGCAATATTTTCAGTTGTTCTTGAGCGACGTGCACGGGTTTTATTCTTCACATCACTAACTTGTCCCAGCAGCTCGAATTTTTCCACCAATTTCTGTATTGCGGTCCGACAAGGTGCTTCACGACGACCCAAAAATGCTTTAGTTTTGCGAACTGTGACTGCAAGATTTTCACCATTTTTGTAGTGAATTTTAATAATTTCAATGCATTGTTGAAGCGTGTCTCGTTCCATTTTTAGTAATGGCGTAGTTTCTACTTGTCAAGTGTCAAAGAATAAAAGCTTCAAAAGTGACAGCTACCGAAATACCGGGGGATTCAAAATAACACCTCTTGTTGGAAAACCCTATATAATAAATTAACTCTGCGAGGTGTAGAAAAAAACTTCTCCAAAACTCTTTGCGGATCGACCTCGACATCGCGATGTATATTGAGCGAGGCTAATCCGTTCAGCCGATCTTCAGACATTGTTGACCTGAGGTAAGTCTTGAGGCGACGCAATGTTGAAAAGGAGCGTTCATTCGTCGCTGTCGTTACAGGCAGAACTGCCAAAATGCGAAGCATTTGATGAACATTTGGAAACGCATCTCCATTGCACACATCGAGTGCTTCAAGCGAATTTTTAACGTTCTTTCCGCCGATGCGTTGACGCCAAAGTTTGACTTCGTCTACCCAGATGTCACGGGAATCATCCCGCAAAATTGAAGAGTATGGTTCAAACAATTGAGCGCAGGATTCTTCTTGAGCTCAGATGCGCCTTCTATACATTTCATATTCTTTGGTTGTAGCGATACTATCGATGGTTGCATTCACAATGACACTGATAATAGGAGGTAAAAAAGGCGGGAAAATTCAAAAAAAACGTGCACAAGATCGAGAAAGTTGAGAATGTCGAAACAAAAATTGACCACAAAATATTTATTATCAAGTCGGTTTGACTTTCGTAGAATAAGGACTATTGCTAGTGGAAAATTATGTGGAAAAATTCTCGATGGGGGGGGTTAGAACCCCCAAAACCCCCCCCTGCGCACGGGCCTGGTTAAATTATGTTTCTACACTTAGACTCCCAACACATTGCTTACCACTGAACAATATGCGTTGAAATATTTCAAGTCTGAAATCAATAGGCCTTGTTAAGTCTTGTAATGGTACCACAAAATAACAACCAACACCCGGTCGTACTTGTGTAGTGGTGTCCGCTGCAAGTATTCAAGCAGCACAGGCACGAAAAGTGTGCGTTGTCATGTCATGCACATTGGATTATGTTACCATGTGCATGTGCACACTTAGAATAAGAAACCATGTTAATATTATAAGGAGAAATAGCATAACGAATGTAAAGGTTTCGGTGAGGGGAGCCTTCACCTAGTTTCAAATATGAAATCTGGTGTTTTTCTGAGTTCCAGCGTTCCTGCTTAATCGCCAAACATCTAAACAGGCCCAATAAAACACGTTTCTCTTTACGCTTGGTTGAGTCTGACTAATTATTTCTCATTTCATATTTGAATTCAATAGGCTCAATAAATCATGGTTTCCTCTACAAACTGTTAACGCTTTTGTTGACCCTGTCAGATTTTGATTAAAAATATTTATTTTTCAGTTTTTAAAAATTCGAAATTTAATGGGGCTTTTGTTGACCCTGTCAGATTTTGATTATAAATATTAATTTTTTTATTTTAAAAATATGTTTAATATGTTTAAATGTCAGATATTGATTAAAAATATTTATTTTTTTATTTTAAAAATAAATATTTTAAATATTAAATATTAAATATTTAAAATATTTATTTTTTTATGTTAAAAATAAATATTTTAAAAATAAATATTTTTAATCAAAATCTGACAATCTAATTAAAATAAAAAAATAAATATTTTTAATCAAAATCTGACAGGGTCAACAAAAGCCCCATTAAATTTCGAATTTTTTAAAACTGAAAAATACGTGTCGAATGATTTCTGATTTGGAGCACTTTCAACAAGTTTGATATCAATGGGCCCACTTAATCACGTTTCTTCAAACAACACCTTAAGAAGTAACACCAATCTAGGATTTTGCAAAAGCAGATTTTTTTGGTTTTTGAATTAAACCATAGCTTGGAGTCATAAAAACAATATCCAGTGGTTCCTATACTAAACAAAATTGTAACTGGTTCAGTATTGATTTTTGGCAAAGCTTCCCACACATTTTTCTCGAAAATGGATTACTCGAGAACTGTTACAAAAATCGATTTGAAATTTTTACAGTAGCACATTTGTTGGCTCTAAGGTGTTACGTAGCCGTTGTTATATATTTTTTTTATTATAAACAATCAATTGCAAACTTTTTGGCCACAAATCTATACTTTTTTTCAAAAGTGCACCATTTCTGCAAAAATGTATTTAGGGAAAAAACTCCTATGTACCACCATAGACAATAAACCAGTGGCGCACACAGGGGGACGGTTTGGGGGTTCAAACCACCTCCCCCAAACACAAAAATTGCTGCTACAAAATGTAGTTTCGGCTCAAAAGTTGTACGTAAAGCAAGCAATAAATGAAATCCTGTGTGCACCACTGAATAGAACAAAGATTATGAAATGTATTTGTGTTTTGTTCCAGGTCCTTTACTTTACTAGAAATCCGTCCACCCGTTTGCGAGTGAGGCGATTTCAAAGCATGACTCTTCCGCCGCCATTTTGAATATAAGTAATAAAAAACAAAGTTTTTTCCATACCTCAGATTACCTTTGAAAAAAATCATAATTTTTCTATAGTCGCGAAATAAATCGTTAAGTTAGTTTTTCCCCTTTGGCCACTGAATTTAAAACAATTCGGTCTTAGCAAAGGTTAATTTTTTTGAATAAACCTACAGTTCAAATTTCATGTTTGTAGCTTGAGTGATTTATGTTGAGCGATGATGAATCGGTCAATCTGTCAGTTAGGACAAACGACCAATCCGTCAAACAGGACTGCGAGCAAATTTTGATTGAAAATTATGAATAAAGCAACTGCGGCAGCGAGCGTAAATAAATTGAATAAATTTTATTGTTGTGGGCAAATGAAAATGCAAAAATTTATTATTGCGTTTAAATGTCAAAAGCGCATCGCATAATAAAACAAAATGAGACGTAATTACATATTCATATGTGTTGCCCGGAGGACAGCGAGAACAATTTCATAAAACCTAAATGAAAACAATAGATTCATACGAAAAAAGGAGAGTTTTTTTTTGGAATGGTCATTGTTGTGTTTTGTATGAAACCGCAAATTCAAATTAAAATTTTGCGGCTTAACGATGACCGCAATGCGGACAATGGAAACAACGACAATTCTTGCGACTGAGCGCACTTTAAGCCGTTTAATTGTGTCACGTGGCACTGTGTCGCTGTGTCCACTGTGAATGCGGCCACACAGGTGTCGGCTTTCACACTGAAACGACCAGCGGTGCCTAAACCAGTCATAATGTCACAACAACTTTTAAATTGGAGGTCATGTCACCTACACTGGCACAATTATGATATTACAATAACAAATTCCATGACATATATTTATAACGTTTGATATAATCAAACAGCACTGACGAGCTGCACAACGAAAATTAAATGTAAAAAATTCAAGTTTATGCAATTTTTAATTTTCAATGATTTAAAAAAAACCAACGCACTATGCAAATATTTAGTTGTTTTTGGTCGTCATTACTGTTGGCAATTCCACAGTGGGCAATAAAGAATGTCCAGCCGACTTTTTGTTGGTCGACTATTGCGCAGTTGTGTTATTTATTGTTGCTTTAGTTGTTTCACGAGCAAACATTCGCCGACTGGTTGGTCGCTGTGACCATCAACAACTACCAGAAAGCGACAGAAAGTTAAAAGGGGGAAAGGGAAGGACAGACTGCTAGGCTGTCGCAAACGGCAAGAAACAAAGCATTTTAGTGGCATTCTTGCAGCTAATTTTGCATGCAAAATCCTCTAATGAAGTTTTTGTGCTGCGTGCTTTGTGCGTGTTATGTGTATGTGTGTGTGTGTGTGTGGTTTGCGTCACATGGCCTGCGTGCGCGTCAACACTGGGGACATGACTTGGAATCCCAAACATGCCGTAAATTACAAACAAAAGCTACACACACACACATGAATGACGGCAGACCACACGAGAGCCAATGGGGTTCATTGATATTAACGCACACAAATAAACAACTACACCCAGCATACAAACAAACGTTGACTGATTTAGCGATTAGCCTGGGTGCAAAACGCGGGTAGATAGAAAAATACTTATTGACTATTGATTGGATTGGATTTTTAAGTTCATACTGAGTCAAAAATACATTCAAAGAGTTGGAGTTAAAGTTTTTGAAAGTGGCAGCCATGCAGTCACTGAGCTCCAGCAGGTCTTATTGCGATGGAATGAACTTCTATTTTTGGACATTTTCTTATGGATTTACCGACTAAATCTTTTGATGCTATGAAAGCACTTCTTAAGAATTGAAATCTGGCCATGGCAAGCCTAAGAAAACTATAAAGAATGTCTTCTGCGGGAAGGGGATTGGGTATTAAAACCTTCATTAGCCTATCATTAGTCAAAATTTTAAATCCCAACAGAAGGTCTTTTCGCCTTTAAATAATTAAAAAAATAATAATAATAAAATACTTTGTTTTGGCAAAACCGATTTATTTCATTCTGAAAAGTTCCCTTTCGAACTCAATACAGCAATTTCCATGGTCTAAAAGCATGTCTAATAGATAAGTGTTTTAGACCATCGCGCAGTGATTCGTTCCATAGACAAAATTCAAAAAAGGTATAGTCTCAGAATTTAACGATTTTGATGTCATTTGAAAGGTAAAACTTCAACTAAAAAAACCAAAAAAAATCTGTGCAAAAAGTTAATTAGTGTGTGTGCAAAAGTGGCTCGAAGTTAAAACTTTTTTCACAAAAAAATTTAAACACATATTTTCTGTTTTTTAGTCTATTGAGTAAAAACAAATTTTTTTAATATATGGTTGCCAAGAAGTTGCTAAAACTATTAATATAGATTAAGAAATAATGTGGCCATTTTCGCTTTTAATGTTTTTTCAAAATTTGCTAAGCTGAGGCTTTTACATCACTTTTAATTCAAAATATTTTTCTAAATTAAAAATCTGAAAATTGGCAAAACTTAGAGGAAAATATCTAAAAAGTATGTGAAAGTATGTTCCTGGATTTTTTTTAATTTTAAGCAGCATTCTTTCTTTGTCTGATAATGGAATTACATCCTCCGATATCTTCCGATCTCAGAAAATAACTCAATTTGAAAAGTGGTCTAAACACCTATTTTTCGACAACATTTATTTTTTCATCCCTAAAAGTATGCAATCAGCATGAAAAATTGAGAAAACTGCAAAAAAGCAAAACATACGTCTATTATTATCGTTTTTATTGCAAAAACAGAGGGTCCTAAGACAATTTCTGCTACTCTTTGCAATTATCAATGTTGACGTTACCGATTAAATGTAAAATATGAAGAATCTGGCCAACACACTCGTTGCTATAGCTCACCAAAAATGACGAAAATTGCAAATTTAAGTCTCAGACATTGCCAAACTAAAAAAATTTAAGAAAAACAAAATATAGATTTCAATTCAGCAGACCATGATTAACTAGTATACCAAACACTCGCTTTGTTTGTCCAATTCTTTTCGGGTCACAATACCGGCAGCGTTCCATAGATATCCTTCAATGGGAGTCATCATTTTATGAGCATCCGGTGAACTCAATGAGCTATCGTATTGAGATTTGTATCAGTATTCAAATCGAATTGGCCCTCATGAGGCGAGTGCCAAAGGGCTCAACAGTCGATTCTATCTTACCACGAAAGTACAATGATTTTTCAAGCCATCCTGTCAGTATTCATGAGCAGGCAAGATGTCAGCCATACGTAGGATTAAGTCAGCTGGCTACCCATGTCGGCCACGCATAGATCCTGTTGGATCCCAGTTAGAGATCTTTAGTATTGCGAATCGACGTAGAAGAGATTTATGAGAATGTGGACGGTCCTACCAAAGTTCAGCTGGGACTTAATGTTGTGCTGACGTTAAGGGATCTCATCTAACGCCGAACACAACGAGACCTTTAAGTGAGTAAAGCTAAGGTCCCACGATTGTCGCAAATGCGCCGATCATAGCCCGATCTGGTCGGGCATTGACTACGCAAAAATTGTCAATTGAGCAAAACGTTTTTTATTTGGATCACACGATTGCCCCAATTTCGACAAATTTTGTCGGCTCAACCTAGCGAACAGAAATATCGCACCGGACGATTTCATAGGTAGGTCACACGATTGCCCGAATCGAAAAAAAAAATTTAAATCAATTCTCAAAATTGTCGGCCCCTATGGTTGGTGCTCGAGTTGCCGACAAAATTCGGCTCAATTTTTAATTTTTTGTCTGGCTTCAACTGTTCACACGATTGGCGCTACAGTACCGATTTCGTTCGGCGGAACAGGAGGCAGATCGAATATTTTTGACATTTGCGCCGAAACCGATTCGAGTTCACACGATTGGCATTTGGTTTTTTTTTTAATTCGTAAAATTTCTACGCATTGCGGCAATCGTGGGACCTTACCTTAGGGCGCAGTCTTGAGATAGCCAAACAGAAGCAAAGAGTTTGTTCCAAGGTTTTCCTGGCAACATTTTCTTTGCACTTTGTGCATTCATCCTAATGGGCAATGCTGTAGAAAATCTGCACTGTACTTATGACTTTTCTTTAATTTCTGTTAATTTCGTCTGCTATTTATTTCGTTCCTTGTCTTTCTTGAGAATTACATTTGAGATTTAAACGACACATTGCAACTTCAATCGAAAATATTATATAATGACCAGAAGCCCGTCAAGTCAAGGCTGACCTGAATTCAAAGTTGCTGTTGCTGAAATTTTGAACTGGGTATACTCGCACACCCATACACACACACTTATACATATAAACGCATTACATGTATGAAATTGTGCGCGTGGGTTGGTTATGTTGTCTGAGTAATCGGTTAAAATGACTTGAAAGAATGTAATCAAAATAAAGAAATGACACAAGCCAGCTGGGATTTCTCACTTAACTAACACAATTGTGCGCTGCACGCTGCATACTAAATACACACAATACTTCATATAGCTATGTATGTATGTACATCTGCCAGTACAGAGGAATCTGTTGCATATGTATGTGTGTTCGCAATGAAGTTCGCGGCATTTACAAGCTACGGCTTATTCATTATATTAGCTTAAGTAATTTCGGTCTCCGCTTTGTTTCAATTTTTAGCCATTGTGCACACAATTTCAATGGAATTTTGCGCTTGTATTCGTATTGAATCTGCTTTGGGGTGCAAGACTTTGGCTGTTGTCTGGCTTTTGTATAGTTGCCACGGGCCAAAAGCAACAACGTTGGCGTATTGCGAAAATTTTACTTTATTTCAAAGTCTTAATTTGTGTGCCGTCTAAGAATGTCGAAAATGTTAAGTGACTGCATTTCTTTGACTGGCTGCCGGTTTGTTGTGCTCCTGTGCCTGTCGGGCTATCTGCCTGGCTGTTTAATTCCGCTAATGCAGCACTCAGCCCAAGTGCCAATAATAGCCAACAGATTACGAAGAGGCTCAATGGATTCGCCGAAGGGTGCGCTCGCAGCGTCAAAAGGTGTTTGGCTTGTTTACAGCGTTGACGTTCTCTGTCTGCGCATTGATCCTTGGCTGCACGGAGGAAAAGTGCTAATGAGTGATTTATAGTTAAGCATGGCTGTAGGCGCTGAGTGGCATTCCCTGGCAAATGTTTATCAATTGTTCGAGTTGCCTTTGGACTTTGAGTTAATTTATTTAAGCTTTGATATTTCGACTTACAGATTGATTTGATTTCGTTGCGCGAGAAGAAACAATACAAAGTTCATAAAAGAAAATAATGAAAGACGTAAGAAGAAATTCTGGGAATTCTGGCCAAGAGGAATTTGCATTTGTAATTTTTGTAATGTGAGCTTTTCTATAAGATTTCGAACGATTCTAGTGGCGCAGGCAAAGCTTCGACAACAGGTTTAGGATCCTTTGGGCTCTACAAACCTAAACCAACTTGGCTGCGATCCTGATAAATGCGCACAAATAAGCTATTATATTTGTTTGGTGAGATTTTTTCGTAGCATACTTTTAAGTGCAGCAACGTATTCACATGTAAATTAAAATAAGACAAGTTTATTGTTCGTAAAATACTTGAAGGGTGTCTGGTGGCGAAAGCGGAGCAAAATATGGATTCCTTTTAGACGCTTTCAGTAAACGAATTCATTTTTGTTGTATTTGACTGGCTCATTCTTCAAGTTGACATTCCTCGGGTATAATTTTCCAATCGGTGGCATGGTAGCCATAAGAATTTTTAATCACCCAGTGCGTTGAAAGGGCGGGTCAAACACCCTTTGGAGTGTTTGAAATGAAAAAAATGTAAATGTGTTGCATTGAGTGAAGCGGCAGTAAAGCATTGGCCCGAGTAAGCAAAAATATTTATACGTCAACTGTTCGAAAAACAACCTTTTTTGTGCTTAATAATACCGTGCGACAGTATTTTTCACACCGGAAAAAATCCATATGTGCGTGAAACTAGAGACCAAATATAGTAATACTGCGTACTCAGTTTTTCATTTCTACATCCTTTGTCCTTTTAAAAGGACTTCAAAATTTTGAAGGAGATAAAAATTAAAAAAATATAAAAAATACTTAACCTCGTTAGAATATGGCGATATGTATATCAAATGAAAGAGGAAAAGCTCAAGAATTTAAATAAAATTGATTTTTTACCTATTTGCAAAAAATTGATATGAAAAAGGTCCTTTGAAAATTTTAATCCTTTATATCCTTGAAAATTCACATAGAATTTTCTTGAAAAGTAACTATGTTAAAACCCAAAATCTCCTTGATCACGTGCCAAAATTTCATTACTCTAACTTTATTGGTTCGAAAGTTATTAAAAAAAATTCTAATTTATTTGAGTATCAGTATTTTAAATAATAAATAGATACAAAATTAATGAAGCGATAATAATGAAATTTTGACACGTGATCAAGGAGATTTTGTGTTTTAACATACTTACTTTTCAAGAAAAATCTATATAAATTTTCAAGGATATAAAGGATTACAATTTTCAAAGGACCTTTTTCATATCCATTTTTTAATAAATAGATAAAAATCAATTTTATTTAAATTTTTAAGCTTTTCCTCTTTCATTTGATATACATATCGCCATATTCTAACGAGGTTAAGTATTTTTTATATTTTTTTATTTTTTATCCCCTTCAAAATTTTTAAGTCCTTTTAAAAGGACAAAGGATGCAGAAATGAAAAACTCAGTACGCAGTATTACTATGTTTCACGCCCATATGGATTTTTTCCGGTTTGAAAATTTTTTTAAATTTTTGTCGCACGGTGTAATAGGTCACATCATGAAGAATTATTTTATTTGACTAAGTTCGGGTCAGTGCACGGAAAATGTCTAAATAAAAAATACAAAAAGGAAAAGCCAAATCGATTAATTTGTTGAGAACGTTAGCTAAGAAAAAGACTTTTCGAGAAGCATTGATGTAAAGTTTGGTTTGGCACAGATAACCGTTCGATACTCTAAGCAAGAATCGAGGCACTTGGAGTTGAGGTATCGAAATGGAATTTTTTGAAAATTTTTCAAGACTTTAAACATTAAACATATTACGGAGAAAATGATAATTTTCAATTTTCCAAAAATTAGTCACCACCAAACCTTCTTAAGGCCGATCAAATAATAATCCACTTGCATAATGCCACATAAGTCTGTGTATGTGTGTGTGTAATTTGTCTTCAAATTAATTCAATTAGCTGAAAGTGCTGAATTATTGCGCAGCGAAGTATTGGGAGCACTTGAAGTGGTACCTTTAGTGGCAATTAACTCAAATACTAAAATTTCATTATGTCGTGCAAGCACTTTGCCTACATCCTAACGACTAAATGCATACATATTGCGTCTAATGAATTATACACACACACACACACACTCTTCAATTAGCGCAAATTATGCGCTTTAGCTTCTCAGTACACACACACACACACACATCGCTAATTAAACAGCCCTCCAGCCACTCCCACCAAATTAGTTCGGCATTCTTTTGGCATAATTATAATTGTTATTCAATTTACAATCAACAACAGTTGTCGCCAACATTCAGCAGCAAGCAAACACCCCACCAAGCAAACCAATACATGCAAAACATCTGACACACACACTCACACACATTAATTGTTGTGTTCACAATTTAGAGGCGGCTGCAAAGTTGTATACAATGTTGCTGCGGCAGCGTGTGAGCAACAGAAGCTGTATCGAGTTGATGTTGCTGTTTTTGGCAGAGAGAGCAGCGCATAACTGATGACTTAATTTGTCGGTTCGATTCGATTTGCTCGGCACTGTCCAGCAGGCCATGCCTGCAAGACATCATCAAGGATTCATGCATGGCGGTCATAGGTGACGTGTTCATGCAAGTGTTCAGTTTCTCATCGATTAAGTAAAAGCGACATTGATGTGCGGAGATCACTGGTGAGACTATGCATGACAAAGTCATCATCTGTGTTGTATGACAATGCTCACTTAAACTTGCAAATTTCGTCATTTTTGGAAAGCCATAGCAGCAAGTGTGTTGGCTAGATTTTTCAGATTTTACATTTAATCGGTAACGTCAACATTGATAATTCCAAAGAGTAACAGAAATTATCTTACGACCCTTTAGTTTTGCAATAAAAACGATAATAATAGACGTATGTTTTGCTTTTTTGCAGTTTTCTCAATATTTTATGCTGATTGCATACTTTTAGGGATAAATAAAATACATTTTGACGAAAAATAGGTGTTGGACCACTTTTCAAATTGAATTATTTTCTGAGATCGGAAGATATCGGAGGATGTAATTACATTATCCGACAAAGAAAGAATGCTTCTTAAAATAAAAAAAATCCAGGAACATACTTTCACATACTTTTTAGATATTTTCCTCTAAGTTTTGCCAATTTTCAGATTTTTAATGTAGAAAAATATTTTGAATTAAAATTGAAGTACCACATGGTACACCAATGGCCACATCATTTCTTAATCTATGTTGAAAGTTTTAGCAACTTCTTGGTAACCATTTATTTTTAAAATTTTTTTTACTCAATAGACTAAAAAACAGAAAATATGTGTTTACATTTTTTTGAGAAAAAAGCTTCAACTTTGAGCCGCTTTTGAACAGAAACTAATCAATTTTTTGCGAAAATTTTTTGGGGTTTTCTTAGTTGGAGTTTTACCTTTCAAATGACATCAAAATCGTTAAATTCTAAGACTATAAATTTTTTGAATTTTGTCTATGGAACGAATCACTGTGCATTGGTACAAAAATGAGCATCGAACAAAGAGTCAAATATAAATTTTTGTTTTAAACTTGGTCAAACTTTGATTCACACATTTCAATTGATGAACCAAGTTCATGGTGATGATTGTTTATCCCAGTAGTGCAGTGGCGTACACAGAATTTCATTTTGGTGGTTTTTTCGTACATCTTTTGAGCCCAAAGCCATTTTAAACCATATTTTGTACCAACAATTTTTGTATTTAGGGAATTTGAACCCTTAACACTTCTCCTGTGTGCGCCACTGCGTGGTAGAGTTCATGAGTTCTGTACGCCAGATTTAAAAAACGTTCTTGAGAGCATAAATGTTGGCCAAATGAATCCAGCTATCACCGCAGATTCCGTCAAAATTGTGCATGGTTCATCAAAGATCAGCCAAAAGCTTCATTTCAAAAGCTTCTCAATAACATAAATTTGACTATCAAAAAGTGATTTGTTCTGCCCAAGTTGACTGACGCCATCTCATCGATCGACACTTGTGACTGATTTTTTAACTAAAAAATCGCATTTAACCAACAAAACCAACAATAAAAACCAATGGTGCTTTCTCCTCCATTTTGGGCCTTGCTGTTGTGCAGAAGAATGAGGAATGAATTGTGAATAGTAGGGAAGATTAGATTTTGTCTTCTATATAAACATTATATACTATTGACTACACTTCAACGAGGAATCACCGCTGACATTGTCACCGACGAAAATTTGGCCTGCTGGGTGATGCCGCCAACAAGCTGCACAATTATCGCAGGACACACACACACACACACACACAAGCATTGCGATGGCCAGGCTGTGTGTACTGCCACGTACCGGCACTGGCACACATATATTTTTGTTTTGTTTGGATTTGTATATACAAAGGTGGATGGGCGTGCGTGTGTGCTGCATTTGTTCTGTATTGACAGTTGTAATTAATGGTTCAACAAGATTTTGGCTGTGTTATTGCGGGTCGAGCCAATTACTCCAAGCGCGCAATTTGCATTGATTGATTAAATGAAGGACTATCAGGCACAGGCAGGTATGTATGTACATACTCGTACATACATACGTGCGAATGTCACACGTGGATCATGTAACATCAAGAATTGTAATTCCGCTTGGATTCTGCAGAGCCGCGTCGACTGAAATGGTTTGCGTGATTGGAGGGAAGACAAGTTAAATGGAAAGATTTACACTTGGTTTCATGTTGGCAGACACATTGCAGAGCTGATGCACGGTAACTACGAGTACTTCGCACTGATTAAAGTTGGGAAAACAATAAGCTTTATTGGTTCAATTACTGACGTGGATAAACACCGCTGCGGTTCAGTGGTTGGAACGTTGGAAGATCGAAGTCGAATGCCGACTAAATCAACATTAGATGAAGAGTTCTTTGGGTGGCTGCCCTCTTAGCAGTAATTGTAAAGAATGTTTTTTTTTTTGGAAATTTATTGGATTTAATTTAAACATACCACCGTGCGACAGCCAATTTTACACACAAAAAAAATATACTAGTAAAACTAGGCCAAATATATTAAAACAGCGCTTTTAATTATTCACTCTAAAGTCCGATTTTTTTAAAAAAACACTGAAATTTCAGAAAAATTTTCAGAATCTGTAGGAATTAAAAGAACATGAAATTTCAATGACATGAATATTGAAAAAATTTTGAAAATTGAGCGCAATGTCGAACATCAATGTGGGTATAAATTGAAAGAAAAAATTCCCAAGACTTACAAAAAATTAATTTTTTAGTGCGCAAGGACTAAAGTCCTTGAGTATCCTTGAAAGCTTTCAATAGTTTTTTTTAAACATGTTTCAAGGACTTTTATGTACACTACCACATACTCGAATTTCGTCCTTCTGTCTTTATTAGTTTAGGATTTATTCATTGAAACATTCATATTTCATAAAATATTGCTGCAAGAAAAACGATTATGGAATCTTAATGCAACAAGATGAATCAAATATTATTTGGTATTGTCCACAAGTTGGCCATGCTGACGTAAATGCGGACTTTTAATGTGGCGAATTAAGTTTAATTGCCCATCAAAATATGATTCACTGACGTGCGACGTAGCTTAGAGCCGCCAACATTATCGATCGCCACTTCAACTCAAAATCATTAGTTTTCCGTGCAGTTTTTAATGTTCCAATAAAAGTTGGACAAAGTTTGCAAGTAAAGTCTTGTCTGTGCATTGAAATTGAAGCAAAGTGCGGCGACTTTAAGTCTTTCGCATTATTGCATAATTATGCAGTGAAAAATAAGTATTTGCACAAAGAATTTTTAGAAAAAATTCAATTAGAGAAATTACATTGATACAAGTTCAATTAAGTTCGCAGAAATGCTTACATGTGTGTGTATATATGTGTGGGTGTGTGTGTGTGGGGCTGCATTTTGCATTTTCGTAAACTTTAAACAGCCCTAAAACGCCGAGCAAACAGTCTTGTGGCTTACTTCGAATGGAACTGCGAATGTTTTACAAACTTGCTGAAAGTACGAAAATAAGAAGCAGTCGCGCACGTTGGATGCTTTGCGGATGGGGCGAAGCAACAATGCTGAATTTGGAAGTGGCAAAAGTGCCAGTTGGCGCTGCTTTAAAGTGGTTCACAGAAGGAGAAAGAGAGAAAAGTGGAAAGCATTGCAGCATAACGAACAAATGGCAGACAACTGAGGTGCGGTGCGAATTGAGGAAGTTGGTTGCGTGGGAATTGGTGTTTGGTTGCTTAACCTTTTGCACTCGACGCGTGACAGACGGACGGCTGAAAGCGAGAGGAATTCTGAATGTGTCGCAACTGTTGCAGCTGCTTAAACCTTTAAGTGGCACGCATTTCAAGCTGCAAAGAGCAACAAAAACAAAAATCACCCCAGCAGTCATTCGTGGCTGCGTGTTGGTATGTGTGCGCGCGTGGCAGAATGCGGCTGCATGAAGTGAAGTGACGTTCAGGTACTGCTTGCGCCAGCCGCATACCGCCACGCGCTCATGGAAATGGATGGCAACACGTCTACGTGACTGCGCTGCCAATGAAACGAAATGCGCCTTCAAAGCCACGCGAGCTGCGCCCCGTGCGAGCAGCCGACATTTGTACCGGTGCACAGTGATTCGACTCCATACAACCGCGGGACAAAATTAGAAGGAGTAGTCCGTTCTTCATAAAAATTGGTATACTAGTTAATCATGGTCTGCTGAATTGAAATCTCCATTTTGTTTTTCTTAAACTTTTGTAGTTTGGCAATGTCTGAGACTTAAATTTGCAATTTTCGTCATTTTTGGAGAGCTATAGCATCAAATATGTTGGCTAGATTTTTCAGATTTTACATTTAATCGGTAACGTCAACATTGATAATTGCAAAAAGTAACAGAAATTGTCTTAGGACCCTTTAGTTTTGCAATAAAAACGATAATAATAGATCTATGTTTTGCTTTTTTGCAGTTTTCTCAATTTTACATGCTGATTGCATACTTTTAGGGATGAAAAAAAGAAATTTTGTAGAAAAATAGGTGTTTAGACCACTTTTCAAATATAATTATTTTCAGAGATCGGAAGTTATCGGATGATATGTTTACACTATTCGATAAAAAAAGGAATGCTTCTTAAAATAAAAAAAAATCCAGGAACACTTGCACATACTTTATAGATTTTTTCCTATAAGTTTTGCCAATTTTCAGATTTTTAATTTAGAAAAATATTTTCAAATAAAAGTGATATAAAAGCCACAGCTTTGCAAATTTTGAGAAAAAATTAAAAGCGAAAATGGCCACATCATTTTGTAATCTATATTGAAAGTTTTAGCAACTTCTTGGTAGCCATGTATTTTAAAAATTTTTTTTACTCAATAGACTAAAAAACAGAAAATATGTGTTTACATTTTTTTGTGAAAAAAGGTTTAACTTTGAGCCGCTTTCGCACACACACTAATTAATTTTTTGCACAGATTTTTTGGGTTTTTTTAGTTGGAGTTTTACCTTTCAAATGAC
The DNA here is from genome assembly GCA_964056695.1 of Melieria picta. Taxonomy (NCBI): domain Eukaryota; kingdom Metazoa; phylum Arthropoda; class Insecta; order Diptera; family Ulidiidae; genus Melieria; species Melieria picta. Next base: position 121,995,515 of record OZ057398.1, read on the forward strand.
ATCAAAATCATTAAATTCTGAGACTATAAATTTTTGGAATTTTGTCTATGAAACGAATCACTGTGCGGTGTGGCGTTAACTTTGACTCTGGCGGCATTTAAAAAGCCGCGCACATGCAATGCGGCAATAAGAAGCCGCTCATTGGCGCAAATGCCGCGACCACTTATCGGCGCGCAGTTGCTTGGCCATCAATGACACATGCAATGCGGCAACTTGCCGTTGCTGTCGATATCGCCATTTGCTTCGTTGCGTCCGTGTTGAGGCTGGCACGCGCCACGCGGCTAATTGCTGATTATGTTTGCAGATTCTGTGCTAAGCGGCGGTGCGTCAGCGTGTCGCTGCCACTAATTTGGCTCAACGCGGACCTGAACTGCAACGCGAACCCGAGTTTGCAACGGAAATGCATGTCCGGCGGCCGTATGCTAATGGAGCTGCCGCACGCTACGCGCGGCTTGGCTGTTAGCCAGTGCAAAGTGTGCACCAACAAAACGGTGTTGCATGCAACCGCGAAATATTTTCTGTTGCATGCAAATGCGTTGACCAGCTGCCCGGCGAGCTGATCGATAAAACTTCACGGCTCGTTGCGGTGCAAGTGCTTTGAAAGGGGGAGGGGGGCGATGAAAAAACGCGCTGCTGGTTATTGAATGTTGTAGAATTTTGCCACCAAATCTGCTTGATGTCAATTGCTGTGCATGGTCGACGCTGAATCAGCAGTCAGTCGTCGTTAACGTCGTCATCGGCATCGGCCCCAGTTCGACACTTGTACGAGTAATTTGATTGCCACAACGCAACGGCCCACGTCCGCACCCACAGCCACAACTAGTGCCGACAGTGGCCGTGCAGCAGCTGCCACGCAGCGTGCGGTTATTTTGCTCCGTCATTGTTGTTGGCCGCTGCACGCCGTACGCGCTGCAGGCGCAGCACTTTCTCATAAATCGCTGACAGAATTTTGTTTACTTGCCGCAAACTGCGAGCCCGCACCCACTTACATGGCCATTCCGACAGTGTGTTCTCTTATTTATTTGCGCTGCATGGCATCTGGCGAGCCAAAGGCATTTATTATTGTCTCCTTGATGGCGTCTGAATGTGGGGCACTTTGCTCTTAAGCTTGTTTCATCACTCAATTGCGATTTGGTTGAGAGTGTTTTGCAAGAATTTAATAAACCAACGAATGAAGCCTTCGGTTTGCGAAAGAAGTGCCAAGAAAATATGAACGTAGCATATTGAAGAGTAATACAATTTTAATGATAATTTCGGAATTATTTTTAGATATTGTGGGAGGCTACGCGAGAAATGACGGAGATTCTAGAAATTATATTCTTTTTATCAATCACTTTGCGAGAAAATCAAATTAATCAACTCAATAGTTGATTAGTTGATTTAGTTGAGCCGCGTAGGAGGGACTAACAAAAGTTCGCGTACTTAGTTGGCAACAAGGAATATATTTTTGATTGAAACAAAAAGCCTCTAAAGGAAATTCAAATTTAACTAATTAAGGTCAATGTTGAGACATTCTATAAATTTAGATTTAGGAAGCGCAAAATCGAGGTCCACGGACACAAACAGTCCATTGAGCACGACCAAAGCTCTGGAAAGAGGAGCATTCTGCGCTCGCCCTCACGAAGCTAATATAAAACGGCACAGGGCTCAACAAAGAAAGAATGCTTCTCACAATACACAAAAATCCAGGAGCATATTTTGGCATACTTTTTAGATATTTTCCTCTAACTTTTGCCAAATTGAGGTTTTTAATTTTGAAAAATATTTTAAATTAAATTTAGAGTAAAAACCGAAAATGCCCACATCAATCCTTAATCCCTATTGAAAGTTTTAGTAACTTCTTCCTAACCATGTATTTTGATGATTTTTTTTACTCAATAGACTAAAAAAAATGAAATGCGCCTAAATTTGTTTGTGAAAAAAGCTTCGACTTGGGGCAGCTTTTGCACACACACTTATTAGTTTTTTGCACAGATTTTGTGGGGTTTTCTTAATTGGAGTTTTACCTTTCAAATGACAACAACATCGTTAAATTCTGAGACTAAATTTTTTGAATTTTGTCTATGGAACGAATCACTGTGGACTGTATCGCTTATATCCCTTAATCCCTTCCGGAAATTTGTGCGATATATAGACAATTACGATTTTTTATTTGACAGAGAACGCGCTTTTTATGAAACTGTTTTCTTATTTTTATTAATTAGCTCTTTTGTATCATTTTGTTTAAATATATAAATCATAATAGCCGTGGTTACACAATATGAATGAGTTTTGTAAGCTCCTCTTTGCAAGAGTTTGAAAAACCAGCTTCTGCGAAGGAGTTTTTCAATAAGTAATACGTTTTTAATTTTTTGTTGTTATAATTTAAGTTTTCTTTCTATAAAATCAATGAATTCTACATAAAACTTAAAAAATACGAAACAAAAATTTTATGAATTTTTAATCCTTTAAGGACCAATGTAGGATATATCTATCATACGAAATTGGCTGAGCTGTAATTCTTAACTTAAACAACAATTGTTGAATTTTTACTCCTTTGAGGACCAATGTACGATATATCGCAATTCATTTACCTGTAATTCTTAACTGATATGATATTTTGATATTTTCTTGAAATTTATTGCTAAAATGTTCAAAAAGAGTCAGAGTTTTGAAGGAAAACTTTGTATCTCAAGAAATGTGCAAATTGACCAGAAATGGTCAGCAAATTGACCTGAAATCAATACCATGGGATCCTTCAATTTTAGTGGAAATTATGTTGAAAATAAGAAAAATTATGAAGATAAGCATTGAAATTTAAAGTTTTTGTCTCAAACTAGGCGAACTCTTGTGATTCTTTTCATATCAAATGCAGATTTCGACTTGTAAACTTTGATTGGCCTTCTTCGACATTCGACTCGAAAGAGGCACAGTGATCCTGCAGTAACAACAAATCAAAAGTAGTAAAAAAGTTCAAATGAGTTGGACGGCATTTCTCTTTTCCTTTAAACATTTTTTCATTGTGCAATCTTGACTCCTTGAACTAGAAGTTTAGCTTCTAGAAGTTTCTAGTTCTAGAAGTTTAGTTTATAGTTCTTAAGAAAACATGAATATGTTATAACCAGGGAAAGGATTTTGTGGAAATTGCCTTTTTTGTTTGCTGCTAGATAAAGCATTTCTGATTGAAAATGAGCACGAATTAGGTCCTCCTGATTAGAAATATATCACTTTTATTTTGCCTTTTTTTGCCTTAAAAAGGCATTTTGCCTTTTTCACCCATAAATGCCTTTTTTGTGTGCCTATTTTACCTATAAATGCCACAAAATGCCTTTTGCAAGATTTGTCGAGGGCCTTTTTATTTTTTCTTTCGTTTTTAATATTTTCCCCCTTTTGTTTCGCAAAAATACCTTGAAACTAAAAAAAATTAAGTGGCAACATTGCAATTTCGTTAACTTATCGATGTTTTTACATTGATTTGATCATTCTTAAGCCGTTATTTTTTGTTGTGCAGTGGAAAATTTAAAGAAAAAAAACATGCCAAAAATAAAAAAGTTCGGTAGCGCAAAAATTTTATTTATTTGTTTGTGATACAAGTACGGCTTTTATGCTTTTACATGAGAAGTTAAAATATGAATTTAAAATATGTGCCTACATTTCAATTAAAATATCTTAGTTTTAGTTTTTAAATTATCTTTGAAAACCTTGATGTTTCTTTTTTTTTACAAAAAGCGAGGTATAAATATTGTATGTTGCATACGTCAGATGAAATAAAATTATTAAAAAATACATACCGTTTCCCCTTTTTTTAGATTTTCTAGTATTTTTTTCTTATTTTTAAATGCCTGTTTTTGCCTTTTTTAACAGTTTTTAATGCCCTATTTTGCCTTTTTAGGCAGTTTTTAGTGCCTTTTTCTGCCTTTTTGGCAGTTTTTAGTGCCTTTCCGTGCCTTTTTTGCTATTTTATTTTGCCTTTTTTATAGGTTTTTAGGTCCTCAAAATCCTTTCCCTGGTTATAACTTATAAGTCGTTATTTGATAATTTAATTAATTGACTGGGCTCACATTGAATTGAATGTGTTTATGTTGATTGATTCCACAAATAATTGTTGCTAAACGACATTCAGAACTTTATCGTTAAAGCCAATATTTGAGTTGGCCTTGACTAACCCTGCTTCCAAAGCGAATATTTCCAAATCGAAAAAAGCATTTACAGTCGATTTAGGCCATAAAATTCGTTGATGGATCTGACAGTAGCACAAATACTTAGAAGTTTTCAACACAATAGTCAAACAAAAACTATTTTCAAGCAAAACTTAGTGTTGGTTTTCATGTATCTTGCATACATGAAAAGTTTCCAATTTTCGCTTTCGTCAAATTCGCATCTCGAAGCTCGAGTTTAATGTAAAATTCCTTGAATAAAATCCAACAATACCGCCGAGAGATAATGCAAATTAGCTGGTAATTTTCACATTCGTGCGCGAATTGACTAAAGTTGAGAGCGCACGTGCACGTTTTCCGCTGCTGCCAACCCAACAAAATGAAAAATAAAGACGGCATTTTTGCTTCATCTGAGTAATTTGCATAAATTTAGTGTCGTTTGTGAGCGCACTGAGCACCCGTCGCCTGCGCAGTGTTATGGCGCATTTTGTCAGCGCCTTTGCGAAGTTGCATTCGCCAGCAGCTCGTCTCGCATGCAATAACCATAAAGTTTTAACTGCAATTGCTTTTTGCTGCAACGGCCGCAGCCGTCAACCTTGCTGCTGCTTTAGTGGCTGTGGCGAATGCGTTTGCAAGGCTTTTCGAGTGCCGTTATGCGTCCGTACTTCACGGCGAGGTGTCGATGACGGCGATAGTGTGGCTGGCACGTTTGCTGTTGTTGGTGTGGGTGTTGTTGGTGTGGGCGTTCGCCGCTTTTCACTTCCGCTGCAGCTGTTTTTGCCGCCATCTCTCAGCCGGTTGGCCGTTTTTGCTGGCTCGGCTGGGCGGCGCTGAAAGTTTGGCTGCAATCAAAATAAACCACATTAATAAAATTGGATTATCACGCACAGCCGCGTGGGGCTGCTGAATTGGGCAATAAATTGCGAGACAAACCACAGCGCCACACAGCAGACACACGCTCGGCTGCGGTTGTTTACCGGGGCTTATGTGGCAGCTTACGGCAGCGAAGCACCAAAATGTGTGCAGCAATGTGTGAAATTGTCTCAGTAACCGTTCGAGCTGCTTTCAAATATTTCGGGCTATTTTCCACAAATTTATTTCCTACATAGACTTAATAAAATGCATGCGAGTAAATTTTGCTAACGAGTTGCTGCAAGAATTATGGACCAATTTTGTGTGTGCTTGATATTGATTTAGGACATTGGAAGGTGGCTTAATGGCGACTTTCAAGTTTGTGTTCTTGAAGTTTTTTTTAAACAACGAGCACATCTTTTCTTTACTATTCCGTAAGCGCGTAAAAATCAAGCAAGTCCCAAAAAAGTTCCAACTAATTCGGCTTTGTTTTGCTTCACTAAATCGCTGTCCTTCAGACTCGTGCAAATTAAATAGTGTCCATGTGTCATTGTCGTTGTCGTTGTGTCTGCGTAAATATTTAGCTGGCCATTTCATAAGCGTCCTTGAACTGCACAAAAGCCTTGTCAAGTTCACTTTTGTAAACGAAAACAGCACAGAAATAAACCAGCAAACCACAAATAAAACAAATTCTTACAAATTTTTCCCTTATTACTCTTTCTTTGTTCTCGATAGCGCAACCCTGTGCCACGCAACTGCCGCAGCATCCGCGCCGAGCTAATTGGAACGCAGACAATCGAACGCAAAGCGACGCATGGACAGCGAGGCCACTTGAGCACCACTCGAGCGACACACAAGCGTTGAGCTGTTAAACGGCGAAATGATTTCATTTGGTTGCCAGGAGGAGGATTTGCACTTTTGTTTTGCGCACACACGCACAGCCGGTGGCCAATTCGGGCCAAACCAGGCATAGGACAACGCTGCGCAGCAACCAAATTCTAGACGGCCGGGACGAGGCGAAACGAGATCGCTGCAAGAGGTTAACAGCATTGCCAATTGGCAACAACAGCTACAACAAGTGATCAATTAGGCGCGTTTGTGCGCCGCGGCAGCGGGCGGGTAATCGGAGAGGCCCGCGCGCAACTGACAGACACCACAGGTCGATTGTGGGCTGGCGCACTCATCAATTGTGACGCCGGCCAAGGTTCGTCGCTCGCGCAAGCGATAGGAAACGCAGGCGCGGCGGCGATGCAGCCGCAATAAATTTGAACGGACGTATTACTGGCGGAGCGAAACGTTGTTAATTGACTCACGTGTGGGTGGAAGGTGGCTTGCATTAGTTTTTCGACAGTTTAGCAATCAAGCAGGCAGCCAGCCAGCCAGTCAATCGGAAGCTGAACGCAACCCAACCCAACGCGGACACTCAACTCGTTCCGCCGCCAATGGTTTCCTCAAGTAATTTAATGCACGAGCAGAGGCAGTTGACATATTCAGTACAAAATGACAGATGTGTCAACAACAGCTGTCGCGCTGGCGAAAGCCAAGTCGGCACAAGATGGCGTCAGTGTCGGCGCCGCTGCGGGCACCAGTAAATCGTACGCGAATGGCGACAGTGCAACGACGGCGCTGTCCGCCAGCGCAAGGAATGCATGCGGCGAGCCGCACACGACGACGAGCCACAATCAAACGGAGGACAACGTGTCGGCTGGCACTGTGACCGGCAGCCGTGCAGCTAGTTCACCGCAATTGCCTGCCGCTGCGCCGTGTGCGCCGCAGAAGGCGCTCTCGAGCGACAGCAGCGGCGGCGGAGGCGGCAGCAGCAGTGGCCTGGTTTCCGCTTCCGCCTCGGCAACCGATATGACAACGCTGACCCGCTCGGCCACCAGCACAACGCTGAATTCGCCGGTCAGCTGCACCAGTCCCTCGGTGCATGCGGCCGATGTGGCTGGCGCGAGCAGTCGTGCCAGAGGGAGCAAGTCGAGCGGTGGTGTGCGCGAAGCAACGCAACAGGACGTGGACGAGGTGGCGCGCCTGTTCGAGGAGAAACCGGAAGCGTTTGAAAAGTGGCTGACCGAACGCGCGCCGCCGGAAGCGCTGGCCCGACTGCACGAGTTCATCGAGAGCCGCAAGCCGCCGAAACGACCATCGGTGACGTCGGATCTGTTTCAGCAGTGGATGGCATCGTCGCCGATACATGTAAGTTGTTGACAATGAGTAATTCTGTGCGAATAGCGTAAAGGGGGTCATGATGGTGGAAATTGTGAGAGTTGGAGAGTGTTTGGAATATTCATGGGTTAAAAAAAATAACTTTCTGTTTAGTTTTATAAGAGCTGTGGAAATTGATGAAAAAAAAACACAAAATAATACTGTGCTACAATTTTGGGGTCTTGGATTCTAGCTGAATTAAAAAAGCCACAAATTTATAGGTAGTAGTGTAGTTAGTCCGCATAATGAAACAATAATTGTCGCCCATAATTTAAAAAAATACAGTTATTTTTGGGTTTTCCAGCCCGCAAAAGCCCTCTTGCGTGCGTCACTGAGTGCAGTGTAGGAAAAATTGCCTATTAACCAATTTATTCGAAAGAGGATAGCGCGCTAGTTTCTCATGCCAGAGGACCTAGGTTCGATTCCTAGCTCGGGCTGTTGAAACACTCGTACTTCAATCGCTTTCCATATGAAGGAGATGAGAATTACAAGAATCGCACAAGTGCGCTCTTGGCAGCCAATGAAAAAACCTCTAAGTGTGAAAGAAAAAAATTGCCAAACGCCGTTCGGATTCGGCGTTAAACATTAGGTACCCTCTCTCCCCTTTCCCCATTCGCTTCAAATGTGTACTGTAAGTTATGTTGGAAAGACAGTGTTGCATACACATTAAAAAAACGGGTGAAATATGTGGTATCACAATGGGTCTCAAAATAAGCCTCCGAGTGTGTCTCTTATAGAGACAGGCTAACCTAACCTAATTTATTTGAAGAAACAGAAGATTTGCATGAAAGCAGTAGTAAGAATTGAATAAGTACTGAAATCTATATTCCTCGGTAATACGTACGGAACCTTGAAAGTGTCCAAGTTTTTTTTTTATAAAAGTTATTTGTGCATAATTTTAACATTTTCCGCAGCACTAAGCAAGACGAACAAAGCTAAATGTGCCAGTAAAAGTGCACATTTTTGAGAATGCTGCAAAGAGTTTTTACTTACCAAGGATTATAGAAAAAGTAACTTACAGTCGTGTCTGGGTATAGTGAACACCCTATATAGTGAACACCTCGATATAGTGAACACCCAAATTTTGTCATGGAGCCTCTAAATATTGAACAAAATTTTGAAAACAATTTCAAGCAAAAAGTAAAAAGTGTATTTTGTGCAAATAAAACGAGTTTTTGAACAAAAATGTTAACCTTCATATAGTGAACAACCTCAATACTGTGAACAGGCCTTGCAATAATTAGTTCACTATATCCAGACACGACTGTACTTACTTCCGAAATGAATACAAATTTTTTCTTTAACACTAGAAAGACCATTGCGGTCATTTGGGTGGTTTTTCATTTTGAAATATCTTTTTTTTAGTATTTCTATCAACTTTTGCTTTGATGATTTTTATTTCTTTTATTGGGTTCCACAATTAGTTCTACAATTAGGGTTCTACAATTACAATTAGCCAAATCCGATGTGTACTTTTCGAGATATTAACGGATATAATATGTAGTCTTTGAAAGTATGGAAAACTAGCAGTCTTTCTAGTGTTAAGCAAATTTGTTTTCCTTTTCAACGATAAAAATCTTTACCTCTTTAGTTGTTATTGCCTTCGGCGGAATCATAAAACTGTGCCTTTTTTCCATCCTTATAAACAGTCCGTCCACTTTGCGGGTAGCGCCATCGACAATGACCAATTAATTTGCTAAAGACATAAACTGCAGCAAAGAATTCTGTTGTGTTGGCAACAGTTTTCTGCTGTTCGTGGGTAATCCGCATAACGGCAGACGGCTGAAAGCGAACAAACGGAGAAAAAGCTGCTCAAAAGCGTAATTAAAACATGCTGCAGACACTCGAACACGTCGACAGCGTGCAACGATGTGCCTGCAACACCGCAGTCAGCCACCGGCCCAAGCAATGAAAAACTTTTCGCAATGTTTTTTGCTAATTGTGTTTTGTTTTCGGCTGCCAGTTGCTTTAAATGGGCTACAAACTTTACATGTAGCGGTTAATCCGTCTGTGTCGTGTTGCTGTTGCTGTTGCTGCCGCGTCGGTGCGCGTAAAGTTGTGCACTTGTTGGTGTGCGGGTTTTTTTGTTGCCATTGTTGTTGGCGTTTGCTTGGCAAACTAAAGTGCAAGTCGCTGTTGTTGTTGTTACTGTAGCTGTAATTGCGTTTTGTTTGCGCAAATTGTTACGGCAAACAAAATTTAAGCCAACACTGAATCGAGCATTGTTGTTGTTACTTTGTTTTGCTTTGCTGTTGAAAATTTGAGCAGCCAAATTGAAAGAGCACAACCAACAACACAATGTTGCTTTCGCTCGCCGCTGGCGCCTCCATCATGCGCACACACACACACACACATACACACACTTGCTTGCGTACGAGTGGGTGTTTGTTTGTGTGCGTGAAAGTTGAACGAATTTTAAAGTTAATTTACGATGTGCTTTGGGGCTGCGCCATGCGACTGCTGCGATTAAAGTTGCTCTTTGTCTGCACGGTTAGGCAGCCGAGGACGAGTGTCTTTTGTTCGGCGCGCTGGCATTGATTTTTCTGTTTGTTTGAGGCGCAGATCAGCACGCCATCTTGCATTCGATAGTTTTAGCTTTTGACAAAAGTACTTTTGTTATAAATGAGTGCACAGCGTCTTCGGCCAGACCGCACTTTAGCATTTGGCATGCCACATTGTGCACTAATGGTCGCCCAGACTGCGCGCTGAACGTTGCCACTCACACGCAGTCGCCGCATACAAAGCATCGGCACTTTACTGTAGTTTATGCCGTCACGTACGGTTCGTTCAGCGCAAATGAACTGCGAAATTGTTGACGCCGCAATGCGCCAAACGCGCTGCGCTCTCCTCTCACACCGCACATTGTCCCTGCGCGAAATTTGCTGTGGCGCCTTTATTTTGTTGCATTAATTACATCTCCCAATGGTGGCACTTAGTCCTTGGGCTTTTTCCGTTGGAATTGTTTGAATATTTCTTTCAAAAGTGAATTTTGTGCACTTGTGACTGAAGTCCACTAAGAAAGAGGTCGGCACTGGAAACATTTTCCGCATGATTCTGATTCTCAAAAGATGGCAGATCATTTCAGTGGATATTTTCGTTTATTGGGTACGTCTGCTCAGCAAGAATGACTACATTTGTTTGACAGATATTCACTAAATTGGGTAGATCCCAATATATCTTCACGTCGTTCAGGTATGGTGTGAACCAAACACTGGACAAGCAGAGAAGGACTAACTGGAATAGTTTCTACCAGGCACCGATTGGCCGAACTGCTCAACAGAAGTGGGTTAAAACTGTTTCGTTACGTCAACAACACAACACAACACAATGTGCTCGCCGGCTGTCTGCTTTGAGAAGTGACATTTGAAATGTTTTCACCACTTGAATGTTTTGTGCAAATAGTTGATGCCATTAGTGTCAACTGCTGTACAAGGGTATGATTTTTTTAATGTTTCATTTCATGACTTTGTTCTTTGATGGTTCCTCGTGCAGCATTTCCCATGCTGTCAATGTCCATGTCAGCGCGACTACAATGAAATGTGTTGCATGACCGTAGGGAAATTATATCCATAGTAGTGTTTCGAAAGTTAGAATGAATATGCTTATAGGGTAATAATGCATATGTGAGCTGCAAAAGTTTTGGGAAAGTTTGAAACAAATTTTATATAAATAAAATTGCATTATTATGTTAACACACGTAGGAGTAAAGTAAAAGCCACGACTTGAGGAAACTTATTTATATATTAAAATTCCCACATTTTATTTCTGCATTTCGTTCGAAATTGCCACTTGAGTATATATAGAAATTACAATTAAAAATAAATAAATATTTCATTTACTAGTATCACTGTCTTTATTTTTTTTTTACCTTGAGCCGAGCTCGAAGAGATTTTTATTAGCATAAATTTAACTGCAATTCCACTGCAACCGCCGTGGCTCAGTTGGTTAGTGCGTTGGACTGCGAGTCGAAGGCAGCGACCCAGGTTCAAATACTGCCTGTAATAACACCTAAAAAAAAATAACGGGAAAACTCGTTTTCTCTTTCGGTGGCTGTCCTCTTAGCTGGAAATGGCAAACCTCTGAGAGTAAAAATTGCTTATGAAAAAGCTCCCAACCTGCCGTTCGGAACCGGCATAAAACTGTAGGTCCCTTCCACCCGCGTACAAATTCACACGCACAACACGGGTGGTTGCGGGAAGCTAGGCCTTAATCTCGCGTAAGCGGGCTGTCGTGCCAGTCAATTATTAATTATTATTATTCCACTGCAACTATTGCAACTAAGCTTCTTCCCAGCAAACCAAACGATATCGAAACGATATGGAAACGATACCGTTAAAGCGAGAATTTTTCTCGTTTTCAATATTGCTAAAGTGTCTAAAATTATATCGAGAACGAGAAAAATTACACTATCGTAACGATGTCGAAAATTTCGAAAATCTCGATATCGGTTCGATATTGAAATTATCTTATCCGAGATATCGTAACGATGTCGAAAATTTTGAAAATTTCGATATCATTTCGACAACGTCATATTTCTTGTTCTCAATAGCATTTTGGATACCATTACGAAAACTTATTTTCTTTCTGAAAATTGAAATAAAACGCATATTTTATAGTACTGTCGCATGGCCAGTCCATTATTCAAATCAAATAACGATTATAAGTACACGTAAACTCGGTTTTAAATGTGCGCACGTTCACGTAATGAAAATTTTTCGTTTGACAGAAAAATATTTCATTTGACTTGAAAATATTCAAAACCTTCAAGGAAAAAAATTCAAGCATTATCGAGATTATCTCGAGAATTTGTCGCTAAAAATTTATATCGAGAAATTGTTTTTAGGGTTACTGTATAGTAGAACATTAGCTGAAAAAAAATATATACACAGAAACATCTTCTGAATAATTATTAGAATTTTTTTTTATTGCCTTTGAATGACTTCCAATAAAATTACGTTTGGGATTAAATTTAATTTTCATTTTGGAATTGAATTTTGGAATTAAAATATAAACAAATTTATATATTTTTACTTTTCACTTGAGATTAATAGATGCTTCAGATTTGGTTCCTTTTATTATTATTAGCGCAATAGGATGGCTTAAGTTTTAGCACCAAAATCGCACAATCATTCAACTACATCAATGTTTCAATTCCATTGCTACTCAAAGGATCAAATATTTCCTACTGAGCTGGCAGAGACTGTGAGCTGCAAAACGGCAGTTATAACTAGTATTGTATATATGTTTGTATGTATGTACATATACTACATCTAGGTGCTTGTTGTCTACACTTACATATATACGCACTGTGAATGTATGTGCGTATATTTGCCCAATCAACTTGACACCTGTTCAAACTGCAACATTTGACATGACATATCTGTTCGATATAACCTTTTGAGCTGGGTTTTTGTTTTTGTTGTTACTTGGGCTGTAATTTTCCGGTGCACATTCGCTGATAAAAACAGAAAACTGCAGTGTGGGTGACTTTGATTGTCGCTTCATGACCGCAGCAGGTAAAATTTTAAAATTATTCAGCACTTGTGTTAAAGTTGCGGCATTTTATTTAAAAAATAACCATTTTGGTGGTCTTTCTCTACTGTTACCCCATTCGAAGAAATCAATAAAAATTAGTTAAGATTTTTTTGTTAAATGTAAACGCTTGAGGATATTCTAAAAATGGGTCTGGTGGTAAACGAGAGCAAAACGAGGGATATACATGGTCTATACCAGTGGAACCCAAAACATCATCGAATGTCACAATTCAAAAATATCACATTTTCAGAGGGCAAAAAATGTTAATACTGCAAAAACAAAACAATTAACATAAAAACAAACATACAATAATTTTCCAGTTAATGAAAGTAGTGTTAACCCTTTCGCTATTTTGTTGCAATATGGCAACATGCTACTTTGTGGACGTCTGAACCCTCTGCGGTTGCAAGAATACATTTTTTTGTTGGTTTTAGAATAGTTTGAAGTTTTAGGAAAAATACGAAATTAATAAACTGAATATTTAAGCTTAAAGAAGAGAAGTATACACGTTTTTTTAATGGTATATCTTGACATGGTAAAGGAAGAAGAAGCAGAAAAATTAGATCACTTTTTAATTTGATTAAATTTAGATATTTTTTTTTTAATTTTGGCTGAAGTAAATGAAGACATATGCAATTTTTCGTTATGCGTAAAAAGTTTAAGTAATGTTTAGTTTAAGTAATTATTACAGCCACAACGATGTGGTTGCTCTCATAGAAAACCACTCTGAAATGCAGGGTCCGAGTACAAAAATTAAAAAATTTCTTATGGAATGTTGCTAATATAACCACATAGAAGCCTAAAACGTAAAATTTAAAATTTTAACTTTCCCCAGTAAAAACCTGTAGCGAAAGGGTTAAGAATGAAAATTTTTAAAGTAGTTAGAAATGTGTAGTGTGAATTGATTTGTGGAAAAATTGTGATTTTGGCAACTTTTGAGTTGTGACTCTTTTGTATTTAGTATGCAATAAGTTAAGGCTACGATCATGAAGGGATAAAAGGGATGATAAGGATTAAAAAGTGAAACGATTCTGAAAGAGAAAGGTGCTCGATGCATAGAGGCTACTTTCCACATGTTGAGCTCATGAGTGGAAAGATTTCTTCAGTGAGCTCTTTTGAAATAAAGTTGCCAAGTAGAAGAGGAAACGAAGAAATGCCATAACTAGAACCTCAAAATAAACAAAGGTGTGCTCTGATAAATTGTTTCATTGGAATAAATATTCTGCATTCCTCTAACATTCACTAATAATTTATGTTTTTTCCTTTCGATGCATGCAAACCTTTTGTTGCATTTCATTAAACTTCAAGTCACAGTTGGCCAACGCCACTCGACTTTGCGGCGTATTTATGTATGTAAATTTACATTTTCGATTTATGGCCGCAATAAAAAATAAATATTTTTGCCGAGTGCAATCTTCGATTTATTTGCCCACTGCCTGTCGATCATATCGCTTCATATGCAAACAGCCAAGTATGTGTTTGTGTGTATTCGGCGCTCTGAGCTGTTTGTGGTTCACTGGCAGCAGCCGCATTGATATCTCTGTGATTGCATTCATGCTGGAAGTGTTCGATTGGCAGTGGAGCACAGCAAACGGATTGGCATAAATTTAATATTTCCACAAGTAAGATGGAAAAGTATTTAAGAGCTTAGTTTGTGGTGGGAGAACATTTGCAACGAGGCGGAATTTATTTGAACTTTAAATGTTGAGTAGGCGAACGGCTCATTCGCAGCCACTTTATGTTAATAGTTAAAGTTGTGCATTGATCTTTGTTGAATATTTTAAGGTTTCCATTTCAAATGAATTCTGTTTAATAAAACTGGCAACACAAGAATCGTCCAATCCAACTTTCCATAAATGCTTAAATTAATTATGTAACAAATGAATAAATAATTATTTGCGTGTTCTGCCTTTAATTTAGCTTACAACATAGTAAAAGTCACGCACGATTTTCTTTAGAAAATAACATGAAATAAAATAATAAAAGACCCAAATGTAGGCATTTTGACTGCCTTGAGCTAACAATTTGTACAACAATGTTCAAGTCATATTTCTCCGAAAGTTACAGCAACAAATGTGCGAAATTCTATTGAACTTCAACTAGGCGGAGGCGGAGTCCACTTACGCCTTGAAGGCCCTGCAATCAGTCGAGCATAAGGCCGCTCACTAATTGAACCAGTTAGAGTTTCTAACGAAGCTTAGTAGACAGCGAAAAGTCTTATCGACTAGATCCCTTAGACTGTCTTTTCTGGATAAAACAAATAATGTTAAATATATTTTCTTCCTCTTTCTTGTCCATTCAGCTGCAACAGAAGTCGTTTGAAAACAGTCCCAACCTTCTTGCCTGAGAGAAGTATTAAAATTTGTGTATTCTAAACTAATAATTAGGACGATATTTGAGGATGTTGTAGTGTACATATTAGTCCTTGAGACATGCTTTTTTCAAACAAAACTATTGGAAATTTTCAAGAATATTTAAGGATAAAGCTTCTAAAAGAATTTTTTAATACGTCTTTGCACACCAACAAATTAATTTTTGTTATAATTCTGGGGAATTTTCGTTTTCATTCTACATCATCATCATTTCTACATCATCTTTCATTTTTTAATAGAAGTACTACATTTGAGGATGCGTTAGTGTGCACAAGTATTAGTCCTTCAAACATATTAAAAAAAATATCTTTATTGAAATATTTAAGGATATTTAAAGATAAAGTTTTAAAAGGACATTTTTATTACTTATTCGTTTTTATACATCAAAAGATTATTTTTTTCAATTCTGGGGAATTTTCTCTTTAATTTTATACCCACATTGATATTCTACATCGCGCTAAATTTTTTAAATAATTGTTTTTAATGGGACGACATTTGAGGATGTGTAGTAGTGCACATATTAGTCCTTCAGACATATATTTTCAAAGAAAACTATTGGAAAATTTCAAGGATATTCAAGGATAAAGGTTTAAAAGGACGTTTTTAATAGCAATTCGTCTTTGTACATAAAAAAATTATAATTTCTTAGCTCTGGGGAATTTTTTCTTTCTTTTGATATGCTTCATTGCGCTCAATAACTAAAATTTTTTTTTAATATTCATGTCCTTGAAAATTTTGAAATTTTTCCTGACGTCAGGGTGAAAAACTAAAAAAACAGTTTTACTATATTTTGTCCCAATTTTGCGAGTATATCGATTTGTTCGTGTGTTTTAAAATTGTTTAAATTTGGTCGCACGTTGTAATAAAATAAAAAAACCCTCACAGAAACAATTGAAAGGGATGGTATTTTATTAAACCCTCTAATGACTCAATTGCTTCACAAGAAAGTTTCTTATGAAATAATACGATTAATTAAAATCCTTCTTACTGTCGCTTTGTTTAATTGTGCATGTCACAGAACTTTTATATTAAAAAATTACATTGTGTGTTCTATATGTAAAAAAAAATTCATTGATATTTCTGCGTACCTCAATCAATCATTTCTGCGCTGTTCTCCACCGATTCAAGTGCCCACTGAACGCCCAAACTGCCGGCAACTGTGAGTGTGGGTTTGTTTTTAGTTGTGTCCTCGCACTAAATTACTGTGCACACGTCAAGGAAATGTTTTTGTGCCGTTTGGTATTTTTCCCAATTTTTGCTCTCCTCCATGTTGGCCCAAAAACGGCACTAAATGCTTCAACAACACGCAACACCGAATGACTCAGGCCGGCCCATTGCCATTTGTCGCCACTGCCACTGCCACCGTCAGCCCCAGTCAGCCACTTAACGCGGCATTGAATTCTAATTTATTAACTGAATTCGTGTTATTGTCGTCATTTTTGGTTTTGCTGCTCATTATTGGCGGCCCTTTCGTACGACATTGCCACGAAGGGCGGCACTCAACGCTGCCGCTCAACGCTGAGCGGTTAAGCAGGCATTGTACCTGCGGCGCTTGGCGAATGCAAAATTAAATTGGTTCGTTTAAGTTAAGCGCGACAAAAATGTTTCATTTGTCGGCAGTCGATTGTCGGCTGTTAACTGAACGCCTCTGTCCCTCTTTTCTGGCTCTTGCGCACAGCCGCCTGACATGGCCGAATGAAAAAGGTTAGAATTTTGGTTCAGAAATGGTGAAAAGCGGCCCATGAAAGTCCGCTTTTGCGTACGTCGTTATTGTTGTTGATGTTATTTTCATTGTAGTTGTTCGATTGCTTTTCGTTGCAAATGAAAAAGTAATGAGTTTGTGCTGAAGCAAGTTAATGTGGTTAAATAATTCAGGAGTAACTTTTGCTTCCACCGGCACTTTTAATGATGAATGTTGTTGTAGGCAGTGAAAGCAGAATTTAAACATTTGCACGCACATTGACTGAAAGTTAAAATATCAAATTGTGTTGGGAATATGTAAAAGTTTGTAAGCAAATTGCTTGGCATTTAAGAAATCTTATAAATGAATTTTTAAAATAAATCTAAACAACTGTTATGTGTAAATTACTTGGATTTCCCTTATTTTGTATTGAACTTTCCAATGTGTATTCAAAATTTTTCAAAACCGTTTTTTTGCATAAATCAATTCAATGAATCAGTACGCTTCTCTAACTACCTTAAAAAATTTCATTCTTATCACAAATATTTCTAACTGAAAAAATACTGTGTATCGGTTTTTATGTTAATTGCGTTGCGTGCGTGCGTTATTTAAACAGGCACCGTAGACATAACTTTAACCCTTCATACTAACTTTTCATAGATTCGGGAATTATGCTTTTTAGCATTCTACAGTCGTTCATTCCTCAGTTGGGTCTTTTATGTTGAAACTTTTGATTACTAACGGAATTTTGCGAATAACATTGAAAGTATGTGCAAAAGAATTAAAAAAACAGCGAGTTTTTGGATTTGGTGAAATAATTTTTGTTATTGAAGGCAATGGTGATATGGCGGACGCCGTCACTCAGCTGTTTAGTGCAGTGGATTACGAGTATACAGTGATGACCGACCTAGGTTCGAATCTCCGTAGTAGCCAACACTAAAATATAGATAAAACCTACTTTCGTTTCGGCGGTAGCGTTCTCAGCAGAACAGTAGTACACACAGGGGGGGATTAGAGGATTCAAATTCCCCAAACACAAAATTTGCTGATACAAAATATGGTTTAGAATGGTATTCGGTTCAAAAATTGTACGCAAGATATCCCCTAAATGAAATCCTGTATGAAGAAGAATAATATGACAGAACCGAAAGTGGAAAGAAAAAATGCACCCGTTTGTTTTATAACATACATTTTAACCCTTTCGACCCCGAATTTTACCCTGTATCTCGATATTACTTTTTGGTATTTAAATCATGAAACACTGGCCTAAGAAGTGTGTACACGACATTTAAAGTCATCACGCCTCTTTGTTAGAGCTCTGGAGCTAGTTTACTTTTGAACAATTTTAGCTTAAAATGGGTTAACTAAGTTTTGTATCAATATTTTTTAATTACAGAAAAATTATTTAATATTTATGGAAAAATACAAAATTATCGCTTTTTGATTTTATTTAACCATCATTAAAGAAACAGGGTTTTGATCAAACGCGCCCAATTCGTAGACTTCAATTAGAACACAAACTTTCCTTGACATCGCTGCAATTGATTGGAAATTATTTTGGGGATAACAGTAAAATTTTTGTAATTTGCTTTGAATTCACTTCTAAAAATATTAATTTGTTGGTGCCTACTTAAATCAAACCCATAAATCAATCGTAGCTTTTGCTATAAGATGACAAATAGGTGAAGTTGCTCTCAGGCAACTTTGGGGTCGAAAGCAGCTCAACGTCGACGTCCAACGGCGTTTGACAGTTTATATGTTTCACATTTAAAGGTTTTGCCATTTGCTTGGCTAGTGCGTTTCTTGTAATTTTCATCAACGAACTAGAAACGAACTTTTCAGTCCGAACTAGGAATCGAACCTAGAGCCTTTGGTGCGAAAAGCCAAGCGCTAACCTTTGCTGGACTATCGAGGACGGCTCCTTCCTCGGATACTTTATGGCACTTTTCAGGGGCAAGTGGACAAGTTTTGGTCAATCTCCTTTCGATTTGTAAGATGTTTGCTGGGTTTCATGCAGTCTTCGAAATTATGAGAATATGGACATTTAAAGAAGGGCAGCTACCTCTCTTTCTATATTTCTTTCATTGTTTTTCAATAATGGATGTGTGTTGTATGTTGTCAGTGTATCTCTTGATAATTCATACCCTTTAACCTATCTATACCTACTTATCCTTTAACCTACCTACTTACCCTTTTATACTTACCTTTCCAATAGAAACAGGAAACTATTACACCGTGCGACGAAAATTAAAAAATGTTTCACACCGGAAAAAATCCATATGTGCGTGAAACTAGAAACCAAATATAGTAATACTGCGTACTCAGTTTTTTGTTTCTGCATCCTTTGTCCTTTTAAAAGGACTTCAAAATTTTTAAGGAGATAAAAAATAAAAAAAAATATAAAAAATACTTAACCTCGTTAGAATATGGCGATATGTATATCAAATGAAAGAGGAAAGGCTCAAGAATTTAAATAAAATTGATTATTTATCTATTTGTACAAAAAGGATATGAAAAAGGTCCTTTGAAAAATTTAATCCTTTATATTCTTGAAAATTTATATAGAATTTAATTGAAAAGTAGCTATGTTAAAACCCAAAATCTCCTTGATCACGGGTCAAAATTTCATTACTCTAACTTTATTGGTTCGAGAGTTATTAACAAAAAGGCGGAAGCTGCAATTGTAATGAAGTACAAAAATTCGAATTTATTTGAGTATCAGTATTTTAAATAATAAAAAGATACAAAATCAATGAAGCGAGAGTAATGACATTTTGACACGTGCTCAAGGAGATTTTGGGTTTTAACATACATAATTGCTTTTCAAGAAAATTCTATATAAATTTTCGAGGATATAAAAGATTTAAATTTTCAAAAAACCTTTTTCATATCCTTTTTTTATAAATAGATAATAAATAAATTTTATTTAAATTCTTGAGCCTTCTTGAGGTTAAGTATTTTTTATATTTTTTTTATTCCCCTTCAAAATTTTTAAGTCCTTTCAAAAGAACAAAGGATGTAGAAATGAAAAACTGAGTACGCAGTATTACTATGTTTGGTGTCTAGTTTCACGCACATATGGATTTTCGCCGGTGTGAAAAATGCTGTCGCACGGTGTTATCAAATAACATTCTATCAAAGTATTAAGCTTTGCCAGGCTAATTTCAGTACTGAACACAGACTCTGCAAAGTCATTCGACGTTTATATCCCAACTACTATCATTGCTATACTCATGAAAGGAAAGAGTCAAAGTGTAGGAAATATTTGCGTTGTGTAATAAAATTGCCGCCTAAACGCGAGCAATAAGCCTTAACCTAGCAACGTGCCACAACAGATACAATCCTAATAACTTGGATAGAATTCATTGTTCTTTTTTGGCTTCATGCGTGCAGCTTGAAAATTGTACATGTTTGAGGTGCTTGCCTTGAGTTTGCCTCGTGCTCTCTACATCACAATGTACATATGTACATTGCAAACGTGTGTGCGTGTGTGTGTGTGTTTGTATACAAACGTGACTGTATGAACTTTATTCATTTTTCATAAGCATTTAGTTCACAGCGGTGGCAACTCGCACTCGAGGATTTCAGGAAACACAAATTGGATTGTTGCATGCCACATGCCCATGTGGATAAGTGTACTACACATGTGCGCTCAATTTGTTCGATATTTATAGGTAAAAAGGATTTTTGAAAAGGCGCTGCTTAAAGTGTATGGAATGAAATGCAGCGAAATGTGGCAGCGCTTTAAATTGAACGCTTTAAATTGAGGCCCATTAACTCTATTCATACAAATTCATACTAATTAAGAAACAGTTACTAACACCTATTTGGTATTTTTAGAAGCATTTTAACTTTTCAACAGATTCCAAAAACCACTAACAATTCAAAAATAATGATTTTCGACTTTGTCTCCCACTTTTTACTATACGAGTACCTTTCTAGTGCTCTTAAAAGCGCTTCAACTTAGTTGTTTAGTTGGTTCAAATTGTGCGCTCTTCGCTTTGTCTAACCTTTTCGACAAAACACGCATTCACCGCTGCCCACCGTACGCCGTCCCACACTCTATCAGACAATCGAAAATTAAGTGAACTCTTTTGATTGCTGGTTTTTTCTTCTCTCATTGCACAAATACCACAGAAGAGCCGCTCGTTCTCCAGCTCGTCTGCCTATTCACTGGTCGACAGTCGCCGCCATTTGATGGACTTGGATGAGGGCGAGCTATTCATGGAGCTGATTCGTGATGTGGCCAATGAATTGGACATTGATGTCTTGTGTCACAAAATACTGGTGAATGTGGGGCTGCTTACTCATGCGGATCGTGGCTCATTGTTTTTGACCAAAGGACCGCCCAACAACAAATACCTGGTTGCTAAACTATTCGATGTAACACAAAAGACCGGTGAGTGATACAGCCGCATACAGATGAGCTGTGGCCCACTTATTAGATAAACCTGATTGGAAAAGTGGCTTTTCCACACATAAACAATTAGAAGGCAAAGCAGAGAGTGTTGATTGCCTTCGGCAGTCGGGCAACAGGTTGAATTGAATTGCAACTGTTTAATTGTCCTCTCACATTTTGCAGCGCTCAAGGATGCCGTCAAGAAGGCCAAATCGGAAGAGATTATAATACCGTTCGGCGTGGGCATAGCCGGCATGGTGGCGCAAACCAAGCAAATGATCAACATTCGCGATGCCTACAAGGATGCGCGCTTCAACTGTGAGATCGACCTAAAGACTGGCTACAAAACGAACACAATACTCTCGATGCCGATTTGCAACTATGAGGGCGACGTCATAGGCGTGGCACAAATCATAAACAAGACAAATGGTGAGTTGAACCAACGACCGGTGGGCTGGAATTCGCGCTGAAATCGAACTGTTCACAGGCTCGACGGAATTTGACGAGCACGATGTGGAGATATTCCGTCGGTATTTGACGTTTTGCGGCATTGGCATACAAAACGCACAACTATTCGAAATGTCCGTCCAGGAGTATAGACGCAATCAGATACTGTTGAATTTGGCGCGCAGTATTTTCGAGGAGCAGAACAACTTGGAGTGTTTGGTGACGAAAATCATGACCGAGGCACGAGAGCTGCTCAAATGTGAACGTTGTTCGGTGTTTTTGGTGGATTTGGATTGTTGTGAAGCGGTACGTTCGTCAAGTGGTTTGCAGTGATGAATGTTTTTTTATGATGGCCTAAAAATTTTAATCAATACTTATAGAGTCACTTGGAAAAGATCATTGAAAAACCAAATCAAATACAAAGACGCATCAGTCGCAGCATTAAAGGCGGAGATGACTTTGAGGATAAGGTGAGTGTGTACAATAATTCATGGCTGTTGCAGGCGAAAGTTGGAATAACAGATAAATTTAGTATTTATTCGACAAAAGTCTAAATTTTCTTTAAGACAAAGAGAGATACTTAGGGAGAGATACTTAAGAGAGATACTGAGTAGGAACAGAGTTGTCATTTGTTGAAGGTCTTGTAGCAAGAACAAACCCGAGAACAAACAACGAAACATCCCAATATCGAAAAGTCTGAATATTACGCACAAGTTGAGTTGACTTCCAATGAAATGAGAGAAGACTTGGCTGACAGTTTATATTTTCTCCCTTCCTTTTGTCTCATTTCATGCAAAACGCCCTCTTAAACTTTTTAAAATTTATATTTGAGCATTAAAAATTCTGTAAATGGCACAGCAATCACTTTTATTCGAAACAAATAATAACAATTTGAAAAGTTTCATTCCGCCCCAAATCGGCCACTTATTTCAGCTCTCTCCAGCCTTCAACGTTGGAACTTCGGTGTCATAATAATAACCAAACAAGTAATTTTCGTTTTCACTCAGAAAAAATGAAATGAGATAAAGGCTGGCAGAAGACGCGGCTGATAGTTTATACTTTCTCAATTCATTTCATACAAAACGCCCCTTTTAACTTTTTAAAACTCATAGTTGAGCATTAAAAATTCGGTAAATGGCACAGCAATCACTTTTATTCAAAACAAATAATAACAATTTGAAAAGTTTTGTTCTTCCGCCCACCGAACACCTCCCCAAATCGGCCACTTATTTCGACTCTCTCCCACCTTCAATGTTGGAACTTCGGTGTCATAATAATAACCAAACAATTAATTTTCATTTCACTTAGGAAAAATTAAATGAGATAATGAGACGTTTTAAAATTTATATTTGAGCATTAAAAATTCGGTAAATGGCACAGCAATCACTTTTATTCGAAACAAATAACAACAATTTGAAAATGTTTGATCTTCCGTCTACTGAAGACCTCCCCAAGTCGGCCATTTATTTCAGCTCTCTCCAGCCTTCAACATTGGAACTTCGGTGTCATAACAGTAATCAAACAAGTACTTAATTTTCGTTTTCACTTAGGAACGCACGCGAACTCGCTTCACGGTGCTCTTCGAGCTGGGCAACTCGAATCAGTCGGCCAATATTTCACGGCCCTCCGTCAACGATCTCAGCAACTCGACACTGGCGCAAATAGCCCAGTTTGTCGCCACCACCGGACAGACGATCAACATAAGCGACGTGCGCGAGTGGGTGCGCGAGCACAATCAGATACGCACCGAGAACGAGATCGACTGCACGAAGGCGATTCTCTGCATGCCCATTGTGAATGCGCAGAAGACGGTCATCGGCGTGGCGCAACTAATCAACAAGGTAAGCCAACGCCGCATAGACGCCGGCTGGTTGTCTAATCATTTCGCGTTGTCGCTTTTCGCCGCAGAGCAACGGGCTGCCCTTCACCGATTCGGATGTGTCCATATTCGAGGCGTTTGCCATTTTCTGCGGCCTGGGCATTCACAACACGCAAATGTACGAGAACGCGTGCAAGCTGATGGCCAAACAGAAGGTGGCGCTCGAGTGTTTGTCCTATCACGCCACCGCCAGCCAGGATCAGACCGACAAATTGGTGATTGACAAAATCGAGTCGGCCGAAACATACAACTTGTACAGTTTTAAGTTTATTGGTGAGCGACAATGAGTGCAGTTCTTCGTGTTGTTCTCCCATAACTAATACGGAACATTCTTGCCCGTCAGATTTCGATCTCTGTGATGACGACACTTGTCGCGCCGTCTTGCGCATGTTTATGCAATGCAATCTGGTGACGCAATTTCAAATTCCCTACGATGTATGGCGCCGGTGTGGGGCGGAGCTTGTGGCAATGCGACTAATGGCGCTCATTTGCAGGTGCTGTGCCGCTGGGTGCTGAGCGTGCGCAAGAATTACCGTCCAGTCAAGTACCACAATTGGCGCCATGCGCTCAACGTGGCCCAGACGATGTTCGCCATGCTGAAGACGGGCAAGATGGAGCGCTTCATGACTGATCTGGAGATACTGGGCCTGTTGGTGGCGTGCCTGTGCCACGATCTGGACCATCGCGGCACGAACAATGCATTCCAGACGAAGACCGAGTCACCGCTGGCCATTCTCTACACGACCAGCACCATGGAGCACCACCATTTCGATCAGTGTGTCATGATTCTGAACTCGGAGGGCAACAACATATTTCAGGTGCAGTAAATCATGTAGTTTTGGAATAATCGAGAACAATTGAAGGGTGTGCAAGAAATAAGGTCATTTTACAAATAAGTGATTAAGTTGTTTGGGGTATTGTGACTAGAAACAATATGTTTGGACAATGTATGATATTTTAGTAAGAACTACACTTTTTTACACTTTTATTATCGAATGTATCAGTCGGTAAACAGGCGTCTCTGTCTACACTAATATTTACTCATACAAACTTATGTACATACATATGAACTAGCAGGGCCCCGCGGCTTTGCACTAAAGTTTAAAGTCAATGAGGCCAATAAATGAAGTTCTTAAACCTTTCCCGTCAGATTTGTATAAAAAAAATACTCATCTAATTAATTCTCATTTGAAGTGCTTTCACCATGTTTGAAGTCATTTGTCGCACTAAGTCAGGTTTCTCCATACAAACTCTTAACCCATTGTTGACCCCGTCAGATTTTTATTTTCTAAAAAATAAAAAACACTTGCCACATTATTTCCCACCAAGTTTGAATAAAATAATAAAAACTTGTTTCACCATACAATCTCTTAACCCATCGTTGACCCCGTCAGATTTCGATTTTCAAAAAAGTGAAAAACACGTATCGAGTTTTTTCGCATGTTAAGTACTTTCGCCAAGTATGAAGTCAATGGGCCAATTAATTCATGTTTTTTAACAGTTTCTTCATACGAACTCTTAACCCATTGTTGGCCTGGTCCAATGTTGATTTTTGAAAAAATTAAAAACACGTATCGAGTTTTTTCGCATGTTAAGTACTTTCACCAAGTTTGAAGTCAATCGGCCAATTAATTCATGTTTTTTCACAGTTTCTTCATACGAACTCGTAACCCATTGTTGACCTGGTCCGATGTTGATTTTTGAAAAAATTAAAAACACGCATCGAATTATTTCACTTGTTAAGTGCTTTCACTAAGTTTCAAGTAAATAAAATCATGTTTTCTTCTATAAACTTTTAACTCTTGGTTCACTCCGTTAGATTTCGATTTTCAAGAAAATGAAAAATACGTGTCGAATTATTTCTCGCTAAGAGCACTTTCACCAAGTTTGAAGTCAAAAGGCGCAAAAAATCATGTTTCTTCATACAAAGTTTTAACTCTTGGTTCATCTCTTTAGGTTTTGATAAAAAAAAATTAGAAACACGTGTCAAATTATTTTTGATTTCAAGTGTTTTCACCAACTTTGAGGTCATTAGGCCCATCGGTTCATGGTTTTTTCGTACTCTTCCCGTATACGAACCTAAACCCTTGGTTCATTCAGTTAAATTTTGATTTTCGAAAACTTGAATTGTTTTTGATTTGAAGTATTTTCACTAAGTTTGAAATCAATAGGCCTATTATATCAAGTTGCTTCATTCAACACCTTAACCTGTGTTTTGCCCTTTCAGACCCCGAACTTCAAAAAATCCCGTCTTAGCGGAGGTTCATTTTCTTTTATTTAAGTTTAAATTTGATGTTTGTAGCTCTAGCAGTTTGGGCTTTGCGACGATGAATCAGTCAGTCAGTCAGTCAGGACAAAGAATTATATGTACATAGAACAATTATATGTACATACATATATACTTAGCTGAGTCTCAGTTTAAGACAAAATGAAGGTAGCAGTTGTCTCTTTGAGTATTGATCTGTGCTATGTGCTTTTAATGCAAGTGAAAGCTATGGATCGAGTAGATCCAGCTGGTCCAGAAAATCCTGCAGATTCTGCAGATTTTGTCCATCCAGCGAATCGTGTTAATTTTGCAGACGCTGCAGATCCACCTGTCGATCCACCTGTTCAGGCTTGTCCAAGAAGAAACCAAATTACTATTCGAAACTTGAAGCACACAGTGGCTTGCAGGATTTCCAGAATCAAACACGTGCAATGAAATTGGAGAAACAGTGGATAGATGCATTTTGTGTGTAATGACATTGAATATGGAATAAAGCAAATATAAAGAAATCATTTTATATCAAAAAATTATGTAGGTAATAAAAAATGTATTGAGGTAAAAATATATTACATCCATTGCTCAGATTCGAATCCATTCTTCAACAGGAAAGAATGGATTTTTAGATTATAATGTTGTCTCTTGATTGGCATAATTGCGTTTGTTCCGAATCCGAAGCTCTCGATTTGGAAAGCTTTCTCATAGGCACTGAGCATTATTTTATTTGCTTAGCGGGAAGCGGGCGCACAAATCACTTAACTATAAAACTTAAAGATGAAGAATTCTTAATGGCAAACTCAGTTCTATATAAGAAACTATATGACAGGTAATATTTCTGCTTGTAGGCTTTATCACCCGACGACTATCGTTTGGTTATGAAAACCGTTGAAAATGCAATTCTCTCCACCGATCTGGCAATGTACTTTAAGAAACGCAACGCATTTTTGGATCTCGTCGACAATGGCGAATTCGACTGGCAAAGCGAGGAGAAAAAAGAGTGTAAGTTGCGGCAAAGTTTGGATATGTGAGCGGCTCTGCAGATTGTTGTACACATAACTGTAATTGCAGTGCTATGTGGCATGATGATGACCGCTTGTGATGTGAGCGCCATTGCGAAGCCGTGGGAGGTGCAGCATCGTGTTGCCAAAATGGTGGCCGACGAGTTTTTCGACCAGGGCGATCTGGAGAAGCTGCAGCTGAACACGCAGCCGGTGGCCATGATGGATAGGTAAAGTACTTGTGTTGAAAAGTGAAATACTGCTCAGTCAGAAAGACATACAAATGTGTTTTTTTTTAATTTAAATAATTTTCTCTACTTGCAGAGAGCGCAAGGACGAATTGCCCAAGATGCAGGTCGGCTTCATAGATGTGATCTGCTTGCCGCTGTATCGCGTGCTCTGCGACACCTTCCCTTGGATCACACCGCTGTACGAGGGCACGCTGGAGAATCGTCGCCACTGGCAGGACTTGGCCGAGAAAGTCGAAATGGGGCTGACGTGGATCGATCACGACACCATCGACAAGCCGGTGGAGGAGTTTGCAGGTGCCGTAGCAACCAACACTTGATTTTCCGCCATTTGACTTTCATGAAACCTGAATTGCCAACGAAACATTTGTGTGCTTGCAGCCTGCGCCGATGAGGAGATCAAGGATATCGAATTCACAGTCACCACACTGAACTGTCACCAGCAGCAGCACGGCGACGACACTTCGACGCCCGAACACCATCGCGGCGGCTCGCGGCTCAGCATCAAGAAGACGGGCGCGCTCGGCAAGGCGGTGCGCTCCAAGCTGACCAAGACGCTCTACAACAGCATGGACGGCGTGAAGCCGAAAACATCACTGAAGCTGTTCGAGTCGCACGTCAGCGAGGACCTGGACGACAAGAGCCCCACCAGCCCCTCGCAGCCGGTGGCGACTGGTGTGGGCCACATTTCGGCGTCGTCGTCCACGTCGTCGGCGGGCGCCGGCCTCGTGGACAAGTCCAAGAAGCGCTCCAAGCTGTGCTCGCTGTTGTGACGAAAACCCTCCAATTAGAATATGGCGACCTCCTCCGACAAGGGCGGAGGAGGGACGACCGATGTCTAATTGGAGCACCATTTCAAATAATCAAAATTGTGGCGAGCGCACTGCTCGGCGCAGCGTGCAACCAAAGAACATTTCAAAACTTAAAAACGTAAACGAAAACCAAAAACTGAAAATTGAAAATCAAAATCCAAATCAATTGTAGTGAAAAGCCTTTTTCTAAAAACAAAAAATCACTATCTACAAAACTACTATGTAACTAGAATTGGAACACCCGCTCGCCGGGGCCGTCTTCTGTAGGCAGCCGACGTTGCTGTGCTTGTTCTTGCGGGGCGCGCGTGTGCTGCAATAAAACTATACGTTTTCGTAAGTGAATGTCAAAATATGTGATCTACTTAAGGTCGAGCAGGTTTTCAATTGTGTCTTACAGCGCGATGAACCTTTAGCAAATGTTCGCACTTGCTATTAGCTCGTAGTTGTTTAGAAAGAAAATCGCATGCGCGGTGGGCAGCCGGCAGCCGGTGTTGCTTATGTGCAACATGACCGAGCTTAGAGCTGCTGGCACAATGAATAAGCGACAGCGGGGGGAAGAAATCAAAGCGAAAACAGTGTGCATAGAGTGAAATAAGTGGAGAGCTAGTCAAATTTTTTTGTGCGTGTTAAAAGTTAAGACGTACATACGTTGAGGCACACAGCTGCACGTGTGCATATCCTAGTCGTATTACAGTAGCATTAAGTTCAATAATTGTAAGTGGACAAAAGCGGTGAGTGTCCTCGGTCAGCCGGCCAGCCGAGCGTTGGTGGCCGGCTGAGTGGCGGCGCTTACGTTGAGTTCGAAAATTGTGGGCAACTGGTCCTTACTTTCTAGACGACGTAGCAACTGAAATCTATAGCAATATGATGATATTTATAAAAGCATAAACTCTTTGAATTCGATTGTACTACCGACGGCAAATACTACAGTATGAGTAGCGCCGCAAGTTCGTTATGTTTAGTAGCGCTTCGAAGGCGCGGACGCACCGGCTGCGAGCCGTCTGCCAGTTGAGACGCTATGAAATAGTCTAAAGCCATAATATCTACTATCGATAATGCAATCTACAAACACACCTTGAATGTGCATGTCAATTTCTAAGCGTAAATGTTGCAAGCGCGCAAAAACTTGAACGATCTGAACAAAAGAGTGAAACGCTAATAAAGTTTCATCAGCAATTTTAAATGTTCGCTCGTAATTTGCACCCCTTTCGCCGCTTCGTATTCAAGCAAATGATTCGATGTGCAGTTACTTACACTGCTTTTTTGTGTTTGTACACTTTGCGTTGATTTCGGTGGCAGCGTTTTCTGTATGAATTGAAATTGTTATTTATGTGGCGCCAAGTGCAAAATGTTTACGCAAGTTTTTTGTTGAACGTAGAGACATTGTTTAGCATAGAATTAATAAAACAAAAAAGAAATGCATTCGAAAATTTCAAATAAATTCAAATAAATCACATTAGAAAAACGATTTGCCAAAGTGTTTCATTTGAAGGGGGATTAGTCAAAGTGAGCCACAGGTACGAACAACTTAACACTACAAAGACCGCAAGCTTTCCATACCTACAGAGACTACACATTATATCTGCGGATATCTCAAAAGGTACACATCGGATTTGGATAAAAAAATAAAAGTCAACAAAGCAAAAGTTGATAGAAATATAAAAAAAAAAAATATTTAAAAATTAAAAACCGTCAAAACGACCGCAATGGTCTTTCTAGTGTTAAGATAACGGCAGCACAATTGGCTTGAAAGTGTCTGGCTACAACAGAAAACAAAATAGCTGACACACAAATGAAAATTGCTGACAGCTTGTCGGTTGAATGAACTCTTCGTTATAGAAATTTTTTATTAAATGTGCAAAAATAATTATGACGCATTGGCACTTGTTCCTAAAAACACCTCAATATAAACTCGAATAAATATGTATGTATCAAAAGTAGGTTTGGTTAGGATAGGTTACGGTGGTCTGTATGGTACAATTCCATCTGTTTGAAATACGTAAATTCAACACTGTGTTTTATCACAAGTTCTCATTACAAAATGTTTCTTTTAAATGGAACGTTGGTATTCAATTATATCTAAATCAAGTTTGCTACCAGTGTGAACGGGGTTGATCTAATACGATGCGTCCTTTACCAAACAAATTATTTTCTGTCAAATGTTTGCGCCTTTGAGAATCACCTTGAAATAAATCACTCACTGAATCCACTAGCCTTTAAAACCTTTAGCTAAATTTAACAGATTGGCTGTAGCTTATCTTAGAAATATTCAATGTTTATTCATAATTTTTCAACTACACTCCGCGCATTGTCTTTTGTGTTCCCACTTACGTACTTAGATCAACAAAGTTTTTTACAAGGAAAGTCCATGTTTTAACTTACTTTCCAACGAATTATTAGTTTTATTCATGTATTCACTGCATTTTGCTTTTAACTTTAATCTTACTCTGTATTTTAAGTAAACATCTTACAATAAATGTGTATGTATGTGTGTATAGTTTTTCTTTGTTTACAATAATAACAATTTCGCTCGTTATATCTGCAACATTTTCATTTGACTGGCTGCAATTTTTTACTGCAATTTCATATTTTTAAATATTTCTAGTCATGTGAGTGCCAATTTTTTATCAACTGCCGCAGCTTTCTCGCTCTGCAAGATTTCGCCAAACGCCTTTCGTGGCGATTGCTTATTCTACAGACCGCAGAAAAGCCACCAAATAGCAGAAAATGCTCACTTCGCTGACGTAAAACATTTTGTTTTGTTTAATTTCGCATCATTTGTGAAATTTTGCGTCTAGTCATATGTGGATGTAAATGTAAGTTAAGTTCACAGTTATTTAGCATAAAAACGAAAAATGCTCTGCACGGTTAATACATAATGGATATATGCTTAGTATTTAGTTATGCTTAATTCATGTTTCGGCTTGTTTTCCTCCTACGTTGTTTTCTTTATGATTTCTTAGCTACCGCATTGGATGTGTGTGTGCATGACTTGGTTTTTTGCAACATGCAGTAATTTCGTTAGCTTTACTTTAAATAGTAATTTAATGTTATGAGCTACATATAACTACAGTAAGACCGTTAGCATGAAAATCAAATTCAGCGTGGTTATGAGCCTAAAAATTAACAATTCAATAAAAAAAATAAAACAAACAATCGGGGGTGGTTGAGTGTGTGGTGGTGACACATCAGCAAACAATTCGCTTTTCCCACTTCGCACCGATTTCACATGAAGAACTCCTCTGTGGAATGGGAAAGCGGAAGTCACGTTCGTCCCGGACGATCCAGCACCGATATCTCTATAACTCGCAGGCCGCGATATGTCGGGTCGACGATCTGCAAGCCTTTGGGATTGTAAATGCGTTCATTTTGGGAAGCAATGAATTTGGAAATTTTGCGTAGAGTCTGCAAGCGCAACGGTAACGATATTGAATATTAATCAAGTCAGAAATATGCAAGTGCGAGCGGCAATGACACATTTTGTCGCGACGAACGATAACGCTATCGCCCTGATAGGACGCTGCTGCTCACCTTTTCGTAGTGCGTCTCCGAGCACATGTAGATCAAGTGGGCCGTGATGCAGCCAATGCAGCCTTCGCAGTAAGCGCTGCATGAGCCGTTTTCCGCCTCCGCGAAGAGCTCGTTCAGCCGGGTGATGGTCGACTCGAACACGGGCCGTTCCACCTGAAAGAATTTTACGCATTTCAGCATTGCGTATTCTTAGCGGAAACCGCGTTCGCACATACCAAGCCCTCCAGTTCGCTGGGCAGTCGCGTGTGGAACTTGACGGAGGTGCCTTCGCTGTAGTCGCGCTGTATGAACACCTTGTTGGAGCCACCTTGCAGCGTGGTAAGGCCACCCTGCGACATTTTTCTGCCTTTCCGCTGTTGCTTCCTGCAATGCACAGAATCGAGACATGCATAAATGCGCTGCTTGGATTGCACCAAATTTTCGAAAACATAAAAATTGTATAATGAAATGCATTTTTATAAAAACTGTTGAAAACATTATGCACATGGTGAGCTATTTTCTATTTCTCTGCCAGCTGCTACAAATTACTAAAAATTTCGTTTCACTCGACAGCACTGAGAACGCTCGCTGCGATCTCTACTTTGCTAGTCTTTTGCATAGTGGGCACACCTTTCTGTTTAGTTACAGTGGAAAATTGCAAGGTTTTCCTTTTCTGCTGAAATGAAAATCAACAACTTTTCATGGAAATTTGTGACAACTTCTGGCCTTTGACTAGATTTTTCTGCACTATTGTTTTCGGAGCTCACACCGTGAGCGCTGTCAACGAGGGACCAAAGCAAAGTGTCAAAGAATGTGTGCGAGCGAGCGTCGGTTGGCTTGGCAGTGCCGGATTTTCTGTTCGTACTGTACCGCGAGAAAGCGGTGCGCGAAAATGCAATTCACGACAGCATTGCCAGAGCGAAAAAATTACACACAGTTCGTTTGATGTAATTTATGAATTTGAAATATTTTTGTAATACTATGAAATACGGTTAAAAATGACACAGAATGAATGTTGTAATATTTACATATTTACGGCAGTGCTATGGAAACCCCCCGAGAGAGTAGGTTTATAGTTTCAGTTGAATTAATCAATCCAAGTTCTAAACTTAATTGTGGGAGTTATAGCTTAAAGTGTATAGAGATTGTCGGTACAATGTTTGACCAAATTTAACAGTGTCTGCGCATTTAACGTGAATATATTTGAATCAAATGAACGTCTTAACTTACATTTATTAAAAAAAAACAACGGCACAGTAAAATTGTTGCTTTAATTAAGATGCAATTTATTGAATGTATTATATATGTACAAATGTTACGCTGTTTTGAAATTGACAAATTTGAAATAACTGACCTTTTAGTTTCCGGTTCGATCGATTGGTACAAATTCATTGGATTTCCACGTCCCGACCATTGATCTATATTTATGAATTTTCTCAATTAAATTTGGAAACGAAATGCAAAATGAAAGAGAAATTTTTGCCAAGTTGATGACACTGTCGCATGTCTGCATGCAGACACATTCCGCGAGCCGAGCGCAATCGTGCGAAATTGCATTGTGTTGCGCGTCTCTGTCGCCGGACGTGCGTGTTCATTATGATTTGTCTTTGTGGTCATTTGTAGATCAATTTTGTGTTTTGTTTGCTTCTTGCACATTTTCCTTTTATTTGTGGCAGTTAATTGTTGCATTTTGCCAGTCTGCACGGCTGCTCTTGCATTGGATTCTGCGCTGCGAATCGATGCTGCAATTGAACGATGGACCACTTGAGGCTGTCATTTTATGCCCACTTTCATTGCGAAATGCCAGCGATTAGTAATTTTAATATATTTGCCTGCATATGTGTGTGAGAGTGTGTGTAAGCAGATCGACTTATACTTACTCGAATTGTACGTTTCTTTTTCGGTATGCGCCCGTAGTTGATCCATGGGAAACACTCGTACAGAGAAGGATGTACATATGTATGTACTTATGTACATAAATGTGGAAGTTTTGTTCCGAGTAAAAGTAATAAGTAAGTAAAAGTAATTAAAATAAATAAATCGAATTTGTTTTCTTCAAAACAGAACGGAATATGTTAACTTTGGAACACTTACCCACAAACCTACATCTTTAGAATAAATAAATAATAAGTATATAAATTTGAAATTGGAGAATGATTCACAAAATGTTCACTGTGGAGCAATAAGTCGAAGGTAGGTTCGAACACTTCCTCTGCGGCTGCCCTGCCTTAGCTTTTAAAAGACTAAATTCCTTGGGGAACAGTCTGATTAGCTCTCTAGCTGAACTGTCTGACAAGACTGAAGTGCATCAAGTCCTATTTGGACGATGCGGGTTGGCTTTAAGGCCCAGTATCTTCTCCCACGCAGGGAAGACCCAGTCGAGGAGGCGACAACAAAACGGCACATAGTGCTACTTGGGTGTGCTCAGTGAGCACGCAGTCGCAGCTACCTACCTACCTAGTAAGTCGAATATATTTAAAGAAAGAATATAAAATTCTCAATGCGTTTCTTATCCTTAGTAAATACTTAACTAAATTAATAGAAATGGAATTTAATACCGAAGAAAAATTATGTGGCTATTTTGAATTAATTAATTTTTCAGAGTGTATGTGTATGGACTACACTGAAAAATTCATTTTAAGAATGGCAAACTTACTTACAAGAGAACGTGGCATCGCGCATAGAACTCAAATCTTTAATATTGAATAACGTCGGAGTTACAAGTCGGACAGCATTGGATATGGTCTCATTCCGCTGGTGAAATTTCATGGAGGGGCGTGGCACTGTTTTGTGACCCTATTTGCTGCATAACTTTGGAACTATAACACCGTGCGACAAAAATTAAAAAAATTTTTCACAGCGGAAAAAATCCATGTGAGCGTGAAACTAGAGACCAAACATAGTAATCTGCGTACTCAGTTTTTTATTTCTACATCCTTTGTCCTTTTAAAAGGACTTCAAAATTTTGAAGGGGATACAAAATTAAAAAAATATAAAAAATACTTAACCTCGTTAGAATATGGCAATATGTATATCAAATGAAAGAGGAAAGTCTCAAGAATTGAAATAAAATTTATTTTTTATCTATTTATAAAAAAAGGATATGGAAAAGGTCCTTTGAAAATTTTAATCCTAAGACGTAAAATTTAAAATTTTAACTTTCCCCAGTAAAAACCTGTAGCGGAAGGGTTAACTGAGCCAGTCTTGGCTTGCAGCAGAGGACATCGCGCACCTGAACCCCCGTGAGTTTCTAAATTTTATTAGGTCAACGTGTTTAGGGGATGTTCTCTAACTGTCAGTTGAAGGGGGCACAATAGATCAATACTGGTCTTAGTGCATTTTAACCCCCAAAACATCTATCTATCTATCTAGCAAGAGTGTAATTTAATATATTATTTGAGGCACTAAAAAAGTTTATAATATTACGAAAAATGTATAGCTTTGTAATTAGTCAGTTTCCATAACAATTATATTTCTTTTGTGAAAGTATCCTTTTCATTAATTTCATTTGTAAATCTATAAATTTTCAATACTTTTCCTCGCTCGCATCCAATGAGTGTTAATCTTAATGAAAAATAATATTTAGTAATGCACTGTAAATACTCGCCGCAGTCTAAAATGTCAGGCTGGTTTTTTCTTGTTTTATTTTTTCCCACAGCCAACCGTTCAGCCGCATAATTCAAAATTGAATTAAAATATTCAAGGTTACGACCTTTTACTGACGTAAATATTTGTTTTTAATGTTGTAAGACATTTTGCCTTTTCAAGTTCAAAGGCAGAAATACTTTTCCCAGTACGTCTTTTAGGTTCGCCATCAAAGCTATTTGTAGACCGACCTGCAGTGACATTGAATTGATTAGCACACAATAATCATTCCGCCAAATGAACGACGACCAATGTTAAATGCCATTTTATGATTTATCAAAGCACATTTTACTGGCAACTCCACCTCATTTGTGTTATTTTCGTTGAGCTCAAATTGCGGCATAGCCGAAGGATGCCGCTATTAGTTTAATCGTTCTCCGCACAGCGACCGCCCCATAATGTTTGCGCTCCTCTGCTAACCATCACTCGAGGTTGTCTGATTGATATTTTCACTTTGTCAAAAAACTTTCGCATACAAAATCGCTGGGAAATGATCTTTTGCGATGCGCGGAATTTTTTCTTTAATTTGCACAAAGAGCGACATTAAATATCGCCGTAAATTACAAATCCACAAATTGATGTTTGTTTGTGCACACACACGCACACACACCGGAGTGCGTGAG
Source organism: Melieria picta (assembly GCA_964056695.1). Taxonomy (NCBI): domain Eukaryota; kingdom Metazoa; phylum Arthropoda; class Insecta; order Diptera; family Ulidiidae; genus Melieria; species Melieria picta. Next base: position 122,031,120 of record OZ057398.1, read on the forward strand.
TGTGTGTGTTTGCAGTTATGGTAATTAACGTTATTAGCGCATTGTTATGCCGCGCAAATTGTGGCGTCTGCCGCAGTGGCATTGGCGGCAACGCAGATGCCGGCGCCAGATTGCAAATCGATCAGCGAATCGTTGCGGCTAATGCGAGAATCTCAAGCAACAGTGCGGCAGTCGGTGGCAGCCGGGAGGCGTTGCTGCAACCGCAAACGCTGCGAATTGCAGCCAACTGGCAACTGTGTGTGGCTAGCGGTGTGACTTGGCGCTTTCATGTTTATTAATTTTACTTTCATTTCCTTGCAGCCGTCGGCGTTCGCCAATGCGCCGCTGCGTCGGCTGCCAGTTGGTCGGCAAGCCAGCGCTGTGCTTTCTGCTGCTGCTGCACGATCAGCGATCAATGTTGGTGCTCTAATATACTCACTGGTGCTCTGGCTGTGGCTGTGGTTGTGGCTGTGGCTGCGACTGTTGCGTTTCATGATCGTTTAACTGCCGTTGCGGCGTGTTATACTTCGATTTGCTGATTGTCTTAGCCGCACAGAGTTTGCGCCACCTATTCGCTGACATTAGTGACCCAGTTTTGCGACGCGCACAAAATGCAACGCGCAATTGTTGTCAATAACAATCAGTCGTTGCGCTGGACGGGATACCAGTTCCGGTGCCAGTGAGCGCATGTGTGTGCGTGTGTGTGTGTTGCTTGGCGGTTTTGTGATAAAAGCAATTGGCAGAAATCATGACTTGGCATTTGTTTGTCGCATTCCCGACCGCCAACAGGCCAAGTTCAAGTGCGCGCTCACCACTGACGTTCTCGGTGAACGAAAATCAAAGACGCGCGCTGCCAACTGAAAGCGAAATTCACTTGACTTGACTTGAAAAAGTTTCAAGTTTGTTCGGTGTCCGTCAATCGCGCGTGTGTGCTTATAACATTGTCAGAGCTGTTGCCACAATGCGCTCCGTGATTTTTGTTCTACTCGCCATTTCGCTGCCCACACTCGAAATTATTGCACTCGATACCGACGCAAATCGCATTGACAATGGAGACTCGCTCGCCCGTACAGGTGTCAATGCAACGGGCATCGGAATGGAGGGCCGCAACAGCTCAGCCTTCGTTGCCAGTGAGGCGCAACAGGGACGCGGCTCACGCAAGTTGCTCGCGCACAGCGACGAATATGTGGCGCGCAACCAGAAACGCTGCTTCGAGCGGCGCAACCTCGTCTCCTGCATCAAGTACAAAGCCTCGAAGATTGTCTGGCTGCTGGCCACCAACGGACTGGGCTATTTTCCCAACGAGTACAGTCGCGAACTGGTGGCGGACAAGCGGCGCATTCGTCTCGTGCAGCTGGGCGAGCCGGCCGAGGTGGCTGTGTTCAACGATGCCCGAGGACTGAAAGGTGCCGATGGTGGTTTTTGTTTGTTTTTTTTAACTCTAAAGCAAAAAAGTGTGATTTGAGATTTTATAGAAATCAGTGAAAAGTGAAGAAGTAAACGAAAAGGGGAACAAGTTTCAAGTTTTAAAGTTTTATATGAGACTCTGGCTGAAACAACTTTTTGGCTGCCTTCTCTAGAATTCGTCTAACATGCTTGGGAGAGTCGACCTTTTCATTACTCGAACAGCTCTCGAAGTAGACAATTTTGTTTTAAAAATACGTCACAACGCACAGTGATTCGTTCCATAGACAAAATTCAAAAATTTTATAGTCACAGAATTTAAGGATTTTGATGTCATTTGAAAGGCAAAACTCCAACTAAGGAAACCCCAAAAAATCTGTGCAAAAAATTAATAAGTGTGTGTGCAAAAGCGGCTCAAAGTAGAACTTTTTTTTTTAGTCTATTGAGTAAAAAAAAATTTAAAAAATACATGGTTAGCAAGAAGTTGCTAAAACTTTTAATATATATTAAGAAATTATGTGGCCATTTTCACTTTTAATGCTTTCTCACAATTTGCCAAGCTAAGGCTTTTACTTCACTTTTAATTTAAAATATTTTTCTAAATTTTAAAAATCTGAAAATTAGCAAAACTTAGAGGAAAATATCTAAAAAGTATGTGGAAGTATGTTCCTGGAATTTTGTGTATTTTAAGAAGCATTCTTTCTTTGTCAGATAATGTAATTAGATCCTCCGATATCTTCCGATCTCAGAAAATAATTCAATTTTAAAAACACCTATTTTTCAACAAAATTTATTTTATTCATCTCTAAATGTTTGCAATCAGCCTGAAAAATTGAAAAAACTGCACAAATGCAGAACATACATCTATTATTATAATTTTTATTGCAAAACTAAAGGGTTCTCATACAATTTCAGTCACACTTTGCAATTATCAATCTTGACGTTACCGATTAAATGTAAAATCTGAAAAATCTAGCCACCGCACTTATTGCTATAGCTTTCCAAAAATTACGAAATTTGCAAATTTAACCCGCAGGCATTGCTAAACTACAAAAGTTTAAGAAAAACAAAATGGAGATTTCACTTCACCAGACCATGATTAACTAGCTTACAAAATTTTATTAAGAACAGACCATTCCTGAATCACTGTGCAACGTGCTAAAACGAAACTTAAAACTTGGTGTAAATTTTCCATTAGGAACGGCTGAAGGCCATCGAAAATTGCACAAATTGTAGAGTTAATAAATGTTTCTTGTTACCTACAAAAGGAAAATATGATAACTTTCAAAGTCCATCATGAAATGAAATGAGTGAATCAATGATTAAGCCAAATTACTCATTTACTGACGATAATACAATCAAATCATTAGCAAAAATTGTCCCGTTTTATTCTCCAAATAATCCAGAATTCCTGTCAGAGTACAGAAAATGAAAGTTGTTTAAGCCTGACTGAAGAGGGTTCAGGCTTCAGTGCGTTTTTGCAAAAGTTACATAAAAATCCAATTTTTTACACTTTTCATACATAAAACTTGTATGAAATCAAGACATTTTAAATAAGCTGCCATTTTCGTTTAAAATATTTTCACATTATTTGAGCTAAATTTTTTTAAATTTACAATTTAAAAAAATTTTTTTAATAAACCAATGCTCATCGTTTACGATGGCAGATTGCTTGCATAAGTAAATAATTGCAATTGACGTGCAACATTGCACTGTTCCAGCTGTCCTGCTGTGCATGCAGAGAGAGTTTCAACGTAACACAGCTGCAGAAATTCATATTAATACAACAATTTAACTGGTGAAAGTGGTTAGAAGTTGCATCAATGCGAATGCGTTCGATCTGTTTGAATAACTGGCTTACAGGCAATTGAAAGCACCTACGATTTTTCATATTGCCGGTGAATAATTGAACCATTACTAAGCGTGTGTTGTGATTAAATTTATGGCCATTTTGTCCACCTATGTGGTTGCACATTTTTCATTGGCTTTTTTGTTGTTCAGTTAAATGTACTTTTGTGTGTCATGCGCTGTATATGACACACAAAAATAGGTTAATAATTTTTGGCATGTACAGCACATAGAGGAAATATTTGCAATGAAAAGTGGTTTAGAAAAGATTGCCAAGTCAGTGGGTCCAATTAATCTTATTTCTCTTGATTGAATTTTGAAAAAAATGAAAAATACTTATCTGATTATTTCTCAATTGAAGTGCTTCCACCAAGCTTAAAGTCAATAGGTCCAATAGGTTAAAATCATATTTCCCTATACAAACGGTTACCCCGTGAGGATACCATAAGACTTGGATTTTCAATTATAAAATTATTTCTGCTTTGGAGTAGTTTCACCAAGTTTGAAATCTATAGACCCATTATACCACGTTTCACTACAAAGCACCTTAATCCATGTTTTGTTCTTCTAAACCACGAATTTCCAAAAATCCTGTTTTAGCGTAGGTTGATTTTTTAAAATGAACGAAATAGTTAAAATTGCATGTTTGTAGCTTGAGTGGTTTAGGTGGGCGATAATAAATAAGTCAGTCAGTAAGTCAATTAGTAATTCAGTAAGTCTGTTAGTCAATTGTATGTAGGTATATAAATCTAATATGCTTCATAAATTGATCAGAATGGTTTTAGACCTACCAACTCGAAGGCACTAGCGATCCAATACCACTATGGGCCTAATTTGGCCTAAGTGCTGCCACATCTCTCTGCCGACTATGCATATACTTGTAGATAGATTTATTTATTTGAGAAGATAAAAGCAATCATTAAAAAACTTTGCTAGGACAATTCAATAAAACGCTTAGAAGATTCGTTCTCTCGCTCGCATTAAAAGGACTTCAGAGCCATCGTAGATATACTAAAGGAGCATTGGTTAACAGAGGCTCACGCGCAAAAGATGGGCATCATCGATTGGGATGAATGCAGGAAATGCAAAGAAAAGGGTTTGAGGGAAACCTTGAAGCCACGGTTACCGTAGTTGCTTCCTTTTAACCAAAGTTGATACATTTTTTTCGTTTGGCCCTATTGGGTCTATCGATACCAATTGGGGACCTCCTCTAACCCAGAAGAGAACGGGGCCCCTAAGTTTCCGTGTGGTTACTTAATTTTTTTGTTTGATAACTTTTTGCAAGGGAAACCTAATGTAAAAAACATGGCAAATGTTTAGCGGCAAACATTCAAACAAAACCTTTTTTATTGCTTACTCCTGATTTTAAAAAAGCCTTCTTGGGCTGTTGGCCGAAGTAATAAAGAAAGTTCTAAGTACGTTTTTTGTTTTCTGCTTGAATTTGGTTACATTTAGGTTATTTTTCCAAGCAATTCTGGTTAAAAAAATGTTACCGTGCTTGGAGCGCATTCTTTGCTTCTGTCCGACTATATCAAGACTGCGCCTTACACACTTAGGGGCCCCGTTCGTCTTTGGGATTTATGTAAGTCCCCAAGCATGACATTAAGTCGCAGTTGAACTTCGCAAGGCACATACACATCCCTCCCACTAATCGGTTTTACGTTGACCTGAAAGTAAGCAGCTCTAACTGGTAAAGGACCCAACACCTAACCTAACCTAATCTATTACAAAACATGTTGCTTAATTTAGAAAGATATGAGTGCAGTGCAGATATGACATCTGCACTCTAACATATAATCTTTATTTTACTAATACAGGGTGGCCCAAAAGTCATCACTCTATCGGCAGATGCGATAACTTTGGAAATGGCGGCAAAAGTAAAGTCTGCTTGACATTAATTTATTCATTCTTTGATTCAAACTTTCATTCATTCATTCATTCTTTCTTTCATTCATTCATTCATTATTACATTCATACATTTATTCATTCATTTATTCATCCATACATTCATTCATACATTCATTCATTCATTCATACATTCATTCATTCATTCATTCATTCTTTATTTCATTCATACATTTATTCATTCATTCATACATACATTCATACATTCATTCATTCATACATTAATTCATACATTCATATATTCTACATTCATTCATTCATACATTCATTCATTCATACATTCATACATTCATACGTTCATACATTCATTCATTCATCCATACATTCATTAATACATTCATTCATTCATACATTCATACATTCATTCATTCATTCATACAATCATACATACATTCATTCATGCATGCATTCATTCATTCATACATTCATACATTCCTACATTCATACATTCATTCATTCATTCATCCATACATTCATTCATTCATTCATTCATTCATCCATACATTCATTCATACATTAATACATTCATTCATTCATTCATTCCTACATACATTCATACATTCATATATTTATTCATACATGCATACATTCATTCATTCATTCAGTCATTCATTCAGTCATTCGTTCATTCACTCATGCATTCATTCATTCATACATTCATACATTTATACATTCATACATTTATACATTCATACATTCATTCATTCATACATACATACGTACATACATACATACATTTATACATTCATAAACAAATTGGAGCCAAAAAACATTAGGTGACAGCTTTTGCGCCACCTTGTATTACAGTTAGAATTTAAATTTGTAAGGAAACTTACTTCTATAAATGAAACTCTCGATATACTTAAAACTATGCATTACGAAAGTTGTGTATTATGTTTTCCAGACGACAACGAACTGACGAGCATTGTAAAATTCCTGAAGCGTGCCGTGGAAACGTTCGGCCGAAATCATGGCATTCAAGTGCGCATGGCTGCCGACACTGGTGTGCGTCTGGTGGATGCCGAAGTGGGTTAGTAGCTGCAACTGTTTCTTTCTCTACAACCACACACATTCAAAGGCAACAATGGCCGATAAATTTCGTTCGCAGAATCTCGCGCCCGACACGATCGCAAGAAGCGCAAGTGGCTCATAATTCTGCCGCTGATCATTCTTTTCAAAATAGCGCACCTGAAGGCGACTGTTGTCACGCTGCTGCTGGGCGTGCTCGGGCTGAATGTGCTGCTGGTGGGCGGCACCGGCTGGCTGATTCACTACCTGAAGTTCAAGACGCTCTGCAAAATACATCCGCACCTGGTGCAGTCGCACTCGCACGTCTACGACTCGGACCCGGCTGGTGAGTAACAGCAGTCGGCGGCGAACCAAACGCCAACGATTGTCCAACCGAGCCATAATTTGTGCCTTCTTTTCTCCATTGCCGACACCAACAACTGGCGGCGCTGACGATGACGACACGCGCGTGCAGAGTATTCCTCATTCGTTGGCAGTAGCTTTCCTGGCTCCTATTACGGCGGCGCTGGCGCTGGTGCTCATGAGGTTGGCATCAATGGCTACGGCAAAGACTGGGGCACCAGCAAGGCGTACAGCGGCCACCGCCATTTGGACACCATTAGCAAGCGGCTACAATAGCTGAAGGCGGCACTGTGGCGGCGTTTCTATCGCACCCTGCGGCGCTATTATGTGCGCTTCTATCGCGTCTACACCGACGTCTTTGCCGATGCCGAACGACGCTGAGCCCATGTCCTCGCAAATAGCCCACTTCACGCACACTTGAAGTGTTTATCAATTATTTACGTTCACGCTGAAGCTAAATTCTGCACGTTTTACGTTTAGATAAACAATTTTAAAAACACTTAGTTAGAGAAAATGCCAGCAGCTTAGCGCCTAAGTTATTTATTGTATATACTCGTAAGTTATTAATGCCAAAATTGAACTGAATTTCTATTACGTTGTGCAAAATGATGATACGCCTTTTATTGTTTGTTTCGCGAGGCTGTGTACGTGAGTTTCTCTGCATTACAAATGCCTGATTCGTGCAGGCGGCAGCGCGTTGGCCAAATGTTGCGCCTGTGGCAGGTGGCGTTCTGCAATAAAGCAAAGAGATATTGTTCCGCCCTAATGTTGTTATTGTGATCGTTGCCATTCTGTTGTTGTTGTTGTTGTGACTTTTGTTTTTCCTTTTGTCGTAGGCTGACTGTTGTTGTGTTTAATGATATCGCGCGCACATTTGGCGCAACAAATTGTTTTGCAAATATTTGGTTAGATTTTGCGACTTGCTGACTGGTTGGCGGTGAGTTGGCAAAGTGACTGTGCGGCACTTTGTTTATTGTATTTTTATCGCAGACAATATATTCAAATCCGGGCTGATGCGGTATGTGTGGCAGGCCGCAAATGTTCGCGTAAAATGCGCAAACCGAACAAAGTTCCTGCGCGTCTTTTATGCGTGCAAAGTGCCGAACGAAAATATTTTATGGGGTTTCTTTCATTTTACTTGATTTTGGATTTTTCGCTTATTGAAAGAGATTCGCTTGCATATTTGTTGTTGGCCATTTTAAGCGTTTTTTTATTAGCATGCGACTGTGTGTTCGCTGGAAATAAATATTTAAGGAAGTGAAATAAAATTGCTGATGATTTCGTTCAAATATTTTGTTGCGTTCCCTTTGATTATTATTTGTGTTGTTTTGTGTAATGTGTGTGTCACATAACTGCTCAATACACATACATATGCATGCAGATATGTGCGTGTGAATTGCTTTTACCGATTATTACGTTTGAAAATATTAGCTTAGAAAAAGTACCGAGATATTTTACATATTGACTTGCAAATTTGTTGTCGTCTTGATGATAAAATTGATTGATGTGGTTTTAGATTGCAGCAGCGAAATTGAATTTAAGGTCTCCTGCGGTTATTCAAAGTGCTTTTAACTTTTGGTGGAAATTTATTTTAAAATAATGAATACAAATTTTTCATACAAGAAATTTCCTCTTCAAAAGAAAAGAGAAAAAGAGAGAAAGGTTTGTATAAAAATAAGTTTCTGCGGCTTTTATAAGTAATTTGTTATCAAATTACACTGACCTCCGTAAGCCTTGGCAAATTTCTAAACGAAAACAGTTCAATCATTCATCGATTTTTATTTTATTTTCTTTAAAATAATCTCCATTGCAAGCAATACACATATTCCAACGTTTCCTTTAACCATGAAAACACATTTCGTAGGCCAATTTGGTACCGCCTTCAGCTTCCTCTGCGAATTCTCCTCTACTGCCACAATTATCTCAAAACACTTTTCGCGAAGTGGCCATAAGAGTCGTGGGAAAAAGTCGAGGCAAAAGTCATCAGAGGCCATGGCTGGTGAATACCGAGCTTACGAAATGGTATAAAAATTGTTTTTGGTCAAATGATCGCATACAACCTCGAGTTGTCTCTTCACAATTTTGGCCTCTTGCGACGAATATTTTCCTTCGAAGGCTCTAATACGATCACGTATTATTCGAAAGTTATTAAAAAAAAGGCGAAAGCTGCAAATCTAATGAAGTACAAAAATTCTACATCATTTATTTGAGAATCAGTATTTTAAATCATAAAAAGATACAAAATCAATAAAGTTAGAGTAATGAAATTTTGACACGTTATCAAGGAAATTTTGAGTTTTAACATAGTTACTTTTCAAGAAAATTCTATATAAATTTTCAAGGATATAAGGGTTTCCAGTTTTCAAAGGACCTTTTTCATATCCTTTTTTTACAAGTAGATAAAAAATCAACTTTATTTAAATTCTTTATTTAAATTCTTCCTCTTTCATTTGATATACATATCGCCACATTCTAACGAGGTTAAGTATATTTAATATTTTTTCATTTTGTATCCCCTTCAAAATTTTGAAGTCCTTTTAAAAGGACAACGGATGTAGAAAAGAAAAACTGAGTACGCAGTATTACTATGTTTGGTCTCTAATTTCACGCCCATATGGATTTGTTCCGGTGGGAACAATTTTTTTATTGTTTGTCGCACGGCGTTATATCCGCTGATATCTTGAAAAGTACACATCGGATTTGGCTAATTGTAATCATAGAAACCTAATTGTAGAACCCGATAAAAAAATAAAAGTTATCAAAGCAAAAGTTGATAGAAATAAAAAAGTTTATAGATATACTAAAGAAAATATAAATATTTATAAATGAAAAATCATAAAAAACAACAAAGTAGGCTATAATGTTCCATACTTAATCGGTTTATTCGTTTCGCTCGTTTAACACGTTCGCGGACAGTAAAAATTTCAGTGAGCTGCAAAAATAGACAGTCAATTTTTGTGGAAACTAGTAGAACTATCTGAAATTTGATTACACATATATTGTTGCAGTTGTCAGATTATCGTATTTTAGCCCTTATACGCATTGAATGATAAAGCATATTATTTAAAAAAATTTCATTTTATTTAAAATTTAATTAATAAAAATTGGCTTTAAAATTTGAATGCTATTTTGCATCACTATGAAAATGACTGCTATAGCATTCACGTCCGCGAACGTGTTAACATCTGTGAGTTTTCGATTTTGCTCAGTGGTCTTACTCGCTCATCGCACCATACAAATTTTCATCTTAGTGCCTCTTCCGCTGGGATTCGCTCGCTTGTTCATTTAATAAACAAAATAGTTTGTCAGTGTGCTGGTCACCTCATTGCACCAAATCGTATATGTTTTTTTTTTTGGTTTGAGCAAATTTACTCTCAGCAATTGTACATCCAATAACCACTGCCGATAGCGACATCAGCTGCTACAACGTGAAAATTGAACATGTTTATGGCATATTGCAGATACCACATCGCAATACGACAAGCCACGCGTCACGCGTCGACAACTTCAGCGAATCAATTGGCGTCGCCGCAATATTTATTGTACACGATACAAAATCCCCAAAATTACAACAAACTCAGTTTCGATACGGCAACAACTAAACGCACAACTAATATAAATAATAGCAAAATAGCAAAAATGTGAATAAAACAAACCGTAGGCGACACAGGCAACATCTGCCAAAATCATTCAGAGGGGATTTTTATTATGTGTCAATGTGCAATAACAACAACACAGCTAAGTGGTGTTAGCTGTGTTGTGTGGTTTCGGGCAATCAAAGCTAAGGCAAATATTTGAAGACTGAAATCAGTTGAATTTGCTGCACTCAGCGCGACTAACGGCACTTAGGAGTAATGGCCAGGGCAACAACACTGCAAGTACAGTTACATTTGCCGTGGCTGCAGTGTAATTAATGCAGCAATGCGGCTGCTGGTGATAAGATAGGATTAAAAGAGCAGCGCACATGTACCGCATCGTGTCCTTACAAATGATCGAATGCCACGCACACACGCACCAAATTGGCACAGCAATTTGCATTTGCAGCACATGCGCGGCCACACCTGCCGCGCACTTCATGCCGCGGCACCGCAACGTTCTGATTGCAGAACACGGAACACAGAAAAAGGCCAGCACTCGAGTACGTGTTGCGTTTAGCTGATTTGCACCAACTGCTGCAAGCCAACGCGTCAGCTGAGCTGCCCCATGGCTCGCTTCATTAGTTGCTAATGCATGAATAATAATTTTCGCCCTTTTTGTGCCCAAAATTTACTCTGCCACCAGCGGCGACATTGGAGCCATAGACGCACGACATTTGTTCTCACGCGACTGCCCACTGTGACCGCTGTGTGCGCCGCTTTCGTGCACTTGAACGTGGCACACAGCACAACAGGAAGCGGAAACGGAAATTGTTTGCTTGCCACTTTATGTGCGGCACGTGATTGCAAACTAACGATTCCTTTTCATTTAATTTCGTTTCGTCTCGTTTATTTAATTTTATTATAAATAACATGTTGCTGTACACCTTTCCGCTTCAGCTGACGTTTTGCTGTATTTGTGTTATTGCTATCGCTGTTCCGTTATAGAGGATGTCCGCCGAAGCGTCAATGGAATCCGGTTTGGGTGACCTGAATTAAGTATCGCTTAAGCTTTTAAGTGTTTCACAGCTATACAAATTGCAAAATAATTCAAAAGAAACACACACTTTAATTTTCTTCTTTTATTCCACCAATTCTCTATTCCACCAATTTTAATGTTTGATAAATATATTTGACTTTGATTTTGACTTGATTGATTCTCAATTGAGAATATCCTTTCCAGTTGCTGTCCAGTCGAGAATTTTCATTATATAAGAATTGTGTGAGCTTCGCATCTGGTTGCAAATCTAGTTGTCTTCAATTGGCAGTGAAATATAAAAAATGAAGTAAAAAATCTAAAAATATTTCATTAATCAATTACTCAAGTCCAAGTTTACTGAAGTGACAGTTTATTGAAAATCAAAAATACGTTTTTAATGTGACTAAATATGTAAAGGGTATCCCAATAAAAGTGGATTATTTGTTGTGGCATTCTTTTTTGTGCAAGTGACAACTTTGAAATTTCACAACTGTCGCTCTACGATTGTTACTGTTATTGAAAATTGAGTGCTGTACAAAGAAAGAAGGCGCTAGTATTGCGAAAATATTGGATTTGAGGAACGATTTTCAAATTGAATCATCTTTCGAGATTTGCCATTTAACCCTCAAATGCATATTGATGCCTTTAGGCACACTAACATATTTGTGTATATCTTCAAATTAAACCCCGATATAATATTTTGAAACGACAACCACATTCGAAGTCTGTTTGCTAATATTTAGTAGTTTATTAATATTGAATTCACTTTTCAGTGGTTTTCTGTGTTAAAAAGAAAAACCTATGTTTATTTAGCAAACGTGAAAATAATTCGTGCATTTGAGGGTTAACGCTGTGCAATTTCTTTCTTTGGGTTTTTTAATCTCTGATCTATGAAAATAAATCACAAACAATTTCTGAGCTAAATGCCGAGATTTAACGTGTCATTGGTGTGATAGCGTAACATTTTTGCCAAAATATCCTAGAAATGTCCTAAATTGTGCACGTTTATTGAAACTTCCTATTGTAGACACATTCCCACGTATTAATGATAAGCCAGTTAAAATTTTGGATAAACCGAGCCAAGTCACTCAGGTCGATCATTGACTGGTCAATAGGAACGACAGGAATTCGGAAGCCAAGTTTGCGTGGTCTTCTTCGAGTAAAGGGAGTGCTGTGTCATCTAAAGTGAAAGACCTCTTTCTTATAAAAAATATTCAAAAGTTCGTCGCAGACGCTTTCAAGTTGTTAGTGAAGCATTCTATGAAATTGGAAACAGATTATTGACTGCTTTACTGTGGTCTCTGCTTAGAGTTACGGCGACGCCATTGTGCAGTTGTCTTTTTCAAGATCCTTTAACAATTTTAAATTCATTTGAAAAAAATCGACTCATTTATTGCAATTTATGGCATTCAGATTGAGACATCGCTGGTTTTGAAATACTGAAAAAAAATTCCAGTCATTTCCAGTAGTTCTTATCCGTAGACCTACGTTAGGGTCGTTTTCGACTAAATTTTTTTTTTGTACTTTTAATATTTTTAAAATTTGTTATTTTTTTTAGCTGTTTTTTCATGACTTTCTTACTTGGACTATTATCTATCGAAATCAAACCGTTTCATATTTTAAAAACCAAGTTAGCTTGCATTTTTTGTAATTTGTGTTATTTTCATAGCAAACGCAAGTAAAAGTGTAAATTATTATTTATTTTATTTCAAATAAAAAAGTTTATTGTGATAAAATGTCAAATTGTCAATGTCAAAATAAAACAGAGCTTGTCTGCTACGGACGTCTAAAAAATATCTGCAAAACTAAGCGCAACCGTGTGTGCAAAATGACTTGAAAGTGTTTAAAAAAATTACAAATAAATATTTCCATTGTATTTTATTTTAAGTTTTTGAATAAACCGTACCGCTTCGGTTTCGGCCCAAATAAGTGGTTTCGGTTTCAGTTTCGGCCAAAAAATGGCCGAACGGCCGAAACCGAAACTTTCTAGAATATTTTTTACATTTTATTGTGTAGCAGATATATAGTGAAAGGAGGAGTAATTTAGATGCCACCAATGTAAATAAACTTCTTTTTTTCGCATAAAATATTAAATTATTTAATTTGTAATATCAGCGAGTAAGGTACGAAAGGGTGATTTTTTCATGTTTACGTTTTTAAAAAATGAATAAATTGTTTTTATTAATAAGTATTTATTTATTTATGTTATGTTTGTTTGTTTGTTTGTTATTTATTTACTTAATGTAAAATTCATTTATTGAAAAAAAATGCTTGATATGAAGATTTTTATTTCAACTAGAAAGTTTCGGCCGAATATTAAAAAAAAACCGAAATTCGGTTTCGGTTTCGGCCCAAAAAAGATGTTTTGGTCGGACACTAGTTTTTTTAAATAAACGTTCATTTTTGTACTAACTCCCATATATGAGGGTCGAAAACGACCCTAACGTAAGATTAGTTGTTTTTTTTAACGTAGGTCTACGGTTAAACGTAAATAATTTCTCAAATACTTTTGTGTGCCACAACCACTGTAGCCGGCAAAATTGTGCAAAAAGCTCACGTGCTGCCGAGCAGTGATAAGAAAGCTCCAATGCGCCGAACAGCTGATGCGCTTCCGGCAGAATAAACAAAACGAATGGACAGAAAAGCGCACGAGTGCGGCCCACATTGGGCGCATAAAACTGCCGGCAGCACACGGCGCGACTTTCAGTAGTGACGACGGCACAAAGCGGCACACAAGTCAGCCGAGCCAAGTCAGCAGTGTATCCGCTTCCTGCTGTGTGAGCGCGCGATCCAACCGACGACAGTAGAAAAGTCAGTGTAACAAAGTCAGTGGACAAATGTGCGCGTTGGCGAGTGTGAAGCGCGCGTGTCAGTGATAAAAAAGTCGCGAACAGGAAAATCAAGAAGCGGCCAACATTTGTGGCTTCCACAACGACTGACATATGTCGGCAATGTGACGGCAGACAAACAACTCCGACAAGTGCAAACTCAACTCAAATGTCGCAGTACGAACTGCAGCACGAGCTGGAGCGTACACATTACAACGACAACATTGGCTGAAGCATTGCATTGCGCTGCTGCTGTGCATTGTTTAAAGCGGCACAGAGGTAAAAGCGCAGCGTCGACATGTTGCGACTGTAAAAGCCAACAGCAAAGTGCACTTTTTTTAATGAAAAAAAAACAACTATTTGTGTTCAAGTGAACGTTGTAGTGTTTGTGGCGCAATTGAAAATTGAAAAAAGCGCGCATCCTGCCTACTGTCGAGGCGGAAATGTGGCAACTTGCATTACACTTGAAGTGCAGCGCCAAATGTTCCTGTAGAGCGCGATGTTTATTCGTGTGGCAAATACACAAACAAACAATCAAACAAACAAACAAACACGCACTAACGCACACTCACACACACACACACAACGTGTCACGGATGCTGCAGCAATGCAGCAATCAACAATGCGACCACAGAAAAACGCCTAAAATTGCAATGCTGCGTTGCATTGTCGGATGTGGCAACATTTAGTTTGTGGTTTTGATGGATTTCACGGCGGGTTTGTGAGAATTTTTCGTACGGCCAGAAATTGTATATTTGTGTAGCGGTGTGTCAATTGGTACGTTGTTGTTGTTGTTGTTGAATGGCGTGGCGTGCGGATTTCCTGCGGTTAGGCGAACAGAAATACCGGAAAACTTAATATGCTGCGAAGTGAAATGCAACGTTTTTCGCCGAATTCGAGTGGGCTGGCCGTGCGGCTGAGCAGTCGAATGAGTCGAAAAAGTATCGAACGGCGCGCACGAATTGGCCATTAATTTGTTTGTTTATTGTTTTAAGTTGGCCCGCGCCGCCGAAAAACCATCAAAGCATTGCACATTGCAGAAATGTGTGAAGTGACAGGAAAAATGTACTCCATGCAATTTGTCGACAGCTTGGCAGAACGTCCATTATTGTGGCGCACACATACACACACACAGCAGCACGCCTGACATTTTAATTAGCTGCGAGCGACATGATGGATGCGGCGCTAGTGTTGGCTGGTCGGCTGCCGTTGTGTGGGGCCCCACTCAATGGGGCCGCAATGCGCAATGCGCATGAATTCAATTCTGTGTCATACAACGAACAGTGAAAAAAATTTTGAAACATAAAATTTGTGGCAATTTTTTGGATTATATATATTTGTACCTATATAAATACGTTGGCCTGATAAAGTGTACACTTAAAAATGTTGTGCTGATTGTCATTACTCTGGAAATTGTCTGCGTATGTAAGCACTCCCCCCTTCCCGCGAAGGGTGCCTTCCAACGGCCCATCGCATTTACTGCCACTCGATGTTGCTCATACGCCATGCTGCGCTGCAGCAACGTCTTGGCGAGCGTCAGCGCACCATTTTGACTGATGGCCGCACTGGGCCGAAATGCGTATAAAGGCATAAAAGAATTTTGTATTTGTTTTTTGATAGCAATCCCACCGTTTTTATGGGCATTTTATTGAGACCCATAAAAGTGCACACGCACAGCGGGTGCCGCTGCTCCCTGGATGAGTCTGCTCTGTAAAATTGCGTTGGCAGTTAAAAAGGCTTGTTTTGTAGACGCATTGGTATGAAAGCTGCTTTTGGCAATGTGTTGGGTGCATTTAGTGCACGCTTAGGTTTGAAGACTCGAAACTAAAGTAATAATAGGGGAAGGAATAGGGAAACCTTAGTGGTTAAAAGCAATGAATTTGTTGCCAGCTGCTGCTTGTGGGCGCAAATTGGACAATTCGGATTAAAATGAAGTAAAATTGGCTTGGATAATAATGCTGAACGCATTAATGTGATTACGAGTAAGAAGCTGACGTAGTTTTGACTTCTATTATGTCCGACATCAGAATGCAGAATGTATGAGAAACATGGGTGCCAAACTACTTGACAGCTACAGCTAGTCAGTTTTTGGGAGAAACATAACATAGTAAAATTAAACAAGTGAACCAGGCAGAAGCCTTTGCTTGGTATGACGAAAAGAGAATAATTTTTAAAATTATTTGTCATACATGTATGTCATAATGAAACATTAACCCTGAATAATACATAATAATTTGAACTTGGTGCAGTTTAAAAAATAAATTTCAAACCAGAATTATAATTTTAATTATATAATTAATTGTTAATAAATTATATAATTTTTAATTTCTATAATTATAATTTTTATAGTGTCCACCAACTGCAATTGTGAGCTGAAAAAAACTGATTGAGTGATTCAACGAATCAGAGAACTTTTTGTGATTGTTGCGTTAATGCCATTGAGAAACTTTTTGACAAAATATTTGCAATGTTTTTTTTTTATAAAGCATTTTGAAGCCGTGTCAAAATCTGATCGAGTCTGATAACTGAATTGTGAGCGCCATTGCCGTCAGCAATTTTCGTAAGCAGATGTAACTGCTTTTTTTTTGGCACTATTGAAAAATGTTTAATGAATTAATTTGCTTTAACGAAAAAAATTCCATTTTGGTGAAATTAGAGGAATATTTGTAACGATTTCAGTTACTTTAATCGATTAAAAATTTCATTTTGTTGGCACTGTTGGAAAATTTTTAATGAGTTTATTTACTTGAATCGATTAAAGTCTCAATTTTGTTGGCACTATTGAAAAAGTTTTAATGTATTCATTATCTTCAATCGAAAATTGTTGGGTTGTTTTAATACATTTATTTACATTTATTGATTAAAAATTCCATTTTGTTGGCACTGTTTAATAAGTTTATTTACTTGAATCGATTAAAAATTCCATTTGGTTGGCAGTACTGGAGAATTTTTAATGCATTCATTATCTTGAATCGAATATTGTTGGGCTTTTTTTTTATAAATTTTTTACTTTTGTTGATTAAAAATTCAATTTTGTTGGGACTGTTGGAAAAATTTTAATAAGCTTTTAACTTGAATCGATTAAAAACTCCATTTTGATGTCACTTCTGGACAATTTTTAATAAGTTTATTTACTTGAATCGATTAAAAACTCCATTTTCTTGTCAGTACTGGAAAATTTTTAATGAATTCATTTCCTTGAATTGTTAAAAACTTAAGTTTGTTGGCACTATTGGAAAACATGTAACAAATTCTTTTACTTGGATTGTTTAAAAACTTAACTTTGGTGGCACTATTGGAAAATTTTACATGAATTTAGTTACTTTAATCGATTAATGTCTCAATTTTTTTGTAATGAATTAATTTACTTGAATTTTTTAATATTGAAATTTTTTGTTGGCATTATTGGAAAATTAGTAATGAATTCACTAAATTTAATCGAATAACTTGAATCGTTTGACAAGTCAGTTATTTTTGCATTATTTTTTTTATTTTTTTTTTATTTATTTAGAATATTAATAACATTAAGTGCAGTAAGAACTAAGTCTTTTAATTGCACTTCAATCAGAATTAAATTTCTTCAATTAAACTTAAAACTATCAATTACAAAATTAAATTAAATAATAAAATTAAAACTATCAATTACAAAATTAAATTAAATACGTTTAAATTAAATTAAATATGAAATATTGGAAAATGTTTAATGAATTAATTTACTTAAGTCGTTTAAAAATTCCATTTGGGTGGAACTATTGGAAAACATTTTAATCAATTCATTTATTTGAATCGAATAACTAAATTTTGTTGGCACTACTGGAACAAATTTAATGAGTTCATTGACTTTAAGCGATTGAAAATTCCATTTTGTTGGCACAATTCGAAAATTACTCTTTGATTAAATTTGCTCTACGACTTTATACATGAAACAATGCAACTATGTGGCGCCAATTGCGTAAAATTTTCTTCAACATGTGTCATAAATCGATTTCGTCATCACAACTAGAATTCCACTTGTCATTGGTGGTTAGTTTTATGATTGCACAATGCCAACATTTACTTACGTGACACAATTGTTGACCAACAGTCAATTAGCCAATAAACAGCGCAACATTCGGGCCGACTAAGCCAACAGAACTCGATCGAAAAATACATAAATGTATAATAAGTCAACATTAAGTAATCGACAGCTAACAGCATCGCTCGCAGTCGTCCATAAGCCGCAGGCGTTCGCGCATTTGCCATCAGCTAAATTAGTCGCGCTGTAGTGAAATTAATTTACTTCGTTAATTATAATTAAATAACAACTTTATTTACGACTTGCAGAAGTGAACACGAACTGAGGCGGCTCGCGTGAGCTTTCCATAAAACACATCGCGACAAGCATTCTTAATGAAATTACGACGAAATGCAGAAATACGAACTGCTGGTGGTCGCATATTACGCCGATAATTTGCAATATGTTGTATGCCAGCGATAATGTTGCAGCGAAGATAAATGGGCAACGAAATATTCGGTGTGTGTGTGTGTGTGTGAGGGCAGAGTATAAATAATAATTTCGATGCTATAGTAGCGGTTTTGGTGAAATTTGAGCAGCGTAAAATTGCAGTGTTGGCGCACACGTTTCGAGGTCACTCATACGCTGTGTTGGGCCGTCATAGTTCATGCCAAACCGCAGCCAGTGTGCACGTGTGGCCGAGTTGATGCATGCACGGCAGCGTGTGGCCAGCGAACTAAATTATTTCGACGTTGCTGTGTTGTTTGATTAAGTCATAAACGCTAATTTACAATGGTGAAGTAATTAATTATGAAGTTATGCGTGTTGATCTGTTCACCTGGAACCCAATCGCAGTGATTAAAACAAACACAAATAATACAATTATTGTTCATTTCAAACAAACAAAAAAACGCTTGTGTTCTTAGATGAAACTTGAAGCATGTAATAAAGATTAAATTAAGTTGAACTGCTTTAAATACAATTATTATTCTGCAAATATTTCCCAATTAATAATTTCAAATTTTTAACCGCAATGTGTGTGTGAAAAAGTGCCAAGTTTCGCATTTCAACAACGTGTACAGTGTTTGCAGTAATTTGCTTATGAAAACATTACATGCAGCTGCGCTGGTTCATAAATAATTCATTGCTCCACACAACATACAACATGTATGTATAAAAAAAAATACGCTGTGCTTAAAGATTCGTGGCGAAACGTGCTTCAGGTGAAATCCGCGCCACCGCAATGCATTAATAATCAACAGCCACAAAAAAATGTATATATTATATTAAAAAAAATATTAAAAAATCCAATATCAACAAACTGTTACACTCGCAGTTGCGTGGTACTGCTGCATTTCCCGCTTATATGCCGAGTGCAGGTGGCACACTTACATAAAACGCCACACATGCTCGCCCACACAACAACAACGCCACTTACGCAAGTGTCAGGTGCGCGCTTTGCTGCGGCGCCAACAATGAAAAATTCAATTTTAATTACTGTACGCGAGCGTGTCGGCGTTTGCTGAAAGAGCTTTAGACGGTCGCAAACAAAAACACCCAGAAGAAAAACACAAAAAAACAGCGAAAAGCGTGCGTGCGACAACAAATCAATACAAACACGTGTTGACTGGCTGAATTTGGTGTTAAAGGCTTAAAGTGGAAGTGGCATCGCCGCAAAGCCTTTCAGCGGCACTTTCCGTATCTGCGAGCAGTGCGCAGTGCGAATTGGCGGCTTTGAGACCACAGCAACGCAAAGTGCAGCATGGTAGGTCAATGCTTTTTTTATATTCTATAAATACACTTATTTATTTGAAACTACGATTTATGTGAAATATGTCAAAAAAAATTTGTTGGTCGCTGCAATTATGGTCGTTGTCAGCATTATGTTGAAATTTATAGCCCATCGTTAATGTCCTGTATGGCTTTCATGAATCATCTATGGCTGCTTGTAGTCGAGCGCCTTTATGTATACTAAAGATATTAAATGTGCCAAGGAGCGTCACGACGCACAGTGAGTCGCTCAGTCGATGCAGGTTGCAAAAATCTTTTTTTTGTGTTCGAGTTGGGGGTAACTGTTATACTTTTCGAATAGGTAAATGCTTGCACCTAAAAACCGAAAACCTCAACAAAATTGAAGAAATAATTTTGTTTGTAAACACTGTCAAAATTATGCAAATTTTCTATTTCATTGGCATTGCTTTTGCGATAAAGTTCAAGTTTTAAAATTTGAAAAACAACAAATAAATTAGAACAACAACACACTGGTGCCGTCTTTTAGAAGGTTGTATTTACAACACCGTGCGACAAAAATAAAAAAAATATTTCACACCAGAAAAAATCCATATGGGCGTGAAACTAGAGACCAAACATAGTAATACTGCGTACTCAGTTTTTCATTTCTACATCCTTTGCCTTTTTAAAATGGCTTCAAAGTTTTGAAGGGGATACAAAAAAAAAATTATAAAAAATACTTACCCTGGTTAGAATATCGAGCCCTTCCCGCGATTTTATCGTATGAGCCATTTTTACCGAAATTCATTTTTTTACCGGTAACGATAGCACTATAAATTTGTCATCAGTCCCTAAAAGCTCACATCTCTACGATGAACCGTTACGAAGTTTGAAAAAACAATTTTATCGTATGTCCACTTCAAATTTTTCCTTAATTTTTTGTGCCTGCGACGATACGATAAAGTAAAGTAAATTGCTTTACTTGCAAAAAGTTAATTTTTAACTTTATTAAAAAATTGTGTTAAATTTTAGAGAGAGAGTTCAAAAAAGTGCTTGTTCAAAATAAATCGTACGATTGAGAACATTTGAATAGTGGAAAGTGGGTCTATATGCATATAATTGTTTATCCTGACTGACTGATTCATCATCGCCCAGCTCAAACCGCTAAAGCTACAAATATGAAATTTGAACTGTAGGTACATCTTGAAAAATCAACCTCCGCTAAGACGGGAGTTTTTGAAATTCGGGGTCTAAAGGGACAAATCATGGGTTAAGGTGTTGTATGAAGAAATGAATGAAAACACTTCAAATCAAAAATAATTCGACACGTATTTTTCAATTTTTCGAATATCAAAATTTAACGGGGTGCACCAAGGGTTAAGGTTCGTATACGGAAAGACTACGAAAAAACATGACTCGAGGCCTTTTGACTTCAAAGTTGGTGAAAACACTAGAAATCAAAAATAATTTGACAAGTGATTCTCATCTTTTTCAAAATCAAAACATAAAGGGGTGAAACAAGGGATACAAGTTTGTATGAAGAAATATGTTTCTTACGCTTTTTGACTTCAAACTTGGTTAAATGTTTGTTTATTTCAAATATGAAATAATTCGATACGTGTTTTTCATTTTTTTGAAAATCGACATCTGACGAGGTCAACGATGGGTTGAGACTTTGTATGGGGAAACATGATTTAATGCGCCAATTGCCTTCAAATATGGTGAAAGGTGAAAATATTTCTCAAATGAGAAATAATGCTATAAGTATTTTTTCATAAAAATCTAACGCGATCAACAAAGGGTTAAGAAGAACTTGATTTATTGGCCGCATTGACTTTAAAAGTGCATGCAAAGTCACGGTGCCCGGCTAGTCATGAATATTTAGATTTAAAAATTGATTGAATGACAAAAGATGTACTAGTTCAAACAGATGAAGAAGATAGGATTACATTTTTTCTGAAAGAATTTTTCGTATTTCATAAATAAAACTACACTATATCACCTATGAATTACACTATATCAATCTGAAAGTAACAATATTTTGTATTCACTAAATGAAAATATATTATACCAAGGAAACAATTATTTTTTACTTAGAAAATATTTTATCGTATGTGCCACTGCAATATTTGAATCGCTCATAATAGTGCCAGCACAAATTATCGTATGTCCAAAATAACGCCGTTGCACTTTGCTGAAGTCACTAAAATTACCTATTCCAAGTGTATAGCCCTAAATAAAGTGTGTATACCAAAAATCATGCAACTATGTTGCGCCAATGCAGAGAAAACCAAAAAAAACGTCTCCTGTAAAATTTGGTTTTTGGCTCATACGATAAAATCGCGGGAAGGGCTCGATATGGCGATATGTATATCAAATGAAAAAGGAAAGGCTCAAGAATTTAAATAAAATTAATTTTTTATCTATTTGGAAAAAAGGATATGAAAAAGGTCCTTAGAAAAATTTAAATCTAGAATAGAATTTTCTTGAAAAGTAAGTATGTTAAAACCCCGAATCTCCTTGATCACGTGTCAAAATTTCATTATTCTCGCTTCATTGATTTTGTATCTTTTTATTATTTAAATTACTGATACTCAAATAAATTAGAATTTTTTTCCTTCATTAGAGTTGCAACTTCTGCCATTTTTTTTAATAACTTTCGAACCAATAAAGTTAGAGTAATGAAATTTTGATATGTGATCAAGGAGATTTTGGGGTTTCTTTTCAAGAAAATTCCATATAAATTTTCAAGGATTAAAATTTTCAAAGGACCTTTTTCATATCCTTTTTTTACAAATAGATAAAAAATCAACTTTATGTAATTAATTTTTTTTTTTAATTTTTGAGCCTTTCCTCTTTCATTTGATATACATATCGCCATATTCTAACCAGGGTAAGTATTTTTTATATTTTTTATACCCTTCAAAATTTTGAAGTCCTTTTTAAAGGATAAAGGATGTAGAAATGAAAAACTTAGTACGCAGTATTACTATATTTGGTCTCTAGTTTCACGCACATATGGATTTTTTCCGGTGTGAAAAATGCGGTCGCACGGTGTAATAAATAACAAAATATCGAAAAAATAATAATTTGTCGTTGTTGTTGGATTTTGACATGCACTTCAATGGAGCACGGTTTTTAACACATTTTTTGCACATTAGGTGGACTTAAAAAAAAAGCCATACTTGCCAGACTTATCACTACCAAAAAAATACTTAGGTACTAGATTTTTCTGATTACTGGACTGAAAAGATTGAGTGCCACTTTTTGCCGCACGCTTTCTCAGAGCGATTTCTATGACATGTCCTTGAGAAAATTAGTGCGTACGTTTTTGTATTGGTTTCTAATTGGAAACAATAAATATGAAATATGTAACATTTGTTATCAAAATTGTATTATATTTCAAGACGAAAGTGTGGATATTAGAGTACTTCAATAATTTTTATGCGAGGTATGCAACATTGACTTATTTACTTTAATTTCCGACTTCCCGACTTACAAATTTTGCCCAAACAGATGTTTTATTTTTATTAAAAATTAGCGTATACTCAGCGTGCGTTATTACATTCTGTAATTGTTTTGAAAAGAATTGTTTATATAATAGTTTTTTTTTAAGACACAACAAAGTAGTAATGCAGTGCAGAGTTTAATTGATGTGTTTCTTATTTTTATAAAGTTAGGAAAAATTTATGAAGTATTATACAACGCCAGATACGGACTACTGAAGCTATCTATTGTAAAAATAATGCATTTCGTTTTACTATACCTTATATGTTCTATACCTTATACAATGTTTTATGTTAGCACCAAGTTCCCTTCTCTCTCAATTTCATTTTTATACAATAAACATGGATCCGAGTTCGAGCATCTGTCCAACGCGCTACTCCGTCACGAAGGGCTGAAGGGTTGTGGTAATCTGTGGTCTTTTCATAGCTTAAACTGCTTTCTATTTTTAAATTTGCTTTTTATTTACATTTCTATTTAAATACTAACAGACAACGTACTACATCGCTTCGTTTTTACAACAACCATACAAACAACAATTTACAAATACAAAATTTTTCCGCTTCCATGGCAAACGTAATTCATTGCACTCGTGTGCATGGTGCTATTAAATATTTAAAATTAACCGCACATTAAGTGTCGGCGAGATAAAGTGCCTCGGGTCTTACTGCTGACACATTTTCTGAGCCAAAGCTCATAAATCATGGCGCTGTCAGAAAAATAAAGAATTTTACATTGCCATGTTATTGCATTTATGGTTGTGGTTGTTGTTGTTGTTGGTGTTTTACTTGTTTTGTTTTGATTGTTTTGTTGTTGCTATATTTGTGAATGAGGTTAATAACCAACCAGATATGAACAATTTATGATAATTTCATTAGAATGTGTCGACCGAATGAAATGGCTACTAAAAACAGGATACGTGGAGTGTCAACTAAGTACTGTCTGTCAAATTATAAGTAAAAAGGACATGTTTATTATACACGTAGATGTATGGAATAAGATCTCAATTTTTATGTTTTGTTGGGGCGTTTTGAGAGTAGAAAAAATTAATTTCGTTTGAAGCTAATTCATTTAGTGTCCATTCGTACTTTTGTTATTTTGATTAACAAAATTTACAAACAAATTGAGTGTTAATTAAGAATTACATTATTCAATTCAGTTAATGTATTTAATTCGGTTAATGTATTTAATTATATTCATGTGGTCCATATGACTCGGTGTTGTATGTTAATGGAAATGAGCTAAAGGCTCTTAAATTGAGACTGACCACCTTTTTACGAGTAGCACTGATGTGTTGAGAGATAAAACTTATCCACTTGGCACCACAGGATCTACTCACATTTCTACTGAGGTCGAGTATATTAATGCGCAACATTAAGTCGCAGTACAAGGAACGTCTCGCTGTTTGAGTGCTGCGCTTGCTAGGCTGTTCCGACAAAGGAAGTAAAAATAACTTTATTGATTACAAGGTAGCATTTGCCATAAACAGGAACAGGTGGTAAAGACTTGGTGTCAGGTTTGATCTACAAGGTTGATGCATAAGAACATCCCAACCTATCTCTCGGAACATTTGGTGAGTTATTATCGATGTGTGTGGGCTGGCGTTGTTCTGATGGAACACAATTCCTCTTCTATTCCTCAATTCCGCAATTCCTCTCCTATTGGATAAAGCTAAAGCAGTCAGCTCAGTCAACCCTAATTCCGAGAATTTTAAAAGTAACTTAAACCCCGAAGTGAGACTGTAAAACTCAATTTATTTTACTTTTACAAATCCAGTAAGTTCTTAAGGACATATTTATTTAATTTTTTATTTTTAGTAAAGAACTTGTGAATACAGGGTCCACATGAAAATAATTGCTACTGCAAAAGTATATTTAATTAACCCTTTCGCTACAGATTTTTACTGGGGAAAGTTAAAATTTTAAATTTTACGTTTTATGCTTCTATGTGGTTATATTAGCAACAATCCATAAGAAATGTTTTAATTTTTATACTCGCACCCTGTATTTTAGAGGGTTTTTCTATGGAAGCAACCACATCGTTGTGGCTATCATAATTACTTCAACACAAAACTTTTTACGCAAAACGAAAATTTGAATATTTCTTCATTTACTTCAGCCCATAGTCAAATAATAAAGTCATCCCGATAGGTGACGTCTATTTGTTTATATCTCTTATTTTGATAGCTGCCATTTATGTTTTCTCTACATTCTCACATGAATGAAATTTGTCTGTCAAATTTTAACCTTTTCATTCATAATATAAAATATTTATAAAATATTTGATTGAAAATTTATTTGAAAATTTTAACTGAAGTGCAGTGCAGAAAATCAAAAATGCTAGCGACGTGCTGCTTTTGCAAAACCACATGGGACCAAAAAGTTTCAATGTTTTGTGTACCCAGTGAAATAAATGAGCGCTGCACCTGAAGACATTGATGAAGACATATATTTCGATGACATTTTTTTGAAACTGTTTCGTAAAACCCATTCGCATTATTTAAATAACTTCTTTATATGATACGCATCACCCTTGCATATCTATGTTTATGTGTTTTCTGTATATTTGTATATGTACATACAGTACACAACATATACACTCCATTGCTTATAGCTATTTGAATACACATTTGAAAAAGGGTTAAAACCGAAAACAATTTCGAATGAGTTGAATTAAAAATACTTTGAGAGAACAGTTGTCAAAATAAGAGTACTTGACATAAAATGTCACTATCGGGATGACTTTATTATTTGACTATGCTTCAGCCAAAATTTTTTTAAAAAAGTATCTAATTTGAAACAAAACGTCAAATTAAAAAGTTATCTCATTTTTTCTGCTTCTTCTTCCTTTACTATTGCAAGCTATGTAAGCTTAAATATTCAGTTTATTAATTTCGTATTTTTCCTAAAACTTCAAACTATTCTAAGGACTGAGAAAAAAATGTATTCTTGCAACCATAGAGGATGCAGACGTCCACAAAGTAGCATGTTGCCATATGGCAACAAAATAGCGAAAGGGTTAAGACAGGTATTCACATCTTTGTCTAATTTGGGTGGAAGTGGAATGGAGATTTGTTTAGTTTATTGTAAACTTATTCCCGCGTTTTGGAGATGGCTGGTGCAGAAATATTTTGTTTACGTGTACCAGAATTTGACGCCTGCGAATTGCCCTCTTGCAGTAATACAGCATCTTTTGTTGCCTGAGTTATCACTCGTACATATTCGTAGCTACACAAAAAAAAATCCCCCAGTTATCGGCAAAATAACTATCTTTTGCTATCTGCACCCTCTTTCCAGCAAGAACGTGTTTTGAGCCATATGACATATGTCACAATTCCAGCAGCATAAATTAAAAGTATAAAGAAAGCTAGATGTCATTTATAAGGTTTGCATTTTTTTTATATACTCATCATTCATCCATCCAATGAACTATCGACTAATTCCTTACTGGTGAACTAGTTGGTCATTATTACATTTATGCTTGTAAGGCTCACAAAGTTCTTCAACGACTTTTTCGCAAGACCCACAGCTCTTCGATTACCGTCTTTGTATTTGTATGGTACTCGTATTTCAGGAAGTATTAGCACCATCGCACATACATATTCTGATTAAATATTTATCGGGATTGGAAAACATAAACTGTATGGAAGACATGAACTTCCGCAAGACATACATTTTTCGTAATATGTCGTATATTGTAGTGTTTTCAAAAATTTTAATTGACTTCATCTCATGCCGACTAGATGTGTGCTAGGCTCAAAAACTATGAACTTTATACGATAAAAATGCACCCAAATATGAAAAATTAAAAAACTCTTCCACATGCTGGAGAAAAAGTCAAGGAATTCTAAGCAAATTTGGGTTTTTTGTACAAATGAGCTTCTGAGGCTCACTTCTGGGGTTTCGTTACAATTTAAAAAAATTGCTTGAAAAAAGTACAAAAACTTTCCAAAATGCATCTAAACATGAAAAATTAAAAAATTCTTCCATATGCTGGAGAAAAAGTCAAGGAATTCTGAGCAAATTTGGGTTTTTTGTACAAATGAGCTTCTGAGGCTCACTTCTGGGGTTTCGTTACAATTTAAAAAAATTGCTTAAAACTAGTATAAAAACTGTATAAAATGCATCTAAACATGAAAAAATAAAAATTCTTCCATGTGCTGGAAAAAAAGTCAAGGAATTCTGAGCAAATTTGGGTTTTTTGTACAAATGAGCTTCTGAGGCTCACTTCTGGGGTTTCGTTATAATTTTTTAAAATTGCTTAACAAAGCATAAAAAATGTCTAAAATGTTAAATTTATAAATGCAATATAATTCCTACATTTCATTAGAAGATTACATAAAATATTGGAATCGAAAATCTTTTGGTATAGGATTTATCACCATTTAAAATGTTTGGTGAGACTGTGAGTCTCACTTCTGGGAATTAGGGTCAAAAGAAATAAACCACTTAACATACCATAAGCATTAAGAATTTATTTGTATGTACCCTGGTCTAAGAGTTTAATCCGACCCTTTTTTTAGTATCAAAAGTTACCCGTACAGACATTTTGAGATATATTTAATTCAATTTCTGACAAAAGCTTTCAGTACATAATACCACAATATTAAAATAAATATTAAATTTTTGTCAAGTGAGCCATAACTATGCTCAAAATTAACCTTCGTTTGTCCTTCGTCGAGCGTCATGGCTTCAGGCTGTCCTTACATATCCCACATATCTATGACCTACAGTGGCGGACGCAAGTGGGGTTTTGCTGATGTAAACCTCAACCGAATATATGTTTGCTGCAAAAATTGTGGGTAACAAATATAATTTCAAATGGTAGTGGGCTCAAAAGTTTTTGTACGAAACCCCCGCCCCCCCAAAATGTTATTCTGTGTGCGTTGCCGATGACGCATGTGTGGTTTCAGTGTGTTTTTGCTGCGCAAATGAAATCAAAGTTATGTATCCTATTTCATGTGTTGACCTAAAAATATTTTACTGTCAACGCAGTTGACCATTTCGCATGACACCATCGGTCAAACTGTCGCAATGAATGAGAATTTCACACCAATTGCTCTACGATAAACCAACGAACACAAGTGTCAGCCGAAAATATCTCACTCAGTCCACACATGGTCACATATACTTATACACACACGTTTTATACACGTGTGAGTGTGTGCCATTTCAAGTTCAATGCAACAAGTTTTCACTCAGAGAGAGATTCAATTTCTTCATTGACACATGAAATATGTACTAAATGTATATACTTAAGTATGTGTGAGGCGTTCACTTGTGCCAAAATTATAGTGAAATTAATTGTAGGCGCGCCTGTGACTGAGTGGGTGAGTGAACATAAACACAATAAACTTCAACGTTGGTAATAAATTAGTTTTTTATTAGAGCTGGCAGCTGCTGCCAACGTTCGCGCAAATCCAATCGTTAAGCCAGCCCGGTCGGCTGCAATCTCAACAACGCACAGTGATTCGACTCCATACAACTGCGGGACAAAATTAAAAGGAGTGGTCTGTTTTTAATAAAATTTTGCATGCTAGTTAAGCACAGTCTGCTAAATTTAAATCTCCATTTTGTTTTTCTTAAACTTTTGTAGTTTAGCAATGCCTGAGACTATAGCATCAAATGTGTTGGCTAGATTTTTCAGATTTTACATTTAATCAGCTACGTCAACATTGATAACACTGCACAACAGCATGTCTGTTGCATGGAGTTTTTTACATGAATCTGAATCGTTTTTGCACGCTGTTTTTAGACCCATACTCCGTTTTTATGTAACAGCTCTAGTTTTGGCAAAAAATGGGCGTGTCACTTTTTCGAATTTTCCTCGGCTTTTTTCTCGTTTTTGACTGTAATTTCTGAACCAATAATCCTATCGACATGATTTTTATATCGTTGCACTAACAACATCTCACGGTGTCTCTTCTGACATTAATCAATTTTATGCATTCTAAATTGGCGTTGTAATAAGGTTTCAAAGTAGGAAAATATTGAATTTCAAGGCGTTTTTTCTGATGGCGAAAATTGTACAGATGTTTCATAAATCAAGTTACGAAGTATATGAATATCTTAAGAAGAAACATCAAGCAATACAACACAGCCAAATTATTTGGCGGAATACACATTCGCATCGAAATAATAGCAAAAATGTACCATAGTAATTTTCAGTCTTTTTCCTTAAAAAATTAGGAGCCTCAAAATATGCAAAGTTTTTAATTTTTTTTTTTGTTTACAGCAATTCAAAATATTTTTGTTTTTTGCTTGTATTTCATACCATAAATGGAACATATAAAAGAGCATATTTTGAGAACCCTGTCGGATGTGTCGGCATTCTTATACACCTAACTCGATAATTGATTTACAAAAAATGTGTATGTTTTTGAACATCAAAGAAAACGCCTTAAAATTCCATATTTTCCGACTTTGAGGTCCAATAACCGCGGCATTTTAAAACTTATAAAAATAAATTGCATTGAAAAAGAAGCCGTGAGGTGTTGTTAATGCGATAAGGTGAAAATCATGTCAATCGGTTTTTTGGTTTAGAAATTACGATCAAAAATATGGAAAAAGTAGAGGAAATACTGAAAAAATGACATGGTACCTATATCTCACAAACTAGAGCTGCTAGAAAAAATCTGAGGATAGATTCGAAATCAGCGCACCAAAATTAGTAAGAAACAGTAGAAAAACTCCATGCAACAGAAAAAAAGTGTTTTTTGTTGTGCTGTGTAATCGCAAAGAGTAACAGAAATTGTGTTAGCACTCTTTGGTTTTGCAATCAAAATGATAATAATAAATGTAGGTTTTGCATTTGTGCAATTTTGTTGTTGTTATTTTTCACGTTGATTGCATACTTTCAGGAATAAATAAAATATATTTTGTCGAAAAATAGGTGTTTCGATCACTTTTCAAATTTAATTATATTTTCTGAGATTCGAAGATGTGTTTACATTATTCGACAAAGAAATAATGCTTCTTAAAATACACAAAAATCCAGGAACATACTTTCACATACTTTTTAGATATTTTCTTCTAAATTTTGCCATTTTTTTTGGCTTCTACTTAACCTTTCATTTATAATATTTTTCAAAATTATTTCAGGTTTTTAATTTTGAAAAATATTATAAATGAAAGGTGAAGTAGAAGCCTTAGCTTTGCAAATTTTGAGAAAACATTAAAAGTGAAAATGCCCACATTAATTCTTAATCTATATTGAAAGGTTTAGCGACTTCGTTTTAACCATTTATTTTTAATATGTTTTTTACTACATAATTAAGGTGTCAACACCATATATCTGTAAATTGTGCGATAACATAAGTTTTGTAATAATTTTTTTTCTTCTAATAAAAACATCTATCTATCTATTTTTTACTACATAGATTAAAAAACAGAAAACTTGTGTTAAAATTTTGTTGTGAAAATTGTTTTAACTGTTTCAGCTTTTGCACACACACACTAATAAATTGTTTGCACAGATTTTGTAGCGTTTTCTTAGTTGGAGTTTTACCTTTCAAATGACATCAAAATAGTTAAATTTTGGGACTATAAATTTTTTTGAATTTTGTCTATGCGACGAATCACTGTGCAACGGCGCAAAAACACAATAGCAACAACAAATAGTGTCGAATAACAATAACACACATAGGAACCAGGCAGTCGGGATTGTATGCAGCGAGCCAGCAATCCGAGTTGCGCGCCAGAAGTGCTCAATTTGTCAGTGATATGGAGCTCATTGGCCAGCGCCAACGGGGCGTATGCGTAACTTTGAAGCGGCGATTGCAAAGCGTTGATAGGGATTGTAATTAATTCTTCAACTTTGTTGAGCCGAGTAGCAGCGGCTGCAGCTCGAGTGAATGTGTGACCGCTTAGCAGCTCACAGATTTAGTGCTGTTGATGAAAAAATTAATCACAGCAACCAAGTTGCTGCTTCAAGTTCGGCTTGTGTCGTCACTTTGATTTTGGCCTTCTCCGTCGCTTGTAAGTAAAGTTCATTTTATGGCTACAATCAATCACGCGCGCTGGCTTTTATTAGATTTGTGCTATTGTGCGCGCTATCGGCGACTGCTGTGTGCGCGGCGCGTGTGTCTGTGTGTCGGACCTTAAAAGAGAAATTACATTCGCCGCTGGCACTTGACGCTTCAACCTCGCCGGTGCTTTTGTTGGTGCGGTTCGTTAGGCGACAAAATGCGAGGTGTGCACCTATTCCACATGTCGCTGGTATCATTTATCAGCGCTGACATGCTGTGTCATTCCCTCGCATAATGAGCTGCGATTGAGCGCATTATTTCAGCGCGCAGCTGTTGTTGCTGCTTTGCTTTGTTGTCAAACAAAGCTGCCGACAGCGAACAGGTGAGCTGAAGTGCCCAGGGACTGAAAACAACTTGATAAGCTAATGGAAAAAGTTTGCATCACATCAAAGAGATTTTTTAGAACATCAGCAAAGTCTCTGCTCGAACTAGAAATATATTTTAAAAAAATGCACACTCTAAACAGCAACTTTTG
Source organism: Melieria picta (assembly GCA_964056695.1). Lineage (NCBI taxonomy): Eukaryota > Metazoa > Arthropoda > Insecta > Diptera > Ulidiidae > Melieria > Melieria picta. The sequence continues at coordinate 122,062,799 of OZ057398.1, forward strand.
TACTTTTCAGTCATCTGCTGTGTGTCCTTAGCATTTTTTGCAATTCTTTCTATACTGTCATGCACACATTTGTATGAGTGCTGGGCACTTTGAATTGTAGTCATGGCCACATTGTCGCACAAGTGTTTGCTGCTGATGAGCAGTTCAAGCCGTCTGCTATTTTCACTTCAAGCCGTCTCCCACTTGAAACCAAATATGCAGACTGAGTAAATGTTAAATTTGGCAAAGTAAATTTTGAAATTTTCCAAAAGTGTGCAACCTCAATGCATTTTTGCAAACTATTCGACCAACCACGTTCAAGGACGAGTGAAGAAAAGTGCACGAAATTGGTTTCGTTTGTCTTTCTTTTAGTGATTGCTTCAAAAATGGATTGCACATGTTTGCAACTGCATCAACTTTGTGGAAGGAAACAAAGTTTAAATACTTTTTAAAAGTATGTGCTAACCAATTTGGTTAACCCTTTCGCTACAGGTTTTTACTGGGGAAAGTTAAAATTTTAAATTTTACGTCTTAGGCTTCTATGTGGTTATATTAGCAACATTCCATAAGAAATTTTTTAATTTTTATACTCGGACCCTGTATTTTAGAGTGTTTTTCTATGAGAGCAACCACATCGTTGTCGCTGTAATAATTACTTGAACATAAAACTTTTTACGTATAACGAAAATTTGAATATTTCTTTATTTACTTCAGCCAAAATTAAAAAAAACAGAGTATCTAAATTTAAAGAAAACGTCCAATTAAAAAGTTGTCTAATTTTTCTGCTTCTTCTTCCTTTACTATGTCAAGATATACCATTAAAAAACGTGTATACTTCTCTTCTTTAAACTTAAATATTCAATTTATTAATTTCGTATTTTTCCCAAAACTTCAAACTATTCTAAAGACCAACAAAAAAATTATTCTTGCAACCATAGACAATGCAGACATAGACAATGCAGACGTCCACAAAGTAGCATGTTGCCATATGGCAACAAAATAGCGAAAGGGTTAAGTTAAACCAAATATTTTCAGTGATTTCAATGGAACTTTTTGTGAATTTCATGAAAGATGAATTGAACATTTTTGCAACTGTATCAACTTTGTGGAAGGAAACATAGTTGAAATACTTTCTAAAAGTATGCACTAACCAATTTGGTTAAGTAAACCAAATATTGAAAAATTCCAGTAATTGAAAACATTACGTGTTCTCCAATGTGCCAGGGAGCAATTGTCACATTCCGGCGTCCTTTGTTTAAAAGGTTTGCGGATTTAAATTTGCTATATCTGCGACCAAGCGATCTGCTGATTTCATCCGCAACCATCTTTTGTTCGCTTTAGCAAGAAAGTTCTAAGAGACTGCACTCTTCATGGAGCTTAGTGATAGGTGAACCTTCAACGCTTTACTTCTGGCAAGAGCGGATCATCATCAGCGGATGTTGTTGTGCACATCGGCACTTAAATCTGGGCAACTCAGATCAGACAAGGCAGCTCCTTAATCGAGGGGAAATAGTAGTCTAGTGTGCAATGCTATTAATGCAGCTAGATTGTCAAATAGTAAACTGATATAATCATAGAATAGAATAGAATAGAATAGAATAGAATAGAATAGAATAGAATAGAATAGAATAGAATAGAATAGAATAGAATAGAATAGAATAGAATAGAATAGAATAGAATAGAATAGAATAGAATAGAATAGAATAGAATAGAATAGAATAGAATAGAATAGAATAGAATAGAATAGAATAGAATAGAATAGAATAGAATAGAATAGAATAGAATAGAATAGAATAGAATAGAATAGAATAGAAAAGAATAGAATAGAATAGAATAGAATAGAATAGAATAGAATAGAATAGAATAGAATAGAATAGAATAGAATAGAATAGAATAGAATAGAATAGAATAGAATAGAATAGAATAGAATAGAATAGAATAGAATAGAATAGAATAGAATAGAATAGAATAGAATAGAATAGAATAGAATAGAATAGAATAGAATAGAATAGAATAGAATAGAATAGAATAGAATAGAATAGAATAGAATAGAATAGAATAGAATAGAATAGAATAGAATAGAATAGAATAGAATAGAATAGAATAGAATAGCATTTTATGAGGACTTCTGAGACCAGGGGGGCTACTCTGTAATGCGATGCGAAAGCGATGCGAAAGTGAGTTGCGATGCGAAAGTCATCGCATTTTTTTGAAATTTAAAATCGAAATACGCAGTGCTACAAATGCGAAAGGGGAAAATCTAAATGCGAAAGTAGAAAATTTCAATGCGATTGTCGGATTTCAGAGTACTAAGTGTGCGAATGCGATAAATTTTATGTTCGCATCGCATTACAGAGTAACCCCCCAGAAGTGATCTATTATGCCTCCTACAAGTTGTTGGAGAACATCCCCTAGACCCACCGACCTTATGAAGCTTAGTAACTCACGGGGGCTTAGGTGCTTGATGTTCTCCTCTGTAAGCCAGAACTGGCCCAGGTAACGCATCCTGCAACGGCATGCCCCATCTACAGACCCTAACCAGTTCTAGCCCGATGGTATGCATAACTATCTTTCCTCAGTCTACAGTGCCCAGTTAGAGGAACGGTGACATGTCTAAGCTGTTTGTTTTTCATTAGTTTGAGGCATTCTTCACTCCAATTGGGGTTATAACTTTTAATAAATATTTTTGACTGCCTAAGACCCGAGACGCTAGACCAGTCCTCTTCCAGTCCTTTCTTGCTTAACCCTTTCGCTATTTTGTTGCCATATGGCAACATGCTACTTTGTGGACGTCTGCATCCTCTATGGTTGCAAGAATACATGTTTTTGTTCGTCTTTAGAATAGTTTGAAGTTTTAGGAAAAATACGAAATTAATAAACTGAATATTTAAGTTTAAAGAAGAGAAGTATACACGTTTTTTTACTGGTATATCTTGACATGGTAAAGGAAGAAGAAGCAGAAAAAATTAGAGAATTTTTTAATTTGACGTTTTCTTTAAATTTAGATACTTTTTTTTAATTTTGTCTGAAGTAAATGAAGAAATATTCAAATTTTCGTTATGCGTAAAAAGTTTTATGTTTAAGTAATTATTGCAGCCTCAACGATGTGGTTGCTCTCATAGAAAAACACTCTAAAATACAGGGTCCGAGTATAAAAATTAATGTCTTATGGAATGTTGCTAATTTAACCACATAGAAGCCTAAGACGTAAAATTTAAAATTTTAACTTTCCCCAGTAAAAACCTGTAGCGAAAGGGTTAAGTGGCCAACACTGGCTTGCTGCAAAAGTTCTCTCCAGGCGTCTATTGGTCACACTAAGAGATAAGGATCCGTTCTCAACTTGGTCCTTCCACCAGAGACATGGTTTCCCTATTTGCCGTCGACCTCCAACTATCGCTTCGAACATCTCTTACGGTGGATCATTGCAAAAAATTTTTTTATTTATCATAACAATAACTGAATATTCCAAGCTCCATTTTCCTTCTTTTATAAAAAATTCCCACTTTTGTACATAATTCTCGGCCATTGTATTCTTTACAACACGACATTTCGGAAACAAAATAGGTATGTATGAGATTGTTTACATTTGCAAGTCAAACAAATAACACTGCGTACCCTACATTGCTGCTGTCACTGAAGTTTTACAACGCCAGATACGACGCGTTGTATAAATTCAGTTTTATTCTAAATTTATTGGCAAGTCATGCGAAATGCTGAAATTGTATTTCAGTCTGTATGCCACTCTGCCATTTCCCTATGCGGCTGTCAGAGCGAACATTAGGATTTATTATAAACACATTATCAGAGCTATGCGCGCGTATGTGTGAGTGCGAACAGTTGTCAGCGAAGTTGCTGCCATTGCACGTTAGACACCCACTAACTCACTTGATAAGCTCGCAGCAAGACAGTTCAAATAAATACTTTCACACACGCTGCCTGACGGCCACCTACAAAAGGGACAGATAATGTAGGTGCGAAATTCGCTGTAGCCACACTCGTCACAACAACACACATACACACACATTGCGTACTTGAACTTTGCCAATTTGGACACGTTCACCATGACCGCATGCGTGCACTTGTGTGGTGTGCGGGCGGCCGAGGAGGAGGAGCCAAATTTATTGTGCTTTGAGTCTCACCTCACGTCCCATAGAATCCATTAAGCACTATTTTTTTGTTGCAGTCTCAGTTCCTCAGGTCAGGCGGCTTACACGTAATCGGTAATTTGCTTGTTTTTCTGTAATTTTTAAATTTCATTGCCTATTTTTGTGCGCAGTGCCATCAGCCGGTAAATCAATCTTGGCGTTGCGCGCGTGCTTGATGCCGCCAAGCGTGTAGGTGGTATGTGCGCATGTGTGCGTGTAATGATGTTGGAAATAAATCCAATTAGACTCACTTCAGCATTTCAGTATTTTTATGTTAAATTTGGTTTGGTGTGTTGGCGCTTTTGATTTTATGCCCTTTCACCTTATTTGTGTTAATTGCGTCAACATTTCAAACAAGAAACACAAAAGCGCCAACGGACAGACGCGTGCTGTGAGCTTTTTTGTGTGTGTTGAGTCAGTTAGTGTGTTTGTTGTATATTTATGCAGTATTTATATTTTGATAGGCTGTCGAAAAAGGTCCCAGCAAGCTGCTTAAAGTAAACGAAAAAGAGGTTCACAAATATTTTCTAATACTCGTAATTCTGGACAGCTTTATGCACTGCCACTGTTTGCATTTCATTACATTTGTGCTTATTTCGCACACAAAAACCGTTCGACTTTTAGCCGGACCAACAACGACGCAAGCAACATTTTAGCCTTTTGCTGTCTCTTAGCCGCCCACACAATGTCCTTGCCCGCCTTTTCGCTGCTCACATCACATAACTTTCATTTAAGTTAGTTTTATACATTTGCTGTCTGCTCGATGGACGCTGGGTGGACAAGCGACGCTCGATGTCCATGGCGGCTTATGTCTAAGATGACAATTTCATCTTTGCGCCATCAGTTTCGACTGCGACTGTGGCTGTCATTTGTTACGTCCAAGTCAAGGCCTTGCATTCGATTTTTTTGTGTCATTAGCTTTCGGTTGCACTCGCTCTGCGTCTGATTGATGAATTCGGTCGTTTTCGTGGGTCATAAAATTGAATGAAATGCTGACCTCTACCATTCCACACACTCCGAGCAGCGGATTGTGGAATTCAATATGTCTCGCATATCGTAAGCTGACAATTTGCTGTGAACCGTGCGCGCACGTTCAAAGTTGTTGCTTGCCAATTTCGGCTGCTTCTTTTGAGTAGATTTTCTGAGATATGTTTTATACTTAATTTTATTGAGGCCATTCTTAGCGAACAATATTAAAGTGTGGTGCGAAATTTAATTTTCATTTTATCAAAAAATCGCTGCATAGTTTATGAATCAATAAAGTAGAGAATCAACATAAGTAATCTGTCAAAATGATACACGAAGTTAAAATTAGTCAGAAATCTAATCAAATCAGTGATTTTTTTCTTTAAATATTGAACATTTTTAGTTCAATTATGGTGAAGTTTTGTAATGAAAATTATTTGTGACATAAAATCTATCAAAAATGTGGTTTGTTTCATAGACTCGTAAACTTATTTAAATATTTATTGCTCTAATTTAGTGAACTCAAGTTTCTAGGTTTTTTATTTAAATTAAGATGTAATATGATAGTTTTGATAGAGAATGCAAAGAAGATGATTGAATGAGATGATGTAAATATTTAAATGATCTTTAACTACAAGATTTAAAAAACTTGTAACTGCCAAAGAAAACTGGCATAAATTGACATGATTTGATAACAAAATATTTTTCGTTTTCCTTCTGAAGTTGCGAATTCCTTCAATAAAACGAAAAGAATTCAATTATTCATCTACGAGTATATTTATTTTACTTTCTTGAAACCAATCATCACTGTCAGCAATACAAATATTTTGTGTCCGACCGAATATTCGGTTTCGGTTTCAGTGTTAGCCAAAAAATGGCCGAACAGCCGAAACCGAAACTTTCTAGAATATTTTTTTCCCTTTATTGTGTAGCAGATATATGACGAAAGGAGGAGTAATTTAGAATTATTTAATTTTGAATATTAGCGAGTAAGGTACGAAAGGGTGATTTTTTCATGTTTATGTTTTTAAAAAATGAATTAATTGTTTTTATTAATAAGTATTTATTTATGTTATGTTTGTTTGTTCTTTATTTACTTAAAGTAAAATTCGTTTGTTGAAAAATGGTGATTTTGATGCTTGATGTGGTGATTTTTATTTCAACTAGAAAGTTTCGGTTTCGGCCGAATATTAAAAAAAAACCGAAATTCGGTTTCGGTTTCGGCCCAAAAAAGATGTTTCGGTCGGACACTACAAATATTAGTCTTAAAACGCTTCTCACTAAGTGGTCACTTGGGTCCTGAGAATAGGAAAAAGTCACCAGGAGTCATGTCGAGTGAATATGGAATACGGCTTGCGGAATGGTATGAAAGTTGTTTTCGATCAAATAGTCGCAAGCAAGTTGAGATGTGTGAAGCCAAGAGTTGTGTGCCAAAATTTCTGGCCTCTTGCGACGAAAATTTTTCGACAAAAGCCTTAATACGCTCACGTTATACTCATTCGTTACTGTCTGGCCTGGCGAAAGAAATTTGAAGTGGACGACACCTCGGAAATCAAGGAAAACGTTTATCAAAGCTTTGATTTTGGATGGACTCTGTTGTGGTTTGTTGAGTTTTAGCTCGTCTGTGAAGCGCCATTGTTGCTTCGTTTCGACGTCACATTTATAGATTCATTGGCGCGCACAGGATTTAATTTTGAGGGGGGGGCTTTGCGTGCAACTTTTGAGCCGAATAACATTCGAAACCATATTTTGTACCAGCAATTTTTGTGTTTGGAGGAGGTTTGAACCCCCAAACCCTCCCCGGCGTGCGCCACTGCATCGACCCATGTTTCGTCAGCGGACATGATGCCATCTGTAACATAGGTTAGGTTGGGTTAAAGTGGCTGCCTGAACATGGGACTTGCTTAGCCTCCGAATGGGCTCGCTGTGATACCACAAGCGGAGAGTGATCTGTCTTACTGCAAGTCGGAGAGCCTACACAAGCCAATTTGTTTTATGGATAAACCCCACCAAGTTTCTGATGTTTACTGAACGAAGGTTATTTAATTTGACGAAGAAAAGAGATCCTAGGAATTTCCATTTTCATTTGGAGAGAGCTGGACAGTGGCAGAGAAAGTGACTTACAGTTTCATCTTAATTTTGGCAACTGCGGCAATAGTCCCAACTTTCAAAAACCTAATCGGTGGGCATGTCCAATGTCCTATTTTGGACTAAAGAAAGCATTTCGTTAGTGGCATCAATTCGATGTTGTTTTTGCAACGAATTCAGCACTGTCGGCACAAGCTGCGCTCCAATTCGCCTCAAGTCCAAAACAGCATAACGCTCTGTATCGATTCGAGCGAGACATGAAGATCGATTACTATCTTCCTAATGCTCAGACGAAGATTTGCGAGCATAATTTTCTTAACATATTCGATGTTTTCGTCAATCAAACTGGTGGATGGATGACCGGAAAACTCTGAGAAGTAAAATTGATTAAGAAAGATGTCCCAAAATGCTATTCGGAATTGACATAAAGACTCCAGGGACTCTAAGTCTGTACACAAATTCACACACACACACAAAACATGTGGGTTCTTTAGTGTTGTTATGGGATGACAGTGGTGTATGAAAGAAAAACAAATTGGATAACATTGCAGTTTTCATGCTTCCTATATTGCTGCACGAATTTATAACTTTAGGTGTGCCAGCAAAAATACTTGTCGACAAAAAACGCCCATCAACAACTGTATTAAATTACCGATGCTGCTACCCAGACCCCTCAAGCACTGTGGCCAGTTGCTTGTCTACACTACTCACGCAGCTGCAACACGTCGCTGCTCAGATGGCGAGCATAATGTATGATTCTTCGGGAAAATGTATGTTGGCAAAACTGACCCAAGGGAAATTTACGACAATGTGACTTACAATCGTGCCAATGTGTAGTCAAAGTAGCAACGAGAAACTAAACAACATTTTATTGTTCATAGTTCAGTGTATGCTGTGTGCTCACATCGACTGTCTCACAGAACGAGCGGAACAGCAATTTGTGGCGAGTAGGGTTTACAAGTGTGTAGAATTTCAGTTGGTTTTTGTTTTTAGATGTAAATGAGGTCGCATGAATTTGTATTTACTTTGCTGTAAGGTCAAAGTGCTGTCGAAGTGTAGCTAACAGTGCCGATAGCTGACGACAGACTGATGCTGAAATTGATGGAATTTCATTAAGTCAACGCCAAAGGAACCTCTGATAGACGTTCGTTGTTGAAATTTTAATTTTGTATCACGTGGTAGCTGACCACAGTTCGAAAAGTAATTGAGTTGTAAATACGAGTATCTGGTATGTGATCAAGGCAAATCAATTAGTGACAGTAATCAGTAGTGTTCGACCGAATATTCGGTATCGGTTTCGGTTTCGGCCCAAATAAGTAGTTTCGGTTTCAGTTTCGGCCAAAAAATGGCCGAACAGCCGAAACCGAAACTTTCTAGAATATTTTTTACATTTTATTGTGTAGCAGATATATGTATAGCGAAAGGAGGAGTAATTTAGATGTCACCAATGTAAATAAACGTCTTTTTTTTGGCATATAATATTAAATTATTTAATTTTGAATATTAGCGAGTAAGGCACGAAAGGGTGATTTTTTTCATGTTTACGTTTTTAAAAAATGAATAAATTGTTTTTATTAATAAGTATTTATTTATTTATGCTATGTTTGTTTGTTTGTTCTTTATTTACTTAATGTAAAATTCGTTTGTTGAAAAAAAATGCTTGATATGGTGATTTTTATTTCAACTAGAAAGTTTCGGTTTCGGCCGAATATTAAAAAAACCGAAATTCGGTTTCGGCCCGAAAAAGATGTTTCGGTCGCACACTAGTAATCAGTTTCATTTGACTACTTGCAAGAATTCTCAGTAGTTTAACGTTGTAAGTAGTTTAAGTTTAGTTTAATTAACACGTGAAATTAGGCACATAAAATCAGTTTCAGACATTTTCTGATCTTGGACTTTAATAAAAGTAAAAAATATACAAATATTTACAGTCGTATAACGATGCAACAGTGGTTATCAAATCATTAGTTAATATAAAATAACAGCCTAAAACTATGCCATACGGAACATGGTAACATGTATTTTTGAAGTTTTCACTACAGCTGCGTATAAAGTCAACTTTTACGTGGCATACTTTTAGGTGTCTATACCATTTAGCAAAAAAGCATTTAGTTGATTTGACCAAAAAATTAATTGTAGTCAAATATTTTTAGGTTAGGTTTTCAAGTGTTTAATGTTTAATTTAAACAGCTTCCGGCTATAGTCGACCGAACGGTCGATCGATTACGGCGCACACATACGTATATACTGACATTTACTGACACATTAAAGTGAAGAAATTGCCGCCCATTATTACTAATATTACACCGTGCGACAAAAATTAAAAAAAATGTTCACACCGGAAAAAATCTATATGGGCGTGAAACTAGAGACCAAACATAGTAATACTGCGTACTCAGATTTTTATTTCTACATCCTTTGTTCTTTTAAAAGGACTTCAAAATTTTGAATGGGATAAAAAATAAAAATAAATATAAAAAATACTTAACCGCGTTTGAATATGGCGATATGTATATCAAATGAAAGAGAAAAGGCTCAAGAATTTAAATAAAATTAATTTTTTATCTATTTGTAAAAAAAGGATATGAAAAAGGTCCTTTGAAAAATTTAATCCTTTATCGTTAATCCTTTTTCGTTAGACTTATAAATTCGTCGAATCTTTTCCTATTGTAGTACCCAATAATTAATAATTTGATAATAATAATAATATAATTGCTTTGGAATATTCGAATTCTGGTTGGTGGTCGCGGTGATTATCTCGTCCTTTCTCGTAGGGATGGAAATAGCTCCTCTTTCCAAAGGGCAGAATGGTTCTGGGCCAACAAAAGATGTTGATTCAGTCTTCCTTGTAAGTTTGTTGCCCATTTCTTCTTCTTCTTCTTCTTTATTTAATACATTGACAGCACTTTGCTGTGTAGACGTTACGACGCCACAATATTTGGCAACTGAAAGTTTCCGTTTTTTTCTCGAAAATTGTTGAATAAAAGTCACAATACGCTTCAGTGAAACAATGCTACAGTATGGCTTTTCATTGCTACCTGTGTTGTTGTTTGTTGTTGTTGTGGTTGTTGTACGAAAACAAAGCCAGCCTATTGCATTAGGACACACGCACGTTCAATAATTTATGCCAAATCAAGAATGTTTTCCTTAACGTCGCATCGTCCGTGCAATTTGGCGCACCAACTTATAATTTATGCATGAGAGAAATGTTAATTATATAACAGCATCGGCCTTGGTCCATAGCGCCGACCAAAGTCGGTTCCGTTGCTTGTTGTTGCAAGGTGCTATCTGCGGTGGAGGTAGACGCACCAGTGGCGCAAATTATATCGAAAAATTCCAGCGCAATGCAAATGCTGCAAGGCTGACGACAGCATCGAGCAATGTCGAACTAATTTCGCGCGCACAGTTTCGTCTCTAGTCGTTTCGTCTCGTCTGGTGTTGCTGCAGTTTAATTAAAATTCTTAAATGTCGCATTGACGGTAAGTTGGCCGTATTAGTTGTCGCATGTAGAGCGGCCAATGTTTATCACTTTGAATTTACGGTTGGTTGGTGTGCGGTTTTGCGTTTGTGGACGCGAAAGTTTTGTGGTACATTGTGCGAAAAGTTTTTGCAAAAAATTTTAAAAGTTGCTCAGTCTCTGCGGAATTTTAGCTCATTTCAGGCTGTGCATTAGCTTCGACGCAACGGTCAAGCAAAGTGCAAAAAATACAAATTGTTGTACATAGGAAAACAACATGGTCAACTTTTCGAAATGGCCCTTTGTGCTGTTCAATGCCACTGAGCGCTTTTTCTTTTGCTTATTGCTTGATACTGAAATTTGCTGTTTTGTTGACCTGACTTGTGCTCCGCTCGACAAATTCGTTGTGTCATTTTGCGCTCAGCCATAGGAAGAACCAACGAAGACAAACAAAGCAAATGTGCAAATAACGTATAAAGCAACAATAGCGGCAAGCGGCATATTCTCGAAGTCATTGCGAATACCAGCAGCTGCCCCACATGCCGCCAGACTCACAGTCACACACAACTACACAAAAGCAGATGGATGCTTGTTTGCACAACAAACACACACACACACACACACATCGCTTCATGTGTCTTCTTACTTATTTCCTTTCAATCTACATTTATTCTACGCCAATTCGCTGACATTGTATCGACGATGTACGCTTTTTCACCTGAGAGACGCGCTTCTGCGCTTTCATTTCAGACACAAGTCTATTAACGTCAGCGGCTGCTTGTCAAGTCATGCGGCAAATTCTATTCGAATTCTTGTCAGCACAGTAATCCGAGCGTGCTGCAGACGCTCAGGAAGCGCAAATAAGGATATCTGAGCTGCTCATAAAATGCGACGACATGACAACACGGCTGCGGCTCGCAACATACCGAAGTATGCAAAAGGATTTGTTTGACTGTCGGCCTGCCAGAACGCTGTAAGTGGTTTCGTGCGTATGGCTTAGTGTGAGTGAAGGCTTTTTCCAAGTTATAAATTTAGGAGTATGATGTGACAGTTTAAAACGCTTGGTGTCATATGGTAAATGCGAAAAGTCCAAACCAAAGCGAATTGGGTTCGGTTTCGTTCTCAAGTGACAAGTAAAAACTGAATAAACAGTGTGCAGTGTGGCGTATACGCAACGTAGAATTTTAGTCCGATTAGGTTGGAATGTCAGCCTTCTCACTTAAGGGGTTAGGTCCACTTGTAAGGCAAAAAAAGAACGCTTTTTTGCAAATTTTTTCTGAAGACGGGTTTTATTATTTATGAATAAATCTTTTTGTACATTAAAGATACACATTTCAAGAAGTTACAAAAAAATGTTCATGTCAAAATGTCCATAATATTAAGAGATATAGTCAATTTGCTGAGACACCAAAAAAAAAGACGTTTTGCGGTGATCACGATTGCAGCAGTCTGGATCATTTGAAACCAAAAAAACGAACGGGGATCTTTAGTAACTCAGTTAATGCTCAGGATGGACGAAGGGTTTGTTCATATTTTGATTTGTCGCAACATGGCGGACGTTCAAAGTCAACATTTTTTTTTACCCACATTTTCGCCACTTTTTCGGCTATAAAAAAAAAAATTTCATCGTACAAAAAAATCCTTCGTCCATCCTGAGGACAATTATATGTAAAATAAGTCGTTAAAATTTCAAGAGGATCAATACAGCCGTTTTCGAGTTACAGTGATCACCGACTTCGAAAACGTGGTTTCGAGAAAAACGCGTTTAAAGTTTTGAGTATAGTTTGAGTATAGTCAAAATTATACAATAGAGATGTATTTCAATGTAGTACATCTCGGCGAATAATAGTCCGATTGATCTAAAAATTTCAAAAAAAATAGATTTTTTGAAAATCATGAGTGGACCTAACCCCTTAAGCCCAAAAGAGAAGGATCGTTGTGATGCAACATTGGAATGGTGTGACTTCTACTTTGCGGCACTAGGAGGCGCAAGGATTCCTAAATGAGCCTCGGTGTGCGTTGTTTCTGATATCTAAACTTGAAAGCTGGTGAAAAACGAGGACCGTATGAATTCTAGTCTTCTGCTGACCAGAGACGGACAAAAAGTCATCGTCATTTCATCAATCATTTCTTCTGCCACGACACAAGTCGTTGTGTGGCAAGTCTAGTCTTTCAGCTTATCTTCCCAGTGGGCAGTGCCCCGTGCCCACAACAACAATTGAGCTGATGAAATTCCGGCCTAGCTAGAGTAGCTGATTCGGTTGTCTGTTGCTTAGTGGTGTTCAGGTTTGTCTGGCATTGCTGTTTCAATAAAATTATTTGATTGCCAGAAGATATTTCCTGAGCCATGGAGTTTGTATCCCACAGACAAGGCGAGGGGAGTATGGAAGTATATATTTAATTGTGATCAGTATGAAAATGTCTATGGCAATTTAAAAGCTTTGAGCTAAAAGTGATGCTGTAGTTGGAGGTTGATGGTGAAAAGGCAGAGAGTGTCTCCGTTGGAAGCACTAAGTTTAGGTCGCCCCATTATTTCTTGGTGTGACCAGCAAAGCAGAGGCGCCTGGAGTTTCAGTAAGTTTTGTAAGCAGCTTTTTGCAAGAATTTGAAAAACCAACAAATGACGGTGCTTCTGCGAAGGAATTTTTAAATATGTAATACTTTTTAGTAACAAAAAGTTTAACAATTTCCTAGTTTGAATCTCATTTGATGTATACAACTTAATAAATTAAACATTTTTTGCATTTAAATACTTTTCCCGAGTCTTTAAAAAGTTGTACGATATATCGTACAAATGACCACAAGGGTTGCAAAGTTTTGTACGATGTATCGTACAAATGGAAGGCAAAGGTTGCAAGTGATGTTTGCATTTTTTAAGTTATGGGTTTGGTAATAGAATTTTTGCGTTTGCATGCCTGCCACGCCCATCTGTAAACCACGTGGCTAATAAAATTAGAATATTCGGCAATTTTCCATTAAAAATAAGAATTAATAGCCGAGTTTACTGGACGGCCGTTTTACTGGACAGACACAGGTTATGTAAGGTTAGACAATCGTACTTGCCACTCCCACTACGATAATAACAATCGGCTATATTCAGTATCGTTTTGTTAAGCTATACGAATTTTAATTAATTCTGTGTTTTATTGAGGGGAAAAGGGTCTTGCAACAACAACAAAGTCCGAATATATAAGGCCGAATAAATGTGACTTAATTTTATATTTATACAATTTATATAAGTTTCGATCAAAATTAAATCACGTTTTGATTTTTTGTTGTTATAATTTATGTTTTGTATCAAAAAAATCAATGAATTTTTCATAAAACTTCAAAAAACGAAAAAAAAATTGCATGCATTTTTACTCCTTTGCGGACCATTGTACGATATATGGTACAAAATTGATTGAGCTGTAATTCTCAACCTAATTGATTTTTTTTTATATTTTGATGTATTTTATTGCTAAAATGTTCAATGAGAGTCAATATTTTGAAAGAAAAATTTGTATCTCAAGAAATGCGGAAATTGACCGGAAAGGGTTAATCAGTCATTGAACAGCCGCATGAGGTTCTGTACAATCCACATGAATTAGCATGTGCAGAATGGCTTCAATGGGTGAATTTGCGTTTGTTCCAACAATTCAAACATATAGTAGATCAAACGAATCAAAAACTGTCGAAACTATTCACTTTCGTTTGAAGTACCAAATGGTTTAGCAATAAAAGACGCTGAAGTTTGAATGGAAGTCCTGGTAAGAGAAGCAAGCGTCTTTCTCCAAGCAAAACCTAAGTAAATAGGAAGGTTCAAGGACAAAGTTGACTCATTCAAAAGCCAAAAAGTTACTTGTCCGTTCACCTGAAATACCATTATTACATACATACATACATATGTCTTTTGCTAGCCAAGTTCAAGTACAAGGTGGCGTAATTTGTGTGACCAGTTGGCAGCTAATAAATGCCGCTCGCCGTTGCTAATTACTACAGTAAATGGTTGTTAGAAACTGTTTGATGTGCGAGTGTTTGCTTTCGTCGGCAAATATTTTCTCAAATTGATTAAGCAATAATTCTTCAATATATATTCAGACACAACATAATCAACACATGATTGTCGCTGTGGTCATTATTGTCGCACAGCATTTGTAGTTAATTCTCGGCTTGGCTCCAGTGTGTGGCAATTACCTTTTGCTTTTTTGCTGCATTTTTTGTAATGACTACGACTGTGGTTAATTATCCCAATTAATTCCCATGGCAATAAAATTAATTTCAGCTATGTTCATTTACACGAAGGCTAAAGCGTTGCACATTCATAGCGGACCCACGTGTCGTATGGATTTTAAGTTGCCTGTGCAATGTTGGATGTCGGTGCTAAATGCGAATTAGTTATTGGCTTTTTATATGTTTACACATATTAATCTTAATTACTGAACATACAATGGAAATCGGTACCAATTAATGTACAATATTCTACAGAAATACGATGCAAGCATGCATGTTTAAAATTGCTGTGATTGGGCTTCGGAAGGAGTAAGTGTGGAGTAGGTGCCGCAATGCCCAAAAGGAGCATTGTGAGTCTCTTCTAACTTGCGGCAGAGTACTCAACCGGAACACTGGTCCTAATTGTCCTTTTTTCGATAGGAAAAAGTATTAATTGGGTTGCAGCCGCCGTAGCTCAGCTGGCTAGTGCGTTGGGCCGCGAGTCAAATGCGACGCTCGAACCCAGGTTCAAGACTCCGTTGCTGCTAACACCGAAAAAAAAGGAAAACAACAATTTTTCTTTCGGCGGCTGTCCTCTCAGCAGGAAATGGCAAACCTCTGAGAGTAATATTGCCTATGAAAAAGCTCCCAACTCGCCGTTCGGAATCGGCATAAAACTGTAGGTCCCTTCCAACCCTGTACAAATTCGCACGCACAACAACATCGTTGCGGGTAGCTAGGCCTTAGTCTCGTAATCGGGCTGTCGTGCCAGTCAAGAAGAAGAAGAAGAAGAAGAAGAAGAAGAAGAAGACTGTCGCCGCTATTCAACCTGCAGACTACAAAAAGTGCCAAAAAAACTTGTTCCTTTCTGGTTCGACGGTCTGGATATTCAAATTTTATGTTAATTTTTCAGTTCGTTTTTTGTGTTGGAATCTTTTGTTTTGCTTGTTTATTGTAGTATTTATAAAAAAGAATAGATTGAAAAATATTTATTATAATATTTATCCATATCTATTTTGTTCTGTTCAAGGTAATTCCTTTCAGATGTCAAAAACTTGTGACAGCGCATGTTCTAATCTTCGGAGGGCTTCTAATATCCTTGCGGCCCTTATCTTTTCAATCGTAGGTAAGCTTCACGTAAATGGTGCATAATTTGAAAGTAGTATTCCTTATTGACCATACAACTTTCTGGCAAGAACTCACTAAACTCACTATGCACCACGTCATTGTAATCGAAGAAAACAGTAAACAAAACTTTTACATTTCACCGAGCATGGCGTACTTTTTTCAGCCTTGACTCTTCTGACCGCTTCGATTGGAATGTGATGATTGATCATATACCTATGTTTCGTCACCAGTTATGACCCTTTTGAGTAAATCTGGATTGTCCTTGACGTCATTTAAGAGTCTTTCGAGTAATTTCGAGGAGAGACGTGTCACATGTTTAAGGTATCATGGCACGTTAGAAAGGGGAATTTTTAATGATTTACAAAATTATTTATTTTTCAGCTCCTTTATTATACATTTTTGTGAAAATTTTTTTACAATATATTGAAGGTTTAAGAAACACAAACCTTTTTGTTTTTTTAGCATATTGTCTCTTATATAGGTGGAGCTGAAGTCGCGTAGAAAAAAACAAACATCTTCCATTACGGACACTTAATCTCCGGATTGGCTAATCTGAAACAAAAAACCAAAAAATATTCATAGTTATTAAGCTTTCGGACACAGGAATTCACCAGAAAAATTAACAAAACGCTAAAAATAAAAGGATAGGAGCTTTTTTAAAAAAAGTGTAAAAAATTTACTGCGTTTTTCACCTTTTTCCCCCAGAAAAAGTACTTTAAATAAAAAATTTTCTTCAATATTGTGGTGGATTCTTGTAAAAAATAAGTTAATAAAAAGAACTACAAAAATTTTTTTTTAAATCGGTCGAGCCAATACGGAGATTAAGTGTCCGTAATGGAGGATGTGTTTTTTTCTACGACAATATGCTAAAAATAATTTTTTTCTGTGTTCCTTAAACCTTCAATATATAGTAGAAAAGTTTTCAAAACGATTGATAATAAAAAAAAATAAAAAAAAAATAAAGCAAATGTTCTAATAGTGATGATGATTCTGCATAGCAATTTTCTTAAATGCTTCGAAAACATTGACGCGCTTCGTTTGTGGACCTGTGGGAGCGCCCAATGTAGGCATCGGCATTAGCATCTTCTCGGCCTTCTGTGAAAAGATTGGATCACTTACTATACAAACATTTTGTTTCAAAGTAAACTTGCCCAATGCAATGCACAGTCAATATTTGAAGTGCATTGGAGCACTTAATTTGCACTTATTTAAATTTGTTAAACAAAATTGAATATAAGTAGATAGTTTGATCTATAAGACACGTCTTAAGCTACGTGTACACTAGGAAACATTTCACATGGAAACATGCTATTAGAAACATATGGGAAACATAAATGTTTCTTGTTGTACGGAAACATTTTTTTAGTACCTTGTACACTAGAAATAAAAATTGTCGGAAACACCTTGTCGGAAACAATTTATAATGTTTCCAAGTTCTTCTCCTACGATGTTTCCGATGTTTCCAACTCGGTATGTTTCTGGTCTTTGTACACTACGTCATTGTACAATTTTGTTGGAAACATGTGGTGTATAATTTCAAAGTTAGAAATTTGTTATTGTATATCGGTGAGTGAAAAAATATTGGCAAATATCTAAATAAAAACTAAAAATACGAAAATAAACAAATTATTTTTACTAAAAATACGAAAATAAACAAATTATTTTCGGTAGAAAAATGTCTTCAAGAGAACAACAATTGATTGAAGTTGCTGCAGCGGTATATACTCTGTGTAGTGCAAAAATAGAAAAGCGACAACGATGTTGGGTGACAAGACCTTGAATTCGACGCTGTGACGCTGAAAGATTATGCGCCAAATTACTGCGAGAACTATCCACGGAAGATCCGATCCAGTTTTCTAATTTTCTCAGAATGTCGAGTGAATTTTTCATCAATTGATTTTGTACCGACAAATTTTTTATTTTCAAACAATTTGCTCATAGCTCGTTGACTCTCGCTGAGGCCGCGAACGATTTCCTCATAAAAAATAACGTCTATTTACATTATGCAACACGAAATTGCAAAATTTTTCTATAACACTCAAAACGAAATTTTCGGACAAATTTAAATGTTTTCCATGAGTGTTTCCATTGACACCGGAAACACGGAAACATATGGAAACTTAAGAAAATATTTCCCTCATGATGTTTTCAAGCATTGTACATTATATGAAAACATTTTAAAATTGTCGTTGCCCAGAAACAAGAAAACCATGCCGGAAACTGATTCCATTTTCACAAAAACCAGTTTTCATGACCTTAGACATGTCTTACATTTATATCTGTTGAAAATAAACTTAATATGCAAAATGGTTGAAAGTGTCAACATATCGCACACTAACCACACAAAAAAGGCATAACTAAAAATTTTCCAAAATCGACTTTTTTCCATAAATCAATTCACAGTACGCACCTCTAACTACTTCAAAAATTGTGTTCTTCTTTAATTGAAAAAATACTGTATATCTGTTTATGTTAATTGCCTTACAAGATCAACAGTTTTTGGCTTCTCCGGAAAGTTTGTGATTTTTATATTTAGTCTGCGATCTATTGGGAATATAAAAAAAGAAAAATGGACAATCAAACGTAAGATCTGAAAAGTTTTCTTTTTTTAAAGACCTCGTACATGTAAATGAAAAACAAATTCTTCACCCAACATCTTTTCTCCCAACCTATATATCCTTCCTGAACCAGCGCAATGCCTCGCATTTATAGGGGTATCCCCTGCGCGTTGGCTCGTATTTAAAAAAAAAAAAAATATTCGAATAAAGCGCATCAAACAAAGAAAAAATGCCATAAAAGAAGTGATCATTTTTTAAAAATGGTACTGTTTCATTTTGCTTCGCCAACGTAGGCGTAGTTTGTATCACTGGATTGAGCCTAATTTATTCTTTATAAGAGGAGGGCCTTAGGAAGAGAAAGCCGTGAGTTGTAGTTCTACGAACGCAAATTTTTTGTTACGATCAGGGGCACATTCTAACCTAACCAATCCTTGAAATCGAATGGATAGAGTGATCAGTGTTTGTCCAAGATTAATTTTTTCTGGGACATCACGAGATTTCGGGTTCAGGATCAGCATTAATATTGATTAAAAGAATCGAGGGTTTAAAACTTTAAACTCAGCATTGAGCTGCAAAAGAATCGAAGTTTTGAAGCTTTAAACTTGACAAATTAATAGTGGAGTTCACTCTTCATAGCATTTTAGATGTAAAGTTGCTATCGTAGCAATTTTTGAATGTTCGTTATGTTATCGAAAGCAATTGTAGCGACAGATTGCTACGATAGCAACTTTACACCTAAAATGCTATGAAGAGTGAACTTCATTAATATGCTTGCTTGCCACTGTGCAGTGCACACCTACACACACACACAAACACACACGAATGCCAATAAGTAGTCCACTGAGTTTTGGCTCCGTTAATTTGTTTATTTTATGCACCTCATTCGTTTATACTGTAAACATTTGGGAGCAATGAATTGAGCGAGAGCCACTAATTGAGCCGAAATTGTGTGTTGTTTGAGTTGTTTTTGTATTTAATGTGCAATCATATGGGTGCCTGTGTGTATTATTATTATTGTTTTTTTTTGCATTAGGTGGAAAAATATTGAAAACCAGAGTGCGAGATTTTCACCTGCTAAAAATCTGTGTATGTGTGTGTGTGTATGGGGTAATTGAGTTGATTTGTATTTAAAGCGGAAATTTAGATTTTCCGCATATATATATAAAATACAACAAAATAGTAGCATTGCGCTGCAGTAAATTTATGTATTTGGATTCAGTGAAACATTTTGAATTAGCAAAATTTGTGTGAAATCATAATAATATATCATCATATAATCAGCACAGATACTGTGTAATAATTGGCAATTTTTGCTCACGAACGAATTTTAGTCGATTTCGAAGAATCATACGTTGTATTTACGTAAAATACTCGAACAGTAGTGATGAGCCCAATGAAAACAAATTTCACAATGTAATCAGTTGCCACTTTACAACTCATTTTTCACTTTATAAAACTTTTTACATTTCTGTTGTCTAGTTTTCTAAATTAAAAAATGCATGTACTAACATTGCCCACTGCTAATTCTTATTGTTACTCTCTTTCAACTATGTTCTGAACAAAAATGAAGATCCTTTGTTTGAGTGCAATTTTCGGAAATGCCAAAATATGGTCAGAGATATGGCAGCCAATAATGTTGCTGAGTTTGGCTGCTTCAACGAATAATTGCTGAGCTGCAGCAATCTGCAGCGCAACTGTTGCAAGATGCTGGAATTAGTCGTATTGCAACATATCTGTGTGTATGTGTGTACATGTAACCATCCGCTTCAGCTTAACAATATTTATAAAGCGGAAAGATGCTTTCGTTATTTTCATTCAGCTTTAATTTAATGTTCTATGAAATTTTCTCTTAAAATAAAACAATAAGCAACTCTTAGTTTCCACTCAATGAAAAGCATAGCAATTTTGGCATTGTGGTTTCCAGTAGAGGGCTGCATTGGATAACTTTTTACTGCACATGAGAAGTTTGGTGTCGGATACGTATACTTCACTTGCTCGATCGCCGTCGAGTATGTATACTGCTCTTACTCGCTCACTTGCTCACGCGTATAGAAGAGAAGAGAAGCACAGAATTTCGGATAACAACGAGAAGGAAGCCGCGAAAAAGCGGTAGCCGAAAAATCGGAACATGAAAAAAATAGGAACATAATAGCAAAACTTCCGCGAGTATGAGGTACCTTCCTACGGAAGCTCGAGAATTTTTGCAGCTTCAAGGTCAACGGCAGACCAGATATTGCTGCTGCTAATGGCGTTGTGGTTGGACTTACAATGTTTTTGCTATGTTTATGCAGTAAATTGATTTAAAATCTTAAAATATTATATTTATTATTTATTATAGTTATATTATTAATTTTTCAATACTTATTATAATTAAATATTTTTAAATTTATATAAATCAAAATTAAAATATTTATTTATTAGTTATTTTATTTATTTATTAATTTATCATCTCGTAATCAAAATTCGAGCGATTACGCGTGGAAGCTGAAATCAATGTATGTTGTTAATGTGGGAAGGGAAAGGTTTTTTATAAATTAATATTTACAATAACATATATTTGTTCATATTATTCGTTATAAATAAATAAATAAATATAAAATACAAAAAATTATGCTTCGCGCAATGCGTGCAATGCTTTGCAACATTCCTTTGAAGCACATTCAACTCAAACTTCACAAAGTATTTGCGGTACCTCATGCAGTTTCAAATCTTCCGACATACTCGACACCTTCCGCGAGTATTTGCGGTACCTCATGCAGTTTCAAATCTTCCGACATACTCGACACCTTCCGCGAGTATTTGCGGTACCTCATGCAGTTTCAAATCTTCCGACATACTCGACACCTTCCGCGAGTATTTGCGGTACCTCATGCAGTTTCAAATCTTCCGACATACTCGACACCTTCCGCGAGTATTTGCGGTACCTCATGCAGTTTCAAATCTTCCGACATACTCGACACCTTCCGCGAGTATTTGCGTAACAACGAGAAGGAAGTCTGCGAGCGTCGAGTAGCAACGAGAAGCTGCTCGCTCAGCGTCGAGTAACAACGTGCAGTTACTCGACAATTTAGAGGTACCGAAAAATGAGTACCTACCTTTTTTTTCATCTTCTCTTCGGATACGTGTTCCGTTTTTGAAACTGCACGTGAAGGCATCGAGTATAAATGGATTTATGCAGCTCTCTAGTTTCCAGGCATAGTTTATGTGTTTCTGAATTCGCGCGAAATCTGTGACAGCAGAATTTTTACGAATTATCTTGTCTGCCATAAAGTTTACCAATGACAGCAAACTTGGGCGCTTACAATATGGTTTCATTCTAGCGGGAATTGAAATTCATTCTCACACACACACACACAAATACACACCATTAAAGAAAGCCAATATTTATGTTTAATAGTAGAAAAGTTGGTAGAAAATATATTGAGTGCATTTGTTAAACAAACAAAACTCAAACATGTGCAGCATATTAGCGGCTTATGAAAAGCACAAAGAAATCATTTCTGCGAGAATTAAGTACCAACTACTTACCTATAAAAGACTGTATAGAGAATAGATTAGGGTATTGAAGGTACTGACAACCCGTAGACCCAACCCGCAGACCTCTACGGTCTGTGTGAAAAGTTCGCTTGGAAGCAGATAGTGGCATGTTGCAAGTTAGCAAGAAATCAGTTCAGTGATAAAAAAATATTCAAAGAATATGAGCAACTTGTAGACAAAGTATTTGTGTGCGAAAAGTGCTCCATAGCCAGCGATTGCGCAACTAATCATGTGGCCATAAAGTTTTGCTAAGCAAATGTCAACAAGCAGCACTTTGCAAGGCGTGACAAATATTTAATAACGCAAAACCTCTACAAAGAAAAGGAAAATTCAAATTAAAAGCAAACAGTCAACAAAAGCAATAAGTTGAACTACACGCTAGCGTTATGCAATTCGGCTAGAAATGTGAGTGTTTATAAAAAAAAAAACATATTTTCTTGAGTTCATTCTTTATCATACAAAGTTATTTCCTACTCCACTTTTGCTGTATTTGTGTACTTATTATTGCTTTTATTACTATTGTTGTTGTTGTATTTGTTGTTGTTGTTAGTATATCCACACAATTTTAACACGACTGAGCTGCTCAGCACCGACTGATAAGCAACGTTGCCAGCCAAGCGGCGCGCGGCCCAACGTGGCGTATGCGGCACAAATAAATGAATAAATGAAAGTCGAGTAGGTGCCGAACGTGATACACAGACTTATGTTTGCGTTTGCATTGAACGGAAAAGCTTATGCAAATTTACCCTTTACCTGGCCGCAACGGAGCGAGAAAATGAAAAAAAACAGTCATGACAAATTGCTGTCGCGCCACGAATGGCATTTCCACCGCATTTCATGCGCCGTTGTCACGCTACAAGCACCGTTCGCCAAGCCAGAGCACATCTGTGTGTGTGTGTGTGTGTTGGAGCGAATGTACATTTTTTTTTTTGCTATTTGCCATATCCACCGCAATGCGGCTTTTGCGGGGAAAAATGCAAAGCGCGAAATGCGAGTCTGCGTTGCAAAACGTGATGAATTCGCTGACGTATTTTTTAGTCACTTTTATTATTATTATTGGTGCGTACATGCGCAGCTAAGCTGACAGGCTCAGCTCGTCACACACACACACACACACAGACAAATACCTACAGTCTTTCAAATTGGCTGTTATGCGTCTTCCGCTCAACAACTTCTTGTGAAATTTAATCAAATTTCAATATAGTAAATCTGGCATAATGAAAATATTAGGTTACCAACAAAAAAACACACACACGTTTATATACATCGAAATATTGTATGTTGCTGGTCGGCATTATTGCGTAAGACAATTGATTGATTGTAAAGTATGGAATCAGTTTATAAGTTATGCGGGTTTATGCTTAGTGATCACATTTGAACCATTGCACAGTGATTCGTTCCATAGACAAAATTCAAAATTTCTCAGAATTTAACGATTTTGGTGCCACTTGAAAGGTAAAATTCCATCTAACAAAACCCAAAAAAATCTGTGCTAAAAGTTATTTATTGTGTGTGCAAATCTACTGAAAGTAGGAACTTTTTCACCAAAAAATTTAAACACATGTTTTTTGTTTTTTAGTCTATTGAGTAAGCAAAATCTTACAAATTCATGGTTAGCAAGAAGTTGCTAAAACTTTCAATATAGATTAAGAACTGATGTGTCCATTTTCGTTTTCAATGTTTTCTAAAAATTTGCAAAGCTGAGGCTTCCACTTCATATTTAATTAATAATATTTTTCAAAATTAAAAACCTGAAAGTCGGCAACAAGAAGAAAATATCTAAAAAGTATGTCAAAGTATGTTCCTGCATTTTCTTGTATCTTAAGAAGCATTCTTTTTTTTATCAAATAATGTAATGACATCCTCCGATATCTTCCGATCTTAGGAAATAATTCAATTTGAAAAGTGGTCTAAACATCTATTTTTCGGCAAAATATATTTTATTTATCCCTGAAAGTATGCTATCAGCATGAAAAATTAAAAACACTGCACTAATGCAAAACATACATCTATTATAATAATTTTTATTGCAAAACTAAAAGATCCTCATACAATTTCTTTTACTCTTTGCAATTATCAATGTTGACGTAACTGATTAAATGTAAAATTTGAAAAATCTAGCCACCGCACTGGGTGCTATAGGTTACTAAAAATGACGAAAATTGCAAATTTTAGTACCAGGCATTGCCAAACTACTAGTATACAAATTTAATTAGGAACAGACCACTTCTTCTAATTTTGTCTCGCGGTTGTATGGAGTCGAATCACTGTGCATTGGGGCATTGAGTAGTTTTAACTAATCCATTCTGCTCTTGAAGAATGCTTGAAAACTTTAGGAAGTCTCATAATTACGCCTGTGAACTGGGCAATTATGACTTCTCAGACTACTCGGCTCATTAGACTTACCTACTTCTATTAGAATAGAAAGAAAAGGAAAAAAATGATAATTTTTTATATATAGGAAGTCTCATAATTATGTCTGTGAACTGGGCAATTATGTCAGTCCTACTCTGCTTACTACAGACTTACGATGGCTCATCAGACTTACTCGTTATTTTACTAGAGTAGATTAATAATTTGATAATTATTTTTTTAAAAAAGTAGAGCTTACCTTGGTCAGTACTTTAGCCCAAAACCTAGAAAACTCGAATGTTTATTCAAATTTATCTAATAAATACACAAGAAGTTATTTTTGAGCGAGATATTTTTACCTTTTTCACTGTCTCGAACTTTAATCTAAACATCTAAAAATAATTTCACTGTTAGAACGACTCTGCACATATTGAACGTACGCATTAACTGTTGCAGGTAGATACATGGGTTATTCGACGCGCTTCCGCTTAAGTGGTAGGACTCATTTCACATACTCGTAACCACACAACGACTAAGTCAATCACTCACACTGAGTCGCGGCGCAGCCAACGACACGCAATCCTTGCATGTTCGTGATTCTTTTGCACGATTATGTGTACCCGACCCCGTACATACATATGTACTTGTATAGTATGTACAACACACGTACGTATTATATATATGTGAGTGAGTTTGTCTGTGCGTATTTCCATTTGATCAAACCGTGTTTCCTGCGCCGTTCATTCGCTTGCACGGCTAGTTAGCGCTCAACGCGTAATCATAGCCGCCATCACTGACGCTGACTGAACGCTGTCAGCGTTTCGGTGTTGTTGACCTGCGTGCGCTGTCTAGCAACCAGCTGTCTGTCAGTGGTGATGGACTGCATTGCCAGGATATTCAACTGGCTTGTGTGGAAGCCGTGTTAGGTGTGTCGCCAACAACAAGTGCCGTCAATCAGACATAAGAAATGCGCCTTAAATTTCTAAACAAATTTTATTCTCAAGGGTTTTCATAATTTATTTTAAAATTAAATTTCAATAATGAAAAGGTTTTCGTGTGCAACGCGCAGTGAAATTTCAATCTAATATTTGATTTTTATTTAATAATTTTGTAAGACAATTTCTGTTAAAGTAAATTAGTTCTATAGCAAATGACTTGTTGCGTAATGTTTTAAATTCTTTGTATTTATTATAAAGAAAACAGACAAGCAAGTGATAAAAGCAGAGACCTAAAATAATTATTATCCATAGTTTTGGGAATAAAAAAATTTCCCTAATTTAAGAAATATATAAAACTATTGCTTTATAATAATTATTCCCAATAAGAAATTTTTTACGTCGCCTATAACTATTATCATATAATAAATATTTTTGAGTTGCTGTTATGAGAAATAAATATTTTTTTCATTTTTGATAATTATTATTTTGGGATTTTTTTTTTACATTGCTTCATAACTTTTGTTTATGACTTTTTTAATAAACGTTACCGATAACTATTATGTTGAGAATTTTTTTTTTACGTTGCTTCATAACTCTTATTTATGATTTTTTTTTTTTTTTTTCATTTACGTTGCCGATAACTATTATTTTGAAAACAAAATTTTTTACGTTGAATTACTAAATTTTGGATATGAATTAATTTTAATTGTTTTAAATTTACAAACGCAAATTAACTCCAGAAACCTAATTTCCACCAACAACTAAACATTTAAAAATCAATTCATACTCAAAATGTGGTAAGGCAACGTAAATAAAACAAATTTCTTTCATAAAAGTTATGAAAAATTGTCTTTCAAATAATTATTATTCGGCAACGTCAATAAATATAAAATATAATATAAATATAAATATATAATTAAAATATTTATTTCTCATAACAGTTATTATGCAACGTAAAAATTAATTGTCGCAAATAATAATTATAATCAACAAATAAAATTTATGTTGCATTGTAATGGTTAAATTACAATTAATTTCTTAAAAAACTTATAATAATTAAGTCCCTAGATAAAAGCATTTCATTATTTTCTTTCACAACATGCAACATATAACAAATTTCCTTATCTCAGATTGCAATCATTTGAGATAAGAAGCTTTGAAATATGGTCAAATGATGAAATGATTTTTCGTTCGATTGTCTGTTGTCTGAAAAATAAAATCAAATTGCAATAAATTACCAAAGATTAATCACTAAACTTTAGCTCGAATGCTTGATGAATCTCGGGTGGCTAGAAAATACAACAACGAAAAGAAACCCAATAAGTTTTCAAGTTTTCAAAGGCTCATCAATATTTATGCTGTTTGCTACTTTCTGAACAAACAAAATCTTGATTTATGGTATGGCATAAATATATTCAAACTGCTTTCTTGGGCCTCACTGCTTAAAAACCAAAGTCCGTAAGGAGCGTTAGGGAAGAATGTTTATGAATAAATTTAGGTAAGGTTAGGTTACGCTGGCTGCCTCTGTATGAGAAACAGTTAAGTCAACCATGATTCCAAGCGACTGAAAATGTGTATGCAATGTTTTTTTACATGCATTACAAACCACATTTCAAACGGATGGAAGAAAGGAAGAAGGTCCTACAATTTGACACCCAATCCGAATAGCGGTTGGTAGTTTTCTTTCCACATTTTGAAGTTTTGTCATCTACTTCTTGTGAACAGCCTGAACGAGGAATCGAACTTAGAACCTTTGGTGCAAAAAACCACCGCGCTACTCGCTGAACTGGAGAGGCCGGTCTCAATATTTTTCTCACTTTTATTTGTTCATAGGTCACAACAGAAGTTCCCTATGACAAATAGTTAGTGCGAATAAAACTTTGAATTGCAGGTTGATGTGCTCTTCGTGTGATACTGTCCACCCGAGACTCGAATGAGACAACGCTTCTTAAATTCACGTTTCTTGTTGACCTTAACTTTTCTCCTTGCCCACTTCGCTTGGGAGCATAGAGGCTCAACAAGTCTAATGCATTGTGTTGATTATATTAATCGATTTAAGTTCTGCCTGATGCAGGATTAGCCGAGGAGATGGCACTGATGTCCAGTGCCGTTCTCTAGGAGATACAGGATATATTTAGGAGATACAGGATAGATACAGGATATACTGGAGATACTTCTTTAGTAAGAGTAGTTGTTGGACAATGTAGAAGTTGGTGTCTGTGATGAGATTATTTTGGATGCTGTCTGCGCTGCAACATATTTACGTTAGTCCGTAGGGTATCGAACCCACAACCTCTGAAATGGGAGTATAGTGCACTTAAAGCTAAGCAAACGAGGCGCTCTAAACCTGTTACCCGTGGCCTGTTGATCTTTATGGCCTCTCAAAAGATGAAAGCGTTGACTTGGTTCAGTTCATTAGAGAACATTACTCGTAGTTCCCCTCTTAACTTCCAACGGTGTATTTTTTTCCTTGTTCACTCCTCTCTGGAGCATAGGGCCTCCACAAGACTCTTTGCATTGTAGGGTAGGTGATTGGCCTGCCGTAGGTAGTCCTAAGTGATGAGGCTGCCATCTAACGCCGCTTAGGAACGTCGCCTCCATTATTTCGAGCTACCGCTCGTAGCGCCATCTGTTGTGTGAGGAGGTTACAGCAGAATGGTTGGGGACTTCGCTCAATTTGGTGCGCTGTTTTCGCAATTGTCCGCTTCCCCTTGCAGGCGTCGCTATTGCACCGTGTAACTGTAAATTTGTTTTCTTTTTTTTTACAGCCGCACAGCGCATAATTGCGCGTAATATTGCGTGGGAGTGAGTGGAATAGGAGTAACTTGGGTTGAGGATTATTGAATTTGGGTAAGTTGCGGGGTTTTTAGAAGAATTTAGAGAACAGGAAAAATCGGAAAATTGGTTGGTGCAGGCGGTGGGAGTTGAACCCACGACCTCTGGGATGGCAGTCTAGTGCACTCGCGCTAGGCTATCGAGGCTGCAACGGTGTATAATTTAGGCTTATCTTATTTTTGATATCACTGAAATCCAAGTTGACTCATGTTACCATAATCTAATCATTTAAACTGCAATCTAGTTTAACCCTTTACACGGTACAGTTGCATATCTGCAACCAACCGTAAAATTGCCCGTAATTTCGGAAGTAATTATCAAATCTACTCTTTTTTGCTATATTACAACTATGCAAGGTTCTTTTTTTGAAATACTGGCATTAATAGTGGGAAAAAGTAGCTACATTTTACTTGACAGCACTTATTTTACCGTTCTTGCGAAAAGTTGCACGCATTGATTTTAGTGAAACAAAAGTGATTAAAACTTATTAATAAAAAACACACAAACACTTGGCGAAAAATGCGGAGTAGGACTTTGCTACAACAAATGCATTAATTGCTTTAAACATTTTCATTTAAAACTAAACATATTAAAATAAAAAAACAAGTTTTAATGCTTTTTGCTTTTTTGTTTTTAATGTTTTTTACAAAAAACCTTACAAAATAAAAGAATATTAAAAAATAAAAAAATACGTGTTTTTTTTTAATTTAGGTTTATATCTAAAAAACCACATTTGATGAAAAAATTCGCTGTTACCGTGTAAAGGGTTAAATTTACCGCAAAAATGTTGACAAACCATAGTTTATAATTTCACAAAATTCAAAATGTGAGTAAATGTGAGTCTGCGTTGGTATGTGTGAAATTTGGCCATTTGTCATTTACGTGTTTATGTTGTACTACTGTGTCCAAAAAATAAGGTGACATCTGAATTTAAACTGCGCGCGTCGAAGGATTTGGAGAATTACTTTTTTTTTTAGTCAAAAGTCAACAAGGAATATAATTTGAACGTTATGCGTCATTTGCGTAACGCTATCCGCCTAAAAAGGCCGGAATTGTGGAAAGACAATTCTTGGTTTTTACACCACGATAATGCACCATCCCATACTGCACTCGTAATTCGTGATCATTTCGCCAAAAACTCAACCCATATCGTTCCACAACCACCGTATTCACCTGATCTGGCGCCGTGCGACTTCTGGCTGTTCAGCAAGCTCAAAAGACCAAGCAAGCTCCGGGGACACCGTTTTGATACGATAGAGGAGATTCAAGCCGCACCGAAGACGGAACTGAAGGCCAACCCGGAAAGTGACTACAATCAGTGTTCCGAGGATTGGAAAATCCGTTGGCATAAGTGCATTGTATCGGGAGGGGATTACTTTGAAGGGGATGAAATTGATTTGGAAGAATAAATAAAGAATTTTCAAAATAAATACAATGTCACCTTATTTTTTGGACGTATTAGTATGTATGTGCGAGCAAAGGCTGGTGAAACGTATGCTAATTCGAGTTTAACTAACGTGGCTAATTGTACAAATTCCAGGAAGTTTATGTCTAATAGTAAATCTAAAATATTATTATTATAGTACTGCGTCTGAATATATTTATTTATATATGTACGTATGTGTGTTTACATAATGCAATAACATTATTTAGAAATAATAAAACATATAGAAAAGTAAGGGAGAATTTTAAATCTGCAGAAGACATGCAGCCAATCAAAGCAGAATTATGAAATCATAAATATTGAATCATTATTCAATTATGTAATTGGATCCAAGCAACGCACTGTTAATGCTTTCAAATTAATATTTATTCACCCAGCGAGCGAGTAAATAAGCGAATGAATGAGAAACTGAACGAACAAGTCAACGTGGCAAACCATTTGTTTTCTAATGTATATTGCAACTACACTATGACTACTAAAATGCAATTTGAAAGTTTTACAATTTTGCCTCAACTGGCGCAGGTCTGAAATGCAATAAAAGCAGCTTCGTGCGAAGGCGACTGCTGTGTCAGCTGCAGAAGTGCAGTGCGGTAGAAGTGTTTTGTGGCAGCAAAAAGCTGTAAAGTTCGGGTAATGGCACCTTTTGAGGCAACGGCCAACGAATTCGGCTGCGGGCAGCATTGAGTGCAACCTCCAGTTGCGCCGCACTTCTACGGCAACGGAAGCGCACAGCACTTTGAATGCTGTGGCAGCAGAAACGTCAGCTGGCTGCCAGCTAAATGCGCACTTTTGTGCAGGTAAGCACACACTCGAACACACAAAAACACTTACATACGAGTATGAACATGCAGTGAGGGCGGTGTGGTGTTTGTGTTATGCGATCCGAATCGTGCAACAGAAATATTTGTTCATGGAAACAATCGGTAAGTAGCCCGGAGCGAGAAGCAAAGGTCAGAAATGTTGTGACAATGTGATGTGCTCAAAAATATTTAAAAACGTTTCCAAGCATTTTAGTTTTGTTTGTATAATGGAATACTCTGAATTAATGAATGAATTTCTATGAGATTCAACATTAGAATTACCTAAATAAATAAATATAATCAACAAACATATGAAAACGAGACCTAGCTTGGGTTAGGTTAGGTTGGGTTAGGTTAGTTTAAATGGAAAAGAGTGAGTTTCGAGTGCTCATGAAGCATTATTTTTAGAACTTTGGGGTCAATGGGTGTTATGTCCCATCAATTTCAAGGGTTACCGGGTTACGGTCACAAAAGTTTTTTCCAGGCGCATCTACTTTGCGCGCGCTTTCTCCGGCTGATCACACCAGGAAATGATGGGACGTTCTCAAATTGATCCTTCCACCGTAGACGGACCCTCGACCTCCACCTACCGCGTTGAACACCTTTTTTGCCGGAGCTTCATCGTCCATCGTGACTCGTCCATGTCCTTAAACAGTTCATACAGTTCGTTGTTCATTCGTATTCGATAACCATCGCCAATCCCAACCAGAGCGAAGATTTGGCTAAGATAGCCAAGAAGTGATTTACTGAATTCCGTTGTGGTTGTATCAGCTTAAGACACCCAAAAAGTATTTGTTACAAAAAAACTCGTCGATAAAATCCTTGTGATGATTATTCATCATCATTCGGAGAAGCAAAGTGCTTGAGGTGGCTGAGGTTGTGGGCATCTCAACCGAGCAGGTACATACAATTTTACATGAATGTTACAATAGCTGACACGTGACTCTCGACCAAACGCGCAACCGTCTGACCGCTTCAAAGGAGTGTTTGGCAATATTCAACCGCAATCCCAACGAGTTTACTGCTCCATTTCGTAACCCTGAACGAAACATGGATCTATCATAATACACCAGAGATCAAGAAACAACCGAAGCAGTGGGCTTTTCCGGGCGAACGTGCACCAAAGAAAGCCAAGAGGGGGAGGGCTGTTCAGTTTTTTGAAATGAACACTGCACAATGAATGAACAATGATCATCGGCAAATATTAGACATCTTAGACAGATTCAACATTGATGTGAAGCAAAAAAAATTCTATTTGACAAATAAAAAATACCCCGTAGACATCATAACAAAAGGCCACAAACTGGACTACAAATTGCCAGCACATCTAGTATGTTCTCCAGATTTAGCCCCCTCCGACTATTTTCTGTTTCCCAACCTCATGAAATGACTCGGCGTTAAGAAATTTGAATCGAGTGTGGAGGTCATCAGTGAAACAAACGTCGACTTTGAGGAGTTTGAGGGTTCTTTATATGGAAAGGTATACAAATTTGGAAAAGCCCTGGACTTAATGTATCGAGCTAAAAGCAGACAATGTTAAAAAATAAAAAATGTTAAAAATGTTAGAAATATCTCTTATTTAACCCCTCTGTTACCCTAAGAAAAACTCGACAATTGACCCTTGGGGTCATAAAATGACCCCGATTTATTTCTTTGTATTTTGTTCAAAAAAGTTAAGACAATGTGATTTTGACAATTAGTTATTACTTTTATTATTGAAAAGCGATTATTTGGCCTTACTGGAGTCAAATATGTTCAACATGCAGACCATGTCCAGGTTATTGATTTTCTTCTCGGGCACTTTAATTCTTGCGATTTCTTCAGAAGTTAAAACTATATCGCAACTAATTTTTGGACAATTATATTATATATAACAGATAATAATCATTAATCGTTAATCGCCCTAAAATAAATGATTTCGCAATGAAACCTGTTCCCGTGGCTCACAAAAAATTACTCAGTTTAGAGGTTTAATTTATAAAAGTATGCCAAAATATTTAAGTTAGACTAGATATTGACACCAATGAACCAATCAAAATTATATTATATATTAATTAACATTATTCGGTTTCCCGAAGAAGAAAATGAATATATTCGGCTAACCCAGATTGTGCCCTATCGTTTCCTTTCACTGAGTATCTTCTTCTTTGGTTAAGGTACTACTGAGGATAACTCACACGATTCTATTATTGGCTTCCTTTCCTTTTTTTGCAAAATCAGAAGCCCAGGAAGTAACTTTTCCAATTCTTTATAGAATAAACGGCGTTACGTTATCATTCCGGGGATGAATTTCAATTATTCCTTGCGGCACCATTGCCGCATAATAGAGTTGCGAACTGCAGCAACGAGTAAATTGTTTGTTTGCACTGACACGAATATGTTTCAGAAATTTTATCTAGCTTGTTCACACTCCTTTTGGAATTTTTTAGAAATTTATTACTTGCTAGAAATCGTACTATAAGTACCATTTACTTATATTGAAAGCTTCAGTCAAGATTTCATACCAGAAACATAAAGTTTTCGTACTATTGGGTTTCGATCCTTTGGAACTTAAAAGCTCTTATACTGCTCATTGAGATGTGTGGGCGAAACTACACCCTTCATTAAATGCCGTTTTCCTCTTCCCCCCTTTCCCCCTTCGAAAAACATGACCCAATAGTAAGTTCGATCTTATTGTCATTGATGTGCGACTTATAGTTCCGAAGTTTAATACAAAATTTGGATCGTTAAAAGAGTGCCACGCCCATTATTAAACGCCTGAAATATTTCCAGTGGAACAGTGTCTACATGGGGACACTGCACGAAATTGCAATGCTGCATGACTCATAATTTCGATTTTACTCCATAGTAGAAAGGGTTGTATAGCTAGCGCCACGCCCTCTTACCTACACAAAACAAAACAAAAATGCCAGAAAAATTTATCCACGACACTTTGAAACCAAATCTAATAAAATTTACATCGTATCGACCAACTTCTTGCGTTCAGTACTATACTACTGTGTCCAAAAAATAAGGTGACATTGTATTTATTTTGAAAATTCTTTATTTATTCTTCCAAATCAATTTCATCTTTTCAAAGTAATCCCCTCCCGATACAATGCACTTATGCCAACGGATTTTCCAATCTTCGAAACACTGATTGTAGTCACCTTCCGGGATGGCCTTCAGTTCCGTCTTTGCTGCGGCTTGAATCTCCTCTATCGTATCAAAACGGTGTCCCCGGAGCTTGCTTGGTCTTTTGAGCTTGCTGAACAGCCAGAAGTCGCACGGCGCCAGATCAGGTGAATACGGTGGTTGCGGAACGATATGGGTTGAGTTTTTGGCGAAATGATTACGAATTACGAGTGCAGTATGGGATGGTGCATTAATAATATTCCTTGTTGACTGTTTGGCCCGGCGGAAGGAATTCATAACGCATTCATAATTCATACTTCATAAATTCAAATGTCACCTTATTTTTTGGACACCGTAGTAGGTCATAAAATGATCCTAAGGTCAAATTTGTATAGTTGCTCATTTGCACGTAAACCAGTGTTGCAAATAAAATGAAATTTAGCGTATATTCAAATGGCATAAAATTAGTCACTGAACATTTCTTCACTAGAAATAAGAAAGTTACGGCAGTTTAAAGTTAATTTTTTATCAAAAATTACCCCAAGGTAACAGAAGTATTAAAAAGCCTCCGACTCATCAAAATGTCCTCGTACCATTAAAGAGAAACATCGCAATGTCGACGATGACGATTCCACAAGACACATGCACAGCAGCTTAATGCTGATATATTCATTAATTTAAAATATCAAATGCATACTTACATACATTTGCGTGTAGGAGTATAGAACGCACTCAATGTTTGATGCAATGCTTGAACAATACTTAGGCGCCTTGCGCTCGCTCGCATGCGGAACGTAGAATTTATTAGATAAACTGACTAAAACAAACGAAGCGTTGCTAAGCTTAGCAGCACTTGTTGTCATAATTATAATTGTTTGCTTGGCTTGCAGATATTCAGCAAAAATGTTATATGATTTTGTATGTTGCGGCAAGGAATGCGGCTCTGAGCATGTGCACTTTGGAGAGGTTTCAGTTTGTACAAGAATTTATCTCTTAGCGTCGTGCAACCTACTTAAGCAACGCCTACGCACACGCACACGCACACACACACGCAGAGTAGCAATTGGGCAAATGTGTTGTGGCAGCACACTTAATCCGTTGTATGTGAGAGGCAACCAGTTGCTTGAGGTTTAGTGAAATATTTTTAAGACCGTCGCATAGCCTGAAATCCGATACTGCACTCTCCGCCGCCAAACACATATTTCTTTGTTGTACTCTTGCAGTCAATAAGTTGAATGCACTGTCAAAACGTGCCCAACAATTGAGCACATATTTTTGCCAATTACCTTGAAGATTTTTTTCTGCATACGTAGACTTTCAAAAGAAACATACCCAACTTTATATTATTGTTAAATATTGACATTTTGCGGGTTTTTAGTAAATGTTTGCAGACTTGAATAATAAATTTTAATTTGCAAATTTTTTCACTCACTGCAACGAGCAACTCACCTGCTTCACACATAAATTTTATTTTGTACACACATATACAGATAGACCACAGAGACGCATTCATATGTAATGTTTGTACATATTTTTAAAAGCATCGTTGTGTTGGATCCTTTCAAGGCTTTTATTTGACGCGCAGCTGTTGTAAAGTGTTCTTCCGTCATGCTTTACGTACCCGTAGACCGTAAACTGTGGTGGAATATTTGGCAGTGTCGAGCGTTGATAGAAGTGGCGCACTTTCTAAGCTGTTCAGTTTTTTAAGCTATAAAAAGCGTGCCATTTATTTCAAGAAAATACAGCAATAGTAAGGATTTTATTAGCTATACGAAAACATTTATGAGGAAAAGAAAAAGTTTATGTGATTACTGCATTCCATGAGTCATGGAATCGAATTAAAACTCATTATCAAAGACAGTCAAATAAATTTATACATTTTTTACAGTGGAAAAGTTTTTAGCATTTAAATTTTAAAACTGTTTTATTGACGAATTTGTCTGCTACTTAGTTAATGTTACTCATACGCACCGTAAACGATGTGTGCAAAGAAATTAGATCGCTTAATTGATTAAAGTTCTTTCAGAGTGAGTGAGTAGCTCATCGTTGGCAGTCCGAGGTGATGGGGCTGTCAGCTGTCGTCACCTACAAAGACGATGCCTGTGTATGGGTGTGAAAGTTTTATGCTGGGTTGTGTGAAGCCTCCTCTGTGCATCTGTTGCTGCTAGGTAAGAGGTGTTGTTCGAAAACGCCGAGATTGGTGCCTTTAATGATTTTGTTTTGGATGATGTATGCAACATATTTCCATTAGTTTTATTACTACTACTAGCGGTGTTGTTGTTGCATTCGCATGGCTACTGTATATGAAATTCTGCTGCAAACTGCTCATCACAACTGAGTGCAGTTGGAAATTGTTGGAGCCTGTCCAAAGGTAATGAATTTGATTTTTTAATGCTGAAGGGATGGAAAACGAAGAGAAGTAAACATTGCGAATTTTAGGAAAATGTGGAACCAAGCCTTTGTAATGGGAGCCCAGTGAACTTCAGTGCATTTAAAGTCATTAGTGACAGCTTCATGATTGTTGTATACAAATAATAAATACCAAAAAATAAATATTAAAAAAAAGAAAATTTAATGACAGGACAGAAAAGGAAATAAAGGCATTAAAAATTTGTACAAATTATTTGCATCCTGATTTAGCGCATTTTTCCGGATATATAGAAATTATTCTTATCAGGATTTTAACAAACTCATGCAAAAACATAATAAATTTTCTTGTTTGTCATGTCTTTCATTAAAATGTTTAAATATACCTATAATTTTTTATATTTATTATTTGGCATTAAAATCTTGACTGAATGGCGTTTGTATACGCCCAAACACTTGCAACAAGAGAGAGAAAACGAGAGTGTAAAGTCACAGTTCAGTTTGCGTAAACTTGCAAATAACATTGGCAAACAAATAACTTTTGCAAACAAATAACTTTTGCAAACAAATAACTTTTGCAAACAAATAACTTTTGCGAACATCTGGATGCAAATGGAGCCAGAAAAACGGTTGTTTGTTCGGCAGATTATTGACCCATATCCGTTTTTCTCTGCTATCCCTGCTGCAGCTGAAAGGTAAACATTGCAGATTCATCGAACGAATTTTTTTTCGCACCAAATGTCTGATTAAATCTAAGATTTATTGTGACTTTAAACCTCAAGTGGGACTTTTGAGCCTGTTATTTACTCACTTATTCCTGTGTGTATCGAATGTGGTGTGAATCGAAACTGATGAATGTGAAGTTTTTACAAGTTGTTTTTTTTTGGATAGTCTTAAGTTTTGTGAGCGTTAGCTTGCTTACTCTCTGAATTTGATACTTCGGAAATTTTTATTTAAACAGTACCCAACTTGCCAAAGGAAACTCAAGAACTGTGGTCTTGTGAATGTTTCAATGCTTAGAAATCAACTTCAAATAAATTAAGCCGACTTCTATCTGAGAAGAGATTAAGAACGACCCAAAACAAAAGATTCCATGTATTTAGTTGTATTTAGTTTCATGCATAAATTTCTTTCTAGAACAAAAGTCATAGATTTGGCAGTTTAATGTATTTTTTAAAAAACTTGATGTTGAAATATTAAATATTACTTACACTCTTCACATGTTCAAAAGTCCAACTAATGCCTGTATGATGGCCCAAGTCTTGCATTCCCACGGACAGAACATAGAAAGCAAAACATAAACCCACACTTTGCCATTTTCAGCAACGTTTACGCACATTTGGGAATGTAATTTTACGCTCCTTTGCCTAAAGTATTTTAAAAATGTATAAATATTTCACTAAGAGCGCTAAGCGGCTTCGCAGAGACCAACACACACGCACACTCACCGAGGTAGACAACTTTGTGGAAGCGTTTACGTGTGTGCGTGTGAGTGTGTGTGTGGAGGGTCCTCTGACGGTGGCCATTGTAAGTGCGACAATGCGAAAATTGTGTTGAGAGCCGGACCTGAGTGCCGTTGGCAGTTTTGCGAACGTGGACATGTGTGACAGCCAGCAAATTTGAATGTGCCACGCACAGCTGGCCCGAACAGTGTCGAGACGAAAGTGCAGACAGCGGGCGGGCGAAATAAATTGTCATGTTTTTCTGTCTTTTTCTTTGGTCTTTTGGTTTTGGTTGTTTAGTCTTTCTTGTGTGCTGGTCAGCTAAGAAATACGATTACAAAAACAACAGCATATTATGGTAGAAGAAACGTTTATGTATTGACCGTTTATTTGGGGGTTTTTTGTTACAGCCAGCTCCAGCTGAGTTTTAGGTTAGCAAAGCAAAGCCTTTGATTTGGGTCTCGCTGCTAGTTGAGGTGCAACTTTCGACTTTCTTTGCCATGAAATGCAAAATGCAGTCGAAATTCGTATAAGAGACATTTTCTCTCTTCTCTTCTCACTCGACGCTTGTTGCCAGTGCAGCACAACGGTACAGTAGAAGAACACAAAGCAGTAACCTAATACATGGAATAAGAGTGGCGAGTGAAAGGGGCGTTGAATTCCAAGAAGCAACGCGCCGTATTTACCAAGCAATCGCCTTCGGACAGGGTCCGCGTTTGAAAGCTCCTCATTGCTGCCGATGGCAATTTGACCCCAATTCAAATAAAGTTGATTGCTCGCCACCGTTGCTTATTTTCAATACGCTTTCTTTGTTCGCATTTCTCTTGCAGATAATCAACATGAATCATTCGGACGTTTCGCTGAGCTTCAGCAGCAATTCGGTGGAAGCGCTGAGCGCGCTCGGCAGTGCCGCCACCGTCGAGTCCAAGGAGGCGCCCAGTGCCGCCGACTACCTGGAGGCGAACGTGCGCAACGCGAGCGCCAGCAACGGCAACAGCACAATGCCCATCAATCCGGTGCTGCTGCAGCACTTCACGCTCAATCGCGCCATCGACTCGCCCTGGTTCTACATACTGATTGCCATGTACAGCGTCCTCATCATATTCGGCTCGCTGGGCAACGTGCTGGTGGTGGTGGCCGTGCTGCGCAAACCGATAATGCGCACCGCTCGCAATCTCTTCATCCTCAACCTGGCCATTTCGGGTGAGTTTCGTTTTGTCGCCGACGTCTGCCAATTTGTTTGTTGGCTTTGATTTTGCGAAATGGCACATAAGTAAGCGGCTTTTATGCTGTTTGTTTATTTTAAAGCCGTATTTTCCACTCGGTGGCATTGTAATTTCACTTACCTACTTATTTCGTATTTCTGCAGATTTGCTTTTGTGTTTGGTCACAATGCCGTTAACGCTGGTCGAAATACTGTCCAAGTACTGGCCATTTGGCCAGTTCTCGATGCTGTGCAAAATGATGGCCATGCTGCAGGCGGTCAGCATATTCGTGTCGACGATCTCCATAACGGCCATAGCCTTCGACCGATATCAGGTGAGTGCCGTACGACTTGGTACATGAGTGCTTAGTTTGTATGTTTAGAGCGTAACACATAAATCTGCAAGTCATTTTAAAAATTCATTCAACAATTCAGGGTATTATTTGTTTGATATGATATCTGATATTTAGAGATTATAGAAGTTGTTGTCTTCTTTATTAAATAAAATTTTGCCAAAAGTACAATATCTCCAAATATCTCCACTCCAAGTTTGCCAATTTGTGTCTGTCTGTTAGAAAATAAAATATTGAAACATCGGTGAAACAGAAAGATGGCGGCTGCTGTGGAAGTGACCAGCCATCGCTGTTCAACAACCACACCAGAGCCAGTATAAGGAAAAGCAAAACGGACGGACCATCGTCCATCTCGAATTGCTAGTTCCCTACCTTCCTGCTTCACCGCTGATCGCAAAAGAGGAAGATTGGCGCGTGCAGCGCTCTTTTATACTACAACGAGAAGAGCTTTTGCACAGCTTTTCAAAAGCTCTTTACATGAGAAAAATACAAAAAGGAGATGAATATAATTACATTTGTGACACTTAAAAATAGGGGTGAGTGGGATGATTGATTACAACGCAAAGTTGTAAAACTAAAATGTCTACACTACAGTGGGACCTTATTCTAAGGGACCTTATGCTACAAGATTAATTTCTCAAGTGAACAATTTTCAAAGTTATAAATATAAGCATTTTCAACAAGATTTTAGCTGCTTTATTGTGAGAGTTCTCATTTAAAGTTCTCTCTCTCTCGCTCTCTCAGATTTTTATACAAGTACCAAATCAAAGAAATAAATATGTTGAAAGACAGTGGTGCACACAGGGGTAGTTAGGGGTTCAAACCCCTAAAAGACAAAAAATTGCTGCTATAAAATAGGGTTTCAAATGGTATTCGGCTCAAAAGTTGTACGCAAATAACCCCTCAAAATGAAATCCTGTGTGTGCCACTGGTGGGAGATGCATACTGCAGTTGGATTAGGAGAACAGGATTTGCTTATCAAGTGCAGGATTTTTGATACATCGATATCTCGCATTTTATCGAAAAAAATAGAAAATTCTATAATTGCATAGGTGAGTTAGGGGTAAGTGGACGCACTTCACAGTCTAGTATCGCATTATCTAGAAGAAGGAAGACTCACAGAGCAACTTCTTCTAGCGTCTTTAGGACTGTCTCACTGTCGCACAATGTATAAATATTAGTGTCCGACCGAATATTCGGTTTCGGTTTCGGTTTCGGCCCAAATAAGTGGTTTCGGTTTCGGTTTCAGTTTCGGCCAAAAAATGGCCGAATAGCCGAAACCGAAACTTTCTAGAATATTTTTTACGTTTTATTGTGTAGCAGATATATAATGAAAGGAGGAATAATTTAGATGCCACCAATGTAAATAAACTTCTTTTTTTAGCATATAATATTAAATTATTTAATTTTGAATATTAGCGAGTAAGGTACGAAAGGGTGATTTTTTCATGTTTACGTTTTTAAAAAATGAATAAATTGTTTTTTTTTTAATAAGTATTTATTTATTTATGCTATGTTTGTTTGTTTGTTCTCTATTTACTTAATGTAAAATTCGTTTGTTGAAAAAAGTGCTTGATATGGTGATTTTTATTTCAACTAGAAAGTTTCGGTTTCGGTTTCGGTTTCGGCCGAATATTAAAAAAAAACCGAATATTCGGTTTCGGTTTCGGTTTCGGCCCAAAAAAGTGGTTTCGGTCGGACACTAATAAATATGTTTGATAGACAGATAACTCTGTAAGACCACGCTATAGTCTGGAAGAAGGCGGTCAGCTGCCAAATAGGAAAAGCTATATTAAACCGAGGGTCATATACTCCAGCCCCAGTGCTGTCATCTTCCAACTTAGCTACATCTGTGTATCATGGCATAAGTGGACTACGCCTACGCCTACCTAGATGTCAGATCAAAGTCAAAGTTCAAAGATGGTGCGTGAAAATCACGTGGTTCATTTTGTTGAAAACCACTCAAAGTACATTAGACATGGATTTTTCGATTTCAATGCTCCGGACGACCTGATTTTATGCGTTTTGATAAAAAATTACATGAGCCAAAAAATTGTGGCCAACAATGGCGTTAAATGCCGTCGCACCGAGGTCAAAGTTAACAAAAGTGCTTGAAACTTCAACAAATTGCTCCACAGCTGCTCAAAAATCGCTCTTTGTGGGTTCAAATATATCAGAGACCCCACTAATTTTTACTTCTAAAGATTTATTTCGAACATACCTACCCCCTATTTCCAACCCTTAATAAGGCTCCCTTACAAAATGATCGTTTATATAAAATGGGCTTCCATTGCTCCCAGGTTGTTCCCAGACGTATCAAATGTAAGATGGACCCCCCATTTATTTTTCCTTCCAAATGTTTTTTCATACATATCTAACCACTATCTCCAACTCTTCTGGGGGCTGCCATACAAAACTGAAAGTTTTCTATGGAATTGACTACTTACGTGTAAATGAAGTAATTGAGGAAACATTGTATCTCGGAAACTACTCAATCGATTTTAATGATTTTTTCAGCGATCGGTAATATTCTTGATTGCAAAAAAATACAAAATTTATAAGGTTTAAAAATTCATCACCAGAGGGCACCGTCCATACTAACGCAGCTACAAACATGAATTTTGAACTATGGGTAGGTTAATTTTATAAGACGAACATTTCATAAGAAGGCATTTTTCGAAAATCGGGCTCTAAATTGACAAAAAATGGTTTGAGGTGTTTTATGAGAAAACATAATTTAATGGGTCCATTGATTTCAAACTTGATGAAAGCACTGCAAGTCAAAAATTATTCGACACTAATTTTTGAGTTCTTCGTAAACCAAAATCTGATGGGATCAACAATGGATCCAGGGTTCCAAACGGAAAAACTATGAAGAACATGAATTAATGACACTATTGACTTTGAATTCGATGAAAATACCTTAACCCTTTCGCTACAGGTTTTTACTGGGGGAAAGATAAAATTTTAAATTTTAAGTCTTAGGCTTCTATGTGGTTATATTAGCAACATTCCATAAGAAATTTTTTAATTTTTATACTCGGACCCTGTATTTTAGAGTGTTTTTCTATGAGAGCAACCACATCGTTGTGGCTGTATTAATTACTTAAACATAAAACTTTTTACACATACCGAAAATTTGAATATTTCTTCATTTACTTCAGCCAAAATTAAAAAAAAAAGTATCTAAATTTAAAGAAAACGTCAAATTAAAAAGTTCTCTAATTTTTTCTGCTTCTTCTTCCTTTACTATGTCAAGACATACCATTAAAAAAACGTGTATACTTCTCTTCTTTAAACTTAAATATTCAATTTATTAATTTCGTATTTTCGTATCCTAAAACTTCAAACTATTCTAAAGACTAACAAAAAAATTTATTCTTGCAACCATAGAGAATGCAGACGTCCACAAAGTAGCATGTTGCCATATGGCAACAAAATAGCGAAAGGGTTAAGAAAAAGGTAATTAGATACATATATATTTTTTAAATTTATTTGAAAGTCTAAAGGTGTCTGGAGGTGTGACCAATGGGTTAAGAGTTTCAAATGGGAAATAGTAAAGTCTAAACTTTAAACAACAAATAATTCTAGACTTTAATATTTTCTTTGTTTTTTGTCTAAATTAAAATCGATGGGTTAAGAGTTTGTATGAAGAAAAATGAAATGTGTGTGGAGAAAACTATGAATTAGTGCACCGATTGAATAAAAATTTGGTGAAAACACTTTAAATTAGAATTTTTTAATTTAGAAATAGAAATTTTTCCCTCATAAGTTTTCACATCAAAATATTTATCTGCGTGCGACGAATACTAAAAGATTTCTTTGATCGAATATGACCTCGAAAGCACACAACTGTCCCAATGGGAGTGACCAATCGATATCATTTCAACCCTGTCACAAGCATCGTTAAGTATTCAGCGATTTAAGAAAACTTTATTTTATTAGTGCCATTGTTTTTGTGACTCAAGTTGGGGCGTTAGCGCGTGCCGTCCAAAACAATTACCCAGTCTACTTTTGTACTGTTGTTGTTTTTTGAAGACTAGCCTTTGCGTTCTAATTAGTTTCGTGCCCAAATGACGCGGCAACTCGATGCGACACTCAGTTTTGGTTCGCCGCTTGGCATTTCGAATGCCAATGAAAATTATTTAGTTAAGTGTTAAAAAGTTATTTTCGCCGAAATCACTGATGCCGAAAATAATCTCAAACTTATTTTGCAGCAATCTACATTCTTCAGGCTGTGAGAATAAATATTTGTGCATTTGTATAGCATTGACTATGCAGTGGCTATGTTGGGGTCCGTGGAGGGGCCAACGGAGCGTATGACGTGAATGATTTTCCTGATTGCAAGCGAGTTGCAAGAGAATTAAAAGTTGCGCAACGCTTGAGCTGCTTTCAGCTGAGGCAACAACAACAACAACAAACTTCAATGCAACTACGTGCAAAAAATTTGAAATTTTGTGCAGAAGTTTATGTGCAAAAGTGGCTGAGAGGGCACAGTGCAGTGGCGCACACAAAGCGGTTTTTCGAGTTAAAAACCCAACCAAATATCTGTTTGTTACAAACACTTCGCGTGGCAAATATGCTTTCAAATGGGTTTGAACTTAAAAGTTGTGTACGAAATAATACCATGTGTGCACCACTGGCACTGTGTGTGCAGTTTTTGGCCAAAATTGCTATTTCAAGGAGTATGCAATGTACAGAATATGCAAATATGTTCAGAATATTTGCTTGGATATGCCACACACACTTCTGAACATTTTTCAGTGCAGGCTTACTTGTGTGTTGAATTTGCTGCAATGCATTGCGTAAAATTTTCTATAATTACACTGTGCGTGAAATTTACCCTCAAAAATTCAGACATGGGGGACCTACAGAGCGACTTTCTACAGGTATACTGAGTTGAGATCCACCAGCCGTTTGGCTGGATTGGCTCTAGTTTAATAGAAATCCGACTTTGAAGTTTGCCTATTTTAGTCGAGTTGGTCGCTTAAGTCTTCGAACGTTTAAATGCTAATAGGTCCTAAATCGTTCCGAATATCGCTTTACTGTCTTCGGCAAGTTTGTAGATATTTTAACGACCAACAAATTCGCTTAAGACACCAATAAAAAAAAATAAAAAAAAAATGTGTAATTGCGATATGCGCATTTTTTGCTCAGCGCAACGTGGCGTATGAGTGTCATTTAAGTATAATTAAATGTATAGTTAAATAACACTCATACGCCACGTTGCGCTGCGCAAAAAAATTCACATATCGCAATTACACAGTTTGAATGTTTTTTTTTGGATTGGTGTCTTAAGCAAATTTGTTGGTCGTTAAAATATCTACAAACTTGCCGAAGACAGTAAAGCGATATTCGGAACGATTTAGGACCTATTAGCATTTAAACGTTCAAAGACTTAAGCGACCAACTCGACTAAAATAGGCAAACTTCAAAGTCGGATTTCTCTTAAACTAGAGCCAATCCAGCCAAACGGCTGGTGGATCTCAACTCAGTATACCTCTAGAAAGTCGCTCTATAGGTCCCCCCCATGTCTGAATTTTCGACTTGCACAGTGTAATTAACGAGTGAACCGATTCAGTGAAACATATTCGCAACTGACCTCTTTTTGTGGCAAACTTTACAAGTTTTAATTAAATTTTTACATAGTTCGTAAATTTTATAACTGAGTATTTTGAAGCTTTATTCAGAGAAATTTAGTTATGTATATTTTATATAAAGCATTGCCCATAGATAGATATGACTTTTTTTGGTGGCCTCGATAGTCCAGCGAGTAGCGCGCTGG
This sequence comes from Melieria picta, assembly GCA_964056695.1. Classification (NCBI taxonomy): domain Eukaryota; kingdom Metazoa; phylum Arthropoda; class Insecta; order Diptera; family Ulidiidae; genus Melieria; species Melieria picta. Next base: position 122,107,482 of record OZ057398.1, read on the forward strand.
CTTCTCATGCCAGAGGCCCTAGGTTCGATTCCCAGCACACAACGGGCCCATATAGAGGTCTAAGTGTGTCTCATCCAGAGGCAGCCACTATTTACAACTTACAAGTATTAACTTAGCAAATACTTTTCTCATCTATCAGACAGCACAAACATTCCGCTTTGCAATTATTCCTCATCTAATGAGATCATCCAAGAATCGGCACAATTCTTGGCTTCTTGGTAAGAAGTGAAGGGCTCCTCGGCCTTAAATCATCGAACGAAACAAGTTTTAGTCGGATGGAGGAATGAATGGTGAATACAGAACTAATAAATCTCACTGGAACATCTCCAAAGTTTCATTTCTGACTTTTGCAACATGTGGCCCAGCGTTTTCATGCTGAAAGATCCCTTAACGCAAATTGTGTTTTGTTGACACAAAGGCTGACAAGGTTAGAACGCAATGAGAGTATGTTGTTTAAATTTCAGTGATAAGACATGTACTGCATTTTATAGGCAAATAATGACGTTTTAACATGAATACAGCTACCTGAGAGTCCAATGCAATTTAATGTCGATTGTGCTATAAATTTGTAAATTCTTTTAAAACTTATTTAGAGCCTCAATAGTTACAGGATTTTGTTATTTAGAAATATTTAATAATGTAAAAAATTTTCACGTCTTTGAGTTAAGATGCTAAAGTCGAAGGTAGTTACAGTTTTAAAACTCAATGTTGTAGTTTCTCATGTTGCTACTGGTTTATTGCATAAAATGTGTTAATGGATCCGCATTAAGAACACCAAATACATTAACCCTTCGCTGCATCACATTGCATATATGCAATGTAAACTTTTGATAGATCTGTGAACTATACTATTCAGCATTTGACAGCCAGTCGTTTATTCTTCAGTTGTGTCCTTTATGTTAAAACATTTGATTACTAACGGAATTTTACGAAAAACATTGAAAGCACCGTGCGTCAAATATTAAAAAAAATTTTCACACCGGGAAAAAACCATATGTGCGTGAAACTAGAGGTCAAATATAGTAATACTGCGTACTCAGTTTTTCATTTCTACATCCTTTGTCCTTTTAAAAGGAATTCAAAATTTTGAAGGGGGTACAAAATAAAAAAATATAAAAAATACTTAACCTCGTTAGAATATGGCGATATGTATATCAAATGAAATAGAAAAGGCTCAAGAATTTAAATAAAATTAATTTTTTATCTATTTGTACAAAAGGGATATGAAAAATGTCCTTTGAAAATTTTAATCCTTTATATCCTCGAAAATTTATAAAGAATTATCTTGAAAAGTAACTATGTTAAAACCCAAAATCTCCTTGATCACTAAAATATAGATAAACTCGATTTTTCTTTCGAGGTAGCGTTTTCAGCAGGATATGGTAAATTTCCTCAAAACTTCTTCCATAGACACAGGAATACAAGAACAATTTTTTTTTACCATATCAAAACTTAAAAAGCAAGAAGAATAAAATTACAAAAATCCTTTTTTTTCACGGAAATTAAAAAATGTAACAAAGGGTTAAATATTTTAATAAACGAAAATAATTAAAATACTCATTGAGGAGAGAATTCAGTAAAATTACTTCAAGTTAATAAAATTAAAAAAATTAAATCTCTTTTAGCACACACTAACATATATAGCATACTTACTTTTATATGTAAAACACGGCAGCGATATGGCCCCACAACTTCAAAATTGCGTCGGCTTCGATTTCTGCGCTCCTTAACACGAAACTTCAAGTGTTTTTGCATTCTCTCTTCCATTTTATTTTTGTACAATCAATTTAAAACAAATGACAATATGTAATAATTTTTATAACTTGTAACTTTTAACTGCAATAGTAACAAATTTGTAATTGTTGTTCAAAGTACATTTTACAAGTAAGAAAAAATCCATTAACCCGGTAGCGCCTAGAGTGATCATATGGTCACACCAAACAGGAACTCAAAAAATTAAATTTTTCAATTGTGCTTCACATTAAATCGTTCAAAAAGCAACGAATTTCGTCACATTCCACAGTGATTCGTTCCATAGACAAAATTCAAAAAATGTATAGTCTCAGAATTTATTGATTTTGATGTCATTTAAAAGGTAAAACTCCAACTAAAAAACCCCAAAAAATCTGTGCAAAAAAATTAATTAGTTTCTGTGCAAAAGCTGCTCAAAGTTGAAACTTTTTTCACAAAAAAATGTAAACACATATTTTCTGTTTTTTAGTCTATTGAATAAAAAAAATTGTAAAAATACATGGTTAGCAAGAAGTTGCTAAACCTTTCAATATAGATTAAGAAATGAAGTGGCCATTTTCGCTTTTAATGTTTTCTCAAAATTTGCAAAACTGAGGTTTTTACATCACTTTTAATTCAAAATATTTTTCTAAATTAAAAATCTGAAAATTGGCAAAACTTAGAGGAAAATATCTAAAAAGTATGTGAAAGTATGTTCCTGGATTTTTCTATTTAACCCTTATTCTCATACCCGGGTACCCGGGTGCCCACTGCGATGTATTTTCGTGAAAAAAACTGACAAATAATGAAAATTTTTTTTTTACCTTCCGGATCCTCGTTATTTAGGTGAAAAGCGAACAAATCATATATTTAAAAAATTTTGTTTTCTATATTGAAAACTTAAAAATTTCATGAAATGGGTACCCGGGTACCCCGGGTGCCAAACGACGTTAGTAAGTTTGGGTATGAGAATAAGGGTTAAAGAAGCATTCTTTCTCTGTCGGATAATGTAATTATATCCTCCGATATCTTCCGATCTCAGACAGAAAAAGCCTTCACTCACACTAAGCCATACGCACGAAACCACTTACAGCGTTCTGGCAGGCCGACAGTCAAACAAATCCTTTTGCATACTTCGGTATGTTGCGAGCCGCAGCCGTGTTGTCATGTCGTCGCATTTTATGAGCAGCTCAGATATCCTTATTTGCGCTTCCTGAGCGTCTGCAGCACGCTCGGATTACTGTGCTGACAAGAATTCGAATAGAATTTGCCGGATGACTTGACAAGCAGCCGCTGACGTTAATAGACTTGTGTCTGAAATGAAAGCGCAGAAGTGCGTCTCTCAGGTGAAAAAGCGTACATCGTCGATACAATGTCAGCGAATTGGCGTAGAATAAATGTAGATTGAAAGGAAATAAGTAAGAAGACACATGAAGCGATGTGTGCGTGTGTGTTTGTGCGTTGTGTGTTTGTTGTGCAAACAAGCATCTATCTGCTTTTGTGTAGTTGTGTGAGACTGTGAGTCTGGCGGCATGTGGGACAGCTGCTGGTATTCGTAATGCCTTCGAGAATATGCCGCTTGCCGCTATTGTTGCTTTATACGTTATTTGTACATTTTCTTTGTTTGTCTTCGTTGGTTCTTCCTATGGCTGAGCGCAAAATGACACAACGAATTTGTCGAGCGGAGCACAAGTCAGGCCAACAAAACAGCAAATTTCAGTATCAAACAATAAGCAAAAGAAAAAGCGCTCAGTGGCATTGAACAGCGCAAAGGGACATTTTGAAAAGTTGACCATGTTGTCAACAATTTGTATTCTTTGCACTTTGCTTGACCGTTGCGTCGAAGCTGATGCACAGCCTGAAATGAGCTAGAATTCCGCAGAGACTGAGCAACTTTTTTAAATTTTTTGCAAAAACTTTTCGCACAATGTACCACAAAACTTTCGCGTCCACAAACGCAAAACCGCACACCAACCAACCGCAAATTCAAAGTGATAAACATTGGCCGCTCTACATGCGACAACTAATCCAGCCAACTTACCGTCAATGCGACATTTAAGAATTTTAATTACACTGCAGCAACACCAGACGAGACGAGACGAGACGACTAGAGGCGAAATTGTGCGCGCGAAATTAGTTCGACATTGCTCGATGCTGTCGTCAGCCTTGCAGCATTTGCATTGCGCTGGAATTTTTCGATATAATTTGCGCCACTGCACATTGATTCGTTCCATAGACAAAATTCAAAAAATTTACAGTCTCAGAATTTAACGAGTTTGATGTCACTTGAAAGGTAAAACTCCAACTAAGAAAACCCAAAAAACTCTGTGCAAAAAATGAATTAGTGTCTGTGCAAAAGTGGCTCAAAGTTGAAACTTTTTTCACAAAAAATTTAAACACATATTTTCTGTTTTTTAGTCTATTGAGTAAAACAAATTCTAAAAATATATGGTCAAGAAGTTGCTAAAACTTTCCATATAGATTAAGAACTGACGTGTCCATTTTCGCTTTTAATGTTTTGTCAAAATTGGCAAAGCTGAGGCTTTCATCACTTTAAATTCAAAATATTTTTCTAAATTAAAAATCTGAAAATTGGCAAAACTTAGAAGAAAATATCTAAAAAGTATGTGAAAGTATGTTCCTGGTCTTTTTTTAATTTAAGAAGCATTCTTTCTTTGTCAGATAATGTTATTACATTCTCCGATATCTTCCGATCTCAGAAAATAATTCAATTTGAAAAGTGATCTAAACACCTATTTTCGACAAAATTTATTTTTTGCATCCCTAAAAGTATGCAATCAGCATGAAAAATTAAGAAAACTGCAAAAAAGCAAAACATACGTCTATTATAATCGTTTTTATTGTAAAACCAGAGGGTCCTAAGACAATTTCTGTTACTCTTTGCAATTATCAATGTTGACGTTACCAATTAAATGTAAAATCTGAAAAATCTAGCCACCACACTTGGTGCTATAGCTTAGCAAAAATGGCGAAAATTGCAAATTTAAGTATCAGGCATTGCCAAACTACAAAAGCTTAAGAAAACCAAAATAGGGATTTCAATTCAGCAGACCATTATTAACTAGTATACCAAATTTTACGAAGAACGGACTACTCCTTCTAATTTTGTGCATTCGGGTTAAAAATATTTGTTTTGAAGCAGTGATGCCAATTGCTTACGTTTTGTCGCCTACTGCAACTACTGTGGTCGGTGGTCGTGTAGCAGTGCAGTCGTCAAAATAATCGTCTCCATACGAACGTTCCGATTTTATATCTGGACAGATGTGGTCGTGTCGCTGCCGTCGCATATGTGTTCGTGGCATAACCCATAAATAAACTAGTTAACTTCAATGGCAAAGGATGCACGTTTGCAAAACTTTAAGCAATACAAACCATGTACAAAAAACTTACACTCAATGCTTTGCCATTTACACTTCCTTTCCTTTTGTGTCGTAATCTTCATGGTTAATGGAGAAAAATAGTCTGGATAAAAGTATAAAAATCGTTGCATTGCAAGTTTTGCTGATATCAGCTCACATATGTACACAGATATGCAAAAACTTTGCTCATATTGCAACCGAAGTAGTCAACAAGGCGCGGAGTGCCGTACATTTTGCAATGTTTCGTGCAGATTACACTAGTCTACACGAAAATTTCTTCTTAAAACAAAAGTATTTTCAAGACTAATTTTGGTTTGCTGAACAAGAAAATTGCTAATGATAACTAAAAAGACAAAAAAGTGTTTTTGAAAATTTTTCGAAAACGCTTCTTTGACCAAAAGTGTTTTTCATTTTTGAGTTCTGCAACTCAAAATTAGTTTAGAAAAGACCTTGTATTGTTTTTAGAAGCACCCGAATATTTTTTAGACTAGTGTTATCAGCGGCATGCAGCACTCTCTGACATCGGGAGCAACGTTGCCAGCATTACGAATGCACGCAGGAATTAAAGAATTGAAACTTATGAATGTGTGTGTAACACACGCTGAGCTTACACCACGCCCACCACTTCATGCGCGGCGCTGAAATGAAAACGCATGCTGGGAGTGGCCGCAAGTTGGCAGCGTGACAGCTTGTAGTCAGCAGCAGGTAGCAGACGCACAGCAGCTACTGGCAGCTTGCAGTGAACTGCACGCTGTCCAAATGTGTCGCAGCCAGTGGCGCGCACAGAATTTCATTTGGGAATGGGGGTTTTGCCTACAACTACAACAACAACCAAAACCACTTGAAACCACATTTTTCCCCAGAAATTTTCGTATTTCTGAGGGAGGCGGTTGAACCCCCCGTGTGCGCCACTGATCGCAGTGATTCTGTGGCGTTGAGCCAAACAATTTGTATGCCACCAGTTCTCAGGCGTATCGGTTGCTCGTTGTTGGTGCTACAACAATGCAGTGATTTCGTTTTCTTTTTCTTTTTCAAAGTTGATAAAGTACATTTTTTGTAAAACTTAATGCGAGCAATGAGTGCGCAGCGTGACAGCTGAACACTGCCGCATACACACGGCATTATTTCTATGTATGTGTGCCTGCGTGTGCATGTAGTACACCTACTCGTCCTGCTGCCTAACACCCACACAGCATCCTGTCGTTGCCTGATTAGGTCGCAGTTGCATTGAAAACTCAACAGCGAACCTCAGTTCAGTTTGTTACGTCGCACAGTGTTGCGAGTTCATATAGCGGAGTGACAAAAATAGCAGGAGTGGTCGTATATAAATGAAATTTGGTACACAGTTATTGTATGAGTAAAAAACTTATTGTGCAAAATTTCAATGAAATCGGATCAAAACTTCGACCGCCTCCCATACAAACGGATTTGAAAAAACTTTATATTAACAATGAAAATTATCTTAATATAGTTCATAAAAGCTACATTCAAAATATTGGTATTTTAATATAAATTTATTTGTAAATGTGTATATGAGTTAGATAAAATGCGCTCATTTCAAAAGTGATTGAAAATAAAATCTCGATAAATTGCTCCACAGCTGCTCAAAAGTTGCTCTTAGAGGGTTAAAATCTTAGACTAACCCCAACTAAGTTTTCCTTCTGAATATTTCTTTCGAACATACTTACCCCCTATCTTCAACCTTTAATGAGGCTCCCATACAAAATCATCGTTTTTAGAAAATGGGCTCCCGCTGCTCTCAGGTTCGATCCAGACTTACCATATGTAAGACTGACCCCCATTTATTTGCCCTTCCGAATGTTTTTCCTACACACACCTAACCGCCATATCCAACTCTTAAGATGGCTGCCCTACAAAACTAGTAATTTTCAATGGAATTGGCTACCCACTTGTAAATGTAGTAAAGTAAGCGAGGAAACATCGTATCTGGGAAGTACTAAACCGATTTGAATGATTTATTCAACAATCGTCAACATTCCTGAGTGCAAAAAATGCAAAATTAATTAAAGTTTAAAAATTCATCACCAGAGGGCACCTCCCATACAAACGAAGCTGTGAGGTTGTCAACTTTTGGATTTGTATGAAGAAAAAAATCAAAGTGTATTGTCGAAACTCCATTAACCCATTTTCGGTCGCTGGTCGATTTTTCGACCAGCCACTTTGAAGGAGAGTAGCTCTGCACTTAGACATTATATCTTTGAACTTTTGATGCATAAAATAGCTTTGGTCTTTTGGTAACCCCTCGAAATAATAATTTTTTTTGAAAAAGATAAATTTAGAGATGTTGGCGAAGGCACGAAAAAACGCATTTTTTAGTCATATTTTGAATATTCTGAAAAATATATAACCTTTTCAAATTATTGATTTATTATTGATTATTTACGAAGCTTAAAGACCAAATTACCACAATCAATTGATAACCATAAGATTATGAAAATATTTTTACCTCTCAGCACCGCGTACTTTTCAAAATGTCAAAAAATTTCGAAAGTGATAAAAAGTGGTTTTTGTTTTAAATCACCTTTAACCCTTTACACGGTACAGTTGCATATCTGCAACCAACCGTAAAATTGCCCGTAATTTCGGAAGTAATTATCAAATCTACTCTTTTTTGCTATATTACAACTATGCAAGGTTCCTTTTTGAAATACTGGCATTAATAGTTGGGGAAAAGTAGCTAAATTTTACTTGACAGCACTTATTTTACCGTTTTTGCGAAAAGTTGCACGCATTTATTTTAGTGAAACAAAAGTGATTAAAACTTATTAGTAAAAAACACACAAACACTTTGCGAAAAATGCGGAGTAGGACTATGCTACAACAAACGCATTAATTGCTTTAAAAATTTTCATTTAAAACTAAACATATTAAAATAAAAAAACAAGTTTTAATGCTTTTTGCTTTTTTTGTTTTTAATGTTTTTTACAAAAAAACTTTACAAAATAAAAGAATATTAAAAAATAAAAAATACGTGTTTTTTTAAATTTAGGTTTATATCTAAAAAACAACATTTGATGAAAAAATTCGCTGTTGCCGTGTAAAGGGTTAACTCAGTTTTTATTCAATTGTTTTTTTGTTTCATTTTCTTCGTAACGTTACTGCGCAGACGTGAAAAGAATCAGCAAAATGTTGGACTTGTCAGACCTAAATTATATTAAACTTAAGACAACAGTAAGTACGTTTTAGGGACTTGCTTATAATTGATTTTGAAATTTTGAACCTCAAATTGAAAGCAAAAATGTGCTGTTTGTAAAACATTTTTTTCAACGCTCTGAGAGTGTACTTTATGAGCTCATAACTTCTATACTAATTTTATTACTATTATTTTTAATTTTAATTTTATTATAATAAAATAATAATAAAATAATAATAATTTTATTATTATTTTATTATTATTAATTACTAATTTGTTTTCTTAAAACTTGGAATTTCTCTTAACTGAAGTATTTCCAACAAAATCTCATACTCAGATTTTTTTTGGTTATAACATTGCATTTTGGTATTTTTGTCACAGTGCGTCGACAATTTGTTAGCTACTCGCGTTTTCGCATGCGACTTCATGCTGTGGCGCGCGGTGTGTGCTGCAGACACGCGCCAAACTTTTTGTCGGCAACATTGGCAGCGCTATCGATCTGTCAGTTGTCTGCAACGCGTTAAAGCTGAAAAACTACATATTTTAGTTTTGCGAAATTGCCAAACAAAGCCACAGCTGCAAGTAGAATTTGCATTGTGCTGCACGCGCCATGGGTTTTCCTTCTGATTCGTTTATGGCCTAAACCGATTTGGTGCAAAAAATCAGCAACGAGCCAAAGAGGAAAATTCAAACTGTGACAGATGTGTGTTATTGCATTTGGTGCATTCCACACCGATTAAAATTTGAAATGTCACACGAAAAAAACGCCAATTTTAATACTTTACATCATGCAATATAAAATGTTTGTAGTTTTGTTTTAGATTTCGGTGAGGAATATTGGCCATCGATGTCTGTGACAATTGAAATACAGATACAATAATAATAATAATAAATGAATAAATGAAACAACATACAAAATAGAATTAATTCCAAATAGAAATCTTAACTGAAAAATTAATTTTGCAATTTGGTTAAAAATCATGTCTCTCTCTAAAATTGCATCTTTACAATAGTTACATTGCTGCCATCTAGCTTAGAAATTAACTCTTCGTTGCCTGATTTAATTTCCGTGAAGAAAAAATATTTTTGTCATTTTATTCTTGTTGCTTGTTAAGTTTTGATGGTAAAAATTAAATTTTATTGAGTTCATGTATCTATGGAAGAAGTTTTGCGGAAATTTGCAATATCTGGTTGAAAAATTTGAGTGTTGGCTACTACGGGGACTCGCACCTAGGTCGGTCGTCTCTGTATACTCGTAATCCAATGCACTAAACAGCTTAGCGACAGCGACTGTCATATCACCATCGCCATCAATAACAAAAATTATTTCACCAAATCGACAAACTTGTTGTTTTCTCGACTCTTTTGCATACACACTCAATGTTTTTCGCAATATTTCGTTAGTAATCAAATGTTTTAACATAAAGGACACAACTGAAGAATGAACAACTGTAAAATGCTGAATAGAATAGTTCACTCAGTCCTTTTTGGGACCATTGTACTATGCCCATGGGAGACAGGGGAGGAGAGGAGAGCGATATCTCATATTTCAGTTGGCAGTTTTTTCTTGGAGGTTTTTCCATTGCCTGCCAAGAGCGCACTTGTGCGATACTTGTAATTCTTATCTGCTTCATGTGGATAGCGATTGAAGTTGATGAGCCAGCCCGACCTAGGAATCGAACATAGGCCCCCTCTGGCCTGAGAAGCCAGCACACTACTCGCTGGACTGTCGAGGCCATTTCATAGGCCGAAATGAAAAATTGTATATATCAGCGTGCGACAGCATTTTTCACACCGGGAAAAATCCAAATGTGCGTGAAAGTAGAGACCAAATATAGTAATACTGCGTACTCAGTTTTTCATTTCTACGTCCTTTTAAAAGGACTTCAAAATTTTGAAGGGGATAAACAAAAAATATAAAAAATACTTCTCGCTTCATTGATTTTGTATCTTTTTATTATTCAAAATACTGATACACAAATAAATTAGAATTTTTGTACTTCATTAGAATTGCAGCTCCCGCCTTTTGTTTAATAACTTTTTAACCAATAAAGTTAGACTAATGAAATTTCGACACGTGATCAAGGAGATTTTGGGTTTTAACATACTTACTTTTCAAGAAAATTCTATATAAATTTTCAAGGATATAAAGGATTAAAGTTTTCAAAGGACTTTTTTCATATTTTTTTTTTACGAATGGATAAAAAGTCAATTTTATTTAAATTCTTGAGCCTTTGCTCTTTCATTTGATATACATATCGCCATATTCTAACGAAGTTAAGTATTTTTTATATTTTTTTTTATTTTTTATCCTCTTCAAAATTTTGAAGTCCTTTTAAAAGGACAAAGGATGTAGAAATGAAAAACTGAGTACGCAGTATTACTATGTTTGGTCTCTAGTTTCACGTCCATATGGATTTTTTCCGGTGTGAAAAATTTTTTTTATTTTTGTCGCACGGTGTATGCAATGTCATGCAGCGAAGGGTTAAGCAAAGATCGTGGTACAAAATCTGTTTCTGACTTATGTCTGAGCTCTTCAGAGTTAGTTTTAAGTGTTTCTTTCCATTGATTTCCGTTTTCATTCAACATCCATACTTTTCGTTCGCAGGTCATTGTGTATCCCACACGCGACAGTTTGCAGTTTGTCGGGGCCGTCGGCATATTGGCCGGGATTTGGCTGCTCGCCTGCCTGATGGCGTCGCCGCTGTTCATCTACAAGCGCCTCATTCACGCCGACATTCCGGCGGTGCTGCAGGACCTCGGCATACACGACGTGTGCTTCTGCATCGAGGACTGGCCGCTGAACCACGGCCGCGTCTACTACTCCATCTTCTCGCTGTGCGTGCAGTACCTGGTGCCGATTCTGATCGTGTGGGGCGCCTACTTCGGCATCTACAACAAGCTGAAAAACCGCATCACCGTCGTGACGGTGCAGACGTCGCAGCGCAAGGCGGAGCGCGGCCGCCGCATGAAGCGCACCAACTGCCTGCTGATCAGCATCGCGGTGATCTTCGGCCTGTCGTGGATGCCGCTGAACATCTTCAATCTGTACGCGGACATGCGGCGCTCGGCGGTGACGCAGGAGATGCTCGTGACGTACGCCGTCTGCCACATGATCGGCATGAGTTCGGCCTGCTCGAATCCGCTGCTCTACGGATGGCTAAATGACAATTTCCGTAAAGAATTTAAAGAGTTATTATGCCGTAATCAAGAAACCACTAATGTTGCTCTTAATGGTCACACGACAGGCAGCGGACAGACGCGTCGAAGACGAAAACATGCCGACATCGCTAAGGGGGATTTAAAGCTGCTCGCCGGCAACAGTGCCAGCTGCGCGCTGCGTAGCGCCGTCACCGAGTCGGTGGCGCTAACCGAAAATCCAATGTCCACAGAAGTCACGACATTGATGGCGCGGTAAATGTTTTCCCCACCAAATCCACATAAACAAAAACAACCCACAAACTATTGAAACCATAACAAAATTAGGCGAACGGCTGACCGGACGTGCAAGCGTGGAATTTTGCCAATGTTTTTAATGAAAAGTTTTAATGAACAGAGACGAAACGATAGAACGACTGACGGGGTGGGCATGGCGCCAAAGCAACCAATATTAGACAAAACGAGTGACTGATTCTATTCAAAGTATTTGAAGACAGTGAACCGCACCAAAATTGCACACTCGAACCATTCGTACGCAAGCATTGTGCATCTCGTAGCTAATTGGTTTCGTATTTATCTCAAGTAATCTATTGTATACACTTTAGTATGTACCGTTAGTACTCTTTTGCTCTCTACTCACTGTCGCGCAGTAGTTGCGGCGCGACCCTCTGCTGATCCCGGTCTGGCCGCTGGAAATGTCAGAATCATGTTTTTCGACTTTCGATGCGTTTAGCTTAAGGTGCATGTTTTCTTTTTGGTGTGATTTACTGTGCGTGTACTCTTTGTTGTTGTCATTTGAATAACACACACACACACACACAGACAGACACTACTTACTGCACTCACATTGTGTGGCCCCAGCGCACAGTGTTGCGAGTTCATATAGCGGAGTGACAAAAATAGAAGGAGTGGTCGTATATAAATGAAATTTGGTATACAGTTATTGTATGAGTAAAGAACTTACTGTGCAAAATTTCAGTGAAATCGGACTAAAACTTCGACCACCTCCCATACAAACGGATTTGAAAAAACTTCATATTAACAATGAAAATTATCTTAGTTCATAAAAGCTACGTTCATAATATTTGTATTTTAACATAAATTTATTTATAAATGTGTATATAGATAAAATGCGCTTTTTTCAAAAGTGATTGAAAATGAAATCTCGATAAATTGCTCCACAGCTGCTCAGAAGTTGCTCTTAGAGGGTTAAAATCTTAGACTGGCCCCCACTAATTTATTCTCCTGAATATTTCTTTCAAACATACCTACCCTCTATCTCCAACCTTTAATGAGGCTCCCATACAAAATCATCGTTTTTATAAAGTGGGCTCCCGCTGCTCTCAGGTTCGTTCCAGACGTACCATATGTTTATTTTCCCCATTTATTTTCCCTTTCGAATATTTTTTCTATACACACCTAACCGCTACATGCAACTCTTAAGGTGGCTGCCATACAAAACTAGTAATTTTCAATGGAACTGGCTCCACACTTGTAAACGTAGTAAAGTAAACGAAGAAACATCGTATCTGGGAAAGTACTGAACCGATTTGAATGATTTATTCAACAATTGTCAACATTCCTGAATGCCAAAAATACAAAATTAATTAAATTTAAACAAATTCACCACCAGAGGGCGCCTCACATACAAGTGAAGTAGTAAGGTTGTCAACTTTTGGTTCTGTACGAAAAAAAATCAAAGTGTACTGTCGAAATTCCATTAACCCCTCTATTTCGAATATAATAGTAATCGTAATAGATTTTCTGAAGCTATCTTCAACAAATTTTTCCATCAGCAGCAGAGCATTATTTGACCGATTGTTAACTATCGGCATTCAACCAAACGTTGAAAATATCGCGAATTTGCACTCAAGTCTTCACCGAAAAATGCTAATAACTTGCATTCGCGCAAATATGCGCAGCTGAAAATTGTACAGCATAATGTACATACTTGCATAAACAAAATATCAACAAATTTCAAGAGTGATATTTAGCGTTTTTTTTTAAATCACTTTTAAAGTTTGAACTCACTTTTTATTCACTCGTTTTCTTCACTTAATTTTCATCATAACGGTACTGCTCAGAGGTGAGAGTAATCAGCAAAATTTTGGTCTTGCCAGACCTAAATTATATAAAACTTACGATAATAGTAACTTTTAGGGACCTGCTCATAATATATTTTGAAGTATTCAACCTCAAAGTCAAAGCAAAAATTTGCTGTTTGTGCACAACTTTTTTTCAACGCTGGAAGAGCGTACTTTAAGAGCTCATAACTTCTATGTTATCCAATATTTTTTCATAAAACTTCGGATTTTTCTTAATTGAAGTATATCCAACAAAACCTCATACTCAGATTTTTGCGCTTATACAATTGCATTTTGGCATTTTTGTCACTACTCGCAACACTGTGCAGCGGGTCGTCGGGGCGCTGGCGGGCGGGTAGCAACTGTACATTAACGAAGCTGTCAAAGGACCATCAAGGTTTGTGAGAAAATCGTCGCTGCAACGAAACTAGAGAAGCATAAAACAAAATTTAGCAACAAAAAAATACAAACAACAACAACAACCACTTTATTGTAGCAATAAAGATTGCAGGTCAGGCGGAGCGTACGTCTGGCCGTCAGAATGCACTTTCCTCATTATTTTACTGTGTAGAATTTACAATTAGTTACAATGCTTATTCAGTATTTTTATAGTTTCGTGTTAAGTAAATGCTGTAAATAGTTGAATTAATCGATAATCGCATTGGTCGAAGTGTTAACTGAAACCGTAATTCTGTAGCTTTCAATGTAAAACAACAACCAGAACTAACCAAAAACGAAAAGTTGTATTTCTATGTATAGTCAAGTAATATATATATATACGTATATGTATACATGTATAAATTTCTATAATGTGATTGCATTGCATTGTACTGTACAAAACTTACTATAACTAGTTATATATTTTAGTAATAAAACGAACCACTTTGGATATATGAAAACTTAAATGCATTTTTCTTTTTTTCTCTCTCTCTTTTTTTTCTATTTCACACTTGTATTTAGGCCTAATGTGAGCTGAACATGGCTTTAAGAGTGAGGAATAACAATGAGCGGAAAAATCAAAGCTCGAAAAGCATTTGTGAGAATCTCAAAGAACATTGAACATTGCAAAGAAAATGCAACCAAAACAAATTTCAGTGATTACATAAACGCTTAAACTAAGCTCAGAGTTCTACTTAGAGTTCAACTGAGAGCTTCTTCCCTATGGCAGCTGACGAAATGACTGCAGATTGTAAAGATTGTCAGATGATGCGGAGGATTGAAGTGTTTACGTAGTTGAATGTGATTGAAATCGTAAACGATTTCTTGCTGATGGTAACTGTTTCCAGGATCTAATGACTAACTAAGAAGATATGAATTTAATTATATAAGATTCAATCTCAAATTGAAAGCCTTCCAATATGTACTGGTTTAAAAAAAACTACCCAAGCCAAGCTTCCTGCAACTATTGAGTGCGTCTTTATGCATGAATTTAATGGGTAAAAAGTTGTCTGTCGATTGGGAATATTGGGTTGAGCAGTTTTCATAGGCAGTTTTCATAGGTTTGTCCGGCCAGCAGCGATGCATATTGTCCTGAAAACCTCTTAAAGATTTCTCGTATGATTTGTCGACCAATACTAAACAGTTGATAAATTATTTTACAAAAATTACTTTAAGAAGTAACAAATTTCTAGCGTTCCTAATGGAAAACAGTATTGCCAGATGAGGAGATTCCTAGATTAAGGAGATTTTTGGCCCTTTAGAAGAAGAAGGAGGAAGAATTGTTTAGGAGAAAGTTTAGGATATTTATATTTTACTAGCTAGGCCCCGCGGCTTCGCACGCAAGCTCTCTTGTTTCACCCAATACAAATTCTGAACCCATTGTTGACCCCGTCAGATTTTGATTTAAAAAAAAACATATGTCTATTATCTTTGATTTCAAGTACATATTTCTAAAAACTGTGAAGTCAAAAGCCCTTTAAATCATGAGTTTTCACATTTACCCTAAACAAATTCTTAACCCTTAGTTTATCACGGTAGATTTCGATTTTCCCAAAAAATGAAAAGCACATTTTAATTATTTTCCGATAGAAGTGCTTTTTGTCTAAGTTTGAAGTCAAAAGGACCAATAAATCGTGTTTCTCCATACAAACTGTTAACCCATTGTTGACCCCGTTAGATTTTGATGTTGAAAAAAGTGAAAAACACGTGTCAAATTATTTCTCACTAAGAGTACTTTCACAAAATTTGAAGTCAGTGACCCCATTAATTCATGTTTTTTTACAGTTTCGCCATATAAACTTTTAACCGGTTGTTGACTCCGTGCGATTTTAATATTCAGAAAAAATGAAAAACACGTATCGAGTTATTTTACATTTGAAGTACTTTCACCAAGTTTGAAGTCAAAAGGCTCAAAAAAATTTGTTTCTCCATACATACTTTTAACCCGTCGTTGATCCAGTTAGATTTCGATTTTGAAAATAATGAGAAACGCGTGTCCAATTTTTTTATTTCAAGTATTTTTACAATTTTTGAAGTCAATAGGCCCATCGGTTCATGTTTTTTTTTCGAGTCTACCCTTAAACAAATCTTAACCCATTGTTGGTCCAGATAAATTTTGATTTTCGAAAAATTATAAAATACGTGTCGAATTATTTTTGATTTAGAGTATTTTCAGTAAGTTCGAAATCAATATGTCTCTTAAATCACTTTTCTTCATACAACACCCTAACACATGTTTTGCCCCTTTACACCCCGAATTTAATAAAATCCCCTCTTAGCTAAGGTTCATTTTTCAAGATGTACCTACAATTCAAATTTCATATTTGTAGCTTCAGCGGTTTGAGCTGAGCGATGATGAATCAATCAATCAATCAGTCAGTCAGTCAGGACAAACAATCTATGTATATAAAAATGGAGGCGGTACCACGCCCCCTTGTCCAATGCTCACAAATTTCTTCTAGTCGAATTGTGCTACTAAGTGGAAAGTTCGTACCAAGTTTCACTGATGTGTGTGTGTGTACTGCATAACTGTTGGATCATAAAAAATGTGCCACGCCCCTTGAACAACGAAGATCAAATCTCATCAGTAGAATGACACATCTATGAGACGACGGTACAATAATTTTCAATGCTGTTCGGCTTACAATTCCGAAGCTATTCCACTTAAAAGATTTGAGTTGTATGGGCGGTGCCACACCCCCTTGTTCAATGCCCACCCTATTCCCTCTATCGAAGGACATGATTAAATAGTAAGTTTGTACTAAATTTAATTGATGTGTGACTTATGGTTCCAAAGTTATTGTCTAAAAATGTATTCTTGTGGTGCCACGCCCCGTTTTCCCGACTTTTCTTTTTTCCTAAACCTTCACGTAACAATTTCAAACAAACCCGCCGAAGGAAGTATCCAAGTTGGTCCAGTCGTTTTCAAGTTTTAAGCAGTCGAACGGACCACGATTCATTTTTATATATATAGATGTTAGAGGACTTTCTGCATCCTTAGTGGATTTATAGGAGAGTTTTGGATAACGAAGTATGGGAATGTATTGGGAACACTGGCAACAAAACATATTTTGGCAACTATTTTAATAGTCAAAGCACCCTATTGTGTTAAAAATATGTAAGCTTACAAAATGTAAGCTCGTTCTATCTCGTTCTCACTTATTGCTGTCACAATGAAATTCCGCACTTTTTATTTAATTCATTTGTTATATGTTTTGTTTTTGTCAAGTTTTTGTTGTTAAGCTCAAGATGAATAAAAAAGGCTACAATGAAAAAAAAAATATATGTATATATTTTTTGGACACAGTAGTATATGAATATTTTTACCAGGGACCGTAAAAATTATAAGTTAAATATAAAAATCAAAATATGAAACTTATTTTTCGATTTTTACTTTGTGCTCACCGAATAACAATTATTTGTTGATTTTTTTTATCACAAAATAAAAATTATTTGTTGAGTTTTATTTTTTGGAGGAAAAATAAAAAAATATGCGGTGAGTTTTATTTTTCACTTGCAGAATGAGAATTTATTTTTCAGTTTTATTTTTTTTTTAATTTCTTTGAATTGAATTGAATTCACTCTTAGCACTGCACAGTTGCGGCTTCAAGTTAAGATTGGAACTTTTTGCTTTCGAATACATTTTCTCTGCAGATTATAAAAAGTAAGGGAGAGCTGTCTATAGTGGAACCTCATCTAATGTGGGACTCGAATGTTTTTTCGATTATTTTCCATGAAAAACACTATTAATGTTTTGATATTGAAAGTGTTGTTTTGATGCGTCACCACTTTTCATGTAGTTTTGGAGTGAAAACATGCATTGTTTATATTCGTGTCAAACATAGTATGGAAAAATTTCCCAAAAAGTTTTTTCATCAAATTTGACTGTGATTAAATAACATGATTAAATAATGTTTTTGTTGGTGCAATAAAAAGGGTAAGTATGCGCATTGTGTTGGTTTTTCGTTTCTCTTTAAGATTCAAAGTAATTTCTGTTCATAAACAGTGAAAAAACATTTCTGATGCTATATCAAAATGTCCATGAATTTATAATGTGGGACTTCATGTATCTTCTAATGTGGAAAGTTCGTTGGTTTTCGTTTAATGATTTTTTAATAATTTTTTAATAATTTTTTAATAATTTTGTATGCTATTTTTAGGGATTTGTTTGCAAAATCAGATTCAAATTTACCTTTTCAGCCCAAAAAGAAACCAAAAAACCAACAATTCTCTGGACTTTCATGCATTACTTCGAGCAATAAAAAAAACCAAAGCTTTTTCAATTTTAAAATAATTGTAACTCCGACTTAGACGTGAACCCAAGCAAATCTGGGGAATAAAGTTCAACTGAACAAATAAGTTTTATTAATTTAAAACTCTCACTTCAATTACTTTACACCTTCTATAGTTTTATTGAACGTTTGATCGAGACCCACATTACATATGATACAAAAGAAAAATTTTTCAGGCAAATTCGAAGTCTTTCAGAATATTAGAAAAACAAAAAACATTTTCAATCAGAACTACAAATCCTATTAAGCAAAAATATGGTCATTTATAATACCTGTCCAATGATATATTAGGAACTCGGAAATATTTTCGTTGTGGCAAATGATGATGAAAAAACAAATCCAGTCCCACTGCAGGCAACTCTCCCTTCCACACACACAACGTGGAAATGTACAAAAGCAAAAAATGAAACAAAACTTTAGGGGAACTGAATGTAAATATGTGTGTGTGCGTATTTGTGCCGGACAATGCATGTATGTATTTAGATTTAAAATGCGTGCAAAATGTGTGTATTTCAGTTGTTTGAAAAATGTGCAATTGGGTCTTGCATATTTTATGCTGAATATTCCTTTTATTCTTTGCCACAAACACAAAAACAACAACAAAAATGAATGTCTCTCTGCGTGTGAAAAAGTAATGAATTTGGCATTTGAGAAAAAATTAATCAAATCTGCAGTTGTTCAGTTTGTGTGCGCTTTGAAGTTGTAAAACATTTGAAGAAGAAGAAGCGCATTGTCGAAATATGATATCAACTCAAAGTTGCTTACACAATTTTCGTTAGCAGGTTTCATAATAAAATCTCATGCGATGAAATCTCGAAACACTAAAGAATCAGAGAAAAGAATCAGAGTCAATGCTGCGTTTTGGCAATGTTCTCACCACAATAACGGTTCGTACCAGAATAACGGTTTCTTGCGGTGCGCACCATAATTCGGGCCGCACAATTATTTTTTATTTTTTATGCAGATTTGCACATTCAAACATTGGAATTTACGGCTTCATAAAAATGTAGCTTTAAACAATTTCTTTTTTTGACAATTTTCTTGATGCAATTTTTGCTGCAACAACTTAACGGTCGCCATCCATGTACATCAAATGAAATGTGATTCTCTCAGCACAGTCGTCAGTGCGTTGTTTTCAAGTTGCAAATGTGCTGAGTGCGTTGAGTGCACTGCTTGATAATGTTTGTCCTTGGAGCTGACGTTAACGAGAACAAAGATTACGCGGCCATTTGCATGCGACAATGTAGCAAGTCTTCTCTTGCGACTTTTTCATTTTGTTGACTGGGACTGCGCTGAATGGTTTGAGGTTATTTTTCTTTTTGTTCAGCTTTTTTGAAACACCAACGATTCTTATAAATTGTTTTGGTGCCTCCGAAGAAAGAACTCTGTGAAGCTTATTATAAATTTCAACTATTTTGCATAAATTACCACAATCCGTAGCCAACACTGTGAACACTGGTTTAAGCTACGAATTAAGTCAAATATGAAAATCATAAAGCAAAAGAATTAATTACAAAGAAAAACAGAAAAACCAATGAAACAAATTTCATGCGAAAGAATAAAGAACTTTGTATACTTCTAACTGGTGATTGCTGTAAGTTAAGTATACATAAATATTATGGAATTTAAAAATGTAGTCTTTAAGCATTTTTATTGTATATGAACATTTGTATTGTGAAAATAAAATATAATTTAAGTAAATGTTACATAGAACTTGAAGTTTATTGTACATAATGAGTGTTAGAAAAGACAAATATTTACTTCAGTCATATCTGTACAAATGATGATTTTCCTTTACCTACACAACAACGTTTCGTTGCGCTTCCTGCGAAATTTAACTGTATGCAAGTGCTGCAATGATTACCAAACTATGATCGAAAATACATTTAAGAAGATATTTGTCGTTTTGCTTTGATGCGATTTGTGGCTGTTGAAAGCGTTTGCGGTAAGTATGGATACACAGGCAGCTATTAAGTGGGGAACACTGTGCATTTAAACAGCGCAATTACAGACACATCACCAGCAGTCGATTCTCATAGGTGGTGACATTTAATTACCAGGCAATTCTGCTCAAACGTAGGCGGACAATGTTCCGTTTGAGTTCAGTCCTTGACACTAGAAAGACCATTGCAGTCGTTTTTAATGATACTTCATTTTTAAACATCTGCATTTTCTTTAGTATTTACATCAACTTTTGCTTTGATGACCTTTACTTTTTTTACGGGATCTACAATTAGTTCCACAATTAGGGTTCTACAATTACATTTAGCCAAATCCGATATGTACTTTTCGAGATATCAGCGGATATAATATAAAGTCTTTGTAAGTATGGAAAACTTGCGGTCTCATAGAATCCAAATTTTAGAACTAATTGCATAACCCGATAAAAAAAATAACAGTTGATAGAAATACTAAAGAAAATACAGATATTTAAAAATGAACAATTGTCGAAATGACCGCGATGAACTTTTTTAGTGTTAAAAAAAATTGGTCATTTGAGAGCCACAGGGGTAAAGAGGGACCTGCCATACTTAATTTCGGTTGTAAATAATCATGAATCAACAGATTTCGCTTGTTACTATCAAAACTACTATGAAAATTAATTTCAAACGAGTTTAAGGGGTTATATACACTTGCGCGCGAGAAAAAAGGAATTTTTACGATTTTTTTTTTGGAAAAACAACACAACTTTTCTTAAAACACTAAATGCCTATTTATTTATACACTTCGAGAGATGCTTCATGAATTTTTTCAAAAGAAAATATTTATAATACTAGTCACAGTAGCCATTATGCCAAAACACAATTTTCCCAACATTGTCCGCGGTGACCACGATAACGAAGGATCTGCTCTTCTGAAATACAAAAACCAAAAAAAATTTATGTAGTTTACACCTATACGCTGTTCGTGAACGAAGGATTTTGCAAAATAAAATTTTTTTCGAAAATTATGATCGTCTTTCTAAAAAGTTCGAGTTTTGAACGTATAAAATTCGGGTTTTTACATCAGGAAAAAAAAAGTTTTGCTTCAAATTGAAAATCCTTCGTTCACGAACAGGCTAATATTGTTTTTAATAAGGCTGGAAAATTTCAGACTGATCGAGTTAACGGTTCTTTAGTAATCGTGGTCACCGCAACCACACTTTTTGAAAAAAACAGTTTCGAGATAATCGCTCGTGAAGCGTGACTCGCCGTTGACTCGTAGTTGCAGATAGCGCGCTATCAATAGCTGCCAATCTGGTTCTAATGCTCGGAACTTTATGATTTTTGGGGAAAATATTCTCTAAGATATGTATGAAGATTTCCACATTTCTTGAGATATAAATTTTTACTTCGACTCTCTTTGAACATTTTAGCAATAAAATACAAAAAAATATCAAAAAAATTATTTAGGTTGAGAATTACAGCTCAATAAATTTTGTACGATATATCGTACAATGGTCCGCAAAGGAGTACAAATACATGAAATTTTAGTTTTATGAACAATTCATTGATTTTTTTATAGAAAACATAAATTATAACAACAAAAAATCAAAACGTGATTTGATTTTGATCGAAAATTATATAAATTATATATATAAACAATTGATTCACATTTGTTCGGCCTTATATAACCGTTGTTGTTGTTGTTGCAAAGCCCTTTTCCTCTCAATAAA
Source organism: Melieria picta (assembly GCA_964056695.1). Taxonomy (NCBI): domain Eukaryota; kingdom Metazoa; phylum Arthropoda; class Insecta; order Diptera; family Ulidiidae; genus Melieria; species Melieria picta. The sequence goes on from OZ057398.1 coordinate 122,129,375, forward strand.
ACACAGAATCAATTAAAATTCATACAGTTTTACAGAAATATACCGATATAGCCGATTTTTATTAGCGTAGTGGGAGTGGCAGGTACGCATGACTGACTTTACACAACCTGTGTCTGCCCAGTAAAACATAAACTCGTTTAGTAATTCTTATTTTTAATCGAAAATTGCGGAATAGTCGAATTTTATTAGTCACATGGTTTACAGATGGGCGTGGCAGGCAAGCAAACGCAACAAATCTGTTACCAAACCAAAGACTCGGGAAAAATATTTAGATGCAAAAAATGTTTAATTTGGTAAGTTTTATAAATCAACTGGGATTCAAACTTTGAAATTGTTTAGCATTTTGCTACCAAAAAGTATTATTTATTTAAAAATTCCTCTGCAGAAGTACCGTAATTTGCTGGTTTTTCAAATTCTTGCAAAAAGCGGCTTACAAAACTCACTCATACTGTGTAGCAATGGCTATAATGATTTATATTTTCAAACTGAACGATACAACACAGTCTACTTAATGAAAATTAAAAAGCTGTTCCATAAAAAGTGCGTTCGCTGTCACATGAAAAATATTCGAAAAAATTGTACGATATATCGTACAAATTTCCGGAAAGGGTTAATTGTGGCATCACCCAGGGTCTAAGTGTATCTCATTCAGGGCCCGAAACCCTAACCTAAGCTATTCTGTTGTTAAATGTAGATGTGATGAGTGTGGCTTAATTTCCCAGCACCGGCACACACCCAGCTCATTGTGTTTCCAGCTTTATGCATACTTTTTTCAACGCGCTTTCACGTTTCTCCACATGCGAGCGGATATTTCAGTTCCGTTTTGGAGTTTGCCAATGCTTTTTAGCAAATTGGCAGTAAAACTGGGCGAGCTAATGCCTCGTTCTGCGCTTTCAAGTTTTTTTTTCAATTAATAATTCTTCGCGCATAATGTGAGAAATGGTTGGCGCGTTGCATTGCGTTGCCTCCAGTGAGCAGCGGTGGTAAGGTTGGCAATTTAATGGCTCAACATTTCGGGTACCGAGTGACACCAAAAACATATGAACACACGCGTAAATAAATACCAACATACATACATATGTGCTTATAGTTATATAAATTTGTGTATGTTGCAGAATGAATTAAAATTTGCGTACTTTCTGCAACAAAATTTGTAAAATATTTTCCATTAACAAAGAGATTCTAATTCCATAAAATGATAAAATTGAAAAAAATATATATAAACAAATTTCAACTGTAAGTAATTTATGCAGTTAATTAGATTCAAATAGGCAGATTTTCCACTTTGCCACGCAAACACGCTTCTTTAATGTGTTCATGTATTTTTAATCTTGATTTGGAGCATAATTTGCAAATAACATTCAAAAACATTTGGCATGGTGCTTCCAATAGTCACACACGCACACACATTTATTCGCCAACTTCCGCTCGGTTTCGTCTACATTTCAATCGATTACATACGTTGACCTTTGCATGATACAAAATCAAAGACACTTAGCCCCGTTCAGTTCGAGCTAACAAGAAGCGAAAAAGCAAAATGCCAAACGGCGTTGGTGTAGGCCACTAAATCACATTTATTTCCGGTGCTGTCAGTGGTGTATAAAATGTTTACAGTTATTGCCAAAAGAAACGCAACAATCTGATTTATTGAAGATTTCATTGCACGCAACAGAACCGCACGCAAGAAATCTCGCATGCAACTGCAAAAACGCATGAAATATATTATACATAAATTTTTAATGGAAATAAATGTCAACAGATAGAAGAACAACTATAGGTGTACGAAAGAGATCTATAAGATAAGATAATGTAAGATTTTTCACAAAATTGACAAAATCAAAACGTTCCCAAGGCGTGGGAATTTTTTTAATTTGGCACCTGGCCAAATTGTTTGTTTTTAGATTAAATTTTTAGTTAGTTTCTACGTTAAGTTGGGTAGATTAGCTCATTGGTAATTTGGCCAGGTTTCTAAGGGAATCCAACAGTTTTTGAAATTTCTGGCAAAAAAGAGTTTTATAGTTTTGAGATCCAATTTTTTTTCTGGTGTTACAATGGGTTAGTGAGCCTCACTTAGTTTCTACGTTAAGTTGGGTTAGGTTAAGTCATTGGTTATTTGACCAGGTTTCTAAGGAAATCCAACAGTTTTTGAAATTTCTGGCAAAAAAGAGTGTGTTTTATTTTTAGATCAAATTTTTATTTCTGCTGTTACAATGCACAGTGATTCCTTTTATAGAAAAAATTCAAACCAATTAGAATTTAACGATTTTTATGTAATTTGAAAGGTAAAACTCCAACTAAACAACCCAAAAAAATCTGTGCAAAAAATTAATTAGTATGTTTGCAAAACATGCTCAAAGTCGAAACTTTAAAAAAAAATTGAAGCACATGTTTTTGTATTTTAGTAAAAACAAGTAAAACAAAAAATCGTAAAAACACATGATTGCCATGATTAAGTAGTACACTAGTTTTTACTAAGAACCGACCACTCTTTCTAATTTTGTGCCGCCGTTGTATGGAGTCGAATCACTGTGCAATGGGTCAATGAGCTCCACTTATTTAGTTTCTAGATTAAGTTAGGTTCTGTCCCATATCATTGTGATGCCACATAACCGCCCCACAGTGCTTCGACTCCATACAAAATTGCGGCAAAAATAGAAGGAGTGCGTGAAATTCGCTGAAAATTTGCAGTCTAAGTCATTTTGGGCTGCGGACTTCAAAATTAGTGTTTGTTTCAAAAAGAAATATACTCGTATATAGTTAAAAAAAATCGAATATATATGGTTATATATTTTTTTATCATCACCGATCCCAAACCGCTGGAGCTATAATGATGAAATTTTGGTCAAAAGTTGTATTTTAGAAAGTCAACCCTTAAAAAGAAGCGATTTCAAAAACGTCGACCTTGAAAGGGCGGAAAGGGGTTGGTGAAGCTTATATGGACGAACATTGTTTTTTGGTGGGATTGTTTAAAAATTGTGTATATGTATACTAAAAAAGCAATAGCAAAAGACTTTTTTAGCGTTTTTCTAAATTCGACATTTAAAGGGTGGAAAGAGGGCGGTAAAGTTGTTTAAAGGATATATTTTTTGTTTATTTGATATCCGTAGAGCTTAACATGGAGATGAGACAGGTGAATGTGCAATGCAGCTCAATTTATAACGGCGAGACTATTATGAAAATTATTCTTCAAATAGACCTTCTTTAAAATTAGACATTGCTCCTTTTTTAAGAATATATTAGCGTTAAATCACATTTTAGCAAACAAATTCCATAATACTGAAAAAATTGGACAATATGGCTCATAATGGGTTAAATAGGCGTGCCAAACCTATTTTTATAAAAAACATTCATAATTCGTGGCATTGACTTGGTTACACATTTTGGTCGCAATTTTAACTCAAGCGATTTCTGTAAAAAAATCCACATTAGTAGTTTCGAAAAATTGAATTTTTTCCAAAGACGCAAAAAGACGCAGAATTTTGTTTGCGGGCTTAAGAGAAGAAAATCCATCTAAAAAAAGGTCATAAAAAGGATTGCCAGTTCACGCCATTCGATTTAAATTGCCGTTCTAAATTTGGTTATTTTTAATTTTCATTGGTTAAAAAACATTAATTTTTGAAAATTGCTACAAAAAAAATTATATATGTTAAACAAAAAAAACATATCAGTGGTCTCGCTCCTATCAATGTAGTTTTAATTTTAAAAGAAATTAGTAGCCTATCCACAACAACACATTTTCTACAATTTTTTTTATACAAGCACCTAAATTTCATTTTTCCCCTTCATAAATTTTAGTAAAAATATATCCGACTTTGACAAGCTATATCTCCTAATCTCGACAATTTTTCAATAAAGTATTTCGGATCCAGCTTAATTAAACAATTACCTTTAACATGATACTACTTTTGTCAAAATCCGGGATAATTTTTTTCCTTATTTTTGTCCACTCTCGAAGCACTGTGCGCCCGTTTGAAACGTGTAAGCAACACATTTTTTTCAACTTGCGTTTCTACAGTTTAGCAGTTTTTCTTTCCCCTCTGGAAGTATTGGCCACTACCTGCCAAAAGCGTTGCTTATAATTCTCATCTTCCACCTATGGATAGCACAAGAAATAGACGAGCAGTGTTGCCGTTGTGCGACTAAAGTGTCAAATTGACCTTTTCTGGAGACCGATGCCACCTGACACCGACTTTTTAAAAATAGGCTTATTTTGACACTTTTCTTCAAAATCGTGCGACTTTTGCCCCTTTTTCTTGATCAAAAAGTTTATATGTGCTTACATTTTGAAAGTTGTTTCGTAAGTTAATTTTTTTATTTTTGCGTGTTTAAAAATACTCAAAATATGCCTTCCTTTTAGTATTAACTTTTCAAAGGTATCACATAAGTACTTAAAAATTACACCTCTGGCAACATTTAAACTACTTGCAACCCTTTTATTATGTCAAAGTTTTTCCGCAAAAATGTGCAAAATTAATCTGAATTAACACGCTTTTTTGTGGCATTGGCTCGACCGATTTAAAAAAAATTTTGTTTAGTTCGTTTTATTAACTTGTTTTTTACACTATTAAAGAAAAATTTTTAATTTAAAGTACTTTTTCTAGGAAAAAAAGTTGAAAAACGCAGTCAATTGTTGACACTTTTTTTCAAAAAGCTCCTATCCTTTTATTTTTAGCGTTTTTTTAATTTTTCTGGTGAATTCCTGTGTCCGAAAGCTTAATAATTATGAATCTTTTTTTGTTTTTTGTTTCAGATTAGCAAAAAAAGTTTGATAATAAAGGAGCTGAAAAAAAAATAATTTTGTAAATCATTAAAAATCCCCCTTTCTAACTTGCCATGATACCTTAATATATTCCTCATCAATTAATTTAAGGGGGAAACGGTTCTTTTTCACCGAAAATTATCTACTTCAGAAATTTAATAAAAATAATGAGTTTCGAAAGAGAAAATAATGAAAGTATATATACTTATATACATGGTATAAAAAAATTGGATCACTTGATGACACTTTTTTTTCGGCTGTGACACTTTTTTTGCGACTTTTTAAAATTTTTCAGCGGCAACACTGTAGACGAGCATTTAACGAGCCCTAACTGGGACTTGAACATGGCATGAAAAGCCAGTGCGCACTACCGCTTCTTTGCAATGTGTTTTGAGTAATTCAATTCATGTCAGCTAATTCATTTATCGTTCTGCCATTTCTGTCTGCGCATTAAATTGACAGCCACAAATCTGCACCAAATATCTGGAATTATATCAATCAAAATAATATTCCCACAGTGCCGCTGTGCTGTGTTACATCATTACAGTTAATTTCACAACAAATACACACACACACACACACACACAAAAAGCCGCTTTGATTCCGACGTCTAGACGAGCGCAAATCTGAACTGGCTGCCTAGAAACCACAGCACTTTCCTCCACCCACTCATCAAAATCTTTTGTTGCCACATGTACATAATTCTAGCAATAAAATGTTGCACATCTTATGGGAGCTTTAACTTTTATTCCTAGTTTACAGGAAAATGAAGCCTAATGGTGCGCGGCGTTTCGCCGATAATGATGTGACGCTCCTTGATGCCCTTTTACGATTTGGTATGTTTGTGGAGTGTGTGTGTTTTTTTTTTATTTATATTTGGCCAACACGCATGTGAGTGGAGGTAAACATAAACTGGCGAAGCAAAAGGAATATAGCAAAGACAACAATAATAAGAACAGAAAAACAACAACAGAGCAGCGCAGTACACTCATAACAAAAACGCCAAAGGTTAATCAGCGCATTTTTACGAGTCGCCCAATGAGCTCGAAGCGGTCGGGGGATTTGTGAGTGTGCCAACGGCAGTCGGGCGGGAAGAGTCGGGAACTGGAAGTATGGCGCCTTTGTTTGGCTTTGGTTGTCTGGCAGGTGCGGGTATTAGCGTTTATGCTAAAAAAAACATTGCTGCAGGCATTGAAGTAAATTGTTTTGCAATCAGAAAATTTTTTCGGCATACAGATTGCCGCAGCCGAAATGAAGTGTGTGTGCGTGTGTGCTTGTTGTGTTTTTTGGGAATTTTGCGCGTGCGAGCAGCTGGCATAATGTTCTTGTTTTGTATTTTTTACGGAAAAAAAAGCTAGCATAAAGTATAGTGATTTGTTTGCAAAGAGATATAAAATCTAAATAGAATGGAGGTGAAATTGAATAGAGTAATAAATAATTTGCATAACTTGTAACATAAGTCGACTGCAATCCAACGAATTCTGTCGAGGGTGCGGCTTCGAAGAGGATGAGGAGGAGTAGACCGTTCTCCATCTGTTGTGTCAATGTCCCTCATTAGGCAGTAGAAGACATAAGCTTCTCGGCTCAGCTTTCTTCATTAGTCTGTCTGACTTATCGCCTCTGAATATCAGGGATATAGCCAGGTTCATAATGGAATCCTCTTGGCTCTGTGGCATCACAATGAACCACAGTTTGTGCTTCAGTGAGCTTTTCTCGTAGAAGGCTGCCACTCCAACCTAACCAAACTTGGACAAAAATGAAATGTCATAATATTAATTAATAAATGGAAAACCATTTCATTTCAAATATAAATAAAATTCGTTCAATTATGCCTACAGAAGCGGCAGAAACGTTACAACACTTCCTGTGCCAATGCTCAGCCAAAGTAATCCTCAAGTAAAGTAAAGGCATCAATTTTATTACCAAAACCAACAACAAATTCCTATGGGGTAACACTGTCATTAGTGTACCACGCACAGTTTCCACTCGGCTAAAATTTTTTGTATCAAAATTTTCCAAAAAAAGGTCCCAAATGGTAACGAAAGGCCCATTTTATGTTTTCGACACATTTAGATGAAGCTGAATGCAGAAAATGGCTACAATAAAATAAAAAAACGTAATGTATTTTTATTTGTTTGTAGGTTTAGTTCTTTAGTTTTTAATGAAGAACAAATTGTAGGAGATTTTTAAAATTTTTGAGAGGACATTTTAGATTTTTTAAGATTTAGGAGAAAGTCATTTCAGATATCTGGCAACACTGCGGACGATTTAATTTTTTATAAGTGTTGTTTGTGTTAAAATGTTGTTAAGCTGAAGCTGAATGAACAAAAACGTTCCAATAAAACAAAAAAATTCATATATTTAATTGTTTTTTGTGAGAAGTTTAGTTCCTTATTTTTAATGACAAAAATTATAAAAAACAAATTGTGGGAGATTTTTTAAATTTTTGGGAAGACATTTTAGCTTTTTTTAAGATTTAGGAGAAATTCATTTTAGGTATCTGATGACGAGCGCATTTTTTATATGTTTTGTTTGTGTTTAAATGTTATTAAGCTGAAGCTAAATGAATAAAAAACCTGCAATAAAACAAAAAAAATGTTATATATAATATTTTTATTTTTTTTATGAGAAGAATTCCTCGTTTATAATGACAAAATTTTTAATTAAAAATTCTTAGGAAATTTTTTTTAATTTTTGAGGGTAAATTTCAGCTTTTTTTTAAGATTTAGGCAACACTGGCCTGGATATCTGGCAACACAGCTCGAAAAGAAGTTTCGCTGCTTAGAATTTACTTTGACTCGGCTCTGCAGGAACGACAATTCCGTACCCTGGTGTCAAGATTCTTGATGGCTGAAATCTCGGATCTGCTCTCCTTCATTGTAAGATCGAACTGGTTTTCCCTAAATTGAGACTGTTGGTCAACTTCAGAGGAAAACAAGAATGGATTCGCAATGGGCCATTTTGGACTCCAAAAGGAAGTAACCTAAGCTAAAAACCTAACCTACAAAAAATATAAAAGGATAATTTTAATAACGAAAACTGTCTTTTACCAGGGTAGAAAATAAGCTGCAGGTTCCCTCCAACCTTTCCCCCCTCCAATCAGTTGGCAATTTTGTAATGCATTTACTTTTCAAACGGGTGGTTCATACCTCCTAAGCCTCATCCCAATTAATAATTTTTTCAAGGACTTCTATGCTTTCAAATGTCAAAAATATGAAAATTATAAACGGCTAATGACTAATTTATTCACCCTTGAGTCACAAACATTGCAACTACTTAGTTAGTCAATTAATGACAATGTTTTCCAACGTCGAACCATTTAAAAATTTTTTTAAAAATATCACAATTGTGTTGAAAATTCATACACCGTCATGCTTCGAAGTGTGCTGTCAAATTCAATTAAATTATTACCCTCACTTCAGACCATTGTGACACTTAATGACACTTTATTCGTTAGTGGCAATTTATCATCAGCGCAATAAAATGAAAACGTTGCACGTTTAGAGTTTATTTATTTATTTATTTATTATGTAGTGTTGTGGTGTTCTAAGGCTAACAGTTCTAATCTACGACTATATATTAATTCCTATTATTCTATGACTGCGGTAAGATAAATGGGTTTTTGCTATTAGTTAGCGCTAACCGAATTCCGCAGCAACTGCAGTGGCAGCACAAAGTCAACTGCTGGAGCAGTCATGCGCCGTTCTTTGGTACAATAGGACTCAATGTTGTTGTTGGAGAAAGATATGAAAAGTTAATCATGGGCTAATAAGTTACAATGACTTGGCCATGACGCAGTGGCACACACTGGATTTAATTTTGGGGATTTTTGTGTACAACTTTTGATCCGTTCGTTCATTCGAAACCATATTTTGTGCCATCAATTTTAGTGTTTGGGGGTAAGAACCCCCTAAACCCGCCCTTGTGTGCGCCACTGCCATGACGTCCCGTATGGATGATGAAGCCTCGGCGAAAAAGGTATTCGACGCGGAAATTTGAGGCCGCGGGTATGGACCGCAACATCTTTTTTGGGCCGACACCGAAACCGAATTTCGGTTTTTCTGTTAAATAGTCGGCCGAAACCGAAATTTTCTAGTTGAAATAAAAATCACCATATCAAGCATTTTTTTTCAACAAACGAATTTTACATTAAGTAAATAAAGAACAAACAAGCAAACATAACATAAATAAATAAATACTTATTAATAAAAACAATTTATTCATTTTTTTAAAAACATAAACATGAAAAAATCACCCTTTCGTACCTTACTCGCTAATATTCAAAATTAAATAATTTAATATTATATGTTAAAAAAAGAAGTTTATTTACATTGGTGGCATCTAAATTACTCCTCCTTTCACTATATATCTGCTACACAATCAAATGTAAAAAATATTCTAGAAAGTTTCGGTTTCGGCTGTTCGGCCATTTTCTGGCCGAAACTGAAACCGAAACCGAATATTCGGTCGGACACTACTTTTAACCAAAATAGGTGAATTTTTGTGCGCATGCAAAAAACGCGCAAAAAACTGTTTTTGAGCTGAATAAAAATTTTTTTAAAATAACGTATAGACCATTTAGTAGGAAATCCTTACAGATTATGCTATAAGTTACAAAGTTGTTTGTGTTAATTTTACACTAGAAAATCCAAAATTTTGAGTTATGACTTTTTCGATGATATTTTAATTCAATCTTTTTAATTTAAATTTTAATTTTAATTCATTATTTTAAGTTATGTCACTTTTGCTAAATTTAAAAATTATAAATGACAGTTAAAAAGTTGAAAGAAAAATTTTGAAAATACAAAATTAATTTATTTATTTGAAAACATAAATTGAAATTGTTACAACTTTACTTAAAATTAACTCCAACAAAGATGTTTTTCGTCAAAAGTGTCACATCAAATCAAAAGTGTCAAATCAAATAGCATACAACTTCTTGACATAAAGAGAAACCTAACTTTTTTTGGCAACAGTTAACAACAACAAAATATACTGAGCTTTTGGTTATTGGTAGATAGATGCATTGAACATAAACCCGAAAATTAAAAATTTTGAGCTGTGTCACTTTTGAAGTGGATTTGCGATATGTGAAACTACCCTTTTTTTGTTTTTGTTGCTCGCATGTTTTCGAGAAAAAATTTATGAATCACATAACGCTACAACTTTTCCTTGGACCAAAACAAAACTTTTTGGAGTGAGAATGGAGGAGCGGCCTAGATTTCGTTTTCTATTTTATGTTACAATTTTTATTTACATTAGAAAAAATCTGATTAACAACATTTTAGTCGAGTGGCAATCGTGGGAACAAGTTAAGAAAGCCCCATCACCATTGACCAGCTGGAGAGAATTTATTTCATTACGAACAGAAAATATATATACGAGCAAAACACAATGTAAACATTGGTTACAAACAATATTAGCGACAACTTAAATGCCGCGCAACAAAAAAAAAACTGCAAATCGCTGATGCGACAATGAAGAAATTTTGTTTATTTTGTATGCAGCAGTTTCTGTACACAATCAGTCAGTTGTTAATTAATGCTACTGGCCAAAATAGCTCACAAATTTCTTATGTACCATTGTCATTGTGATGTTTGTTTTTGTTTTTAGTGTGTCGCATTCAATTTTGACATGTCGCCTAAAGTGTGCGTGCTTGTGTGTTGTGTTGTGTTGTGTTGTGTACGAGTGGCATGTGTAATTATTGTCTCGACCAACAGTGATCATTATGTGAAAGTGTTGGCCGGAAAGCCAATTGTTGTGGCATCTAGTCGCGGCTGTGACGAATGGTCTGCCGTCCGCCTGTTGTCTGCTGCTGTTTTAGTGCCTTTCTTGGCTAACAATCAACATCAGCCGCATTTCAAATTCTTTTTGTGTTGTTATGGTTTGTTGACACATTCCGCCTTTTGCCGGGTTCGCACAAATTTTGAATAACTCGCCCTCACTCAGCTATTTGCTGCGGTTTTTGTAAAAACCAAATGAAATGTTTGTTCATTAACGTCTGATGACATGTGAAATTCTCATTAAATTGAGCGTCTGTTCACATTGTCAGCCAATCAATGTGACTAATTGAGCGGAAAATCGTTATGGCAATTGAAAAAAGATATTTGACTTATGAAAAGCTGTAATGAAAATTGTGAAAAGGTTTTTTAGAAAATCTCTTTATACACAAGTATATGTAATTATATACAAGTAGAGCTTAGTTGATTAATTTCGATTGTTTGCAGTTCTCTAACTAAAAAAGAAACTAATTAAAAATAAACAAGAAAAAGAACAAGAAGTTTGCTGCTCAATCAATGCAAACAATCCATTTATGTTGTTACTAACAGGGCCCCGCGGCTTTGCACGCAAGTTTGAATCAAGTTTGGCAAGTTGGCCAATAAATCAAGTTCTTCTTAACCCTTTGCTGATCCCGTCAGATTTTTATGAAAAACATTTATCTAATTATTTCTCATATGAAGTGCTTTCATCATATTTGAAGTCAATTGGCGCATTAACCCTTATTCTCATACCCAAACTTACTAACGTCGTTTGGCACCCGGGGTACCCGGGTACCCATTTCATGAAATTTTTAAGTTTTCACTAATAGAAAACAAAATTTTTTAAATATATGATTTGTTCGCTTTTCACCTAAACAACGAGGATCCGGAAGGTAAAAAAAAAATTTTCATTATTTTTCAGTTTTTTTCACGAAAATACATCGCAGTGGGCACCCGGGTACCCGGGTATGAGAATAAGGGTTAAATCATGTTTCCCCATACAAACTTTTAACCCATCTTTGACCCCGTCAGATTTTTATTTTCGAAAAAATAAAACATAAAAAACACGTGTCGAATTATTTCTCACTTAGAGTACTTTCGCCAAGTTTGAAGTCAGTTGGCGCATTAAACCATGTAAACTTTTTTGATTTTCGAAAAAAAGAAAAACACCAGTCGAATTATTTCTCACTAAGAGTACTTTCACCAAGCTTGAAGACAACAAACCCACTAATTCATGTTTTTTCACAGTTTCTCCATAAACATTTTAACCCGTCTATGACCACGTTAGATTTTGATTTTCGAAAATATTAAAAAAAACGTATCAAATTATTTCACATCTAAAGTACTTTCACCAAATTTGAAGCGAAAAGGCGTAAAAGATCATGTTTCTTCATACAAAACTTTTAACCTTTTGGGCCACCCCTTTAAGTTTTGATTTTCAAAAAATGAGAAACACGTGTCAAATTATCGTAGTCTTCCCCTTGTTGACCGGTAAAATTGTGATTTTCGAAAAAATAAAAAATACATGTCGAATTATTTTTTATTTCAAGTGTTTTCACCAAATTTGATATCAATAGGCCCATTAAATCGTGTTGCTTCATACAACACTTTAACTCATGTTTAACCGTAGACCTACGTTGGGGTCGTTTTCGACCAAATTTGTTTTTGTACTTCTAATATTTTTTAAATTTGTTATTATTTTTAGCTGATTTTTCATGACTTTCTTAATTGGACTACTATCTATCGAAATCAAACTGTTTTATGATTAAAAAACTGTTTTATAATTAAGTTGGCCTTGCATTTTTTGTAATTTGTGTTATTTTTTTTCAATCCGGGTCGTTTTCGACCCGTTATTTGCCGAAGCTTTTTGTATTCGAATTTCTTCGTGATTTCATAGCAAACGTAAATACAAATTTAATTAAAAATTTAAAACAAATATAATTATAATATAATTTAATTATTTCTTTTATTTCAAATAAAAATGTTTTTGCCTGGAAAAAAATTCTAAACCAAAAGAAAAAAAACAGAACTTGCTGCTGCGGATGCCTAAAAAAATATCTGCAAAAATAAGCAGAATCGCAATGTGTGTGTAAATTGCCTTGAAAGTGTTTAAAAACTACAAATAAATATTTCCGTTGTATTTTATTTTGAGTTTTTGAATAAACCGTACCAAAAAGTTGTGTTTTTTTTTTAAAAAACCTCAATTTTTATACTAATTCCCATATGTGAGGGTCGAAAACGACCCTAACGTAAGATTAGTCGTTTTTTTGTAACGTAGGTCTACGGTTAAATCCCGTCTTAGCGGAGGTTCATTTTTCGAGATGTACCTACAGTTTAAATTTCATATTTGTAGCTTGAGCGGTTTGGGCTGGGCAATGACGAATCAGTCAGTCAGTCAGTCAGACAGTCAGAACAAACAATTATATGTATGTATATAGATTGAAAACACAAAAATATATATATAACCCATTACTAATTGGTACCTTGGAAGTGGTATCGTTTTAAAGTTGACGGATCAAGCAGTGCAGCGACTTGGCGCAAAACTAAATCAGTCCAGACCGTCCGAAACACTGTCCCTCAGTTTTTATGAGCTTTGAAAGTACTTACTTCTATAAGGTGTCTCAATGAAAGTGCACGTTTTAAATTAAAAAAAAAAAATGGTGCAATTCTGTAAAGAAATTCTGTAATACAGAAGCAAAAATGAATGTTGAAGAAAACAATTTAGGTGGAAAAATGTTTGGGGGTGTAGAGGGAAGCGAGTGTAGGGACCTGGTTGAAGCGATTTTTGAGGCGATTATGCTGTTAGCTTTGTCAGCTTATTCCACATTTCCACACACCCCTCCTTCAACGTGAGAATTGCAGGGGCGTAGCCAAGGGAGGGGTTTGGGTGTCAGAACCCCCGCCCCCCCATGGCCTATAATTATTTAAAATTTGCAATCACTATGCATGGTATATACGTTCTCACATTAGCAAAAAGGTCTTTTTACCTTTAAACATTTAAAAGAATAATCAAAAATTTTTTGTAATACCGATATAGTTTTTTTAAATAGTCCCCTTCAGGCTCAGTACAGCTATTTGCATGATCTAAAAGCATGTCTAATGAGTGTGTTAGATCGTCGGCTGGAATGTCCTACAGGATGTCAGTACAAGCCTTTTGGATGGCTTCTACGCCATCAAAACGCGTTTGTTTAATCGGTAAATGCATTTTTTTTCTAAGGTGAAAGTTGCAAAATGCCACATCAGGTTAAAACGAGGAGTGGGTGATGGTTAAATTCGTCTTTTAGTAAAAAAATCAGTCACAAGTGTCTGATGTGCCGTCTGTTGTGTTGTTGAGATGCCGTCTTTCGATAGCCAAATATTCAGTTAAAATGTGATACTTTTATGTTATTGAAATGCTTAACCTTCGCCTTCCAAAAGACTTTTGTATGCGTCGTTTACCAATACCCATAAACTCACTCACTCACAATAAATAAGTAAATAATAAATAATTTTTGTCCATACCTCAGTATTTAGTATCGTCCTCTGGTGATAGTCCGTTTTTCGAAAAAAAGGCCTAACTTTAACGATTCATTTTGCGACTAAGGAAAATATTAAAGGATTTCTTTCCAGAGGGTTTATTGAACACACATTGAACACACACCTCAGTATCAATTTTTTTTATTTTTTTATTTTTTATTTTATTGTGAGTTTTATTCAAAATGGTGGCGGAAGCACCTGGGATTACCCGTGTGGGTATTCGGAATACAAAATAACAAAAACAACAACAAAACATGAATAATATTTTCAAAAAAATATTTCTTTATGTTATTGAAATCATAACTACATTAACCCATTAAGCCCTGAGCGTTGCGTTTGCGCAACGTTTGGGAATTTCGCTATATTAAGTAATTCATAAAGACAAAAGACTTGAAAATGGGTAGAATTGGATTAGAATTGATCGTTTTAGATTCTGCCATACTCAAATTTCAAAATTATTTAAATATTCATACGTTTTTTTCGATCCAAAGTCAAAGGTTTTTTTTGGGGAATTTTTGAAATTCAATCAAAAATACTAATTCTTCAAACCTATCAAAATCCCTTAGTGGGCTGCATTTTGCAATGCTAAACTATTTAAAAATAAGTTTTGAACATTTTTTTTTTAATTTTTTAAACAAAAAATATGCTTTACGTTTTGTGTTGCGCGAATGCAACGTTGGGCCTAAACACTGCCAATTTTCATACAACGCAACGCGTGAAAATGTCAAAATCCAAGCAGCTGATATTTTATTGGCACATTTTATTTTCCGCAAATGTTTGATTTTGTTTATTTGTGTAATGTTTGCGAAAAACATGACAAAAAAAAAACATGATATGAATGTTTTGCTTGATTTTTTTTCTTGATTAGGTCAATTAATAAGATTGTGTAAAATTTTATGGAAATCGCACAAGCCTTTCTGGGGTCAGGTTTTAATGGGTTAAATAAATACTCTGACAGATATTGAACATGAATTTTATAAAGATCACTCGGGTGGGTATAAGGAAAGCGAAGGTTAAATCCGATTTCAAGTAGATTTTGTCTGATTTTTGTATGGAATCTACGGTGATCGCGGATTTCAGTTGGCTAACACGTTGGTCATCATTTATGTCCTGACAATCGTTTTTAAATCGCGTGTACCACTCATGAAGTCTGCCACAGGATAAACGATCATCACCATAAACTTAGTTCATCAATTTAAATTTTCGGCTAAAGTCTTACCAACTTTAAAGCAAAATTTAATATTTGCTCTTTGCAAATTAGTATCAAATTTTTGTACCAGTGACAAAAACATACTTTTACCTCGGACGCAATAACTTCGCTTACAGTGAACCAAATTTCATCAAATTTCCACCACCACAAAATGCTTTCTTTGAAAAGTTCAGTTTACTTTAAAAAGCATGTAATACTAAATTTTTTTTAACACCCCCCCATGACCAAGTTCTGGCTACGCCCCTGGAGAAGTGTATTGGATTTTTTAATTTAATTTTGATGATTTTTAGAGAGTAGCGAATGTAGAGGCCCAAATAACTCATCAAGTTGATAACTCATCATAACTTGATGATCTGTGGCAGAGCTTTGCTTAGTGGGCAGAATGAAAAAGCATTTTTGTGAACAAGTAAACAGCAGCGGTAAACATTTTCAAACACCATAACTATTCCAACAACAAAAGTAAATGCAAAAAATATTTTTCGCTGCGATGTAAAATTTGGCAAAACTTTCTCATAATACTTATGCAATCAACTTAAAACAAATTTAACATTTAAATTCTAAAAGCGCAACACAAATGTATACCTACAACAAAACAACAACAATAGCAACAAAAGGCAACATGTCTTCGTGGAACGTGGGGGAAGACAAATCGAAATACCTCAAAATCCACACGACAGTAGTCAAATAACCGAAATGCGTGTTGTTGTGTTGTGTTTCATGTTTTTGTTTTTATATGGAAAACGAAATTGAATTGAATGTGAGGTGTGCGTTGGCATGCGGTGCAGCATGTATGTATGTATTTATGTAAGTGTGTGCGAGTGTGTGTGTGAGTGCGCGAAGTGTGTGCGGGCCGCATAAGCGTGAGCATTCGATTAGCATATTTATGAGTAAAAGTGAAATCAATATAAAAACTTTTGCAAATATTTGCTGTATTTGAAAATGAAAACAACACCAACAAACCACGGCTGGCATAACTTAGAAACGAAGCTAAAAGCAACGATCGGCCACAAGAAGACAAGCCAGCAAAATGCCAACGAACGCAATGATGACGACGATAACGATGACAACAACAAGAAAACAAGAAGTAGACAAAACAAGCGCGGAAGATTGCCTGGTAGTTTCGCTTTTAATATTAGCGATTTATAGCTCAATAATCGCGTAAACGAACGAACGAGCAAACGTGCTGCCGGGCAACAAAGCATACAACAAGCAAAAAGAACCGCAAGGGCGCTGCGTTAATGAATGAACGACTGAATGAGTCGTGTTGCGTCTATTGGCAGCCACCAACGCAACGCCTTCTCGCCCTCTCGCCTTTATGCGCCGCAGCATATAAACAAAGGCGCAACTTCTTGGCCAGACGAGTATCGAGACGGCTGCGTGCGAGCTGTTAATTGATGCAAACTCGAATGATGATAATGCGAATTTACGCCGAAAACAGTTGCATTCATTTACGTTTGCCAAACGAAAGCATTGGCCATTCAAATTAGCTTACAAAGTATGAAAATAAAGATATTAAACAAACCTAAATACAAATTATTGAAATTAAGTTCGAGGCTTTCAGGCAACGCACACTTTGGTGCCATTGCAGTGGAAGTGAAAAGCCCCAGACATCCGCTGTCTTTTGGCCGAGATGTGTCATGCCTGAACGAACATCACTTTCACATATCACAGTTGCTTATAAAAGACGACAACATGCCTAACTAACACTTGATAGAGCTCAACAAAGACTTTCGATTTCGATTGCCAAGAAAGCGGATATTTACTTGGGCGTAGATTTAGTAACACCCAGAAGGTGGTGTGGACGGTATGCAAAAATGTACATACATTTTGTTTTGCAATAAGAAGAATCGATTTGAATATTCTGAATATCTGTTTATCAATACTGGAGTTCACTCTTCATAGCATTTTAGGTGTAAAATTGCTATCGTAGCAATCTGTCGCTACAACTGCTTTCGAAAACATTGCGAAAATTCAAAAATTTCTACGATAACAAATTTACACCTAAAGTGCTATGAAGAGTGTACTCCGCTAATGTATTTGTTCGTAGGTTCATCAGTCCGTTCATAGGTCCATCTGTCAACTGACTGTTGAAAACTAGGTTTTTGAGAAATTGATTGAATATTCTAATTGAGTACTGATTAGAAAATGAAATGCAATAGCAAAATATTAGTTTTCTTTATTTAACCTTCTGTCTGTCCCTCAGTGTCCTGACTAATATGTTAAAGTAGTGTAACTAATTACGTAGTATATTACTTTTGATTCAAAAATGTAGTGTAACTAGTTACTTTTCCCATAAGTAATCACCTTCAGTAATATTACTACTTTTTTTCAAGTTACTTATTACAATATTACTTTTTAGTCAACAAAGTTCTAATTTTTATGTAAAACAGCAGCACTGATAACATGATTAACCCATTTTCGGCCGCTGGTCGATTTTTCGACCAGCCATTTTGAAGGAGAGTAGCTCTGCACTAAGACATTATATCTTTGAACTTTTGATGCATAAAATAGCTTTGGTCTTTTGGTAACCCCCCGAAATATTATTTTTTTTTAAAAAAGATAAATTTAGAGATGTCGGCGAAGGCACGAAAAACGCATTTTTTAGTCTTATTTTGAATATTCTGAAAAATATATAACCTTTTCAAATTATTGATTTATTATTGATTATTTACGAAGCCTAAAGACCAAATTACCACAATCAATTGATATCCATAAGATTATGAAAATATTTTTACCTCTCAGCACCGCGTACTTTTCAGTGGTCGAAAAATCGACCATTGGACAGAAGTCGTCATGTATGTACATATGTAAGCCAACAATTGTTTGTTTTCATGCTTGATTATTATTGGACTAAAACTATATACATATATATTTGTTTTTATTTGAAATTCAATTTTTATTAATTTATAACAAAAATTTGTAAAAAAAAAATACAAAAAAAATCCAAAAATATTCTTGATTAAGGTCCTAAATGTAAGTCCTTAAAAGGAATTAAAAAAATATTGGCTATTTCTGGTAGCAGCCGCAAATGGGTTAAGATCTATTACATTTATACAACGCTACACTCGCTGCAAATATTTCGATTTGTTGACGGAAGCAACCGACTTGCAAAATGGTGCAGTCAAAAATATAAAAGTACGCTGCAAATTGTGTGAGCCAGAAAACGTGACCGTATCTACTCCAAAGATAATTTTTTTTTTTAAATAACTAAACAAGATGCCTGAAGTTTTATAAAATAAATATCAAATATGTAAAAAAAATCTTCGTTTATTTTTTTGGAAAAAATCTGTAGAAATCATATATTTTTAAAATAATATATTACTTTTTGTGATACATTACTTGACATTTCCAGTAATAAGTAATGTAACGATATTACTTTCAAATGTCAGTAATGTGTAATAAGCAGGGAAAGGATTTTGTGGAAATTGCCTTTTTTGTTTGCTGCTAGATAGAGCATTTCTGATTAAAAATGAGCACGAATTAGATCCTCCTGATTAGAAATATACCACTTTTATTTTGCCTTTTTTTGCCTTAAAAAGGCAGTTTGCCTTTTTCACCCATAAATGCCTTTTTTTAGTGCCTATTTTACCTATAAATGCCATAAAATGCCTTTTTCAAGATTTGTCGAGCGCCTTTTTATTTTTCTTTCGTTTTTAATATTTTCCACCTTTTGTTTCGCAAACATACCTTGAAACTAAAAAAAAATTAAGTGGCAACATTGCAATTTCGTTAACTTATCGATGTTTTTACATTGATTTGATCATTCCTAAGCCGTTATTTTTTGTTGTGCAGTGGAAAATTTAAAGAAAAAAACATGCCAAAATCAAAAAGTTGGGTTAGCGCAAAAATTTCCGAGCAGAGTTTGGTGGTGCTGAGAGAGGTGCTGAAATCCTTTCTTTTATTTATTTTTTTGTGATACAAGTACGGATTTTATGCTTTTATATGAAAAGTTAAAATATGAGTTTAAAATCTGTGCCTACATTTCAATTAAAATATCTTAGTTTTAGTTTTTAAACTATCTCTGAAAACCTTGATGTTTCTTTTCTTTTACAAAAAACGAGGTATAAATATTGTATATTGCATACGTCAGATTATTAAAAAATACGGTATGTATTCCCTTTTTTTTTTTAGATTTTCTAGTATTTTTTTCTTATTTTTAAATGCCTGTTTTTGCCTTTTTAACAGTTTTAATGCCCTATTTTGCCTTTTTAGGCAGTTTTTAGTGCCTTTTTCTGCCTTTTTTTGCTATTTTATTTTGCCTTTTTTATAGGTTTTTAGGTCCTCAAAATCCTTTCCCTGGTAATAAGTAATATGTTACTGTCAAAAGTAATAAGTCCCAACACTGCTGTCCCTTGCCGAAAATTGCGTTCGCTGTCCTGTGGGGTCAAAACATGAAGAAATGTTACAAATAAATCACAAAAGAAAAGGGGAAAGCCCCGAAAAGTGTTTTTCTCGATTTGTTATTGGGTTGTAAGCGCGATTAACACTAAATAACACAAGTAGACGAGTGCACAAAACCGCTCAACCGTTTTTTTAATTCCGCCTGGGGTCAAATAGACCCCTAGGGACAGGCAGAAGGTTAATAAAATTATAGTACAGTAATAACCTACAGACCTAGCTAACAATTATTGGAAATGGTTTAAAAAAAGACAAAAAGAAAAGGAAAGATTGCATGAAACTCTCTTTGTAATACGAACTAAGAGCATTTTTCAATTCAAGTTTGGCAATGGAGAGATCAAGATTTAGCGAAATTTAAATCATTGTAACGAAGAGCCCGAGAGGGAACATTGAAATCCAGTAGGCTTGGAACAATCTAACAATTAACAGACCCACACCCCTTGGACAAGCAACCGTGACAGTGAATAGTTCTTCTGCTTTCAAGACGGCTGGCTTGGCAGGCAGCCCCTGCACATTCAAAACATTGGGTGGGTATCGGGAGAAATCACATTCCTGCATTCATTCCTGTAGGTATAGAAAAAGTATATAATTCATAGTAGAATTTTTGTTTCATAAGCGAAAGTATTGCTCAGAAAATAATTTTCAGAATACAATTTGAAAAATTGAACTTACCACATGAGGTTTATTTTAAAATCAAAAACAAAAACGCGGCCCGTAATTTTTATTTTGTAAGAAAAAATATAACTGAAAAATAAATTCTCATTCTGCAAGTGAAAAATAAAACTCACCGCATAATTTTTATTTTTTCCCCCAAAAAATAAAACACAACAAATCATTTTTATTTTCTGATCAAAAAACAAAAATTCAACAAATTCGGTGAGCGCAAAGTAAAAATCGAAAAAAAAATAAAAGTAAAGTAAAAATTGAAAACAATCGAATTATTTAACTCCTGAAATTAATTTCTTTCTTTCGGGTTTTGTGAAGGTTAGGTGAGGTTATGGTGGCAGCATTAGCGTCTCACATAGACTCAATGGTCCATATTACTACCACATATTAGAGTCCGACCGATACCAAATTTTTTGGCCAATGCCGATGCCGATTAATCGGCCGGAAGGGCGAGTTTGGCCGATGCCGATTAATCGGTCGAAAGGGCGAAAATCGGCCGATGCCGATGCCGATGCCGATTACATAGAAAAAATAACACGAATGAATTCAATCAAAAACACAGTCTATTTTATAAAATAACAAAAGGAACTATTACATATTGTTTGTAATATTCATCACAAAATAACAAAACAACGAGAAAAGAAATAATTAAAAACTAAATAACAACGAGAAAAGAAATAATTAAAAACTAAATAAAATAACAAGAGAATTCAGAATTCTAATACATTAACATGTATTAAAAAAATATATATATCATATTTATTCACTGAGAGAGAAACAAAAATAGTGACGTAAATATTGCATACAAATTCAGTTTTTTATTCAACTTAAAATTACGATTTTTATATTAAAATTTGTACTCTCAAATTGCGACCCGTTGTACAGATGCAGTGGGAAGAAGTCAGAAAACAAATTTGGAAAAAATAAAAGGCCTGTTAAAAAATGCTTCCAATTAAAAAAGAAGGATAAGATTGAAAAATTAAATGCCCCTTCTTCTGATATCCACATTAAGAGAGGAAATGCATAGATATTTCGAGAAAATCTGTGTTTTTAAGAATACCAGTTTTAAAAAAACATTCCTAGGAAAAATTTATATTACAGTATCTAAAAATACATTACTGAAAAGGGGTATAAGAACCCGTTGGTACAAAAAATGAAAACAAAAAATGAAAGCAGAAAAATAGGCCGATGTGGCATCGGCCAAAAAAGGCCGATGCCGATGTTGATTCTTTTTTTTTTTGCCGATGCCGATACCAATTTTATTGGCCGATACTAGCCGATGCCGATGCCGATTAATCGGTCGGACTCTACCACATATGTCTGCCCCTACCACATCAAATCTGGACTAAGTCCATTCTTATTGCCTCTGTAGAGTTTTCGAAAGATAATTCAACCTGCAATGAACTAGTAAAATCACTGTCCAAGATTTTCATCCTATGTCTTACAAAGGCTGGGCAGTGACACAGGACGTGTTCTATCGTTTCCTCCTCCTCGGGTTCCAAGCAGTGCTTGCAGACATTGGACTCAACTAGGCCCAGCGTAAAGGCATGTGCGCCTATTAGACAGTCACCTGTTGTCATACGTATGGACCGTCGAAAGAGGCTAGGTTAGGTTACGTTAAAGATGGGGAGTGGAATGGACCCCATTGGGTTCATTCTTAAAAAAAATACCGGTGTCCTTTCCTATCTGTTGGGATCCCTGTAGATCCAGAGGGGATCTTTTGGGAACCATTTGGTATTGGCGAGGAAATTGCGTAGACTGGTAATCCGTGCATCAGCTATTTCCGTAAGCCCATCGAAGAACCTGGTTCCAAGGGTCCGGAGCCGTCGTTCCTGTATTGATGGGCAATGGAATAACAGTTGCTGCATTGATTCCACTCTATCGTCTCCATAGCTTCTGCACAGCAGAGAGCGGTGGTAGGACCGTATTGAAAAACCTCTCATTGGAAAACGCTGCAATAGTCAGACCAATAGACATACGGCGTTTCACAGTAAATTTCCGCTCCTGTTCCCTCCTCTGTCCTCGATTCATCCGTAAAGTAGACTGCTGATGAGTCTTCAACTTCAGGCTATTGCCAGTTATCTCTGGAGGGATAGTCGATGGGAATCTTCCACTTGAAGTCATTGCGCTTCACCATATGATCGATGGTCTTACATAGAAGACCCTGAGGGATAGCGCTGGTTTCTATTGCTTTCAGTATGCTGGAGTGTCCATGTGTGGCTGGTTTCAGCTGATTAAACTCTCTCAGTCTGAGAACGACCAGATCCACTGGAGAAAGGTGTTTCTACACTTTTCTCCAGTGGTACTTCCAAGGCCATCCGTGAAGTGCTTTTCGGCGCCCCTGTAATTGCCAAGGTAGCAAGTCTTTGCACTTTCTCCATATTGCTCTGATAGCTCCTTTTGCCCATAGCTGGCCGCCATACATGAGAGCCGTAAGTAATGAGGGGTCTGATTATTACGGCTGTAGTCCCCAATTCTTGCCGAAGGTCCTCTTTTCAGGCATACACGCATTCAGCTCCTTTTTCATTCTCTCCTCAATGTTTCGGCTAGGAATGTAATTTGCTCTGAGAGAAAATAGGCCAAAAGATTGTACTGCTCCTGCAAGTTGCCAGTTCCTCTCAGTTTCAAACCACAAAGTTTAATATCTATCTGTATTTAATTTGTATAATGTTTTTCAAGACAGTATAACTAACAGACACGGCTCTTTCTCTAAAGTTGCTCCCTTTTGAGTTATGAAATGTTTGTGAAATCTCTGCCGCATGTTTCCATTAAAATGTGTACATTTGTTCTTCGAAAGCGTTCTTTGCCTGACCGATCCAAAGCATCTTGTGTAGTGAGTAATATTCAGAGCATAAGCTTGCACCAAATCATCAACCCGTAATAAATTCTAGTCATTTTGCCAGCCATTTAACAACCAATTCTTAGTGTTATGGGTCTTGAATCTTATCACATTATAACATTAACTAACATAATCATAAGTGATACAAGTTTTAAATGATAATGTTTTACTTTACTTACTAATGAATGCCAATTTTATTCAAAAACATTACAAAAGACCATAGCACATATTACTGCCTTCTCTGTTCCCCATACAATATTTCGAAAAAACTTCTAGTTGTAACTCGTCGATTCTCCAGACCGCACATACACTCGTAGTACATTACTTAGCTGCCTTAGTTTTCATGCCGCTTTTCAATTTGTGCTGATTTGCAAGCGTTTTGCCACCATAATTTCTCGTATAATGCTTCGTTTATTCTAGCCAATCTGGCAATTATGGTTTTTGATTATTGCTTTGCCGTTGTCGGTTTGTTGGTTTTGCGGTCATGCATTGTCTTCCATCGGCCATCGTTCTGCGTTGTACTGATTGTGTGGCCAGCACCAGCGCTGTCCACACATGCAAACACACATGTGTAGATATGTATGCATATAGGTATACAATAACGGAGCAACGTAAAGTAGAAAACACAAGTTTCTTTATTGGCCGTTGGATTTGTGCGGTTGCGGGTTTTAAGCTTTTCAATCGATGTCTTGCGGCGACGCATCGGTGCTTCTGTTCGTAATGTTTTTGTATTTGTGGCTTGTGCGCTTTAGTGTCCCAGTAACCCGAAAATTGCCACAATGCGAAAGTGTTTATTAGTCTTTATGTTCTGCACATTACGCGAGTACTGTGCGTCATTGTCACAGTGGGACCTTTTGGGAGAAACGGAAGAAAGCTTTTGTAGTCACAAGTATCAACACTGATAATAATAAAGTGGATGCTGCATTTGTGGCAATTTGGCGGAGATGAATTGACGTTTTCTGGATGTTTGAATCGAGAAAAGCGTGGAATTTTGTTGGCGGTAATAGTGTTGGAAAGTGACTGTCCATTAATCGGATGATCGAACCGATTGGTTCGAGTTAGGTTCATTATTAAACCTAATTTAAAGTACAAGATACGTCCGTTCGGTGTCCTCGTTCGCCCGAAACTGGTCAGCTTCATAGCATCCTAGCCAATAGCGCACACAGCAGAAGGGGTTTTGGGGGTTCAAACTCCCCCAAATAGAAAAATTACTAGTGCTAAATATGGTTTCAAATGGAATTGAGCTCAAAAGTTGTACGCAAAATCTCCTCCAAAATGGAATGCTGTGTGCGCTACTCATCCTATTTTATACAGCTAGCAAAAGGGCCACCATTGTCTAAAGAATTGGCAAGTTAGGAAAGACAAAATTGTTGAAAAAATATCAGAAAACCATATAACTGTTTTAATTATTACATAAACACTTTTTATATGGAAATTTTAGATAAAATACACAAAATTATTCATACGTGGAAATGTATTTCATCAGATTGTCAGTATTTAAAAAGGGCAAATATGCCCTGGTCTGACCTAAAACTTTATACATTTTTCGTATGGTTTTCAATTCCTTCAATAAAATTGTCTCTTACAAACTTGAAGGACTCAAATCGAGCTTAGCTGCGGGAACAAGATTGTCAATGAACGTAAAATCAGACTCATTACAGCTTATTTTACTTTAAGAATTCTGCTGCCTGTTGTAAAGAGCAGCCGCCGAAAAACCAGCTGCTCCGATACAAGTTCCAGTCTTTTGAGTTATTATCCTAAGACATAAATTATAAATTCCCGTAATATGTTTCTGACTGCGTGCATTTACAAATGCCTCGATACATCCACTTTGTTCCTTTCTTCCTTCACATACCAGAGGCCCTAGTTTCGATTCCTAGCTTGGGCTGGTGAAACATTCGTCTACTTCTATGGTGGTAGTTGTCCCAATGTTCCGTAAAATATACTACGAAAACTATTGCAGATCAGTGGCAACCGTGACCCAAGTAGCAATGCAACCAAGGAGGATCACTTCAGGTTTTATGTAATCAGTGTTGCCAGATACCTGCAATGACTTTCCCCTAAATCTAAAAAAAAATCTGAAATTTCCTCCAAAAATTAAAAAATCTCCTCAAAATTTTTTGTATATTTTTTGTCATTATTACTAAGGAATTAAACTTGTTATAAAAAACAATATATTTCGTTTTTTTATTGCGACGACTTACCACAAACAAAACATTAAAAAGTAGATCGATAAGAAATACACTTTTGTAAATTTTTTTCATACATTACATAAATTTTACACTTTGAAGCATACATTTAATTCAAAAAAATATATACTTAAGCTTTCAATATTCAAGGCATCAGTGTTACTAATGGTGTCAGTTGTATCACCATCAAAATTTTCTAAACAATGCTTCCTCCCACAAATTCTGCTAAATACTCGTAATAATACAATCGTGTCTGGGCATAGTGAACACCCTATATAGTGAACACCTCGATATAGTGAACACCCAAATTTTGACATGGAGCCTCTAAATATTGAAAAAAATGTTGAAAACAATTTCATGCAAAAAGCCAAAAGTGTATTTTGAGCAAATAAAACGAGTTTTTGAACAAAAATGTTAACCTTCATATAGTGAACAACCTCAATACTGTGAACAGGCCTTGCAATAATTAGTTCACTATATCCAGACACGACTGTATAAATAAAGTAATAATAAATAAATTCGGTCAATAATCTTCTAAATCTAGGAGGAAATCTCCTGATCTGGCAACACTGCATGTAATATCCAAATAATGATTTTTTTTAGCCCAACATTCCAGTGTTATATAGTTGTTAAATGAAATATAGTGTTGTATGACACTGCAGTTAAACAAAAAATAAATTTGTTTAAGCAAGAATTAGTCTTTCTGTTTTTTAAATAAAATAAAAGCACTAAAAAACGCACCAAGCACCAAACTGAATGATTTCCGCGTTTTAATTTTCAAAAAGCACTAAATTTAGTGCGAAATGCACTAAGTTGGCAACAGTGGCCAGGAGGGAGTACTGAACGACTGGACCTGGAAGTGGTGAATGAGGAGCTTCATTTCCACGAGCTGTTCGGTAGAAGCCTACTTAGCTTCATAAACAGCTCCGACTGTTTGGTATAGAGGGGCCAATGTTATTACCAGCTGGGCTTAAGTGCTTAAGTACCTAATCCATCGTCTTTCCCATAGCATAAGCTTTGAGCTGGAAAACCGATGCATGTGTTCTTCACAGTTAAAAAAAGTTTGACACCATCGGTTTTGACAAACACCTCAGAGCTTGTTTCAGTTTTGACGCCGCCGATCGTTTCATGTGTAGCGACACTAAATGTTTGATTCCCAGGTATCTCAAATGTTTTGACTGACTTTCTCTCATTCTCATACCTTATCGATGCAATGCTGATTTTATGTGCTGTCGCCCTACTTCACATTGTTCGTTCATGTCCACGTCTCGGCATCGATCAGCATCGTAAATGTTTTCAAGTTGTGTGAGAAAATGTTTGTCGTTGTTTGCAAAATATATTTTTCTCATACAAAATTCAATTATGCTCGTCATACATTTTTCAAATTCATATAATTTGAGGACATTTCCCGTTACACTCGCCAATCGATGCTCGCAATTAATGCGCACATCATCAGCCATCGCTGTCCGGTACTTGCGTTGAATTCGTTTAAATTTCAAGCATTTAAAGTTGTTTATTTTCCAATGTGTTGGCTTGACTTTCCCAGCATCGGTGCAAGCGCGAGGCCAGCGCCTGTTGCAAGGAATTTTCTGGTTGCCGCACACGCTGACTTTCCGCTGAACCAGAAATAGTGAACCAGTTCTGTCACCTCGCTTCGCTGCGCTGCCGTCAACCGTTGCACGTCCTCCGTCGACGTCTCTGCGATATTTGCCAATTTGTCTTTTTGATGTGTGTTGGCTGCGAAGGAAGTGAAAACTCGTTATGAACATTATTCGCAACAAAGTCACTGTGGTTGTGTGTCATTTGTTTTTGTCGTTGTTGCTATTGCTATTGCTGTGTAAATTGTCAACAACATCAAAATGACGGAGCAGTAGTTTCTTTGGCATTTCTCACAATTTATCAAGTCATGCATAAAAAATGCATACAATTAAATTGCACAAAACGAAGAAGAACAGCAACAGACACAAAAGCAACAACAACAATAAAACCCAGAGCTTCGACCGCTGTTTTGTGTTTGTGCAAACACCTAAAACAAAACCGCAGCTGACCGATCCATCAACAACATGGCCGGTTAGATGCCAACAGCGATGGGACTGGCGACAACGGTAATAATTCATAACTTTTGGCCAGGTCGCTTAGGCCGGCTGGCCGACCGACCGACTCACTGCACATGGGGAGCAGATGCAGCGCTGTATGTGCCGGGCGCGCTGAATGCCACTTCGATTCGAAAGTGCGCACTGCCAGCACAGATGCCGGGTGGCGACTATGCTTTGTGATGGCTTTTTGTTTTGGTATTGTCTCAAATACAAAAAGTACTATTGCAAATTTGCCGCAAACGCCTAGAGTTGCCAACGCTTTAGTATTTCAATAAGGGCTTTGTCAAGGTTTCATTGAAAAAATCTCTACTTGGTCGCATGGAAAGTTCGATTTGTGGGCGTTGCAGTCAACGTGCCGTAAACGACAACGCCAGCGCTCATATGTCCGCTTTGCATAGTTGCAGTTGTGGCTGAAATTTTGCCACAGGTAGCGTCAGTTGGGCGAGTTGCTGCTCATATGCATGGCCGACATACACAAATATGAATATGTATGATTGTGTACAGTTGTGGCGCATGAAAATTCACGGGCAGATCTGCATTTCAATTTAAAAAGTAAGCAAAATCAAACCAAAAATATAGCAACAAGCGGGAACTTTATGGGAAAGTCCTGCACAGTTTTTTACTCTGTTCAGTAGTGCAGCTTAAAAAGGTTTTTTTTTTCGTTTGGTATATATGTTAATTTTAGCATTTGTACAGGCTACACTAAACGAATGAGAATGTTTGGATTATTCAGAAGTAGGCATCCAGGTGATGGGGAAAATATTTCGAATTCAACTCATCAATTCAATCAGGTTGGTTCGTCTATCCGTCTGCCAAACGACAGCACATATATACACATAAAAGCATTAGGGATTATAATACCGGAATCCCGGATAATTTCAGTCCCGAAAAATCCTGGAATTGACGATATTCGATCCCGGGATCGAGTTATAAAAAAATCTTACTTTTTGGAGAAAATCTGCCTTCAAGGCTGAGGCGCATATCACAAACTTTTGAACAAATCAGCTTTGCGTTTAAAAAAATTGTAAAAAACTTTTACTGAAAATGTATATAGAATTTACTTTAGTTGTTATGGATCGTCCAATGGTCCAACCATTTGCGTGGGGGGAGAACAATTTTCGGAACAAATGCAGTATAGCGAACCCTCATGAAAAAAAAACCGGAAGATTGGGCCATATAGCAGGGGCGTAGCCACGGGGGGGTGGGTTTAGGGTATCAGAACCCCCCCATAGCCTATAATTTGTCAACATTTGCAATCACTATGCATCGTATGTACGTTCCCACATTAGCAAAAAGGTCTTTTCATCTTTAAATATTTAAAAGAATATTAACAAAACCCTTTTTTTACCGAAACTAATTGGTTTTTTTAATAGTCACGTTTAGGCTTAATGCAGCGATTTGCATGTTCTAAAAACATGTCTAAAGAGTGGTTTAGTTCGTCGACCGGAATGTCCTTCAGGATGTCGGTACAAGCCTTTTGGATGGTTTCTACGTTCTCAAAACGCTTTTTTTCATCGGCAAATGCATTCTCTGAAAAGGTGAAATTCGCACGGTGCCACATCATGTGAAAACAAAAAAACAGTCGAAACAAGTGTCAATAGATGGGATGGCATCCGTCGATAGCCAAATGTTCAGTTAAAATGCAATAAATTTATGCTATTGAGATGCTTAACCTTCGCCTTACTAAAGATTTCCGCTGCTATTTTGAGTAAAACTCACAATAAATATATAATAATTTATAAATTTTTTTCATACTTTAGTATTTAGTATCTTCCTCTGGCGATAGTTCGTATTTCGAAAAAAGGTCTAATTTTCATGATTTATTTTGAGACTATGGAAAATATTAGAAGATTTCTTTCCAGAGGGTTTATTGAACACATAATGAGGTACGCAAAAAAAATTTATCGTGAGTTTTAATCAAAATGGTAGCGAAAGCGCCTGGGATCACCCAGGTACATTTGTATAAAAAATGACAAAACTCAAGTTTAAACATGAAGAAAATTTCAAAAAAATATTTTTTCATGTTATTGAAAATTACCTTAAAATTTGTGCAGATATTAAACATGAATATTAAAAAGATCACCCGGGTGGGTATAAGTAAAGCGAAGGTTAAATCCAATTTCAAGAATTTCAATGAAGATTTTGGCTTATCTTTTATGAATTATCGCCCAGTTTGGATCTACGGTGATCGCGGATTCAGTTGGCTAACACTTTGGTCATCATTTATGTTCTGACAATCGTTTTTAAATCGCTTTTACCACTTATGAACTCCACCACGCTATAAACAAAAATCACCATAAACTTGGTCCATTAATTTAAATGCTTCGGTTAAAGTTTAAACATTTTTAAAACAATAGTTAATATTGGATCTTTGTTCGATGCACATTTTTGTACGATGACACAAACATACTTCCACTTCAGATGCAATAACTTCGCTTTCAGTACACCAAATTTCATGAAATTTTTACAAAAAATCAGGGAAACAATTTCGTTTTTAATGCATTAAGTCACATAAGCCACAACAAAATGCCCTATTTGGAAAGTGCACTTTACTTTAAAAAACATGTAATACATACATGTAGAAAAAAATAAAAATATATATTGAAAAACAACAAAAATATACATTTTTATATTTCATTGTAAAGGGAATTTCACAGGCTACAACATGGTAACAAACTTATTGCACCTTTATTTTTCGAGAATAAAATCCGTTTTTAAAAAATTTTTATGAAATTTTTTTTGTTGCTTAAAACTTTTTATTAGTGAATTTTTTGTATCTAATGTTGTACATTAGTAGAAAGGTTTGAAAAAGACCTTTCGTTTGATACCCATATCGTGTAAATCAGTTGGAGATTAATTGAGTTTTTTTGATAAAAACTTTGAAATTTGACCCCGAGCCACGCCTTTTGTGGGCGTTTCCCCGGCAACATTTTTAGTTTGTTAGATTCAGGAGCCAACCCTCTATAGAAAAGCATACTCATTTATTTTTTTCACGAGGGTTCGCCATACTGCATTTATGCCCAATTTTCGAATCCAATGCCATTTGAAACCCAGTTTGCCATCCAAAATGTTTGTAACAAACCCATATTTCGAAGGTTTGAACTCTAAAGCACCGCTTGTGTGCGAAACTGTGTTGGACCTAAGTATGTATATTTAAATTTTTTTGTTACAAGAAGACTTCGAGCTTTTTATCATGAATGCCGCAACTCTTAGTGCTCTCACGTTGAGAGAAACAGGTTGCTGGAAGGCCTCGGAAATCTCTATTACAAGGGCAAAGATGTCTTGCCGCAACCACGGACTAAGTATATAACTGCCATTACATTTGGGGAAGAACAATCACATCCATGCTCTGGAATTCGTCGCCTGGAATGGAAGAGGGGGCATATTCTACACAGATGGCTCAAAGATGGAGTGCAGGCTTGGAACGGAAATCTTCTTCTTTGGCTTCCAAACTCTTAATTCAAGCGCCTTTGGGGTGGAAGTGCTTGCTTGCTATCGAGGAAGCACTGACAGATACGTTCGACAGAAGCCACTTAACTATACTCGATGACGATCCACGATCAAGGCACTGGACTGGTCGATCTTATCGTCAGAACTAGTGCGAGAGTGCAGAGATGG
Source organism: Melieria picta (assembly GCA_964056695.1). Classification (NCBI taxonomy): domain Eukaryota; kingdom Metazoa; phylum Arthropoda; class Insecta; order Diptera; family Ulidiidae; genus Melieria; species Melieria picta. Next base: position 122,160,425 of record OZ057398.1, read on the forward strand.
ATGGTAGACACGCCCTACCAGCAATAGCAAAGTGGATCGTGAACTTGCTTATCGATTTCATCAAACTCTTGGAGGTTGACCTGTAGAGGTCACATGGTCCAGAGAACAATGCAATAGTATATCATATATCAACCGGCCGGGAAAATACCAAAATGGCGCCCTCGCGCTAATTGGATGTCGGAATATCACAACTGGAACCAATCAACCAACACCAAACATATATTTTCTGCGCGTTACGTTCAATAAGTCAAAAAGTTATATTTTATTATTGGGTGTCTCTGCTCCGCGTTCGCTCGTATCAGGTTTGAGACGTTTGGCACTGATGTGCTAAGAAGCGACCACCTTGGCTCCTTGGCACCCCAGGATCTATCCAGGTTTCTTCGGAAGTCGGGTAGATTTAAAGCATATTAACAGGGAACAACAAGTCGTAGTACAATGGACGTATAATTGTCTGAGTGCTGCGCTTGCTAGATCGTTCCGACAAGGGAACAAAAGAAAACAAAATATTTTATTATTACAATAAAACGCGAATTACAGTAAACTGTGTATTCTGTGGTACCACACAGTCTTTGGGTCAATCGTGAACGACTCAATTAAAATATGAGGTTATGTACTTCTTCTCAGCCTAGTTTATATTTTTCTCCCTTAGAACAAAGTTATTACAAATTAAACTAATTTTTTTGCTAATATAAAACACAAAATAATATTTGTTGCCCTATTGAGCATAAATATTTCAGGTAGAGTTCACGTTTTATTATAATAAAAATTAAGCACAACTTGTGTAGTTTTTGCAGAAAATTTCATATTTATTTATAACATTTTTGACATCATTCAATGTTGCAACAAGCTGCCGCAAATTACTGCGTAAATGTTTGATTATGTGTGTGTGTGTGTGTGTGTGTGCAATTGAGTTGTAATGAGCGGCAAATTTAACGCCAGGAATTTAGCGCACTTCACATTCACTTTAATGTGTACAAACCTACACACTTAGCCATGTAAATAATTGTGGCATTACCGCGTCCACATTGACATTGCTTCATAATCGCGCTGTCAGTGTGCTCAACAAAGTTTTTTCTCTCCTCATATTTAATTGCATTTAAATGGGATATTTTTATGTGCGGTAACCACAAATATTTTGATTGGACATTTTCAACTTGTTATTCTTATGAATTTATATATAAATTATCTAATCAAGTGAAATGAATGTGCGCATTTTCGAAATTAAATCGTTTATTGCTGGTTTGTGTGCAATTGTTTTGACTATATGGAGGGATTAGAAGAACGTGAAAAGTTTCTCTTAACCCATCGTTGACCCCGTCAGATTTTTATTTTATCAAAAATAAAAAACACGTGTCAAATTGTTTCCCGCTAAGTTTGAAGGCAAACCTCCATTAAATTCTTGTTTTTTTCATACAAACTCTTAACCCGTCGTTGAGCCTGTTAGATTTTGGTTTTCGAAAAAATTAAAAACAAGTGTCGAATTATTTCACAGTTTTATGGTATCATACAAACTCGAACCCGCCGCTGGCCACGCAGTTTTTGATTTTCGAAAAAATGAAAATTACGTAGGAGTATTTTCACAAAGTTTGAAGTCAAAATTCGTAAAAATCATGTTTCTTCGTATACATTTTTAACCCTTGATTCACACCGTTAAATTTTTATTTTCAAAAAATTGAAAAATATCAATACGCCCATTAAATCGCGTTTCTTCATAAACACCTTAACCAATGTTTTACCTTTTTAGACCCTCAATTTCAAAAAATCCCTTCTGCACGAAGGCTCATTTTTCAAGAGGTACCTACAGTTCAAATTTCATATTTGTAGCTTTAACCGTTTGGGCTGCGCGATGATGAATCAATCAATCAGTCAGTCAGTTAGGACAAACAATTTTATGTATACTAGCAGAGCTCCGCGGCTTTGCACGCAAGCTTAAAGTCAATGGGGCCAATAAATCAAGTATCTTCATGCAACACTTTACCCCATGTTTTGCCCCTTTAAACCTCGAATTTCAAAAAATTCCCGTATAAGCGAAAGTTTATTTTCCTTAATGTACCTACAGTTCAAATTTCATGATAGTAACTTTATCGGTTTGGGCTGGGCAGTGATGAATCAGTCATTCAATCATATATAGATTTAAGTTGAATGGGCGCCGCCATGCCCCTTCTATGCAATGCCCAACCCATTCCTCCAGTCGAAGGGTGTGACCCAGTTTCATTGATGTGCGAGGTCTATCTTTGAGGTCTTGAATCGACGCTGGGCTGTTGGCGTACACCTTATCTTTCACGTGGCCCCAAAGAAAGAAGTCGCAAGGTGTTAAATCAAAAGATCTCGGTGGCCAATTGTGATCACCTCTTCCAGAGATAACACGGTCCGGAAGCTTTTCCCGTAAAAGAGCAATGGTTTCGTTGCTTGTGTGGCACGTAGCGCCGTCTTGTTGAAAGTAAACGTTGTCCAGATCAATACCATCCAACTCCGACCATAAAAAATCATTAATCATCTCTCGATAGCGCAATCCATTCACCGTAACTGTTGATCCAACCTCATTTTCGAAAAAGTAAGGTCCAATGACCCCGCCGGACCATAAACCGCACAGTCACACGTTGAGGATGGAGAGGCTTCTCAACAATAACTCTTGGGTTTTCCGAGCCCCAGATGCGACAATTTTGCTTGTTGACGTAGCCACCGAGGTGGAAATGGGCCTCATCAGTCACGATGATTTTTCGATGGAATTCCGGATCATTTTAATGCATTTCAAGGACCCAATCAGCAAAGACACGACGTTGTTGATGATCGGTCGGCTTGAGTTCTTGTGTTCACTGAACTTTATAAGCCTTAAGACCCAAATCTTTATGCAAAATACGGTGTAGTGACGTTTTTGGAATGCTCAATTCCAAAGAACGACGAGGAATCGACAAACCTGGGTTTTCTTCAACACTTTGGGCTACAGCAGCAATATTCTCAGTTGTTCTTGAGCGACGTGCACGGGTTTTATTCTTCACATCACTAACTTGTCCCAACAGCTCGAATTTTTCCACCAATTTCTGTATTGCGGTCCGACAAGGTGCTTCACGACGACCCAAAAATGCTTTAGTTTTGCGAACTGCGACTGCAAGATTTTCACCATTTTTGTAGTGAATTTTAATAATTTCAATGCGTTGTTGAAGCGTGTATCGTTCCATTTTTAGTAATGGCGTAGTTTCTACTTGTCAAATGTCAAAGAATAAAAGCTTCAAAAGTGACAGCTACCGAAATACCGGGTGATTCAAAATAACACCTCTTGTTGGAAAACCCTATATATATAGATAGATTGAACTGTAGTAGTCGCAGTTGTAGAAATACAAAGAATATTGAAAATACCAATAAAGTAAATATGTGATATATTCCGGAAAATTGAACAACCAACCATATTTCTTCCTGTGGTCTTAGTTTTCGTTTTGCTCATTAAAAATCGCCCATCTTAAACACAATCACGCTTTAAACACTCCAGCAACAAAAGATTTCGCTCATTTAACTATTTGTGTGTAGCAACTTTGTGTGCATTTCAAATAACCGTATTTCAAAAATTTGCAAATAAAAATCACCTGCAATTTCAAGTTTACAACAAATGAGAGTTTGCGAAGCGCCAATCAATGTTGTTGGAAAGGCCAATGGCAAAAAAGTACGCAAAGTGCGGCCGCTCTATGGCAAAACTCATGACAAAACACAAAACAAGCAATAACCAAACCAAATTGTAAAAACAACATTACAAATTTATACTCAAGGCGCGTTCAAGTTGGCAACATTTGCAGCGCGTAAAAAGGTTCGCTGCTGTGCCTGACTGTGTTTGTGCTCAGTGAAACTCTTAAGCGGCGACCACTCGACTCTTTCCAGTGCAGTGGCCGCATGCCAGCAGTGCTTTCTCTTCGACTCGAGAGGCCAACAGCCGCACTTGTGAACGCACTTGCGACAAACGCACACAGCCACAAGTGGCGGCCAGAAATACTGAAGCAGAGTCGGCAACTTTGCCAGCGGAGAACGCAGCACAACCCATTGACTCGCTTAAGTCCATCAATGTCATCACAAGCGGGCGCCGCAATCGCAAAGCCATTCAGCCAGCCAGCGTTTTCATTGTGCATTCATGCCGCATGAATTCATGCAGTTATGCATCGTTTGGCTGTGGCATGCGGCATGTGATGTGCGGCATGTGGCGCAGTGACTTTGGCTCTGGCAGCTGTACGAGTATTCGAGTGCAAGGCAGTGACATTGTTGTTGTTGTTGTTGCTGTAGTTGCTGATGTTGTCTTGGGGGCATAAATTGGTATTCGGTCATAAGGAAAAGGAAAATGGACGTGCGGCATGTCTGCCGCCGCTTCGAGCATTGAGTGCCATAATTCGATAAATGGAACATGTCTGACGCACAAGTCGCTATGAATGCAACTTGCTAAGGTTTTCGCTATGAATGCAACTGGAATTATGTGGAGAAACTGTTGCATGATTTGTAGGATTAGCGAAAAGTCGACGTGCTGTAAATGCTCTAAACTTGAAGGTTTAAGTGTTTTAAAGAGTTTTTCATTTCGCGTGTCTGAACTTTAAACTTGAATGAAGCTAGTTGTGTGTGTGTGTGTGTGTGATGTGACAAATAGTAGATTCAAGATGATTCAATACCATTTGAAAAACTGTATCAATATTTGAATATTGACAGCAAACAGCCGATCAGTACTTGAGATATGCGTGCCAACACAGATAGAAATCTGATTAAAAAATACCTGGAATTTTCCCGGTTTTTCAAACGAACCGTGCTTGAGTTACTGTCAAAATCTTTTTTTCTTGATTGGTACATCGGTCATCTGATGCTCAAATATCTGCTTAAGCGGCATCTGTGGAGAGTTTGTGCATGATAGCTTTGTAAAGAAATTTGTAATGGTTGTGTTTTGCGAATTTCGAAATGTCGAAATTAGTTGTGCAAACAGTTTGTATGAAATGTAGTGTTTCTAACAAATTATCATTGGAAGAATCGTTGAAAATGTCAACTGTACACGGGTAAAAATAATTCATAAAAATCTTATGAACGGTGTTCATAAACCTTTATTTTGAACTGTTTATGAAAAATTCATAATTTTTTTGATTTTTTTCATAAAATTTATAAAATGGTTCATACATGTTTATGAACGCGTTCATAAAAATTGTGAAACTTCGTTCATAAATCGCTTCATAAAAGCCGAATCTCACATTTTTTGTTCGGGTACGAGCCGAGCGGGAAAGCTATCTTTATTTTGAACTTTTTGTGAAAAATTCATAAACATTTTGATTTTTTTCATAAAATTTATGAAACGGTTCATACATGTTTATGAACGCGTTCATAAACCATTTCATAAAAGCCGAATCTCACATTTTTGGTTCGGGTACGAGCCGAGCGGGCAGGCTACCTTTATTTTGAACTTTTTATGAAAAATTCATAAACATTTTGATTTTTTTCATAAAATTTATGAAACGGTTCATACATGTTTATGAACGCGTTCATAAAATTTGTGAAACTTCGTTCATAAACCATTTCATAAAAGCCGAATCTCACATTTTTGGTTCGGGTACGAGCCGAGCGGGCAGGCTATCTTTATTTTGAACTTTTTATGAAACATTCATAAATTTTTTGATTTTTTCATAAACTTTATGAATCAGTTTTTGAGCACGTTCATAAAGTTTCTGAAATTCGTTCCTAAAGCATTCGTTCGGCCACGCCGAATCCGAACGGCGATTGGCAGTTTTTTCTTTCACACTTGGAGGTTTTGCCATTGCCTGCCAAGAGCGCACTTGAGCGATTCTTGTAATTCTCATCTGCTTTATGTGGTTAGCGATATAAGTAGATGAGCGTTTTTACCAGCCCAAGCTAGGAATCCAACCAGGGCATCGGTTTTAGAAGCCAGCGCGCTACCCGAGACAGGTAAGCGAGACAGGTAAGTCGAATTCAATTAAATAAATTCTTTATATTATTTTATTTATTTTTAAATTATTTCACTGCTATTAATTGTCAATTTCTTTTTAGCAGTCAAAGATGCGGGTGGCGGCCATATACTGTTTATTATAAAACGAAAATTTATTGAATTTTTATATCAATTATTAAAAAATTAATTATTCATATTTATAATTAATAAACAAAATATAGCAATGTTTTCAATTTTTAGGGATTTTGAATTTCAGGAATTTTTCTTATGAAAAAATCAAACATTTTATGAATTTCGTTCATAAACGTTTGGGTTTATGAACAAGGCTTATGAATGCGTTCATAGGGTTTATGAACGCATTCATGAGCGTTCGGGTCACCCGAAGGCTTATGAAAGCGTTCATAAACTTTTGTGAATACATTCATAATTTTTATGAACGAAGGCTTATGAAAGCGTTCATAAACTTTTGTGAATACATTCATCATTTTTATGAACGCATTCATGAGCGTTCGGGTCACCCGAAGGTTCATGAATACATTCATAAACTTTTTATGAACGCGTTCACTGGTTCAAAAACTATGAATATGTTCATACAGTTTATGCACAAATTCACACATTTTTTGAACGTTTTTCGTTCCGTGTAGCCTACGGGGACTCGGCAATGTCGAAAACGTAAGCATACGAATGATAAAAAAATGGTACTGTGATTGATGACTTCTTACCAGTGTGACTGATGAAAACATTGAAAAAGTTAAGAAAAGAGATGGCATCCGATCTAGGTGTCTCGTTCAGAGCGTGTTTTGGCCTTGAGGCGAGTTGAAGCACAGCTTGTGCCGACAGTGTTGAATTCGTTGCAAAAACAGCTTCGGATTGATGCCGCTTAAGAAATGCTTTCTTTGAGCCAAAATGTTACCTACGACTAGAGTCCGACCGATACCAAATTTTTTGGCCAATGCCGATGCCGATTAATCGGCCGAAAGAGCGAGTATCGGCCGATGCCGATGCCTATTCCGATTCCATAGAAAAAATAACACGAATGAATTCACAAACAAATTCAGTTTCATCTTCAACTTAAAATTACGATTCTTATATTAAAATGTTTACTCTGAAATTGCGTTAGAGCAAGGCGATCCGATGTACAGGTGTGGTGGAAAGAAATCAGAAAACAAAATTTGGAAAAAATAAAAGGCCTGTTTAAAAAATGCTTCCAACTAAAAAAGAAGAATAAGATTGTAAAAATAAATGGCCTTTCTTCTGATGCCCATATTAATAGACGAAATGCATAGACATTTCGAGAAAATCTGTGTTTTTAAGAATACCTAGTTTTTATAAAAAACATTTCTAGGTAACATTTATATTAAACAATATCTGAAAATACGTTACTAAAAGAGCAGAATAGAGATTCTTATACCCGTTTTCAGTAACGTATTTTCACATACTGTTTAATATAAAAGAAACACAGTGCGATTCAGCTTAAAAAAAAATTAAAAATAAATAAAAAAAATTAAAGCAGGAAAATAGGCCGATATACCATCGACCAAAAATGGCCGATATCTTCCGACTGTTAAGTTTTTGGAATTTTGTCTATGGAACGCATCACTGGGCAATGGTTTGAATGATTGTTGTTGTTGTTGTTCAGGTCGTTAATTGTTGTTGGTTCATTGCTAGAAAACAAGCGAGGCAATTGTCGAAAAAAGACAGCGTTGCTACCTGAAACATCAAAGCAATATGCAATAAGAACTCAAACAAAGCTTAGGGGACCGGCTTGCAGGTTGGAACAGCTTGCAGGGTGGAACACCTCTGACATTTCGTATTTCCAGTGGTGGCAACAAAAAAATTCCGAATGTCCTCGACGTCAAATAAATAGCAATCAATCGTAATGTGCTTTTGGAGCGTGAACAGACGCAATAACACGGAGTGTGCAGAACAAACAGTAAAATTTCATCGGAAAAAAAATTAAAAATTAAAAACACATACACACACATATGTATTTTTAAAGTGCTCAGAAAATTTTCATTAATGAACCATTTTTCGTCGAAACAAAAGGTGAATATGTAGGTATATGTGCTGACTCACAAAAAGATTGCATTTTTATTATCGAAAGTGATTTCCAAGCATATCGGGAATTTGCAATATTTTTTGAGACGAAAAAAATGGCGTCTAAAATGCAGGTTCGAACACCCATTTTTATGATTGTTTGGTGTTATGAATCGTCATTCAAACGCTTTTAGAGGTTTTTTTTTTGTTTTTTAATAATCTTTTTGTGGATTTTTTTTTAATTTTTCGGCGATTTTTTGCACTTTTTTTGGGGAAATTTAGTAGGGCTGCAGACCTTAGTTTGGCTGTAAACCAAGAAAGACTGAGCACAGAATTACCGATTATGATGATGTGCGTACAGGCCACATTCAATAAATTTTCATAAATTTTGTAAATCATACGTTTTACTTGAGTTTTTTTTTACATTTTAAGGGGGGAACTACCTTTAGAGGCCGAAAAAAGGTAATTTTTACAGTCGATTTACAGGGAAATGAAAACAGTTCTTTTCAAATCAATATAATATATATTTACAGTGATGTCTGAGGTAAAAAAAAAACATTTTTGTAAAAGTGAAAACAGAAATTTAACAAATTTTTCAATGATTCTGTAAGTCATATCGCCGCTGACATCGTAAATTGTGTGAAAAGTGATGCTGGCCGCAATTTTAATCTGAAATAAAAAAACCAAACATTTTCTTACTCGAGAGGGTTTTCTATCGTCGATGAACTAAAATTTTTACGAAATTCGAAAATTAACCCTCTAAAACAGGCTTCACAAAAAAAAATTAGGATTTTCACAAGAAATTTTGTTATATATGCAGTCAAAAAATGTCTAAAAATGTTTTGTTTTTTAAATCTTTAGTTTAGATAGAACAATTTTTTATGCTCTTTAAAATGAATGCTAGATAATGAAAATCTGTTCATTAGTAATTTTATTATCACTTACACAATTTTGAAAAACATGGTTTCGAGAAAATGCCGTTTAAAGTTTGCGGTTTGCGCTCGGCGAGCTCGGCGCCAGTCATTTCCGGGATGCATCTCTTCCACAATTTCGAGAATTACCTTTTGAAACTTTGACACGATATTCTAAGGCAATATACCTATCGATTAAAACAATAAAAAAAAAATCGATTTTTTGAAGTGTCTAAAGGTAGTTCCCCCCTTAAGCGATTTTTCAGGGTGTTCCAACCTGCAAGCACTTTTTTGAGGAGGCCAAAAATTCGAGATTTTTTGAAATGAAAATAAATATTTTATTTATTGATCAATCTTAAAAATTCTTGCTGTAGTTCATAGTTCGTCATCATACCTTTCCAACGGTGTATTAATATTCATGATTGTACATGATGTACATAATTTCGAGTTATGAGAAAAAAAGCTAAGATGTTCCAACCTTCAAGCCGGTCCCCTACTTACTACTACTACTACTACTAAGTATGTACATGCAGTACATCTGTTTTAAGTGCGCTGTTTTATCCCTGGAAGTGCATCGTTAGTCGAATCGACTAACAAATACGATGCACCTTCAAAATAACGATGCACCTTCAGGGTTAACTCATTAAATTTGCTAATCGATAGTCTGAAATGTAGATGTCCTAAATGTGGTACGCTCGGCATATGTGGGTTAAACACCATTTATAAGCGGGGTTGGAGCTTTGATGGTGTATATGTATGCATTACAATATATTAGGTTAAGATGAGCCGGGTAAATTGGGTTAGGTTAGAGTTGGTTTGGTTAGAACAGATTTTATTGACAACATTGAAGCTGTTTTTATGATAAGGACTAGGAAACAAAAAAGGATGCAAAATTATTAGGCATTACAACAAAAATATTTATAGTATATATTTATATATAATCTATATATAAAAATTAATGTCTGTTTGTTTGTTGGTCACACGGCACTAAAACTCAAAAACTAAGAGGCCGATTGAACTGAATCTTTCACGGAATGTTCGTCTCAACTAAATCTCGGTAAACCACATAGTGCGAATACGACCCGACAGGTGGGCGTGGTACCTCCCATATAACCTAAATTTTTAATATGGAATATTTTAGGTATTATAGGTTGAACAGTATTGAGATTAAATACTGTGTTATGGCTTAGACGTGTCGTTCCAGTGGTAGAATTGTATGGGCGTTGGACGAGGGACGTGGCACTTTTCAAGCGACCCAAACGTTATGAATAACTTTGGAACTACACGTCACACATCAATGATATTTGGACGATTTTGTTCTGCCTTTCGATAGAAGGAATGGATTGGGTATTGGACGAGGGGGCATGGCACCTCCCATACAACCTAAATTTTTAATATGGAATAGCTTCGGAATAATAAGTCGGAAAGCTTTAAAATTTGTGTATACTATCGTCCCATAGATGTGTCATTCTACTGGTAAAATTTGATGGGCGTTAGACAAGGGGGCGTGCCAAATTTTTGGTGACTAACATTTTCCGTATAACTTTGGAACTGTAAGTGGCACATCAATGAAACTAGGTCGCAGCCTTCGACTGGAAGAAAGGATTGGGCATTGCATAAAGCAGGCATGGCACCGCCCATACAACTCAAATCCATATACTTACATATACTTAATTGGTTGCTCTGACTGACTAATTGATTGACTGACTGATTCATCACCGCCCAACCCAAACCTCTAAAACTACAAACATGAAATATTGAACTGTAAAAAATTCCGCTAAGACAGAATTTTTGGAAATTCGGCGTCTTACAGAGCAACACATGGGTTATTGGGAATGCGGTCCTTCATCCCTAATAAGAAAATTTGCATTAAACCTAAGGACAATCTCTGGTTTAATGAGACATGCAGAATTGCTGTCAGGTCCAAAGAGGAAGCTTTCAGAGCATGGCAGGCAAATAAAAATGCCGCCACTGAACAGCTGCGTAAACAGGCTAGAAATCGATGCAATGCCATCCTAAGGCGCCAAAAGTTTCTGCACGAACAGCGCCAAAGGAAAAAGTTCTTCAATGCCAGCGTGGTAGTAATAACTTTTGGTCATTCGTTAAGAAGGTGAAGAACCAAACATCGTCTTCAATTCCAACTCTTCTTAACAATGATCAAATCATCACTCACTCGGTTGATAAAGCTAATTTGTTGGCTAAAATTTTCGCATAGAATTCCTCTCTGCCCCCCAGCGATCAACCACTACCCGCAGTCGTATCAGATACGTCAGAACGTATCTTGCTCTATGCTAGAAATTCATTTTCGGACACGGGTAGTTAAAAGAGTGGTTGCAAATCTCGATGCAAATAAGGCTTCAGGGCCGGACGGCATTTCAGCCCTTCTTTTGAAAAAGTGCGCTATCTCACTGGCTTGTCCATTACGCAAACTTTTCAACATGTCATACACCACAGGTGTATTTCCGACATGCTGGAAGGTGGCAAATGTTCAACCAGTTCCTAAAAAAGGCAAGACTACTGACCCTGCGAACTACCGACCTATAGCAATTTGTTCGGTGCTTTCCAAGGTAATGGAAGGCATTGTAAACTTCAACCTTGTGAAATATCTGGAGCACAATAGACTGCTAAGTGACCGCCAATACGGCTTTCGAAGACAGCGATCGACGGGAGACCTTATGGCGGTCCTCACCGAGAAATGGAACCAAAGCATTCTAAACCTAGGTGAAAGCAAGGTTGTTGCATTGGATATTTCCAAGGCCTTTGACCGGGTGTGGCATAAAGCACTCGTGTCTAAATTGATTGCCTATGGCGTCGGTAGTATCTTCTCTCGGTGGATAACGAGCTTCCTCTATGATCGCTCTATTCGTGTTGTAATAGACGGCATAGCCTCGGAAAAGCATTCCCTTAGCGCGGGAGTGCCGCAGGGTTCGGTCCTTTCTCCAACCCTTTTCCTGATCTTCATCAACGACCTGTTGTCGTCGACGAAGAATCCCATCTACTCGTTTGCGGATGACAGCACCATTTGTCATTCATACTCCTTCACAAAGCGCCCCAGCTCTGTGGAGATTGAGAGAGAACGGCGCCGTATGAATGACACACTTAATAGGGACCTACAAACAATATCCAAGTGGGGTCAAGCGGACAGGGTCGACTTTAATCCTCGCAAGACCCAATGTTGCCTGTTATCCCACAAACGAGTCTCCCCACATCCCAACAAATCCCTGGTTATGGATGGTGTGAGTATTGCGGAATCGGCAGCTCTTGATGTTCTGGGCATGTCCATTAAGAACGATCTTCGTTGGAACGATCATATTTTTGGCGTGTCGAAAGAAGCAGCCAAGTGCCTCGGCTTCTTAAAGCGGTGCAAAAAATATTTCACCCCGTCCGATCTCCGCATTATTTATACCACCTATATCCGACCGAAAATGGAGTTTAACTCGCACCTATGGGCAGGGGCTTCCAAAACCCATTTGGAGCTCCTGGATCGAGTGCAAAACCGTGCGATTAAACTTATAGGGGACAGTGATGCCCATCCAGCTCTATTGACTCCTTGGAGCATCGTCGAAACGTGGCATGTGTGGTTTTATTTTACCGATACTTTTTCGGTAATTGCTCAGTGGAGATGAGCAGCTTGCTGCCATCACTCCGGGTATTTCCCCGGGCAACCCGTTCGAACACTGGCGCCCATGCATTCCACGTCGAAACGATGTTCCAGCGCACTACGCACTACAGAGAAAGTTCGTTCCTGGCTCGTACAGCGCGATTGTGGAATGGTCTCCCTGCAGATATTTTCCCCAGCACTTATGATCTTGATGGGTTCAAGGTAAGAGTCCACAAATTCTTCACCCAACATCCTTTCTCCCCTGCGCGTTGGTTCGTTTTAAAAAAAAAAAAAAAAAAAGTGTTATATGAAGAAACTTGATTTATTGGCCCCATTGACTTTAAGCCGCAGGGCTCTGCTAGTGTTAGAATAAAAACATAGAACTATAGAACCCGACTATGTGTTAGGGATCAACGGTTGTAAAAAAGATGTGATATTTTTTCCTTCCCTTCAATAAATATCCCCACAGTGTCCATGCTATATATATGAATGATGCTGCCAACTCCATAGTGCCGAAGCCCTTTGAATTTCAAGTCAAGCTTACATGATTTTCAGTCATTGCGACTGACTTGACTTTCCATTAAACGTCCAATTTTCCAGCACAACGCTCGCACATGCAATGGAAATTGTCATGGCGTGCGGCGCACATTATCGCTTGACAGGCAGAGTCACGCTGCAGTGTCTGTGTCTGTGTCTGTGGCTGTGTCAGTGTCAGCTTGACACACGGCAAGCGAAACCGAGAGCTACTTTCAATGCAACAGCAGCAAAGTGAAAAACAAAAATAAATAAACAAACGAAATATGTACATAAACAAAATATGGAAAAAGTCAGCAGAAGAGCACTTGGCACAGTGAACACAGGAATTTGTGCTCTTTCGAGCTGCATTTACTCTTTGCACATCTCTTAGAAACGTTGGCCAACTTGAAGCTAACCGCCGCGCTGTTCGCTGCCAGCGTACGTGCCACACATTTTCGACAGCCGACTGGTTGCTGTTTTTGCTGCAAGATCAGTTAGCCAGCTCGCCTGCTTTGAGACGGTCGCCAGCCACGGAGACTTGTGTGCATGTGAAAGTGCCGAACGAAAATAAAATCCGCACAAGCCAAAAGACGACAACGAACACAACAACAGTAACAACAGCTAGTAGAGCCACCAAAAACTTGTTAAAGCGAATCGATTGTGTGGCCAACAGCCGGTCGATACTTGGATACGCGCGCCAGCCAGTGCAGATAGAAATCGTGCTGATTTCGCTTTTGGTCGCTCCAGTCGTCGCGAGCGCAATCAACTCACCAACCAAACAACCAACCAACAAACCAACTAGTTTGCTGTGTGCCAAATTGCGGTTTATTAAGCGCGTCTTCAGAGTCGGCTTCCTTTATAAATGCTGCAATAAGACGATCGCTGCCAGTTCATTGCATTGCAGGTGTTTCAAAGTCAAATTCAACAAAACCAAAAACAAAACAACTAAAGATTGCAGCAATAATTCTCAAATTCAAAGGGACATTGTGGAATTGTTTTGCTGAATTGTTGAAAGTCGAGCGAGTTACATCAATTTGTATGGCTGCAAATTGACTCTAAGCCATTGCAACATAAACCAACAACAACAACAACAACAATAGTATACTTCATCGTAAGTCATTAAGTGTGTTGGCTGGCACTCGGTTGCGGTTGAATATTTGGTGAAAGGAGTGAAATGCACTCGAGGCCCCATAATCCTTTTATAGCCGAACTGTATCTCTTGTATTGCTGCTGAACAGCCGCCCAGCCGGTACCGGTTTTGTGTTATTACTGTTGCTTTTTTTCCATCTGTTCGGTTGGTATTTGTATTGCCAATTTTCATGTGTTGCATTCGCTTCTTTTGACCCAAAACAAAAGCAAAAAGAATGTCAACAATTTGTTGTTGTTAAAAGTGAAATTATTGTTAACAGTGGAAAGAGATACATGCGACTACATATGGACTGTAGTACCTACTACACCAACGCCAGCAGAGTCACGTATGTACTTTGGATACCTTTTCGGATAACTTTGGAGCGGAGAGTGACGCAAGTGAAAGGTAACAAGCTTTTAGTTGCGAATCTGATAATTTCTAATATCTACATAATTATGGAAATATTACTATATACATACATATGTACACTAATGTCCGATATGGTTAATGGTTATGTTAGAAGTTAAAATTCTGAAATTTGAATAAAAGATTAATTTTACAAAACGAACACACATTAGAAAAGGATTTTTTTTGTTGTTAATTTAGCCTTTAAAGAGGTAAAAAATGCGTAAGGAGTGTATTTATTTAATGAAAGTACTCAAAGTCAAAAAAGGGTTAAAAGTATGTATGGAGAAAGACATAAGATTCACTTAGTCTTGATTTATGGCGAATAGTAATTATTTAAAAATAAAAATGCATGATAAAAGCTAAAAATATCACAGCTTACGATTTTCCAAACCAACCAACCAACCTTAATTTTCCAAATAAAAGTCAACAATTAACTTTGTCAATACTAATAATATTTTTTAAATAATTTGCATAATTCAATTGCAAAATACTTTTATATGGCAACCCTGCAGACCACGCCTATTTGCACATGAGTCCATACTATCCATCGCTAGATTGCTCATATCAAGTTTCATCGTTATATAGTATATCCTATTTTTTCGAAAGTTATAATGATTGCCTGCAATCTGAGAAACGCACGCACAGATGGCCGGACTGACATGGCTTAATCGATTTTTAAATTAATTTGTTTTTTTCTAAATGGATCACGTTATTTCTTGGTTATTACAAACTTTGTGCATTTTAACTCAGCGTTGTGTACTTATATATAAAAAAAATCGCTTCAAAAAGTTAAATATTTTTCGCACCGCACCCCAATTGTGACCTAAAATCCTCTCAAGAAAACACTTTTTAATATTATTAAAAATTAAAACCAAAGAAGAAAAAGTTGTAGTCAGAAAAAGTTTTAACAAGTTTAAAACAAAATTAAAGTGGGCTCTTTGTACGATGCTCATTTTTGTATCGATCACAGAAACATACTTTCACTTCAAGACGCAATAACTTTGCTTCCAGTGAACCAAATTTCGTGAAATTTTTAATAAAAATCGAGAAAATATATATATGTGCACCAATGCAGTAAAGTTTTAT
Organism: Melieria picta; assembly: GCA_964056695.1. NCBI lineage: Eukaryota > Metazoa > Arthropoda > Insecta > Diptera > Ulidiidae > Melieria > Melieria picta. Next base: position 122,176,030 of record OZ057398.1, read on the forward strand.
TTTGAACTTTGAGGACCAAAATGTCAGGTAAGGAAAATATACATGTTTTGGATCTCAGTCTGTAGATTCATACATCTAAATTTTATTCAATTTTGGTCCTGAAAGTTCAAAATAAAAAATTTAGTTAAAAGTAGACAATTTTCCTCTTTCATTTGATATCCATATCTTCATCATTGCACAAACGAAAATATTAAAAAAAACATTTGAAATGTGTGAGTCATTGAAATTTTAAAGTCCTTTAAAAAGAACTTTGGGCCAGAAAATGAAAAACAGACTATGTTAGGTTATTATAGATGACCTCTAGTTTCACCCCTATATCAGCATTTGGATGGGTCTGGACCAAAAAATTTTTGTTTCGACAAACACATTTTTTTTTATCGCACAGTGTAATAAAAGTAAAGTTGGTGTTTTCATTCAGTACTTCATAACTTTGTCATTTTTCTTTCGATTCTATTGATGTTAGGCCTAAAATTTGCAAAAATAATATATCTTTAATCATAGATTTTAAAACCAGAGGAGATAATTTATTATATCTATAAAAAAATCATTTGAAAATTTATGATTTCTGAAAATGCTCGAAAAATTCACTTTTCGTAAACTTTCCCCATTAACTTCACTAAATCTCATCTGATTTGAACAATGTATATCACTGGAAAGGGTAAGATATTATCTTCTGAACGACGGACCGCTCGTGTTAGTCGGATGATTCGTTTACGAGATGTGTGCTCATAACTGAAACAACAGGGCAGGAAAACGCTTCTTAACCCATTCGCTGCCAAGGACGAGTATACTCGTCTTTGGCAGGGTGTCATGTATTGCCAAGACGAGTATACTCGTCCTACTTTAAATATGTTATAACATGCAGGCTTTCGAATTAGCAAATGTTTTGTGGATAACAGAGCTTTGATCAAAATATACATACATGGCAATGGGAATGACTTCATACAATTAAGGCTTGGCAGCGAATGGGTTAAAAAAATTGTTTGATTTTTTGTGTTGAGTAGTTTTATAGACATGTTTCGGTCTATTTAATATACGAGTAGTTTAGTCGCTTTTACACCATTCGAGTTGGAATATCTGTACAGTGTGCCGTTGAGTTAGCCGAACTATTTACAAGCCTTGCACTCATTTGATGCTATAGTGAAACGAGTAAAGAAAGTTACTAGAATCTTATAGCGATTGACATTTTTTGGCTTAAATTATAAAAATTAAAAATTTAACTTAAAACAAACAACAACACATGACGCTTAATTAACACATTTTTCTCTGTAAAAGTAAAACAAAAATTAAAACAAGCACTACTTTCATTTTCTCAACAATATCTAACTACACAACATGCCGCATCAAAGCAAAAAAAAAAGTGTTTACCTAAAATGCTCGTAATTAGAAATGAACTTGAATCAGTAAAGAAAATGCCGAAAAGCTTAGTGTGAATAGAGGAAATGTAGCCATTAGCTTAATTTTCGTAGCATTACTATTATCAAGACCTCATCTTGAAAGCATCCACGGGACGAGACTGCACTTGAGCGTAGCGCAGCTAATGGAAAAATTAAGAGGCCCCAGGCGACAAGACGCCAAAGACACGTTAATGACACGATTCAATTTAAAAATAAATGATAAGTTGCAAACAGTCGAGCGACCAACTATTGTGCGTGACTGCAGTGAAATGGAATCATTAACTAAAGCTTAATTGACAATTTGATATTTCCGGCGCCTTCCTATGGCGTCAATCGTAATTGTCATTTGGACGGAACACATTTGCTGACGTTTGTAACCAAATAGGATGAAGAGAGAACATTGGATTGAAAACCAAATGGCACAAAGAACTGGTTTGCACGCCTGTAGAGTGCGTAGTACCAAGGAAGCTAAAACATATAGAAGACACATGTCATACAAGCAAAGAACCTGCATATATTTCGGTGGTACGCAGCACCATCAAAGGCTTTATCGATGGTTTATCTTAAATTCTAGCATAAACACTAAACTCTTACGTGCTTCTATGGTTGGTCGAATGGAAGGAAGCTAAAACATATAGAAGACACATGTCATACAAGCAAAGAACCTGCATATATTTCGGTGGTACGCAGCACCATCAAAGGCTTTATCGATGGTTTATCTTAAATTCTAGCATAAACACTAAACTCTTACGTGCTTCTATGGTTGGTCGAATGGTTGGCCTAAGCGTTAGAAGGAAGCTAGGTTGCTGTATTTAGTTAGTCTATATTTTATTTCAGTCTGCCTTTAGTCTTTCTATAGTTGGTTTTTTGTAGTCACTAGTTAGGTTAGGTTAGGTTAGGTAGGGAAGGGTGTGTGCGGCAGGACCGCACTTCCACTCGGAGGCCAAAATGGCCCATTGTGAATCCCTTCTTATGGTGTTCTGGAGCTAACCAATAGTCTCAGTCAAGGGGAAACCAGTTCGACCTCTTAATGAAGGAGAGCAGATTCGAGATTTCGACTTTCGCCGCGCAAGCCAGGTCTGTCAGGAATCTTGACCCCAAGGTGCGGAGTCGGCGTTCCTGCAGAGCCGGGCAGTGGCACAGGAAGTGTTGTATCGTTTCTACTTCTTCTTCATCTCCACAGCTACGGCAGACATCACTGGACGAGAGGCGCCCTTTGATAAGCATAGTTCCAATAGCGCAGTGTCCGGTGATGACTTCAACGAGCTGTCGAATGGAGGTACGACTCAGGGACAGTACGAATCGTGTTTTCGTCAAGGAGAGGGAGGGCCACAGTGTCCGGCAGGTGCCGCAGTCGGTCCTGGTTCGCCATGACGACTCAATTTCCTTTTTGGTCAACCTGTCAATATACATGTACAGGGCAGATATCGGAGGAAACACAGAGCTATCCACTTCGGTGGCAGACAAGGCGGCCCCTTTTCTTGCCATCTCGTCCGCTGCTTCGTTTCCTGCCTGGTGGTGCCCAATGCCTTGAAGTGCAGTACGACACCTCTGCACTACCTTTGATTTCACAACAACTGATTCCAGCGCTCTAAGCGCCGCCTGACTATCCACGAAAATTGTGACATCTGCCCACTGTCACGGATAAGTTCGGCAGCCTTCAAAATTGCATAGATCTCCGCTTGGAAGGTACTGCAGAGGCCCGGCAGTCTGAATGACATGTGGGTCTGCAGTACGTCGGAGTAAAGACCAGCTCTAGTACCTTCCTCCATTTTGGAGCCGTAGGTGAAAACGGTGATGGAGGCGTCTCTCGTAGCACCTGTCAGCTCCCATTCCTCCCTTGTGGGATATGAGGCTAATGCGCGCGTGTCGAAATCCAGGTATGGGATCAGATAGTCCGTGCAGGAATCCAACTGATATCCAATATCCGGCTTCGCGAATGACTTAAGAATCCCAGAGTGTCCATATGCGTGTTGCCTCCACAAGTTGGCCTCCCTCAGTCTGAGGGCGCCTTTAGCGGCACAACCCTTAATGAACAGCTCAATGGGATGAAGGTGCAAGATCACCTCCAGTAGTCACTAGTTAGTCTATATTTAGTTATAAAATATTTTAGGAAATTTTAGTAATTGGCAACAGTTCTGGCCGCAGAGTTAAATAGGTTGTTGCGAATGAGTATAGAATGAATGTCCCACAAAAAACGAGACTGCTTAAAAAACGAAACAAGTATTTTTTTTGTTTTGCAAAATTCATAAATTTTTCAAAATAGTCTCCTTCTCAATCAATTAGATCAGTGAATGATTTTTTGAGCCCATCGGCCTGTCGCCTTTTGAATAGCTTCGAAATCAGGATATGGTTGTTCTTTCATCGACAAATGCATTTTACCGAACAGATAGAAGTCACACGAAGGCAAGTCAGGTGAGATGGGGGAGTAGTTAATGGTAAAAATCGAATTTTTGGCCAAACAAATTGGATTCGCAGCGATTTTGCGTAAGTCAATTTTCGTAGTCAACTTGTGTGGAACAAAGCGCGCGCAGATGTACGCGCAATGACGATTTTGGTACAGTTTTTAATGAATTGATGCACTTTTTCTACGTTACTTTGAGCAACCACGGTGGATGTTTGTCGGCCTTTATGTCTTCACGATCGTCCTGGAACCGCTTAAACCACTCATGTACTCTCGATAAACAATCATCGCCATACACTTGTTTCAGCAAATTGAATGTTTCGATAAAAATTTTACCAAGTTGAAAACAACACATTAATATTGGCTCTTTGTTCGAAACTAATTTTTCGACCGACTGTCACTTTTAGTCACTTTTTGTGCGAACAATTGGCTGTACTGAGCCAAATAGCTTAAAATTTTGATATCATGTCAGTGAAGGACAGACCTTTCAAAGCAACAGATTGCGCTAGCAGAAAATGCTACTTTTGAGCAGTTTTGTTTTGCGTGGGACAGACCTAGTAAACCACTCTTTCAACTATGTTGCTTTCCACTTAGATAGCCACTAAATCAATTTATTTTTTGACAGCTACTGACAAGATCCACGCAACTCAACGTTTTAAATCAGTATATGGGTTTTGAGTGAGTAACAGAGATGAATCTGCTAAATGTGAAACCAATGTATTGTGTTTTGTTGTTGTTGTTAACAGGGTTTAACACATCTTGAAAAGCGCCACTGCATTTTTCTGTAACTTAAGTTGTTTCCCTTCGATGCAATTGTCTTACTTTTTGTTTCCTGTATAACGCAAGTTACCAGCAGAGCCTGTCCGATACTGTAAGGATTTTCTAAAGTTGGTGGCCTGTCAGGTGGACCTCATCATCTTCACGGAAATGAGTTGGCCAATGTGTTGGCCAGGTTGGGGTTGGCTATGGATTCACAACCCAAGCGAGTGGTGCTGCCTTTAAATGCAAAGCTAAGACAAATAAAGGACTACATCCTGCGGATAGGGGACAGTGGATGGCACAAACGATCTGCTGTTGAATTCTCGTAAAAACGTCTCTAGGCTAACGGCAACGAGATTGGCAATCAACACCAGTTGAAAAGAACTTTGAAAAGCTTTCCATTAACACTAGAATGCCCGTCAATCTAACATACCTAAAATGCCCATATGTAGTCATTTTGACCACATTATGGTTTACAGACTTTTTTTATTTTATTGGTTTTTAAGTAGCAAATATGAATAACTGTACACGAGATTAAACTAAAATAAGCATTTAGTTTTTATTTTTTTATGATTTACAAAGAAAATTCATTTAAATAAAATAGCGTACTTTGCACATAAATGGGATAAAATGGAATGAAATGGAATGAATGGAATTTGGAATTTGTGAATGAATTTTATGAGTGAATTTTGAATTGAAAAACTTGGGAATTGTCACAGCCTACTATGATATTATTTTTTTTAAATGTTTGCAATTATTTGAAATTTTCATTTTTCGCAATTGAAGATGCATATTTGTCTATTTATCAGTAAGATTTGCTGAAAACTTTATATAGGTAGTCAAAATGACTACTTTTGGGCATTTAAGGTAAATTTTGCAAAATTGGGGTAAAAAATTTTTTTACAATATTTTTAATTTATTTATTCCATTTAGCTTTAAAAATTAATAAAAGTCACGTAAGATATTTTTTTAGAAAGCGATGCAACCAAAGTTATTTGCAATAAAAGACCCCAATGTAGTCCAAATTACTACCTTGGGCATCCTAGTGTTAAGTACTAGCGAAAAGACTTTGGATTTAGTTGTTGTTTTAAAATATATATATCGGGGTTTAATTTAAACCAGGGACCGTAACAGTTATAATTTCTATTATAAAATCCAATGTTTAAGAGTTATTTTTTGCCTTTTATTTAATGACGCAACAAATAAAAGTTTTTGTATTTATATTTTAAAAATCCTATAATAAAAATAAATAAAAAATTAAAGTCACTGACTGATTTTTATTGATAACTCTTATAAATAAAAGTCGCTGAATTATTTGTATTGATGACTTAAAAAATTATGACTTCAAAAATAAGTTTTATTATAATAATCAATGTTTAAGAGTTATTTTTTTTAGTTTTATTTAATGACTCAACAAATAATACTTAGTTTTTTAATTTATATTTTAAAAATCCTATAATAAAAACAGATAAAAAATAAAAGTCACTTACTGATTTTTGTTTTGATGACTTTTATAAATGAAAGTCACTGACTGATTTTTATTGATGACTTTTTTTAAATAAAAGTCACCAACAATTTTTATCATAGGACATCTAAAATAAAAATTAAAAAACTGTTATTTGTGGACTAATTAAAAACAAATCAAAAATAATTATTATTAAAGGATTTTTAAAATATAAATACAAAATTATTCTTATTTTTAAATTTTTCCATAAAAATTACAAAATAAAAGTTTATTGCCAAGTTTGATTCTCGATGCGAAAAGAAATGTATTGGTAGATTAAATTTAGTTGTACGTCCTTTCCTTCATAGTAATTTTGTCAAATATACTTTTTCATAAATAACTGTTATTTCCGGTCCCTGATTTAAACTTATGCACATAGGCATGTCTTACCTCGCCTTGATGCGGACCTATGGATTTACAGGTTAATATCTGCAATATATAATTTAAATTAATTTTAAATTTTTGGATTTTTGGAATTGCAATGGCAAAATTTGCGTGGCTTTGAAATTTACAGCAAAATACAATCACCTGAATGTTGAAAGACCACTTAGACGAAAAATGCAACAACCATTGCACATTTTATTTTCTTTTTAACAGTAAAACAGCTGACTTTGTCGCTGTAGTGTACGAAGATTTTTTCCTCTCATTTGCGTGTTTTAATACTGACAGTAAACTTTCATCGAACGATTTTCGGCCTTCGTTGGAACTGTGATTAGCCAGGAGTCTGCACAGCGCTTCACTGTTTGCCGGTTTGCAGTTTTTTTTGTTTTCTAATGAGCCGACAAGTTGATTGCCTTGACGGCAACGTCGTTACGGTTGAAACGATTTAAAGGTTTAACGACACAATTACTGCAAAGTGAATGCATTTAATTCGAGCTGAAATTTTCTCACATTGTAACAACAACAACAATAAGACTTGTGCGCGCATTATTATCATTTGTGATTATGCAACAAGATTGACCATCAATCACGCTTCACCTACGCCTCCAAGTCGCGCCGGAACGCACCGCAAATCTCCGAGCTGCGAGCGACAGCAGCTTCCGACGTTGCGTCGTCATCGCTCGACATTATCATCGCCGTAATTATAAAACTTTTCAAATTAACATTTCAACGAAGTGATAATGCAACAATGCCGGCCAAAAGTGCTCAAGAGTTGTGGGCATTGTTGTTGTTGTTGTTGTTATTATTGACTGCTTGCTCTTAATGTCAAAACTGTTGTTGTTTGGCACTGCGGTCGGTTCGTAGTTGTTCGTTTGTTTGCTTCTGTCGCCCATCATCGTCTTCATGTTTATGACACTTTCTTTTATACGGAATGGCCATGTTGTGTGCGGTGGCGGCGAAACGAAAACAAATACGAAACATTCGAAAATCCATTGAACCGGCCATCGTCGGTCGCAGTGGCAGCAACAAACACCAGCACCAGTGCACACTTCGGCTCCAATGCCCGGTGAAAAGTTTTTATGTGAACTGAACTCTTAATTATACAGTCATCACGTTCGGACGGCGCGAGTGGTCGGCATGTCAGCCGACTGTGCAGCACTGCGTGCGAGAGAAATTGCGCGGTCCTGAGCGATGGCGGGTCGTAGAAATGCAACCGGTAACTGGTAAATTTCACCAATTTCAACCGCAAACATTCAACGTTCATGCGTAATGCTGGGTCAGCGAGTGTAATGCGGCGCACTGAGACACTCTAGCGGCGATGATGCGCTAATTGCGGGCGTGAATGACAAAAGTTGACAAACCGCTGACTGGCACTGGCTGCTGAAACCGGGGCAATGTCATGAAAAGTGAGCGCAACGGAAGCGAAGCGCTTCTCGAAGGCGAAAGTAAAGTTTGCGGTTATGGATGACTACTCATCAGTGCTGGCAAAAACGACTAAAGTCGAGATAGTTTTTGTGTGGGAATCTGGATTGCATACCGTTTTGAAGAAAAAACAATCGCTTTGCAATATTAAAGAAATTCATGTGCCATAAAAGAAAATTTAATCCCGATACCAACAAATATGGACATCTAATAAATTGCTACGTTCTGCTTGTTTTTCTCTTTCGAAACCTTGGCCTTAGGTCCAGGTGTGCTACTGGTAGGTTCAAGGCTGCATATGTTGCAAAAAAAAAAAAAATCAAAAAATTTTCTGATTTTGAAATATATCTAACTTTGTGCCATACTGTTCAGATCTGCTTCAATTACTTAATTTAAACGTTTAAACGGTTGTGTCCTTTTGAATCAATTTGTAAAGTTATTAATTTCCTTTTCAATTCAATTAGAGGTAATCCGTTTGAAATCTATCCGCTCTCATAGATTCGCTTAGAATTATGTTCCGAGTATTGGACTTTGACAAAAAACCTCAGTGTAGCTTAGAGGCTACTGTTGTAAAAACGAGATTTAAAGCTGAGAATAAAAAACACGTCTTATCGGTGGCGGTCAAAGCACGAGGCTTACGAGGCAAATGCCTGGGGCGACAATATTGGCAAGAGCGGCAAAATTTGTGTGCGGAACGAAGAAGAAGAAAAACATATTTGAAATGAGCGCCAAATTTCAGAAAAATATTTTTTTAAGTTGCATTCATATAAATATTTCCTCATGCTCATTATAATTTTGAATATCGGTATTTGTATGAAAAAATAAAAAATGAAAAAATTTAAACAGATCACATGTGGTTGATAATTTTCGTAAGTATTTTAATACAAAAACTTAGGGGGCGGCACTCTGGCGATTTACCTCGGGCGGCACATAAGCTTTGTCCGCCACCGCGTCTTATTCATTCGAACGTGCAAAAGGAAAGAAAGGAGAGAAAGGCTTATATGTAAAGCACATAATCGTAATAACTGTCATATAGATAAATGGCGAGAACTAAAGGCGTAACGATAGGCCATATAGACAAAATATTATACATACCTCCCAATATTCCAAGTCGAAAACAGAAAATTTAGCATATAAAGGACTTTATGGTCCTTGTTTCTGATGTGAAAGTTTGCATTTTTTATTGCTCATTGCTTTCAATGGCGTTTTTGGAACCTATTGTAATAAATTATTAAAATATTTATGTAAATTTTCATGTGAGCTATATCGCTATACTATCGGACAGCCAATCCGCTCGTAGGGCTCGGGATGCAATTTTAATTACATCAAAGACTGTTGTGAGCTGCAACAAATCTCTCAGCAAAATTGTCCAGTAGCTTTATATTCAAGTATGCTGTGCCTGGACAAATCACATTCCAGGAAATTGTACAGGATTCATTTTATTGAGGTATCATACTACATATTTTGGTCCTGAAAGTTTAGTCAAAAACCAACAGGTTTCCTCTTTTATTTCGTTTCCAAATCTTCATCATTACATAACTGCAAATATTTTAAACAAAACCTTTGAAATATGTATCTCCTCAAAATTGTAATGTGCTTTTAAGAGGACATCCCATTAGGAAATGCAAAACGGATGCCAAGTTACAATGAATGACTTCTACTTGCACGCTTATATAATTTTGTGGATGGGTCAAAAGTAGGTGATATCGCACGGTGTTATGCATGCAAACCGAAAGCTCGTTCAATTAACCTTCAAGCGGGCGCGCGGTGTCGAATCGGCCGTGCTGAATACATTTTCGTTCATAACATTATTATTACTCGTCACATGTATTTCTAATTTCTAGTAGCCTGTCCTTTTTTAATTACTTGTTTTCACCAATTAGACTTTAAATACAATAATAATATAAAATTAATTAAATTAAATACAATAATAATAAAAAATAAATGATTATTGTATAATTAGTGCTTTATTTCTCTAATATATCCCGTAGGTCTTTTCGATTACGCGCGACCGCTGCCGTTATAAATGACCACGCGCCCGCTTGAAGGTTAATGTCTTATAATTTTATCATTTCAGAGCGCTAATTTCAAGCGAAACGAATCAATTCCAGCAAACTACTTATCTGATAAAAAACTCTTTAACCCATTTTCGGCCGCTGGTCGATTTTTCGACCAGCCACTTTGAAGGAGAGTAGCTCTGCACTTAGACATTATATCTTTGAACTTTTGATGCATAAAATAGCTTTGGTCTTTTGGTAACCCCTCGAAATAATAATTTTTTTTTAAAAAGATAAATTTAGAGATGTTGGCGAAGGCACGAAAAAAGGATTTTTTAGTCATATTTTGAATATTCTAAAAAATATATAACCTTTTCAAATTATTGATTTATTATTGATTATTTACGAAGCCTAAAGACCAAATTACCACAATCAATTGATATCCATAAGATTATGAAAATATTTTTACCTCTCAGCACCGCGTACTTTTCAGTGGTCGAAAAATCGACCATTGGCCAGAAGTCGTCATGTATGTACATATGTAAGCCAACAATTGTTTGTTTTCATGCTTGATTATTATTGGACTAACACTATATACATACATATATATTTGTTTTTATTTGAAATTCAATTTTTATTAATTTATAACAAAAATTTGTAAAAAAAAATACAAAAAAAATCCAAAAATATTCTTGATTAAGGTCCTAAATGTAAGTCCTTAAAAGGAATTAAAAAAATATTGGCTATTTCTGGTAGCAGCCGAAAATGGGTTAATATGTTCGTCTTTGCTTGAAATTAAATTTGTCTAAATGTAAAACCTTTCACTGGCGAAATTTCCGAATACGTTTTCCTCCAGTGCTAACGCTTTGATTTGCAAGGTTCGCGCTCCGATTTTCTGGTCGCCTATCGGTGGCAAACATTTGCAACATCGCCGGTAATTGTAACGAAAACCAGCAGCGGCAACGAAGTAATCGATCGGTGGCTGCGATAAATTAAAAACCGCAACACCAAACCGAGTGTTGATCAAAATCTCACTTCTTCAACCATTCGGCAGCGCATCGTGAATCAAACAAATGAGCGCACAACGGCGGCCCGGCCGTTGCGCCGTCTTTAATCGTCGAAACGGCGCAATGCTGACATCGACACGATAAACGGAATTAAACGCTAATCACCATTGTTGATTTGTTTCATTCGCTCACTGTTGCTGGCGCTGGCCATGTCCAACGGTGGTGATGCTGTTGTTGTTTTTGCGATTTCTTGTAAGCGATATGGTTTTGCGTTTGCCACTTTATTTGCCATTTGTGTGCACGGACGGCCGCTTTCCTCCTGCTTCCTTCGTTTGATTTTTCCGGTGCAATCGGCCATAAAGTGCAGTGAGGAGGTCGACTTGAAATGAGAATGAATGGTGAAATGAAATTTCATTTTAGGCGCTGCAACATGAAGGGGTTTTCTTACGATGGCAGCCGGCAGTCGCATCAGCAGTTCAAGCAAAAGTGATTGGTGGCAACATAAGGGGACATTTTTTGTGTCAGCGTTTTTTTATGTTTGTTGTTTTGGTACACTTTTGGTTGGGGCTGCGCTTCGAGTGCGGCAAAGGAAGCCGAATACAACTGCAAGTTGCGGTTCGTTGTGGCAGCTGTTGCTGCTGCTGCATGCGTACGCAGCATTTCGAGCAGCAACACTTGTAGAGTTGGTTTGGTTGTTGCCGGCTGCCAGTGCGCTTTTTTGTTGGCCCCAGCTCACAGTGATTCGTTCCATAGACAAAATGAAAAAAATTTATAGTCTCAGAATTTAACAATTTTTATGTCATTTAAAGGGTAAAACTCCAACTAAGAAAACCCCAAAAAATCTGTGCTAAAAATTAATTAGTGTGTGTGCAAAAGCGGCTCAAAGTCGAAACTTTTTTCACAAAAAAAACCTAAACACATGTTTTCTGTTTTTTAGCCCATTGAGTAAAAAAATCGTAAAAATATATCCTTAGCTACAACAGAAAATAATTCAATTTGAAAAGTTATTTTGGAGATAACAGTAAAATGTTTGTAATTTGCTTTGAATTCACTTCTAAAAATATTAGGATGATGTCTTCCGGGTTGAATAACTGAATAGCCCCCACAAAACGGTGCAGAATAAGTTTGCGTACAAAACTCCGTCCGTACAAAACTCAAAATTCCGTTGCCAATGTTGCCAAATTGTTGCCATATTGTTGCCAAAGTTGTGTTGCCAAATTGTTGCCATATTGTTGCCAAAGTTGTGTTGCCAAATTGTTGCCATATTGTTACCAACGTTGTGTGTTTGAATGTGTTTGCCAAAAAAAAAATTGTGTTGCCAAATTGTTGCCAAATTGTTGCCATATTGTTAATCTGCTGCCTGAAAGTATGCAGCAGACCACACCAATTTTTCGTCAAAATTTATTTTATTTATGCCTAAAAGTATGCAATCAGCATGAAAAATTGATAAAATTGCACAAATGCAAAACATACGTCTATTATTATCATTTTTATTGCAAAACTAAAGGGTCCTAAGACAATTTCTGTTACTCTTTCCAATTATCAATGTTAACGTTACCGATTAAATGTAAAATCTGAAAAATCTAGCCAACACACTTGGTGCTATAGCTCTCCAAAAATGACGAAATTTGCAAATTTAAGTCTCAGGCATTACCAAACTACAACAGTTTAAGAAAAACAAAATAGAGGTTTCACTTCTGCAGACCATGATTAACTAGTATACCTAATTTTATGAAGATCGGACCACTCCTTCTAATTTTGTCCCGCGGTTGTATGGAGTCGAATCACTGTGCAGCTGTTCATTTGTCGCTACAAGTGTTGCTCACAACGAATGAATGTGGCAACGATGCTGACGCTGCGTGCGGAGGACACATGGAATGACTTTTTGTTTGGAAAACTTTCATCTCGTTTCGGTGTTTATATTTGACATGCATTGTGCAAACTATTGGCAGATAAACTATAAAGTGTGACTCTGCGAGATTTTCTTAGCAATTTGAGAGCGGAGGTTAAACAATGTCGGAGAGCTTCACATTTCTATATAATAATAGAAATGCAACAAAGCAAATCAAAATAGCAGCACTTGTGTCATTAGAATGTGGGCGTGTGAGTGAATTATTGAATTACAATTAATTAACTGACTTCTTCGCGGCGGTAGCCCAAACATGAGTGTTTAAATCCTGACTTGGTCCTGCAATTTCTTAACTTTTCAAATTTTCCCCTCCAGCATTACTTAGTCAATGTCTTTAGCTTTGGACAAACTACTATTCTTCTCAATCCAATCAGTAGTAATGAGCAGTTTGCATCAGACTTTTATATCCAGCAGTTAGTTAGCGCATACATCATCCACAATAAGCTCAGCAAAGGCACCAATCTGGGCGTTTTCCAACAACACCTCCTACCTAGTAGCATTAAACTTACACATACACATAAATCATACTTTATTTGATCTCGATTTGATTTACTTTGACCTCGGACTGCCAACGTTAGGCTAATGAGCCATTCTGGCAGAACTTCAATCGATTAACGTAACCCACACATTAACCATTAACCTTGTTGAGGCCCTATGCTCCCAAGCGAATTGAACAAGAAGAAAAAACTTGCTTAGTTGTCGGTATGTAGAAAGCCAAGGGTGCAATTTGCATTCGCTCGGTTTCAAATTACCCAGATTGCTAATCAATATTTTTGGTTTATTCAAGATCAACAAGCTGACGAAAATGTTTATTCGTTGGGACTTTAATTTAATGGTTTAAATTCGAATTTGAAAGTTCCTTATAAAACTTTTTTGTACATTATTATTATCGCATCAAAAACTAATATATGTTATTATATTTTAATCTAATTTCACTTAGACTCCCACTCACTCGCCACTTAACCGCAAAAGAATCAAAGAACTGTTTCAGTATAACAGTTTCAGTTGATCCTATCCTATCAAAAATTGCATATAAATGAAATCAATCGTAATCGAATACTTATATATAATTATAATTCTTATAACATTCGTAAATATTTTCGAATTTCACACGCAACATTTTCGTCAAAGTTTTGCCCAACCCACCACTTCAAACACCCATAAGAAAAAAGGGAGCAAATCAACTGTTGCCAGTAAGAAGTCATCAAATACAGCACTTTTAATTTTTGTTTTGTACTCGTACAACATCACTGCCAGCCAATAAGTGAAAGTTGTTAACATCCGCTGCTCTCGTCAACGTTCTGACGCTCTTTTGCATCGACTCTTCCTAAGTGACTTCGTATGCGCTCTCCGGCTTCTCCGAATCGAATGAAATCTTGAACAATTTCATCGCCGCTCAAGCTTGTTAATCCGCTAAAGATTTTTGTAATGAATCACACGTTCGGCGCTCTGAGCCATTGTTCGTGAATTTTTTTGGTTTAATAATTTTTGTTGTTGCCTTCTGGTATGTATTATGTGTGTGTGTGTGTGTGTGCGTATTTTGCATTACGTTGATGTTTTTGTTTTTATTGTTATTGAACATTTGGATAAAACCATCCAAAAACGTTTCCATTTTCTCAACAAGATTTCGTTATTGAATTTTGCGCTGCGCAGTTGTTCACTTGAGCGTGTTGTTGTTGTTGTTGTTGTCAATTTGTCACAGTTTCGCTAAAACACTTGTTGTGTCATGCTTTCTGTTATACTGCAACTAATGTCCGACCGAATATTCGTCTTCAGCTTCGGTATTCGGCCTATTCGGCCAAGTTAAAATCCTTGGCTTCGGCCAAAATAGCCGCAATAATAATGCAAGTTAATTTGCTCTGTTTCAAAGTATTTTATCAAATATCGGGTTTCGGTTTCGATATTACGATATTATTATTACCTTCACTCTGTGCATGGTTTTTACACCCTAATCCCGTGCAATGGGGAACTGAGTTCCCCATTTTTGAACCAGTATAGTTTGTATGGGAATGAGTAAAATAATAGTATTTTTGGAAATAATTATATTATCATTATAGTAAGAAATATTATTAATGTTGTTGTTGTTTGTTTTTTTGTATTAGTATTTTTTTTGTTGTTTATTTGCACACGTCTTTGAATTTGTTATTCCACCGGTGAGTGTGCTTGTGATTTAGAACTTGAGTGGTTCAGAACTTGGATAAGTTTTGCTTACAAAATGTATTGGTATAAATAACGGGGTCATTTATTCCCCAAAGCACAACAAATGGTTTGACATTTGCGCCGAAACCGATTCGAATTCACACAATTGGCATTTGATTTTTTTTAATTGCGTAAAATTTCTACGCATTGCGGCAATCGTGGGACCTTACCTTAAGACTGTTTTTGGTTTATTTTGTTTACTAATATATATATTTATATTCTTTAATTAATTCTAAAGTAGAACAAAAAAAAAGAATAGACAAAGAACGGCTAAATTGGATCAGCCTTTTTTCCTTAACCCTCGGATGGACTTTGTCGTCTGGCCAGACGAAATGGTTCTATTTTTATCCATAAATTTTTTTCTCTGCGCTCCATCCAAGTTTCGTTATCCTCTATATAAAACGTAAGAAATAAAAAGAATTTGTACGCGGTTTTATGAATGTTTTTTTGTCACAAAGTCAGTTTCTACACATCTGCACTTTGTCGTCTGGCAAGACGAAAAATGTTTTTTGCGAGAATCGAGTGCATTATTAGTTTTTATTATTATTTTAACTTTATTTGAATTTTAAAAATGATAGCTAAGTAATCACAGCATGCTGCGAGCTTGCTGAAAATGTAAAAATTGAAAATTATTTCAAAATACATATAAATATAAATTCGAAATACTAAGTAAGCCAAAAGAAGCGCCTTTTTTTGCATTCTTGGTCAGTTTGTATGTGAAAGTCATTTGATTTTTACAAAGGTTTGATATATAATTGCATATAAAATTTGTTGCTATTCGAAAATGGCTGCATTTTTAACGTTGGTGATGTGTCACTTCGTATTTGAAAGTCGAGGAGTAAACTTCAAATCGCAAAATCGTGTGTTTACTGTTGGGAGTGGCTGCATTTTTTAACAACGATGATGTTGTGGACGTGGCAATCTGTCAAACCCCACGATACAACCAATGACTTATGAATGTATTCAATTGGTCGTGCCTCAAATGGAAGAAAGAGCAAACAATCCGAGCACTGTTCGCTTCTCTAGCATTCAGCCAGCGCTGAAAATCGATGGCGTGGTAAGCTAATAATAAACATTCGTATTATAAATATATTAACTTATCATTCATTTATATCATTATAGTTGCCAACTGCTCCTGTTGCTGTAGCTCCACAGGAATTTAGATCTGGCTCATGCGCTATTTGCCTAAACAATACACACAAGCATCGCAAAACAGGATTTCAGTGTCAGCAATGTGGCGACAACGTTTGCAATAAATGCATTGAATGAACAAAAAAATAAGAAAAATATGCATACTTTACATTATATATATGTATAGACACATACAAAAATAAAACATGCCTAAAAATGATAAAATTTCAAAAAAATAAAAAAAAATCACAGATTCATCTTTTTTTTTACAGTGTATTTGTAGGTAACAAAGTAAGTATATAAAGGGTTTTTCATTTCGAACCGAAAACTTTGACAGCCCTGCGTTCGACAACCGCAGCTGTCATCTGTCGTTGCATTGTGTTAATATTGTAGTTTAGTGTTTGCCATTTATGAAAATGGACCGATTTAGCATCGCTCAACGTGTAAACATAGTGAAAATTCACTACAAAAATGGTGAAAATTTGAGCACCACTTTTCGCGCACTAAGGAAGGATTTCGGACGTCACGGAAGGCCTGTTTTGTCAACAATTTCGGATTTATTGGCGAAATTCGAACGAACTGGTTCTGTACAAGATGTACAGAGGCCAATACGTAATCGCCCTGCTCGTTCTTCCGAAAATATTGCTGCTGTAGCTGCTGACGAAGGACAGACCATTACCGTCAATTCTGAACGTTATGGCCGTATGATAACCGAGTATTTCTGGCCAGCGATCGAAGATATGGATGTGGAGGAGATGTGGTTTCAACAGGACGGCGCTACATGCCACACAACACGACCGAACATGACAGAATTGCGAACCAGGTTCGATGAACGCATAATTTCGCGTTTTGGTGATGCCAATTGGCCGTCAAGATCGTGCGATCTGAACCCTTTGGACTTTTTTCTTTGGGGCTACGCGAAAGACCAAGTCTATGCAGACAATCCGCAGACTCTGGAGCATTTGAGGGACAACATACGTGCAGTTCTTGGCGCCTCACAGCCTGCTATATGTAAAAAAGTCATCGAAAAGTACCTAAAAAGAATCGAGGTGTGCCAGGCTGCTCGTGGCGGTCATTTGAATGATGTCATATTCCATTACTAATGGCACAAACCAAATATTATTTTGATAATAAAGTTTCATCAAAATTCAAATTTTAATTGATTTTTTTTCTTTATTTACTTAGCCTCACCCAGATTTCGTCTGGCCAGACGACAAAGTGCAAATGTGTAGTAAATAGTTACTACGCCCATCGAAGGGTTATGGTAAATGAATTTTTATTAGCATTCAGCTTCGGCTTTGGGCTTCGGTCTTCGGCCTATTATTTTGCTGCTTCGGCTTCGGCCAAAAAGCCACCTTCGGTCGGGCACTACTGCATACATATTTGCTGTGCGTTGTTGTTTTACGATTTTCATTGCTTATCAATTTGCTCGTCGCATGTAATCTAGTTAAATTGTTTGGAATTTACTTTGCTTTCATTTTCAGGTTTGTTGCTTTTCTATTGTTTTTTTATTTAGTTATTTATTTCTGTTTGTTTCTTTTTATTTTTGCCGTTTCTTTTGATTTTGTTAAAGTTGTTGTTGCTGCTAATGTTTTCAATGTGTGGCTTTTCGGTGGCAGCCAAGTAATTATTTGTTGTTTTTGTTATTGGAGTCTCTTTCTTGGTGCATGCACTTTGTCTACAATTTGCAATTAAGTGGATTTTGTTTACGTTTTCATTTTAATTGTTGAGCTCATGGCATGTGGAGTGGAAAATGCTGGTTAATTTCTTTTGTCGTTTTTGCTTGCTGCAGATTTTTGATCTTGTTCTAGTCTTATTAGTGCAAACATATACTGAGTGGAGCAGTGACGTACACACGGTTTCAATTTGCGGGGGAGGAAGCGAGGTGGTTGCGTACAATATTTGAGCCCAATACCAATTGAAACCATATTTTGGACCAGCAATTTTTGTATTTGGGGGTTTGAATCCCCGAATCTTCTCCTGTGTGCGTACTAGATGGGAGTTAGGCGAATGCAATGAGTGAGGACTGATTATTGTCTGTGCATTTTGTGGTGGAAAAGTTGGAAAATTTTTTCGATTTACTAGAATGTAAAGAATCGTTTTCTTTCGATGTAAAATTAATGTGAAAGCTGACATGATAAAACCTCACATGGTAACTTTTCTTTAAATCATTTTTTCAGTAGAAATTTCCGAAGAAGTTCATTAGTCTTCCAAAAGATGAATTTAGTAGTTTGTATCTAGCGTTGTATCAGTGCAATCGGGTAACGTTAGATGGCATTGGAAAGATAGCACTTCGAACCAAAAAAAAACTTCTCAGACAGGTTTGTGTTTGGTTGAATCAGTTTTGTTTGAGAGCGCGTCAAGGATGGACACCAGCCATATTTTATAGTTGTTCTTCAATAAAGGCGAAAACGCAAGTCAGACCGCGGAAAAATAGAATAGGTATGAGAGTTTATATGAGAGAGGCGTAATGAAACTACATTCAAAATGGCAACAAGTTATCGAACAAAAAATTGCATATTTAATCTAAGCAGGATTATTCTAACTATGCTAGAATTAGCCTTCAATTCAAAGCCTTCATGCAAATTTAAGTCTTTTAACTGCACCTAAGATAGATGTAGTTAAAAGTAGTTCATTACAGACATCAAGTGTGTGTCCCGCATCAACTGGATGTATGTAAGTGAGGTCCTCCCCCCCACGTGGTAACACAATGGGCCACATCGTCTACGTGATGCCTTAGAGGTGGCTACTTAACTACACATTATAGACATTTTTATTTGAATACAGAAAACATATTTTACATAACTATAATCGTATATAATAACATATACGCAATATAATTTTATTTAAAATAACCTTGTTTCCAACTGTGATTTCTTTGTTCTCGGTTCTCCCAACCGTTGGCATCACCGTTACTTCGAATATTTATAAAATCGAGATGTATGTTTGTGTATTTCGAAGCGCTTCCAAGTCATTCAACTAGCCAAGTCAACAGTTACATACATGTGTTGGAATTTTATGACGACAGAGAGTCAGAACGAATCATCGATTCTTTTCAATTGTGTCAAAAGCTGAACCTGACAATGACCCACGCGGTGCGCTGCTGGAAAATTACATAACTGTAACATTTTGCTGCTTGTTTGGCTGTGTCGTCGACTGGTAGCGTTCGCTGAGTCGGGCAGCGTTCAACGCGCATCCAATACGTGTTGAGTGCAAACCAGTTTTACAGCCAGACCGACGCGACGCTTCTTTCTGCCTTTGTGACACATGGTTGCAGCATAAAAGTGCCTTTTGACCGGCACATGAGCTCGCACGGCACCCTGTCGGACCTGAGACAACTGGTTCCCAAAATTCATTGGTCTTTCAACTGGTTTTTTGTAAGTCAATTTGACAACTAGTTGTCCAAGTAACTGTCAGCGAATGCAGAAGTCAGTCAGTTCGCGTCTAATCGTTCACGTTCTGTGTGCGCGTTCATAGGCGAGAAGAGCACATAAAAATGAAAAAAACGAAACAGAGGTGAGAGAAGCAAAAAAAGACTGTTAACCCATTAAGCCCTGAGCGTTGCGTTTGCGCAACGTTTGGGAATTTCGCTATATTAAGTAATTCATAAAGACATAAGACTTGAAAATGGGTAGAATTGGATTAGAATTGATCGTTTTAGATTCTGCCATACTCAAATTTCAAAATTATTTAAATATTCATACGTTTTTTTCGATCCAAAGTCAAAGGTTTTTTGGGGGAATTTTTGAAATTCAATCAAAAATACTTACTCGTATTCTTCAAACCTATCAAAATCCCTTAGTGGGCTGCATTTTGCAATGCTAAACTATTTAAAAATAAGTTTTGAAAATTTTTTTTTTTTATTTTTTAAACAAAAAATATGCTTTAAGTTTTGTGTTGCGCGAATGCAACGTTGGGCCTAAACACTGCCAATTTTCATACAACGCAACGCGTGAAAATGTCGAAATCCAAGCAGCTGATATATTATTGGCACATTTTATTTTCCGCAAATGTTTGATTTTGTTTATTTGTGTAATGTTTGCGAAAAACATGACCAAAAAAAAACATGGTATGAATTTTTTGCTTGATTTTTTTTCTTGATTAGGTCAATTAATAAGATTGTGTAAAATTTTATGGAAATCGCACAAGCCTTTCTGAGGTCAGGTTTTAATGGGTTAAGGCCGATCTTGCGATTGTTCTGCTACAACAACAACGTAGAAATGTTTGCAGTTTTCGAACTTTCTGTTTCTATGACTCGAAGTTTGCTCGATTTGCGCGTTTTGTCTTGAATGATTTCAGTTAGAATTTTGCGTGGTTGCGTAAAGCAACGAATTGCAGCGGCAGCTTAAAGGTATGTATTAATATATTTATTTATTTATTTATGAAATTATTCTTCAATTTATTTATTAATTGCAGGCGAAGTCCCCCAAATAGTTCCGGCAGAAGTGTGTCAACAAGTCAATTGGTTAATCTTTAAATGCACCACAAATTTTTTTTATTCGCGATGATTTTTTGTTTTTATTTTTAAACATTTTTAAAATAAAATAATTATTTAAAAAATGCATTGTTTTATTTTTCACATAAAAATCGAGTGGTTAGAAAACTAATCCAGAATAAACTAGTTTGCAAACTAGTCGCTTTGCAACTGGTTTAAAAACTGGTTTACTTCGGACTAACCTTGGACTAGTTGCAAATGGATGCAGACGGGGACAATTGACCGTCGCCTAGGACACCGCCATGTTAAAAGGGTGAGTTTGCTACAAGAAAACGAGTCGATTCTGAGGTCGTATATGACTGTGAAGTGATCAGTTGAAAAACTACACTTGGACCAGTCCGATTTCCTACAGGGCATGAATAGCAGTGGCGACAGCGGTGGACGTTGTTGGCATTGCTAACTGCGTGATATAACCGCTTGGCGCTTTTCAACACGGCACACACACATACATGTGTACATACTTATACTCGTATATTGACCACACGTCTGAAACTGTCGGCGCTTTACTAGGCTAATGCTTTTGAGCTGTTATTACTGCGCTGGCTTTCAAAACTGTTTACGTCTACGCCGAGAAGTTAATGACTTTTGGCTGGCACGGCTGCAGCGTGCGAAATACTCTGTAAATAGTCTGTGGTTGTATTCGTTTAGCTGGAAGAGTTTTCACTTCGAGCCGAACTTCTGATTCGAATTGAAACACACTGTCCGACTGCAATTCAATAGTTAGGCCAGTTTTGGCTAACTGCATTTTCGCCCATAAGGCGGCCCTCACACTAACAAGTAATAAATTGCTGTGTGTGTGTGTGTGTGCGCGCGCGACATATATGCAATGAGCATTTACAGTTAAGGCATTGGCGCACATAAAACGTCGAGTTTACTGCCCGTCCAGACTGTAATGACGCATTTATGCAGCGGTTGAGCGACTGCGACGCGTTTGTTTAAATAAATATTGATGTAATATTAATAAATTTTTTTGTTGTAATAAACGTGCCAAATGCTGCGATTGCTAGTTTTATATTACCGTCGAATAAATGTTATTACGATTTTCAATCCGATGCAAGTGTGTGTGTGTTTGTTTGTGCGCATTTGAATGGCTTAAATTGAGCCATTAACCACAAGTTGTCGTTATGGGGTGTGGCTGATGTGATTGAAAATATGAATTGATATTCGTGTAGTTTAACTGACGATTACTCTTGACAAAAAAAAAATAATAATTTAAAAAAGTGGCATTATTTCTGTGCAAAAAAACCACAATAAAAATCAAGGAATATTCAATATTTATGGGGAAAAAATTATTAATCAGAGAACAACAATAACTTTTTAAAATATTTAAAAATTACAAAATATTGGGGATTTAGAAAAGTTTTGAGGGGTTTTTTTGGTAGGTTTAACCCTTTATCTGGCCGTGTGACAGTAATGTTACGAACCCTAAAATTAACTGAAATTTCACTTTTATTTTATTTTTTTTTTAATTTTTTTTTCGTCTTGAGTCAGTTCAGGTTTATGCGAAAAGAAAATTCCGGAAAAACTATTGGAAAAGTCGAAAAATCCCTGCCATGTTTGACCGCGAATCACTTGAGAACGGATGTACCGATTTGACTGGTTTTTTTTTGTTGCATTCGTAGTTGTCAGAAAAAGGTTTGTTTTCACCAGCCCAAATTTTCAGACGATAACTTTGCAACCATAAGTCACACATCAATTAAATTCACTACGAACTTACTATTAAGTCATGTCTTTCGACAAAGGGAATGGGGCGGGTATTGAACAAGGGGGCGTGGCACCACTCATACAAGCAAAATCTTTAAAATGGAATATCTTCGAAATTGTAAGTTGTACAAGACTGAAATTTTGTACCGTGTCGTCTCAAGAAATGAGTCATTCTACTGGTAAGATTTGATGGGCGTTGGACACTTTTTGTGACCCAATTATTTTGCTGAACTATAAGTCGCACAGCAATGAAACTTAGTACGAACTAGAGTCCTGCACGAGTATAAATTTTTGCTATTCGAAAACATTCAAATGCTTTTGAATAGAATACTTCACTTCACCTCTGCGGACCGGTCCGAATGAATACAAGTACAGCTCTCTTCGAGTACGAGTACCTAAGCTCCGAACATAAACGAGTAGACGTACACTATTTATTCATATTCGCTCGAAGCGGAAAAACGAGGACAAAAGCATTCGAATAATATTACACATTGCTTCGAATATATTCGAATATACTCGTTTTATTCAGTTTTGAAAATTGTTTTTGTTTGTTTGATTTTTGTGTTGGAAACTTTTGTTTTGTTTGATACTCATCATTGCAGTATATTTACTCCCACATACTTATGTGGGAATTGTTATATATATGCTTGTTATATTATCTTCTATATAATAAATAAAATACTACTTATCTATCTATCTATCTATCTACTCGTTTTATTATTCCTAAGATTATTTAGAAATATTTATGTTATATATAAATATTTATTTATTTGTTATGCTACTTTCTTCAATAATTTCCATTTTGCGTATTAACTAATAAGCCACTTCGACCACACCACAAGTATACACATGGAAAAGTGGCATACTGCGCATAAAAATATTCGATGAAACTGTTGATCTTCGAATACTTCGCAAAGTTCTCGATTACCGAATACGAGCACTGCATTATCCGCTTCTCACCGAATACGAGCACTGCTGTGTTCGCTATTCACCGAATATGAATAGAAACGAGAAGCGACGCTCGCTGGTTCTCGCTTCGTTGTACACATTCTTCGAATACCAAGTACCCGTACAGTATGTACAGTAGTGTAGCCGCCAAAATGAATATATTCATGCAGGACTTTAGTACGAACCTACCATTTTCCCTTTCGACAGAGGGAATGGTGCGGGTATTGAACAAGGGGGCGTGGCGTTAGTAAAAATAATACTAATTGGTTTTCGAAATTGGCATGGTTCAAGCGCAGTTCAATTCTTTACTGAAACTTGACAGCAACAGTGCTGATTTGTGACCCTCAATTGCGTTAATCAGTAGCTCTTCCTCTTCCTTTAGTTGATTTTCTTCGTCAATTTGCATCGCCTTAGGTTCGCCATCTTGCGCAATTCATTATAAAAAAAAAACAAATGTGCGAGACGAACTAGTAACTTATATATTCTCCTACCAAATTGTTTACCCCGTCAGATGTCGATTTTGAACACTGAAAAATATGCGTTGAAACACGTTTATCTAAACCCTTTTTGACGCCGTTCGATTGTGATGAAAAAACGAAAAAGAAATGTCTACTTAGTTCTAATTTGTAGTGCTTTCACCATATTTGAAGTCAATAGGTACATTAAATCATGTCTCTCCATACAAATGGTTGACTCCATTAGATGTTGATTTTCGGAAAATTGAAAAATGCATACCGAATTATTTTTCATTTAGCCAAGTTTGAAATATATAGGCTCATTCAATCACGTTTCTTCACATAACACCATAAGCATTTCTTCGCTTCATTAAACTCCGAATTTAAAAAAATCCCTTTCTTTCATATAGATTATCTGTATTGCTGATATATAAATCCTTGCTTGTTCAAGTTTCAATTTTGCAAGCCTTTTGGAAAAGTTCTGAGGTTTCTTTTTTTTTGTTTTCCTTTTCCTACGATGTTTCTAATTCAGAAAATTCACTCTGCTCACTTTTAAACAAGTGCAAACACTAAATGGCGTTTTGAATGGCAACGTTTGTTTGAAAGACAAACCGGCAAGCGCCAATTATTTTACCACCAAGAGTTATCTGATGGCCTTCGTAGCGAAAATAATTCAACCTGCATATCAGAGCATGAAATAGCGACCACAAACTATCAACAACGCACAGCTGCGGCGCAAATGACGGATGTCACACGGTGGCTACGTCGCGACGTCGCAAGGGGCGCATTCAAATGTCTTTGCAGCGTAAGCGACACTTAATGCGGCACATAAATTTTGCGCGGCGGCAAAGGTGCATGCAGCCCAACACTTACGCGCCGTAATTTAGTTGGAAATTAAGTGCGATTTATTTGCAGAGTGGCGCCACTTCGTTTTATGACATAACATTTAGCTGTTCCATTATGAGGAATGCGCACGAGCTGCAGCTGGAAGATGCACGCGGAAAACGTGATCGAATTAAATTTTAATATTTTGTATTACTTTTCATTGCCTTTGCTTAATGTTTTGTTTATAAAGTCCTTTGCTGGTTTTTGTGTGCTGCGAAAAGTTGTTTTTGTATGTGCGCAACTTTGCTTCTTTGCTCGGCCTAATAATGTTGTTGCTATTATCGACGACGACGACAACGACGACAACGATTGTGAGGGAACAAGCCGCACAGTGTTGCGAGTAGTGACAAAAATGCAATGTTATAACTAGGGATCGGATTTATATGCAAGTGCATATTTTTTTGGAGCATCGGATTTGAACGGGACCAAGACAGAAACTATTTTTATTGAAAAATATTAAGAATGAGCTAACATATGCACTGCATATTTGCATATGTTTGCATATTTTGCATATTTTTTGCATATTTTGCATATTTTTTGCATATTTTGCATACTTTTTGCATATTTTGCATATTTTTTGCATATTTTGCATACTTTTTGCATATTTTGCATATTTTTTGCATATTTTGCATACCTTTTATATATTTGTTGAATATTTTGGCATAATTTTGCATGTTTTTATTTCATTTTTTGCCGTATTTGGCGTAAGTATGTATATAAACATATTCATATAGACTTATGTTCTTCTATGTAAACGAGCAAGAGTGAAGTTGATGTGATCCTGTGTGTAAAGGGGTTGGAAGGGGAGGGGGGTCAATTTGGACAAGCCCAGACTTTTGTTATTCCGAGAATGATAGTTTGGCCAAACACCAATTTTTTGGGGTCAGTAATTCCAAGCATGCAAGAATAATGAACGTTTTCGTACTCCAAGAGCTGGTGTACGGCGTAGGCATGGCATATGCTGACCCTAGAAAACTTGGAGAAAATTTTAGTTATTTACTGTAATAAGTAGTTAATTTTTTACAATTTATTTTAAGTTTTGTTATTATTTGAGTTAAGGTTTTGTTTGGTGGACTTCAAGTTAAGAAATGAATTCTATTTAAAACACAATGATTTTTTAAACTGTTTTGAACTTCCCCAATTTCACTAAATTCATGGAATATAAGAAATACTACCAGTTATCTCCGGATCTGCACGGAAGAATTTCATACTCTTATTAAACAAATTTTCATTCCACAGGGCCCCACCGCTTTGCACGCAAAGTTTAAGTCAATGGGCTCAATGAATCAAGTTTCTCTTAACACTTTGCCGTCCGCACGACTTGTAAATATTTTTTTGCTTGGCGCCGGCAGCGCTAATCCGGATTTCTTGGCTTGTCGTCGGTCGTTTTTGACATTATCTGGAGATTATGAATTGTTAAGTTTTACTAATCTCATCGTTAGTTCTCATAAGTTCTCAACCTTTCCTTACTTTCATGAAATTTCGAATATATACATACGTAACTAAATACAAAATTTGTTTGTTTTATATAATTCGCGCACGACACCACTGTGGTGTCACCGGCTGTTGGCCGCTAGTTTGCTGACGACGCCACTGTGGTGTCACCGGATGTCATAGTGTTAATCCTTCGTTGACCCAGTCAGATTCGTACGAGAAAATAATTGTCTAATTATATCTTATTTAAAGGGTTTTCGCCATATTTAAAGTAATTTGACCGCTTAAATCATGTTAACTCATGTTAAACTCTTAACCCACCTTGACCCCGTCAGATTTCGATTTTCGAAAAAATAAAAAACACGTTTCACTTTAACCAAGTTTGAAGAAAAAAAACCATTAAATCATGCTCATGCATACAAACTTTTAACCCTTAGTTTACCCTGTTTGATTTCGATTATAAAAAAACTGAGAAACACGTGCTTGATTATTTCGCATTTGAAGTACTTTTACCAAATTTGAAGTCAAACGGGCCAACAAATTTTGTTTCCCCATACAAACATTTAACCCTTGGTTTAGCTCGTTAAATTTAGATTTTCATAAAAGTAAAAAATGTGTGTTTAATTATTTTTTATTTCTAATGTTTTCACAAATTTTTAAGTCAATAGGACTATCGGTTCATGTTTTTGTCGTAGTCTTTCCGTATACGAACCTTAACCCTTGGTTGACCCCGTTAAATTTTGATTTTCGAAAAATTGAAAAATACTTGTCGAGTTATTTCTTATTTGAAGTGTTTTCACCAAATTTGAAATCAATAGGCTCATTAAAATGCGTTTCTTCATACAACACCTTAACCCATGTTTTGCCCTTTTAGACCCCGAATTTCAAAAAATCCTTTTTGAACGGAGGTTTATTTTTTAAGATGTACCTACACTGCAAATTTCATGTTTGTAGCTTCAGCGGTTCGACCTGGATGGAGTGCATATGTTTTGCATATATTTTGCATATATTTTGCATATTTCGTGCATATTTGGTGTGCATATAAATCCGATACCTAGTTATAACCAATAAAAATCTGAGTATGAAATTTTGTTGAGAATACTTCAGTTAAGAGAAATTATGAGCGAAGTTATGAGCTCTGAACTGTGTACAAATAGCACAATTTTGCTTTCACTTTGAGGTTCAATATTTCACAAACAATTATGAGCGAGTCCCAAAACTTACTGCTGTCGTAAGTTTCATATATTTAAGGTATGGGAAGACCAAAATTTCGCTGATTCTTTTCACGTCTGCGCAGTAACGTTATGAAGAAAATGAAACAAAAAAACAATTGAATAAAAACTGAGTTAAAACCTTAAAGGTGATTTAAAACAAAAACCACTTTTTATCACTTTCGAAATTTTTTGACATTTTGTTTTGGCAGGTATATACATTATGCTGTAAAATTTTCAGCTGCGCATATTTGCGCGAATTCAAGTTATTGGCTTTTTTCCTGGGAAGACTTGAGTGCAAATTCGCGATATTTTCAACGTTTGGTTGAATGCCGATAGTTAACAATCGGTCAACTAATGCTCTGTTGCTGATGGAAAAATTTGTTGAAGATAGCTTCGGAAAATCAATTACGATTACTTATATATTCGAAATAGAGGGTTTAATGGAGTTTCGACAACACACTTTGATTTTTTTCTTCATACAAACCCAAAAGTTGACAACCTCACAGCTTCGTTTGTATGGGAGGTGCCCTCTGGTGATGAATTTTTAAACTTTAATTAATTTTGTATTTTTTGCACTCAGGAATGTTGACGATTGTTGAATAAATCATTCAAATCGGTTTAGTACTTTCCCAGATACGATGTTTCATCGCTTACTTTACTACATTTACAAGTGGGTAGCCAATTCCATTGAAAATTACTAGTTTTGTATGGCAGCCACCTTAAGAGTTGGATATGGCGGTTAGGTTTGTGTAGGAAAAACATTCGGAAGGGCAAATAAATGGGGGTCAGTCTTACATATGGTACGTCTGGAACGAACCTGAGAGCAGCGGGAGCCCACTTTATAAAAACGATGATTTTGTATGGGAGCCTCATTAAGGGTTGAAAATAGGGGGTAAGTATGTTCAAAATAAATATTTAGATGGAAAAACTAGTGGGGGTAAGTCATAGATTTTAACCCTCTAAGAGCAACTTTTGAGCAGCTGTGGAGCAATTTATCGAGATTTTATTTTCAATCGCTTTTCTAATGAGCGCATTTTTATCACTGCTAGTGCTGTTTATTATTTGTAGTATATGTATTTATATTTATACTTCAACTTGTAAATAAATAAATAAATACATTTATATTAAAATACAAATATTATAAATGTAGCTTTTGCGAACTGAGATAATTTTCATTGTTGATAAGAAGTTTATTCAGATCCGGTTGTAACTGGAGGTGGTCGAAGTTTTGGTCCGATTTCATTGAAACATTGCACAGTAAGTTCTTTGCTTACAATAATTGCATGAAAAATGTCTTTTATGTACGACCACTCCTTCTATTTTTGTCACTCCGCTATATGAACTCGCAACACTCTGCGCCGCACTGATGTGTACATATACGTATGTATATGATTTATATATGTAATTGCCTGCTGCAAATGTAAGTGCGATGGAGTGCAGCGGGACAACAGTGGAGGCGGTGCAACATGCAACGCACCTTTTCGTTGGCATTTTAATTACCTGCCATAATACATTTTTCTCGCTGCTGTTGCTCCTGTATATTTATTTGTTTTCCTCTTCGTCTCCTTTTTCTTCTTCTACTTGGTCTTCCTCTCCATGTAGCTTACAACACTTTTGCTTGCTCGCTGCATAACTCAACTTTAAAGGTTCAACCATATTTGCTTTACTTCTTTCTAGTGTCCGACCGAATATTCGGTTTCGGTTTCGGCCCAAATAAGTGGTTTCGGTTTCGGTTTCAGTTTCGGCCAAAAAATGGCCGAATAGCCGAAACCGAAACTTTCTAGTATATTTTTTACATTTTATTGTGTAGCAGATATATAGTGAAAGGAGAAGTAATTTAGATGCCAGCAATGTAAATAAACTTCTTTTGTTAGCATATAATATTAAATTATTTAATTTTGAATATTAGCGAGTAAGGTACGAAAGGGTGATTTTTTATGTTTACGTTTTTAAAAAATTGAATAAATTGTTTTCATTAACCCTTATTCTCATACCCGGGTACCCGGGTGCCCACTGCGATGTATTTTCGTGAAAAAAACTGACAAATATGATAATGAAAATTGTTTTTTACCTTCCGGATCCTCGTTATTTAGGTGAAAAGCGAACAAATCATATATTTAAAAAATTTTGTTTTCTATATTGAAAACTTAAAAATTTCATGAAATGGGTACCCAGGTACCCCGGGTGCCAAACGACGTTAGTAAGTTTGGGTATGAGAATAAGGGTTAATATGTATTTATTTATTTATGCTATGTTTGTTTGTTTGTTCTTTATTTACTTAATGTAAAATTCGTTTGTTGAAAAAAATGCTTGATATGGTGATTTTTATTTTAACTAGAAAGTTTCGGTTTCGGCCGAATAGGGGAAACTGGGGTACATTTGACTTTGGGGCACATTTGACTATGGCCGTTTTGAAATCCAATCACTTTCGAGAAAGCAGCATGGATTTTTAAAATTAATCAATCACGTTTCGAGAAATATAGGTTTAAAAAAAAGGTGTCAAATGTACCCCAGTTTCCCCTATTAAAAAAAAACCGAAAGTTTCGGTTTCGGTTTCGGCCCAAAAAAGTGGTTTCGGTCGGACACTACTTCTCTCTCTTCCGCTCCTGGCGCTTGCCATCACTTTTATACCTTCTTCACCCCCTTCCCTTCGTTGCGCGACCGATCAAGCACCGCCGCGGCACGCAATTTCTAAAAGAAAGAAAGTACAAACACTCAGTCCTCGATACTCGCCAGCGCGTATGCACGTAAAGTACACAAAACTTCATCTACAACAACAATAAAAAAAATCAAAAACCTAAAAGAAATGCTTACGCCATGCATACAGTGGATTTTCTTGCGTGCACTATTTGCTGGCTGCTTGTTGGCTTTGGCCGATTGAAGCTTGCGCTCGAATTTAAGTGGCAGCAGTTTCACTTTGGCGTTCATACATACGTGGACTGTGTTGCAAATATTGACATTAATTTAATTTTATGTCATTGTAAATTACATGCTCTTAATTTGTTATTGCGCAACAAATTCGCTAGCTAAGCGACATGTCGTGCTTCTGGCCGAATTTACATAAGCACTCGGCGTTCATGTCACTGGCAGCGCTCTCGGGACGCGGAGCTGCATTGTCAGGTTATATTATGCCATTGCCGACGACAC
The DNA here is from genome assembly GCA_964056695.1 of Melieria picta. Taxonomy (NCBI): domain Eukaryota; kingdom Metazoa; phylum Arthropoda; class Insecta; order Diptera; family Ulidiidae; genus Melieria; species Melieria picta. Next base: position 122,206,419 of record OZ057398.1, read on the forward strand.
GCCGATGTGGCATGACGCCGGTCTGGCCGCGTGTGATCTGCTTTCCAAGCATTTTGCTCACAATGTGAAACACAAATGTGAAACAGTTACACTGCGGCTGCGAAAATGAAATAATCAGCGGCGTGGAGCATTTTTTGCGAGTTAACGTGGTTAGATTGAGTTAGGTTAGGTAAGGTTGAGGTGAAGAGTGTGTAGTATCTGCGTGTAAAAGAATATTCAAATGTATCGCGACAGTTGTATGATCCAATGAGTTGTCTTATGAAAGTACATACTCATGGATAAAGTGAACGATATGTTCGCGTCGATGCCAACGATCGGTATTTAGCCAGTCCTGCTGTTATAAGAAACCCCAATATAGCTTTCGTATTATTTTTTGGCGATAGCTAAACGTTGAATACTGGCAGAGCGCCGCGGCTTTGCATGCAAGTTTGAAGTCAATGGGCCCAATAAATCAAGTATCTTCATACAACACTGTATGTGTGCTACCACGCCCCTTTTATGCAGTGCCCAATCCATTCCTCCAGTCGAAGGGTGCGACCCAGTTTCATTGATGTGCGACTTACAGTTCCAAAGTTGCGCGGAGAATTTGAGTCACAGAATATGCACCACGCCCCTTGTTCAATGCACGTACAACTTTACCACTCGAACGACACGTCTAAGCCATGACAACGTATCAAATTTCAATGTTGTCCGACTTATAATTCCGAAGCTATTTCACATTAAATATTTGGGTTGTATGGGCGGTGCCATGCCTCCTCGTCCAATATCCACCCCATTGCCCCCCCCCCCCTGTCGAAGGGCAGGCGAAAATCGTAAGTCTGTGCCAAATGTCATTGATGTGTGACCTTTAGTTCCAAAGTTGTTCAAAACTATTGGATCGCTTCAAAAATGCCACGCCCCTTATCTAACTCTCATGAAATTTTACCAGTAAAACGATACACCTAAACGGTGGCCCTGTACCAAATTTCAATGCTGTCCGACTTATAATTTACAAAGATAATCCATATGGAAAATTTAGGTTATATGGGAAGTGCCACGCCCACCTGTCGTGTCGTATTCGCACTACGTGGTTTACCGAGATTTAGTCAAGACAAACGTTCCGTGAGAGATTCAGCTCAATCGGCCTTCTAGTTTTTGAGTTTTAGTGTCGTGTGACCAACCAACAAGCAAACGGACATTCAACAGCGCATTCCTGCCATTTCATCCCCAAGGTCGTTTTATTTCACTCCACAGCTTCCGGGAACCCAGCAGAGAGTGACTCTGTGATGTGTGGCCCGTAGTAAGACTATCATCGATTTTGCAACTGCTGCTTTCAGTGTCTGAAAGCAGCCTGACTGCCCTCGAAAATTTTGGAGTGGGTGATGTATGATAAATTGCTGTGCTTTATCAGTTAAGCTGTATTCCATAGAGCGTTGATTTCTGCTGGCAGAGAGGGTCGGAGAGGTTACTTCCAACCTTGACGGAGCTGCGGGTATTGTTCAACGTTGCTCTGCAAAGTCTCACGAGTTTTGCAGGGATCCTGCAGATCCGCTTCCTTGTAATCGATTTTAAGTATTGAATTGACTTGGATGGGTCCAGAATTGGGCATAATGTAACGAGGTCTGCAGCCACACTGATATAAGGTCCAATCAGCGCTTTGGCCAGGGGGTGTCCCATCTGACGGTTGCATTTTGAACTAACGAGTAAATCGACTTTGGCAGCACTTACGTCTGTCAACCTTTGACAGATAATTAGTTTATTGTTTGCGGTTAACGAATATGAATCGCTTTTCGCTCGAAGAACGCTGGGAAGTGTTGAAATTTTACTTCCAAAGTGAATGTTCAGTCAACGGTGAGCGCTATCGGCGCATGTTAACGGACTGGCTGTTCTCCAAAATCGAAAACGAAGAGGACTTGGCTGGCTTGTGGTTTCAACATGATGGCGCAGCGTGCCGCACAAGTCGCGAAACCAGCTGCAATTTGACTCCGCTAGACGGTTTTTTGTGGGGAAACGTGAAGAATAGTTATGTTATGTGGACCCGCCAGCGTCGGTTGACGGCTTGAAAGTCAATATTATAGTATAAACAGAACCAAATCGTCGGCCGAATTTATTCGCACCGAAAAATGACGCAGCGCGTCAGTCGTCGTGAATAACGCACAGTGAAACATAATGGGTGCGAAATTCGCATCAGCTGTGTACAAAAATTATTCCTGCAAACACACGATAGGTCAAGGGGCAACTTCCTCAATTAGCAGCTCCGTCCTGCCCATTTTCTAAAACATATGAAAGGGAAAGACAAAATTGATTATTTGGCACAATTTTTTATTAAAATTTGAAGCACCTTTGCACTTAGCAACCTTAAAGTAGCACAAATCACAAAATTTTTGCAGAATTTTTCGTTTGTTTACATTTTCGATTTTCACCTCTGACAGCTGCACAGCTGATTGGTTCGCACGACGACTGCGACCAAATTAGAATTTGTTCTATCGTCGGACGACTGGTCGTCGGCCGACTATCGCAGTCGTCGTCGTTGTGGGCAATCACATGCACTGCTGTGTGTTTTAATTTTGACAGCGTACGTTCGGTGCGTAAAAATCGGCCGACGACTTGATTCTGTTTATACTATTTGACAAGCCATCGGTGAGATAGAGCCGCACACATTGGAAAATGTAGTGAAAAATTGGGTCGAAATGATAGGAAGTAGGCTGATACCCCTGTTGTTGGTGCTTATTGCTCGATCGCCTTTCTGCAACACAGGACAAAGGGCACTAAAGTTTCAATGGTGTTAGTGATGAGCTGAGGCATGCACTCATTCAGCCGGCCTTGCAGAATTCTGCTGGTAGCCCGTTCGGCTTTGCAGCTTTACTGTTCTAAACTTCTGATACGCATGCCTATTATTCGATACGACGCTAAACCAAATTTCAATGCTGTCCGACTTATAATTCCGACGTTAGATATTCAATAATGTGCATATGAAATGTGTGGGCAGTGCCGTGTTTCCTTGTCCAAAAAATAGCAATATATATCCAGAAACCTTCTTCCACCCATCGTGTCAAATTTGAGTCTATAAAGGAAAAACATACAAACAGACAGATAAACAAACAGACAAACAAACAAACGTGCAAACAAACACGACAAACATACTATGTACATTCATTTTTCAAAGTCTGGAAAAGTGATTGAAGAAGTAATTTGAATGACCGTTGCATCTATTGTGGCCCCTTAATTGTGACTATAAAACCTTTTCTACATCAGTACTAATAAAAATCTTCCTATAAAGACATGGTGGCTCTACTGAAATGAAGTCAGCATTTTTTCAAAAGTAAGTACCTATTGAAAGTATTGAAACTTTCTGAAAAGTTGCTTGGCATTAGTGGCACACGCAGAATTTAATTTTTGGCAGATTCACAAACTTTTGGCACACAACTTTTGAGTTCCATACCATTTGAAATCATAGTTGTTGTCCACAATTTTTTATAAAAGACTGACACCTAAGACCCGCTTGCGTGCTCCACTATTTGGCATTATAACAAACTGTGGGATTCGATCTCCTATTACTTTTCAGAAAACATTGCTGCATCGTCTTATTTGTTTGATTTTAGCTCTTATTTGCTCCCTTCAGCTGTGGAATCGAGAAAACTCAACAAAAACTTTTTTTAATGAAAATTCGAAGCTATTTTGCTTGGGTTTGTATATAATTTCATACAGAAGATTGCCAATTTTTGACCGGAAAATCATTTAAGATTCCTTGGTGTGTAGAACTTTGCTTCTAAAACGAGCGCCAATTGCCCGAAGAAGGAATTATTTTCTATATTTTATAAACCATTTTAGTGTCACTAAGCGCAAAGCATCACGAAGTTCGACAGCATTTGGAGGCAATAAATCGCAAAGAATTTACTCAAAAATTTAGTCTTTAGTGGTTAATAACTTTGAGCAAAATATGAATAAATAAACACGAAATAGCCAACAATGTACTCGCACTTGTCACGGCGTCAACTGCACTCAGCCAAGAGCCCACGATTCGCTGCCTGCAATTTCATAAAATCTCAGCACTACAGGCGCGACTGTGAAAGGAACAGCGCCAGCAATAAGAAAACTTTTTACATTAACATTTGAATAAATTTCAAGCGACCAAGTTTCTGGTGTAGCGCGCTGACAGCGTTTAATTTTCGTATTTCCGTTGTGCAAGTGCGACTTTTTTCACGACACTTGGCGTCCACCACTGTCGAGCTGCCGGAGTGTGAGTCGTGGTCGTACCTGTTCTTGTCTGCCGGTCGTTGTCGACGCAATTTGTCACGCTGCATAATTTCGTGTTAATTGGCTTACAACTTCGGCTCGGCGTTGTTCTTCGCCGGTGATTAATATTCATGCGTAAAGTACACGAGTCGTCCTTGCTGCCTGCATGTCAATGCTGTCTGCATGTCAATGCTGTCTGCCTGGACAAGGATTTGTGGTTTGCATGTATGTTGAGAGGATTTAAGTAGAGGTGTGTATAGAGGTTGGATCAGTGAAATAAAACAACGATTGGGAACGGAGGTAACCGGCGTTTAATCCGATTGTGGACTCATTATGTCGAAAAATTCTGCATAGTTTTGAAGAACTGACATAAAAAATACATACACTAGTCAGAAAAAGTTTGCGTACAGGCAAGTCACCAATTGTTTGTCACCAATTTTGACTTGAAAAATGTGTTCTCTGTTTACCAAAACTTATCCACATTATTCATACATACTTATATGCCTGAACTGCACTTTTTGATGTGTTCTAGATGCATTAAAACAATAATTTTTCATATATTCGTATTTATTGACAATATACCTACTCACAAAACGGTGCAGAATAAGTTTGCGTACAAAACTAATTACGGGAATTTCCAGTTATGCTTTTCATTTTTATTTGGAAATTTCTATTCCATTGAACAGTAAACTGACTTGTAAATTATTTTTAAACGTATATGTGCTTAAAATTATATAGAAAGCAATAGAACCCAAGCGAAAAAAAATAAAAATGGATAAAAGGATAATCTTACTAAATCATTCTCAAATTGGCAAAAAATTTCGTGAAATTAGAGAAACTTTTGGAAGAGCACATTCGTCATTTTGAAAAGCCATCTTAAATTTCGAAAAATCCATAAATTCTTGCTTCTTTGCTACGATCTGGCAATTTTCTTAAGCTACCCGAGCAAGATAATTGGATTGTTTTGCACTCAGTGCATCATAATCTTAGGCTAGTTGCATCCAATATCTTCAGAAATGTACAGAAATAATTTATAAAACCCAGTAGCAGTTTCTTTATAAGAAAAGTCATGAAAAAGACACATTTCCCCTACATAATAGCATGTAAGAAGCCCTTATTTAGCTTACTAACAAGGAGCAAAGAATTTCTTTTGCGAAAGAGTCCATCAAAGAGTCTAGAAAACCGAATTTCCGGGACTATGTGTTGTTATCTATGGAGTAGGAAGATTTATTATTATCTTATAATGGTTTGGCATATTTGGCATTAAAAGGCATCAACTAATTTGAAGAGCATTCAGTTAATAACAAAAATCTGACATTAACAGTAAAGCATAGCATTTGAGGGGGTATGGTATGGGGCTGCATGTCTAGTAAAGGAGTGAGCAGGCTGTGTTTTTTTATTCAGAAATGGTTCCGAGGGGTTATTTGCATATTCTAAAACCTTATGCAAGCCAAGGTTTCAAAATTTTGGATCAGGTTCTAACATTTCTTTTCAACTTTACGATGACCTTAAGGCGCAATGCATACGATGTGAAGCTATCTTTGCTATTAACTGGCTCAAAAAAGTTGAAACAGTTCCTCCCTAGTCACCTAACGTATATTTAATTAAATATATAAGGGTTTACTTGAACCCTGAGCCCAACAACACTCCATCTTCAAAGATATAGTAAACAAATATAACAATTCAAGGATATATCAAAAGAACAGCTGAAAAACACATAATTTAATAAAATTTATGCCGAAACTTCCTTATCTTGTACGCAAACTTTTTCTGAGGTGAATTCATAACACATTTTGTTTTTGGCCCTTGTTTTACAATTTGGTCAAGTTTTTGTTATTATGATATTATCTTAATAGAATAAAAGAACTAAGTTTATGGAAAAAATGAAAAATATTTTGTTTTTGACAAATTACTTTAAGTGATTTATTTTTCATATGAAAAAACTATGTACCCCTTGTACGCAAACTTATTCTGACTAGTGTATAGACAATTAAAAAATGCACAAATACAAACGTTTGTTTGAGACCAAATGCACTCGTAACTATTTGCCGTGTTTTCGTTTGTTGTTAAAGGATACCACCAGCAGTTGTGCTACAAATGAGTTTTGATGCTAACATAACTAGCATTAAATCGCACCGGACTATCTTGTAAATGCCTTCAAGCGCCATCATTTCCCCCCTAAAGACCAGTACGTGTCATCTCGCTGAAGTGTAAAAAACATATGATACTTTATATATGCACAATTTGAGGGACTTGGATAGTCGTCAAAGAAAATTGGGAGGCTCTCCAATGGGATGTCCCATGTCCATTCGCCGCATTCTCCAGTCCATTACTCCTTCCTATTACGACTTGTTGCGATCAACGACTTGGGGCCTGGCCGAGCAGTACTTTAGTTCTTACGATGACGCCAAGAGTTGGGTCGATGCTTCGACCACTTCAAAATAAAGGGCAATTTTTTCATCGCGAAATCCGTATGCTGCATTATACCAAATTTCTCTGAATAACGCTCGAAAGTTTCAAAAGAAGCCTCACAATCCAATAGATCATGTAAGATTCCTAATTGTTTGAGCGATATCACCAATTAAAATGGTCCATTTTATAATTTTGGGATAAGTTTAAAGCAAACCATGCCACGAAGCCTGGAATAATTGGCAATGGCTTTAAGCCAATACTTCTTGAATAGATGTGAAAAATGTGGAAACCTTTTGCTTCTTAAAAGAAAATATTTTCTTCAAAAGTCAACTTGGAATTTTCTATATTTTCTTGCGCATATTTTATATTCAGCTGCGTGGCCGGCGGCTGGCAACAGTGAGTGAGAGTGTTTGCAACTGACAAACGCTTGAATGTAACATGTGCCGTCTTGCTGCGTTGCGGCTGGGCACACAGCACACCGAGACTTTTATTTTATAATTTATTTAGTTACTTATTTTCTGTAATAAATCGCTTTAATTGTCAGGGAAGTGGGAATAACGATGTGGTCCACACTGGTGCGACAAAGATGTGGCATTTGCAACTGACAAAAGCGGTTCCAAAATGTTGAGGGGAATGCAGGCCACGGCTGTTAAAAGGCGAAGACGTTGCGATGGCGCGCTGAGAATGCAACAGAATGCACAGCGCTGCGCTGCTGCCGGCAACCAAGTGCAGTGAAATGACAAATATCAAGATTTCTTTTATATTTAAGAAAGCAATTTTTAGCATTGAATGCGTAGTTAAATAGGGCAAAAAAAATTATGATTTGTGTCATTTAGTATTTGCTGAACGATTGAAGCTTGAAGTGGAGTTTGCTTCCTGTTCCTTTTAGTTCTTCCCTAAGTTTCATGTTTTGATTGCTGTTAGCTGACCGGGGCCCGGCGGCTTTGCACGCAAGTTCAAACCCAATGGGGCCTATAAATCATGTTTTTCTTAATCATGTCGTATATTTATGAAAAAAATACTTGTTTAATTATTTCTGAAGTGCTTTAGCCATATTTGAAGGTAATAGAACTATTAAAGCATGTTTTCCCCCACACAAACTTTTGACCCAACATTGAGCCCGTCAGATTTCGGTTTTCGAAAAAATGAAAAATGCGTGTCAGTTTATTTAACATTTGGAGCACTTTCACCAAGTTTGAGTTAAACCAACCTAAACTCAAAATGTTTCTCCATACAAACCATGATACAAAAAATAAAGGTAGAACCGATGTCAAATTTTTTGACACTAAACGTGTTTATTGACGTTCTTCGTATTCGTAAAAAGCTTGAGTCGTGATGCCACTTCGATATAATATTAAGTTGGAATTTATTATTTATTTATTTATTATAATTAAAATTACAATAAATTATCAGCATTAGCTACCAGGGCTATCGGCTTTATTAAGTTAGAAATATTTAAGGTTCTAAGAATTTTAAGATCTTTTTTAAGATCTTTTTATACTTTCGCCAAAAATATATTAGTCACAGTAAAAAGTCTATTCTCTGTTTATTTTAAAAAAGATCTTAAAATTCTTAGAATTCTTAAATCTTAAAATTCTTAGAATTCTTAGAATTTTAAGATCTTTTTTAAAATAAACACAGAATAGACTTTTTACTGTGACTAATATATTTTTGGCGAAAGTATAAAAATGTTAATGCAAACTCAGCAGCAGACAATACATTGCAGTATTAAAAAATGTTCAATCGATTTTCTAACAACAGTACGGTAGCACCTTTTCAAAGGAGAACGCCAAAAAATCGTTTAGTGTCAGATGCGCAACATGGTGGCTGAGAAGAAGCATTGGCTCTACCTTTATTTTTTGTATCATGCTACAAACTCTTAACCTGTCAGATTTTGATTTAACAATAAAAAAATGAAAAAATCGTTGTTGACACCGTAAAATTTAGATTTTCGAAAAAAAAACAACTGAAAAACACGTATCGAATTATTTCTCATTTGTAGTTAGTGGCTCACCAAGTTTAAGATCAGATCAATTTAAATCACGTTCCTTCATACATAACCTTAACCCATGTTTTGCCCGTTAGACCCCGAATTTCAAAAAATCCCATCTTAACGGAGGTTCATTTTCTAAAGTTGACACACAGTTCAACTTTCATGTTTGTAGTTTCAGCGATTTGGGTTGTCCGATGATGAATCAGTCAGTCAGTCAGGACAAACAATTACAGTCTTGTCTGGATATAGTGAACTAATTATTGCAAGGCCTGTTCACCGCATTGAGGTTGTTCACTATATCAAAGTTAGAATTGTTGTTCAAAAGCTCGTTTTATGTGCTCAGAAACCTTTAAATACACAAAAAACCCCACTTTCAACCACAATCGATAAGCACTCGACACGAAACATAACCACTAAGGTCAAGAAACAGCTTATTTTGTAACAATCAATAGCAAAAATACAAATTATGGGAATACCCTGTTTCATTTTTTATTCCTTCTTGTGTTTTTTGTTGTTTTTTGCTTGAAATTGCTTTCAAAATTGTGTTCACTATTTATTGTTCACTATTTAGAGTACTCCATGTAAAAATTTGGGTGTTCACTATATCGAGGTGTTCGCTATATGGGGTTTTCACTATACCCAGACACGACTGTATATGAATATAGATGAGGCAAGATTTGTATTCTAACCAACATACAGCCGCATTACACGCACACGCGACGCTTTGATATCAAATTGATTGTTGGTTGTTGTTAATATCATTATACATATATGTATGTATGTATGTAGCCATATTTTCGCATGTACCTAGTGTCACATTTTATTCAGGTTTCTTTGTGTTTTGTGTTTCTTTGTAGTGCCAAGCAAAGTAATAAATAGTACTTGTAGTCAAGCATAAAGAGCGGAAAATATTCGTCGACAACTACAAAGTTGCCTGTTGCACGCTTAGGGGAGGAGGAGAGAAGCAGCCCAAAACAAAAAAAATTCGCATCGGGAAGCGTCAGCAAAGCGAGAAACAACTGCAAATGTACCCCCCACGGGATAACAAGCGGATAAGATGGTAAAAATGAACAACAACAACACGCTACAACAAAAACTGTTACAACAACAACAACATCAGCATTGTGTCAAGGACAAAACTGCCAAACAAAAGTCAACTAAAAGAGCAGCAAACATGAGTTATACAAACAGCACAGAAACAATCACGGTCACAATAGCACAAGAACAAACAACAACAACAACAGCAGCAGCAGCAGCAGCAGCAGCAGCGGCTAACCAGTGTATGGCGACGCGCTGGTCAACGGTAACAACATCAATCCCAGCCCCAACGACAACTCCAACTCCAATGACAACGACAACGACAACGACAACGACAAAAACCGCAAGCAGCGCAACAATATATCGGAAGTACGACAACAACAGCGGCACACGATGGACGCTCGGGATCGGGGACACACAAATGAAGTTGCCATGGTTATTGCTGCTTTTAATAACAACAACAGCAACGGCAGAAAAGCGAGCGCAGGAGGCGCACGGAAGCCACAGTCGAGCGGCGACCAAATACAGCCAACCGCTGGTGGCGACGAGCGCCGATAACGACGACAGTTTCCGGCCGATTATTCCCAAAGATATTAGTCCCGAGTATATATCACGGAATGTTTTCACCGAAACCGGCCAATACCGCGTCTTTCAGTCAGTGAGCAGCAAAGCTGACGTCGACAATGAGCGACTGGAACACAGTAGCAAAACAACAGCAGAACAGACAACACTGCAGCCAGCCGTTGCGACGGTGGTAACGGCGAGCACAACAATGGCAACAAGCGCAACAACAACAAAAACTCGCATACAAAAGGCCAGCACCACACAACGGAGCGGCACAGGTGTATTGGCGGTAATGGCACAGAAAACACAGCCGTCGACTGAGTACAGAGCAGCGCCGGACCAGCCCAAACGTAAGCATGAGCCCATGGCAGCGCCGGCGGCAGGTCTCAGTAACGCTCTGAGTAGCGAGATGAAGGGGTTGGAGGAGCTGCTTGTCGAGTATGTGCAGAATTTTTTCAACAAAGGCCAGTACGAGCCCCTGCCGGGTTTGGTGTTTGCGCTGCATAACAATCACACCGATGATTCGGCGACGGTAGACGTTGGTAAGCGTAAAACTCGACCGGTACGTCAATTGGCGGCAACACCAAAGCTGGGCGCAGCGAATGCCGGCGGCAGCATTCGTATAAACATTCCCCGCGCCGTCGAATCCGGCCGGCTCTTCTTCTTCTCAGGTATGCATTTGTTTGATTGTGGCGGCCTTGGATGTGTTTATTTCCGGTTCGGAATGCGATCAAAATGTATTTTTTTCTTTTGAATTTATTTTTAGGTTTAAAGAAAATATTGTGGCCTATTTTTATGGGCCTGCAGATATTGAAGTCGCTGCTGTTTGCCATGTTCCTGCCGACGCTAATTGGCTCGTTCGGGAAGTTGCTGGGCAAAGGTTAGTCGACTCGAACGATTCGTCGTATCATTGCGGCAAATATGGGCTTCGTAGCATCAGCCACGTCTACTTTAAGATGTTTGACAAGGGGCGCGGCACCCTCCAATAACTGAAACTTTTATCAATGGTATATCTTTAGGATTGTCCATCTTAGTTAATTAGTCGAGTCTCTCTACTGGGAGAGTTTGACGGGTGTTGGACAAGTCATCGGCATTAAAAATTGCACAAATCAATCTCACTAACTTGTTTGGTACTTTTACACTTATTGCATTAAATAAATTACACAATCGGCGTGAGCGAATCCGCTATGAACAGCTAATTCTGTGTAATTGTGGAATTAATCCTCAAACTCTGCTTCAATTTTAAGTTATTTCTTTAGTTTAAATTAAACTTTTAGCTTTGGTGTATTCAGAGACCTATTATAGAATTTTATGGCACATATTTTCGTGGTACATTTTTATCTTAGTCCTGTTTCAAAGGATATTTTTTTAATTTCTTGGGAAAAAGTTACCCATCAAAATAACAGCTAGAGGGTTAAAATGTTCCACAAAAATATTCCCCGTAGTATTTTTGATGATTACATGGTTTTCGTATGCCGATTCACCATAAGAATATTCAAAAGGCGGGAAAATTGTACCCCCCTATCAAAACGCTCATGAACGTATATTTGGTTGGTTTGTTTGTTTTCTTGTAGAATCCGTTGTCGGGACCTTGTTATTTGATTTGTGTTGTACAGTGTTATTATTATGTCTGTCGCTCACAATATTTTTATAAGTGTCAATTATCTATCAACTAGTTGGGTGCCTGGCAAAGTTGGTCTTTTTTATTGTTCCACAATTACACTGTGCGTGAAATTTGCCCTCAAAAATTTAGACATGGGGGGGACCTACTGGGTGAGTTTTCTATAGGTATACTGAGTTGAGATCCACCAGCCGTTTGGTAAGATTGGCTCTAGTTTATGAGAGATCCGACTTTGAAGTTTGTCGAGTTCGTCGCTTAAGTCTTCGAACGTTTAAATTCTAATAGGTCCTAAATCATTCCGAATATCGCTTTACTGTCTTCGGCAAGTTTGTAGATATTTTAACGACCAACAAATTTGCTTAAGACACCAATCCAAAAAAAGTACATTTAAACTGTGTAATTGCGATATGTGCATTTTTGACACTCATATAATTGATTATATGAGTGTAATTAACACTCATATAATTGACACTCATACGCCACGTAGCGCTGCGCAAAAAAATGCACATATCGCAATTACACAGTTTAAATGTACTTTTTTTTGGATTGGTGTCTTAAGCAAATTTGTTGGTCGTTAAAATATCTACAAACTTGCCGAAGACAGTAATGCGATATTCGAAACGATTTAGGACTTACTTAAGCGACAAACTGGACTAACATGAGCAAACTTCAAAGTCGGATCTCTCATAAACTAGAGCCAATCTTACCAAACGGCTGGTGGATCTCAACTCAGTATACCTATAGGAAACTCACCCAGTAGGTCCCCCCCATGTCTAAATTTTGGACTTGCACAGTGTTATTGTACTATGCATGAAAATTAAACTTTTGTTTCCATATATTTACACAATCATGAAAGTAGAAGTTAAACACAGTTTAACTATGTATTCAGAACGTAAATAGATTTTTTTTCGGAAAATCAACGTTTTAAGTTAGGTAAAAATAACTTGTGAACGGGAATACTTAGCAGCAACTCTACTCATATTCCCCGTCTGAGAATTAGTTAGACGTATGAAGTAGGTATGATAGATAGAAGTACTCGTGTTTCATGCTGATGACTTCTCCGGACACTTCCAATGTGTATTTTTTTTTTTATTTTTACAAACGTTGTCGTAGAGAAGTGCAATGCTTTTATACAATGAGACTCCGTCCTCTAGATCTGCCTGTAAAGATTATACGCTTGATTTAATCTTTTGAGTTCTTTGGAGTTCGTCATATACTTCTTGCTTTCACATTTCATAGGTATTGGGTCTTCCACGATTGTCACCGTTTTAGTAACTATGGTAACTATACCATTTTTAGTAACTTAAATAAAACTGCTTCAACTGTTTATAAAACTTATAGACTTATTATAACTCAACCAAAAGGATTTCGTTCTTCAGTATGGGCATAAATGTTACAATATATATGTAGACTTAACTAAAAAATAGGGATTATACATAAGTATTGCTACGAAAATTAGTTCTGCAGGCGTATTCGTCTCTCTGGATTGTGCTTCAAAATAAAACACACCACAATTCCTAAACGCAGTTAACAACAACCAGCAATCGCTTTATTTACAATTTCACACTTTACTGTCTTTAGACTTATTACTTATTGGACTAATTTGTGTTGCACCTTTGCTTGCTTGTATCACAGATAACATATAATTTGATGAGTTATCTGTGCTTGTACCAAACTCTTCCCTCTGCGCTGTACCCGCCTGCCTTTTATACTTGTTTGCTTGTCGCGCAGATCATCGCGAGTCATCTTTGCGAATGTTCCAGCAAAATTAGAAATTATCAGGCCCCTAAAGTACGCCACGCAAGTCGGTCGTAGAGTATGCCCCTAAAAGCATGCCAAGTAAAAGCATTCCAGTGCTTTTTCCAGTCACAGTATTCTTTACAAACATGTTTTTAATGTTTTTTTTTCAATATACATATCTCTAAAGAAGTTAGTGTTTTTTTAGTTCAGTTCAAGATGGAAATATGTCGATATGTTTTCATAATAATAATTTTTTACTTTTAAGTGTCCGGTCTAAATCTTATTATTTTGTTTGTACCATTCATTATGAATGTAAAATGGCAACAATCTTTTGCGAATTATTGCGATTCTCTTTTTTATTCCATTTTGCAGATACCATGTCAGTTTCCAAACGAGGACTGTTTTCAATATGGTCTAAAAAATTGTTGGCAATAAAAAGATTGACAAAAATAAATATAATGAAGAGGAATGCCGTGAAAGGGGTAAAAACGAAGGATTTTTATTGAGAAGTTAGTGGAAAAGTAGAAAGCTTGCAATAAAATAAAAATACAAATAAAAACCAATAACATTTTGAATTGCTCGATGGAAAATAAAAACAGAAACTTTGCATATTTTGAGGGCCTTTGTTTTTTAAGTAAATGATTGACAAATGGCTGAAATGTGTTGAAATTGGCATGAGCACATTTTTGGTATTATTTCGATGCTAATGAGTATTCCGCCAAAAATGTTGCCTCCGTTGTATTGCATGATGTTTCTTCTTAACACTCTACTGCCCCAATTTTTTTTTAAGTCGAAAAATTGTTCACCATGTAGTTTTAGAATCATATAAGAAGGGAACATTTTTAAAATAAAAAAATTTGCTTCTGTGTGGGCGTGAAACCTATATAAATTTGCGTGCCTTAAGGCCGTACTGGGCACATAAGCTAAAAAATTTAACTGATGAACAGTTTCATGTTTTATTGGTTACACTACTCGATACGAAAAATGCTCCTAAAAACAGGAGGAGACTAACTTTGGGCCGCTGAACACGAAACTGAAAATCCAACAATTTTTTTAAAAAGCGTTTTCGAAAAATCTTCGAAAAACAGTTTTTTCCCTATTGTTTCAGTTATGAGCACATATCTCGTAAACGAATCATCCGACTAACACAAGCTGTCCGGCGGTCAGAAGATAATACCTTAGCCTTTCCAGCATTATATAGATTGCCCAAATCAGATGAGATTTAGGGAAGTTACTGACGGCGAAAGTTGTAAAAAAGTGAATTTTTCGACCATTTTCAATATCATAAATTTTTGAATGATTTTTTTATGGATAAAATAAATTATCTGCTCTAGTTTTAAAATCTAAGATGAAAGATATATTATTTGAGCAAATATGAAGCCTAACATCAATAGAATCGAAAGAAAAATGACAACGTTATGAAGCAGTTAGTGAACACCAATTTTACATTTATTACACCGTGCGACAAAAAAAAACCATTTTTGCCGAGACCCATCCAAATGTTGATATAGACGTGAAACTAGAGGCCATTTATAATATCCTGGCCTAGTCAGTTTTTCATTTTCTGACCCAAAGTCCTTTTTAAAGGACTTTAAAATTTTAAGGACATACAAATTTCAAATATTTTTTTAAATATTTGCCGTTGTGCAATAATGAAGATATGGGTATTAAATGAAAGAGGAAAAATGTCTCCTTTTAATTAAATTTCCTATTTTGAACTTTGAATCTAACATAGCTAACACTTCATTAACGGTTTCTTCATCAGTTTCTTCATCATTTTCTTCATCAGTTTCTTCATCAGTTTCTTTGAAAACATCGAAATCCAAGTTTTCTAAAACTTCCTGTACTTCTTTGTCCCATAAAACCGACAATTTTTTTTTAAATGCCGATTGATATCTATAAAACGGAAACCACATACAAGTGTACCTTAGTGACCAAATGCATTAAATCTTTTCGCTTTGGTGCCTGATGCTGCCTAAAGGCAGTCTGCTTTCCCAAGCCGAAAAAGTGACTGTCAATCCTTTTTTTCACTATAAAACACTTGAAATCAATAAACTACATTACAAGGTACTCACTCATAATTTTCTTGTTTTAATCTTTTAACGAAAAGTATTTTTAATAATTTTTTCTTTTCTTTACTTTTCACGAAATAATTATTTCTACTAATTTCCACGAAGTTCAACTTTCAACTGATAATATTGGGAAACATGTGATGCTTACAGCTGTGCAACATTAAAGAAATGACAACTTAATATATCTAAAACATGCCCTAATAATTTCATTAAAAAAATTAATATTTATGTGGACTTTTCTAGGTTTTTGTGGACCGTGCCTTAAGGCCGTATAGGGCAGTAGAGGGTTAAGATATTCATATACTTTGTAACTTGATTTATGAAACATCTGTACAATTTTCACAATTCACAATTTCAGAACTAACGCCTTGAAATTCCATATTTTCCTACTTTGAAACCTTATTACGACGCCAATTTAGAACGCATAAAATTGATTAATGTCAGAAAAGAAGGCGTGAGATGTTGTAGGTGCAACCATATAAAAATCATGTCGATAGGATTATTGGTTCGGAAATTACGGTCGAAAATGTGAAAAAGCCGAGGAAACTTCGAAAATGTGACACGCCCATTTTTTGCTAAAACTAGAGCTGTTACATAAAAACGGAATATGATTTTGAAAACAGCGTTGGAAAACTATTCAGATTCATGTAAAAAACTTCATGGAACAGACATGCTGTTGTCCAGTGTTATTATTCAAATATGAGTAAAAGTAATTTTAATTAAAATCGTATGAAGAAACCGAAATATTGAGAAATTTAATTTAAGTAGATATTAGGACTATACTATATAATGGTCCGGGTTGTCCGATAATTAGCAAATATTTAAAGGGATATCAAAAATTACTCCTGAAAGTTTGGTGCAGATCGGATAAGAAACAGTCGGTATTGACCGTTTCACCCACTGTGCGCTGTTGCCATAACAGTTCGGCATCGATGATGGAGAAGTATCTTTGAGTGAGTGATGACTACCAGGTTGATTGGGGTAGTTGAATTGAAAATTACACTACTCGACAAAAAATGGGTTCATCGCGTGCTCCTTAAAACAAAAGTATTTGTTAGACTAATCTTCGGCTGCTGAACACGAAACTGAAAATCAAAAAATTTTCTAAGAAGCGTTTTCGAAAAATCTTCGAAAAACACGTTTTTTCCCTCTTATTTTAGTTATGAGCACATATCTCGTAAACCAACCGTCCGACTAACTAGACGTGAAACTAGATGTCATTTATAATATCCTGGCATAGTCAGTTTTTCATTTTCTGACCCAAAAACCTTTTTAAAGGACTTTACAATTTTAAAGACATAATAATTAATAATTGATTGGCACGACAGCCCGCTTACGCGAGACTAAGGCCTAACTTCCCGCAACCACCCGTGTTGTGCGGGTGGAAGGGACCTACAGTTTTATGCCGGTTCCGAACGGCGAGTTGGGAGCTTTTTCATAAGCAATTTTTACTCTCAGAGGTTCGCCATTTCCAGCTGAGAGGACAGCCACCGAAAGAGAAAACGAGTTTTCCCGTTATTTTTTTAGGTGTTATTACAGGCAGTATTTGAACCTGGGTCGCTGCCTTCGACTCGCGGTCCAACGCACTAACCAACTGAGCCACGGCGGCTGCCGTGGCTCAGTTTAAAGACATACACATTTCAAATATTTTTTTAAATATTCGCGGTTGTGCAATGATGAAGATATGGGTATCAAATGAAAAAGGAAAATTGTCTCCTTTTGACTAAATTTTCTATTTTTAACTTTCAGGACCAAAATATGTCAGGTATGCAAAACATAAATGTTTTGGGTCTTAGTCTGTAGATTCATACATCTAAATTTTTTTCTATTTCAAAGTTCTGAAAGTTCAAAATAGAAAATTTAGTTAAGAGGAGGCAATTTTTCTCTTTCATTTGATACCCATTTCTTCATCATTGCACAATCGCAAATATTTGAAAAAAGATTCGAAATGTGTATATCCTTAAAATTTTAAAGTCCTTTAAGAAGGTTTTTGGGTCAGAAAATGAAAAACTGACTATGCCAGGATATTATATATGACCTCTAGTTTCACGTCTATATCAACATTTGGATGGGTCTCGGAAAAATTAAAAAATGTTTTCGCACGGTGTAATAAATGAAAAGTTGGTGTTTTCACTCCGTGCATCATAACTTTGTCATTTTTCTTTCAATTCTATTGATGTTAGGCTTAATATTTGCTCAAATAATATATCTTTCATCTTAGATTTAAAAACCGGAGGAGATCATTTATTTTATCTACATATAAAAAACGATTCGAAAATGTATAATTTTTGAAAATGGTAAAAAAATTCAATTTTTTCAACTTTCATCGTCAGTAACTTCCCCAAATCTCATCTGATTTGGACAACCGATATATCGTTGGAAAGGTTAGTTAGTTGTTACTTGTGTTAGTCGAATGGTTGGTTTACGAGATATGTGCTCATAACTGAAATAAGAGGGGGAAAACGTGTTTTTCGAAGATTTTTCGAAAACGCTTCTTAAGAAAATTTTTTGATTTTCAGTTTCGTGTTCAGCAGCCGAAGATTTGTCTAAAAAATACTTTTATTTTTAGGAGCATTTTTCGTGTCGAGTAGTGTTATCAGCGCCATTATGTGGAAGGACTCATAAAAAGCCATAGCCGCCGTAGCTCAGCTGGCTAGTGCGTCGGGCCGCGAATCAAATGCAACACTCGAACCCAGGTTCAAGACTCTGTTGCTGCTAACACCAAAAAAAAAAGGAAAAATAAAAACAATTTTTCTTTCGGCGGCTGTCCTCTCAGCAGGAAATGGCAATCCTCTGAGAGTAAAATTGCCTATAAAAAAGCTCCCAACTCGCCGTTCGGAATCGGCATAAAACTGTAGGTCCCTTCCAACCCTGTGCAAATTCGCACGCACAACACGGATGGTTGCGGGTAGGCCTTGGCCTCGTAATCGGGCTGTCGTGCCAGTCAATTATTATAATTATTATTATTAATTATTACTCACAAAAAGGACATCAACCAAATGCAAATAACATCAAACAACGTGACGGAGCAAAGCAAAGGGACCTTAATTAAATTTTGTTTAATGTGCAAAAACAACTATTGCATTATAATGTGGCAACATTTTCTGAAATTAGTGCCAGTCAGTAGAATCTGAAAAATGCATACAATTTAAAATAGAATAAAGCAACCAAAGTGAACACGGTACAAATTTTTTTCAAAGATGTTTCATTAAGCACAAGCTAATGTAATCAGGACAACTTGTTTAGTAGTACAACTAGTGTCCGACCGAAACCACTTTTTTCGGCCGAAACCGAATTTCGGTTTTTTTTTTTAATATTCGGCCGAAACCGAAACTTTCTAGTTGAAATAAAAATCACAATATCAAGCATTTTTTTTTTTCAACGAACGAATTTTACTTTAAGTAAATAAATAAATAAATACTTAATAAATAAATACTTGTTAATAAAAACAATTCATTATTTTTTGAAAAACATAAATATAAAAAATCACCCTTTCGTACCTTACTCGCTAATATTCAAAATTAAATAATTTAATATTATATGCTAAAAAAAAACATCTAAATTAATCCTCCTTTCACTATATATCTGCTCGGCTGCACTAACTAAGTAGCTGTTCACTCGCTATACAATAAAATGTAAAAAATATTCTAAAAAGTTTCGGTTTTTTAATTGCACTGCATCTGTGTCACTCCTTGCAGGCATCGTTTCTGGGTCTTCGCCGCTCTTTATACGTCCCGCTGAGACGCCACAGGACCTGGACTTCAGGGACAATACATTTAATTTCGATGATGACAACAAGTTCGGTGCGAACGATGAGAGCGGCAACGCCTACAATCAAGCGGGTAACTAAGGCTGCAATGTCTAAACAAATTATTACAACAACAACAACAACAGCAACACTAATGCTATTTCATACAATTCCGCAGAGGCATCACAAACACAAAATCAATACGTCTACAATCCGGCAGCCATCAATCAGCAGGCGCTCTCACGCTACGGCAACGAGCAGAGCAAGATGCAAGACTCTTATCTGAGCGCGCTGCAGAGCATCAGCTCGGCCTCGTTTAAGAATTCCAACTCGATATCGGGCAGTTCGTCGGCGGCCGGTGGCGGCGGACTGGGCACGCCACTGCGCACCAAGCCCGCAGCACCCGCCAACACCAACACCTACCAAACATTCCAAAAGGTGCCCGCCTCGTCGCTGCTGCTCTCCAACTATGACCCCTTCTACAGTCCGCTGCTGTCGCGTCTGGACTCGGTGTTCGCGCAGCTGAAGTTGAACTCAGAGAGCGAGAGCTGTCGCGAGAAACTAATTTGCCTGATGTATGCAAATCCGGCCAAATATGCACCGTACAGCAATTTGGTGTCGGCCCAGCTAAGCCGGTGAGTTGGTAGCTAACCTCGTGTGTGTTGTGTAATTGGTGCCTAAAAGTAGGCAGCATATTTGTATGCTGGGATAGAGCAGCATACAACTCGTTACTTTGGAGCAAACTCACCCTTTTAACATGGCGATGGCCTAGGCGACAGTCAATTGTCCCCGTCTGCATCCATTCACAACTAGTCCAAGGTTAGTCCGAAGTAAACCAGTTTTCAAACCAGTTGCAAAGCGACTAGTTTGCAAACTAGTTTATTCTGGATTAGTTTTCTAACCAGTTGATTTTTATTGGGGAAAATAAAACAATTATGGTGTTCACAGTTCAGCGGTATCTAGCATGTTAAATTTCCCACCTGGCAATTTTCCCGAATTTTATCTGTTAAATAAAAAAATAAATAAATAAAATATACTCCAGCCCCTACGCTACCGTCTTCCAGCTTGTATCCATCCGTGTACCAGATTTGAGAACCTGGTGCAGGGGTGAATCTATAGGTTCTCCACGATTGTCTGTCTGAAATGCAGACTTTGTATCTCCTGGAGAATTCCACGTTAGGTGTAATGTTGTCGGAGATTTGCATTATGGGGTCATTGCTGAGCATTTTTAATATGCTCATGTGTCCCCTTAGATCTCCGCTCTTAAGTTCGTAAGTTCTTATCAGCCTTAGTGCTTGAGAGCAGGCTTCTTTTTTTACGATGAGGCTCAGAGGGGGTAAACCTGTTATTACCTCCAAGGCCATCGTAGGGCACGTTTCCATTGCCCCACATATGCCTATGCAAGCCATTCGTTGCAGTTTGCTAAGTTTGCAAGCCGCAGTTTTCTGTTCAACTTTTTGCCACCAAATGATGGCGGCGTAAGTGACTATAGGTTTAACCCTAATTCCCAGAATTTTAAAAGTAACGTAAACCCAGCAAACTTGTAAATACAGGGTCCACAGGAAAACAATTGCTACTGCAGCGCTAGAGGCCATGCATTAGGTTTGCGTTTTTTGATATACCCATCATACAAATTTTGTTTATTCTGAGTGTACGAACCTCGCATCCAATAAACGATTGGCTAATACCTTACTGGTGAACTAGTTGGTCATTATTACATTTGTGTTTGTGAGGTTCACACAGGTTTTCAGCACCCTGTTTGCAAGATCCACAGCTCCTCGATTACCGTCTTTGCATGTATATAACATTTCAGGAAGTATTAGCACCGTCGCACTTCCATATTCTGATTACATATTTATCGGGATTGGAAGACATAAACTGTATGAACTAGCATCAACCTCGGCAAGGCATAAATTCTTCATAATATGTCGTAGATTGCAGTATTTTCAACAATTTTAGTAGACTTCATCCTATGCCGACTAGATGTGTGCTAGGCTTAAAAACTATGAACTTGGCACGATCAAAATGCATCTAAACATGAAAAATAAAAATATTCTTCCATATGGTTGACAAAAAGTCAAGGAATTCTGAGTAAATTTTAGTTTTTGTTGAAATGAGCTCCTGAGTCTCACTTCTGGGTTTACGTTGCATTTTTTAAAAATTGTCTAAAAAAAGTAGAAAAACTGTCTAAAAATTAAATTTATATGTAAATGAAATATAATTCTAACATTCCATTAGAGGATTACATAAAAAAATTGGAATCGATAATCTTTTGGTATAGGATTTATCACCATTTGAAATCTTAAGTGAGACTGAGGCTCACTTCTGGGAATTAGGGTTAACAATACTGTTATAAGACCAATAGACCATTGTAGGTCTTAGTCCCCAAGTTTTACCATATAGCCTTTGACATGCATACATGGCACGCATGGCTTTGTTGGTAACATTGTTCAGATGAGGGTTCCACGTAAGTGAGCTATCTAAGGTAACACCTAGATATTTTACCTCGTCTGAGAAAGGTATTTCTTTTCCATCCAAGGAGGGGTTAATAAGAGTTAACTTTATTCTCTTGGGGAATGGTACCAGGACTGTTTTAGCTGGGTTGAAAGATAGCCCTTTATCCTTGCACCATGATTGGGTTAAGCGTAAGGCTTTTTGCATTTGACTCGATATTGTTGAGTCATCCCAGCTTGTGATATGTATAGCTACATCATCGGCATAACCAATAGCGTTTAAGCCGAGGGAATTGAGCTCTAAAAGGAGTTCATCTATAACCAGAGTCCACAGCAGAGGTGAGAGTACACCCCCTTGCGGGCAACCTCTGGTGGCTGTAATGTTCTGGTTGTGCCCTCCCATTTCAAAGCTTATAACCCTGCAGCTTAACATGGTCAGTATCCATGATATGATCATAGGGTTAAAATTCTTCCTGATCATCGCCTGTTTAATGGCTGTGTAGGACGTGTTGTCCTCGATATCGATAAAAGCACATAGTGTGATTTGTTTTGCCGCTAGAGCCTTTTCAATTACAGTGGTTAGGCTATGTATCGTCGATATCGTTGATTTGCCTGATTGATAAGCAAATTGGAACTTGCACAGTGGGCTGTCTTTTAAGTATGCCTCTCTTATGTGAAGGTCCAGAAGTTTCTCAATGGTTTTGAGAATAAATGAGCTAAGGCATATGGGTCGATACGACTTAGGCAATTGTTCTGGCCTTTTACCTGCCTTTGGTATGAACACCACTCTGACCTTAGACCAGCAATTAGGTATGTGGCCTAGAATTAGGCTGGATTTCAGAATCCTTGAGAGGGCAGGAACCAGTATATCCGCTCCTTGTTGTAGGAGGCATGGTTGGATACCATCTGGTCCTGAAGATTTGTATGGGCTGAATGAGGAAAGTGCCCATCGTACCTTTGTCGGAAGGAAGATTCTATTCGCGAGGCTTATATCACTACCGGTGGCGAGATATGTTCTATCTGCCATCGGAGGATTTGCCTCTGAGAATCTACACCCCGGGAAGTGTGTCTCTAGCTGTAGTTTGCTGGTTTCTTCCAGGGTACCAATACCGTTAGAGTGATCTAGTCTTAGGGCCTTTTGCAGTTTTGCAGCTTCGGGAAGACTGTCAATATTCTTGCAGTGTTCCCTCCACGAGGCCCTCTTAGACTTCCTCAGCTCTATGTTGTAATCAGTTAAGGCCTTTTTGTACTGGATCCAATTACCAGTACTTTTGGCCTTGTTAAATAGTTTTCTAGCCTTCTTCCTCAATTCATCAAGCTTTTTAGTCCACCATGGTATACCCGTTCGGGCTTTCCGTATCTTCTGAGGACAGCTCTCATAGAAGGCTGTGTGGATATTAGAATTTAGGCTTTGGGCCTCTATTTCTAGCTCATATGGCGACCTTATTGGCTGCGTAGAGCGATTTACTTGTTCCTCTAAGAGGAATCTATAAGTGTCCTAATTTGTCTTGCGAAGGTTACGGTAAACTTGTGTGATACGCGTGGATTCCCCAATGTCGAATCTTATATGTTGGTGATCCGACATTAAGACTTCGCTTGACACATGCCAGTTTGAGGTAAAGGAGGAAACGTTGGAAGTAGCGAGGGTAAGATCTAAAACTTCCCCCCGAATGGCATTCCTAAATGTAGGCTCATTACCCCGGTTAATAATACTTATGTTATTATTAATAACGTATTCAAGAAGGTACTCACCCCTTGGATTGACGTCTGAGCTGCCCCAAACCGTGTGGTGGGCATTCGCGTCGCAGCCCAGGATCCATCTCAGGTTCTTTGCTCGGCAATACTCCACCAGGGATATGACGTCCCTGGATGGAGCTGCCGATTCCTCACCTGGTAGGTAGGCCGAAGCGATGAGCATCTTTAGATGGCCTCCGGATATGGGCACTTTTGCCCAAACTGCCACCAAGTCCCCGGTGATGAGTTCTGAAATGGGAAAGAACGTTAGTCTGTTGCTAATTAGCAAAGCTGCCCTCGGGCGACTGTGCTTGTTGTCATATATCAACTTACAGCACGTGTTGTTGAGTCCCTTGATGACTCCGGAGCGAACCCATGGTTCCTGGATTAGCGCTATGTCCAGGACGTCTTGAGTGAATCTCCTGCTGAGCACATCCGAGGCAGCTTTAGCATGGTGGAGATTCACTTGGAGGCACTTAATTTGCCTCGTGTGGTGCGCTCTTGCTGAGGCACTCATTTGCGGGCACGTTTTGCCACCTTTTTGCCTCTGTTGGTGGCTAAGCGCGCAGCGTCCTCCCTGGAGCCTCTTTCGCATTTGCGCGGTCGACCTGAAGGTCGGCCTTTTCTGGGCTTTTGCGTTTGTGGTCGGGAAGGAGCGGTTAGGGACCTCGAGCAGCAAGGCTGTTCGTCGGTCTGATTGGGCTTAGGAGCCCTGCCGATCCCTGCAGTGCTTGTTTCGGGCCGTTTGCCCTTCGGCCTCATCTGCACTGTGCCGAACTCAAAGCTCACGTTGTTGTCCGTGGCCTTGAGTGTGCTGATGGAGATTGGGTCCACCGCTATCGTCAGCTCGATAGTGGCCCCTTTTTGTGCTCTATTGAGCACCCTCCAGTCATCGACTCTGAGGCCATTATTTTGCCCTTCGATGGTGTGGAGAATGTGGTCGGTGGACGTAGTTTCCTGTCCAGGAAAGTAGCCCACAAACATTTGTGGTCGAGGCACTTCTGCCTCTGTGACCACTTTTAGGGCGGCGTCCTTCCACGGCTGGAGGGCGGGCACAGTTGCCTTGAACCATTCAACCGTGGCGCTGTCAACACAGCCAAAGGTGATCCATCCTGGGCGGAAGGTGCAGCCAGCGAACTTGGGCTTGATAGAGCCCTTTCTCTGCTGCACGATCTTGTCCAGGATGCTGGATTGGATCAGCCTTAGTTGTTCCGTTGTCCAAATGGACGCCGGAAAGTCAGGTGGTATGACGCCTAGGCGTACACTAGACGCAGCCTGACTGTAGGACGCTTTGTGCTGCTCCGATGATCCAGCAGGATCAATAGCCTGGCTTTCCGTAGAGGAAGCGGGGGCGGCAGAACCGCGAGCAGCAGAGCCAGCAACTCTCTTAGGAGAGTTCGTCTTTGGCGTAGAGCTGTCTGACCGAACTCTCTTATTATGGGATTTGGCAGTTTTAGCGCTAGCTTTCTAGCCTCGACAATATCAAAACCTCTGTCCAAGAGAATTTTCAGACGCTTTCGTCCGGCTCCTGACAGCCGAGTTTTGTCTGAAGCGACTCTGACTTGTGTCAGGGGTTGGGAGGCTAGTAAAGCATCCTCCTCGTCTGTTGGGATAGCCACATCATTGGCACTTGGCACAGTGTCCTCTGGCATAGATGCGACATCCATAGGAGTTACGCTGCTTTTAGGACCTGAAGCCCTGTTAGCAAGCGTAAGGTCATCGACCTGGTTATTTATAGGCACTGCTGCCTGATCCTCAATAACAAATCCGTCCATACTTGGTCCCACGAGTGTAGGGGAAAGGAAGTCACCCGAGGCATAGCCCCCATTACCTCGGGAAGGCTAAGAATACAACCAGAGGTCGCCAGGTATCTGGAGGCCACCGTTCGAAGACACAATTACGTAGTGCCATTCATTCTATAAGCACGGGTACGGATAACACTTGGGATTACGGGTTTTATCGAGTTGTCCTCTCTAGAACCGCCATATTCGGTAAAAGCAGGGGCACCTCGAGCAGGATGTTACTCTTCGTCACGTATGGACGGTCTTAGGCACACGTGGGCTATGTAGCCGCTGTAGCCTCTGGTACATCGTACCAAAGACAATTAAACTATAAGATGTCTCACGTTCATACAAATCAGCGGCGCTTCAAAAATTTGCCGTGGCTTTTTCAATAAAGCCACGTGAGAGTGGTTTTTACAGCAGCGCCACATCCGGAGAACAACGATGAAGCCACGCAAGCACTCTCTCTGCGCAACGATGAAGCCACGCAAGCAACTCTCTCTGCTTGCAGTCGGCAAAGATATGAATATGCGTGTGATCTCTATGTGCTCTTGTGTTGATTTTTTTGGTGGTTGATTGTTTTAATCAGTAGCGCACACGGGACGGGAACATTTGGGGATGCAAACCCCCTCAAATACAAAAATTAGTAGTGAAATGTCCCTCCAAAAAGAAGTCCTGCCTGCGCCACTGACGTCAACGCGTGTAAAGTGAGCGCACACAATTTTGCTTTTGCTTGGCAGTGATCAAAGCCGTTGTGCTTTGTGTGAGCAAAACAAAGAGCGTTAATATTATTACGCTCTCACTGTACCGACGCTTGCTTGCTCTCGATAATGAAAATTTTGCAAATTCGAGCTCGCCCTATGCCATTCGGTTGTATGGCCGTAAGACATCTTATTGTTTAATTGTCTTTGATCGTACCTTACCCCCTACCAGAGACTTAACTATTATAAGTTATTTAAAAAAATAATTGCAATGTAACTATTACAATGCAACACAAATTTTATTTGTTGATTATAATTATTATTTGCGACAATTAAGTTTTTTTTATTTTTTTTTATTTATGATTTTTTTATTTACGTTACCGATAACTATTATTTGAAAGAACATTTTTTTACGTTGCCTCATAACTTTTATGAAAGACATTTTTTTATTTACCTTGCCTTACCACATTTTGAGTATGAATTGATATTTAATTGTTTAGTTGTTGGTGGAAATAAGGTTTCTGCAGGAAATTTGCGTTTGTCAATTTAAAACAATTAAAAATTAATTCATATCGAAAATGCAGTAATTCAACGTTAAAATTTTTTTTTCAAAATAATAGTTATCGGCAACGTAAGTGAAAAAAATCATAAATAAAAGTTATGAACCAACGTAAAAAAAAAGTTCTCAAAATAATAGTTATCGGTAACGTAAATTAAAAATGTCATAAATAAAAGTTATTAAGCAATGTAAAAAACAAAAATCCCAAAATAATAATTATCGACAACGAAAAATATACTTGTTACTTATAAGAGTTGTTATGCAACTCAAAAATATTTATTACATGATAATAGTTATAGGCGACGTGAAAAATTCCTTATTGGGAATAATTGTTATAAAGCAATAAATATAGAAATTTCTTAAATTAGGGCAATTTTTTCATTCCCAAAAATATGGATAATAATTATTTTAGGTCTCTGGTACATACCTTTCAGCTGCTGCTGCAATTCGTTGCTTTACACAACCACGCAAAGTTCTAACGGAAATCATTCAAGGCAACGTGCAAATCGAGCGAACTTCGAGTAATAGAAACAGACATGTTCGAAAAATGCAAACATTTCTACGTTGTTGTTGTAACAAAAGTATCGTAAGATCAGCCTTAACAGTATTTTTTTGCTTATCTCACCACTGTTTCGTCTTTCGTATTGTCATGTCTCTTCTCGCCTATGAACGCGCACACAGAACGTGAACGATTAGACGCGAACTGACTGACTTCTGCATTCGCTGACAGTTACTTGGACAACTAGTTGTCAAATTGACGTACAAAAAACCAATTGAAAAACCAATGAATTTTGGGAACCAGTTGTCTCAGGTCCGACAGGGTAATGTACTGTACAACCTAAAACAAATAACAAGGTTCTAACAACGGATTCCTTTAGAGCGGTGGCTTAAAGTCTACGTCTGATTTTTTTTTAGGGGGGCCGGGGTCAAAGTTTCCTCCCTTTTGCATATTCTTATTGTGAATTGGCATCCGAAAACCATGTAGTCTTACATTATAATGTGTTCAGCAATTTTATATCAAATACTACGGGGAATATTTTTGTGAGACATTTTAATACGTTAGCTCCCATGTTTATTTTTTTGGCCCCTCTACCAGAATCCGTTGTCAGAACCTTTTTATTTAAAAAAAAATTTATTTTGTTTTTCAGTGTAATAAGTATTTACCGGTTTGCCAGTCCACATGTTGCATGTTGCTACTCATTTGACATTCGCATGTTTGCTCCTAGCTTTGTTTACGGGACATTTGTTTGGCTTCGAAACGACTTGTGGGCCTTTAGATATTTGTTTACCATGCCTCGGCATGACTGATAAGCAATCTCCTACCACCTTTCATATTTGATGTTGTTGTTTATATTTTGCTGCTCAACAACAACTCCTGACAAACTGTTTTCGTATTTTGCGTTTTAAAGTCAAAAACAAAAACATATAAATATATATAAAAAAAATATAAATATTTTTCCGGCCTTCGGTATTAAAATTTCTCAACATTGTAATGAAAATTAGTTGAGCTAACTTCCTTTAATATCTTGGTAAAACTTTCGCATAAATATGTATTTTAAACACAAACTAAAAATTTTTTTAAGAATGCACTACACAACAAATAGAGGGAGCTGATAGCTAAGGAAAAATAGTAGCACCAATAGTAAATAAAAATGGGCATGTAGAACTTAAATAACAAAGCGAGTCAATAAGCATGACGTGATAGAAAGGTTTTTTGATTTTGTTGTATTGATTGACAACAGGTGGATTGTTATGATTTAAATCCCACCATTGTTTGTATTCTGTCAGTTCGGGTCTTGTGTTTGTTCCGCCATGTCTCAGTTGTCTTTGGATATACAAATGTATTGTGGATATTTGGAACTAGTTGTTCCCCGCAGCTTTGCTTACGGCGAATTCGTAATTATTTCTTTTTAAATATGTGATAATTTAATTAACTCTCTAGTTCCCAAGAAGGCCTGTAGACATCCTAAGCTTAAAAAAATTCTGTAAATTACACCTTACGATTTTTCTAGCTGATTTTACACGTATGGAAAGGGGAATCTCCATTTTATAAAATTAACTAGCTGGACCCCGCGGCTTCGCACGCAAGCTCTCTTGTTTCACCCGATACAAATTCTGAACCCATTGTTGACCCCGTTAGATTTTGATTTAAATAAAACATATGTCTATTATCTTTGATGTCAAGTATTTTCAAAATTTTTGAAGTCAAAAGCCCTTTAAATCATGAGTTTTCACATTTACCCTAAACAAATTCTTAACCCTTAGTTTATCACGGTAGATTTCGATTTTCCAAAAAATGAAAAGTACATTTTAATTATTTCCCGATAGAAGTGCTTTTTGTCTAAGTTTGAAGTCAAAAGGACCAATAAATCGTGTTTCTCCATACAAACTCTTAACCCATTGTTGACCCCGTTAGCTTTTGATTTTCAAAATAGTGAAAAACACGTGTCAAATTATTTCTCACTAAGAGTACTTTCACAAAATTTGAAGTCAGTGGGGCCATTAATTCATGTTTTTTTACAGTTTCGCCATACAAACTTTTAACCGGTCGCTGACGCCGTCCGATTTTAATATTCGGAAAAAATGAAAAACACGTATCGAGTTATTTTACATTTGAAGTACTTTCACCAAGTTTGAAGTCAAAAGGCTCAAAAACATGTGTTTCTCCATACATTTGATTTTGAAAATAATGAGAAACGCGTGTCCAATTTTTTTTATTTCAAGTATTTTTACAATTTTTGAAGTCAATAGGCCTATCGGTTCATGTTTTTTTCGAGTCTACCCTTAAACAAATCTTAACCCATTGTTGGCCCAGATAAATTTTGATTTTCGAAAAATTATAAAATAAGTACGTGTCGAATTATTTTTGATTTAGAGTATTTTCAGGAGGTTCGAAATCAATATGTCTCTTAAATCACTTTTCTTCATACAACACCTTAGCACATGTTTTACCCCTTTACACCCGGAATTTCAAAAAATCCCGTCTAAGCGGAGGTTCATTTTTCAAGATGTACCTACAATTCAAATTTCATGTTTGTAGCTTCAGCGGTTTGGGCTGAGCGATGATGAATCAATCAATCAATCAGTCAGTCAGACAGTCAGGACAAACAATCTATGTATATAAAAATGCAGGCGGTACCATGCCCCCTTGTGCAATGCTCACAACTTTCTTCTAGTCGAATTGTGCTACTAAGTGGAAAGTTCGTACCAAGTTTCACTGATGTGTGTGTGTGTACTGCATAACTGTTGGATCATAAAAAATGTGCCACGCCCCTTGACCAACGCCGATCAAATCTCATCAGTAGAATGACACATCTATAAAACAACGGAACAAAGCTATTCCATATAAAAGATTTGAGTTGTATGGGCGGAGCCACACCCCCTTGTTCAATACCCACCCATTCCCTTTATCGAAGGACATGACTAAATAGTAAGTTCGTACCAAATTTAATTGATGTGTGACTTATGGTTCCAAAGTTATTGTCTAAAAATGTATTCTTGTGGGGCCACGCCCCGTTTTCCCGACTTTTCTTTTTTCCTAAACCTTCAGGTAACAATTTTAAACAAACCCGCCGAAGGAAGTATTCATTTTTATATATATATTCATTTATATTCATTTTTATATATATAGATGTAGTCAGTTAACGCTGCCACATGCACAACGGCAGTAATTGTAAGACAAAGTTGAAGTTTCGTGAAAAAGTAAGCAAATAATTATTTTTGAAATTGTGTCAGAAACAAAAATTGTTTTAAATAAATTGTGAGCCTCAATAAAACTAAACAAATTACACTGCACAACAAAATCAAATTTTTTTCAAAATAACAAGGTTCTGACACCGGATTCTGGTAGAGGGGACCAAAAAAAATGTACGTGTATCGGCGATTTGAAAGTTTACGTCTGATTTTTTTTTAGGGGGGGTCAAAGTTTTCCCCTTCTTGCTCATTCTCATGGTGAATCGGCATACGAAAACCATGTAACCTCACATTTTCCTATTTATATGGGTCAATTTGACCCTTTTTTCTAAAATGCCAAAAATGTCCTGTAAAACAGGACTTTTTAAGGACAAAATGTACGACGAAAATATTCGCCATAAAATTCGTCTATAGGTCTCTGAATACATCAAAGCTCAGAAATTAACTTGAACGCCAGAAATAAGCCAAAACTGAAAATGTATTTAAGTGTTTATTTCGTACTTAATCAAAATTGGTTCTAAATCTCCTACAAAACTTGCACGTGGAAAACTTTCAAAACGCCGATACACGTATATTTTTGTTTGGTCCCCTCTACCAGAATCCGTTGTAAGAACCTTGTTATTTTTTTTGTGTTGTACAGTGTAATTTAAGCATTATTTTTCTATTTGAAGCGAAATTTTGATACACTGCAATGTAAAAAAGATAATGTCACTGCAAAAATTTATACTAAGGCGTAGTCCGCGGGGGTAGATGAGAGAACTAGTCTCCTCTAGTCCTTTATTTCATGGAGTAGATTTATCGACATCTGTGTGAAAAGATAACAAGGCATTAAACAAAATAAGAACCGCAATATATATACAGGGTTTTTCATTTCGAACCGAAAATTTTGAAAGCCCTGCGTTCGACAACCGCAGCTGTCATCTGTCGTTGCATTGTGTTAATATTGTAGTTTAGTGTTTGCCATTTATGAAAATGGACCGATTTAGCATCGCTCAACGTAGTGAAAATTCACTACAAAAATGGTGAAAATTTGAGCACCACTTTTCGCGCACTAAGGAAGGATTTCGGACGTCACGGAAGGCCTGTTTTGTCAACAATTTCGGATTTATTGGCGAAATTCGAACGAACTGGTTCTGTACAAGATGTACAGAGGCCAATACGTAATCGCCCTGCTCGTTCTTCCGAAAATATTGCTGCTGTAGCTGCTGACGAAGGACAGACCATTACCGTCAATTCTGAACGTTATGGCCGTATGATAACCGAGTATTTCTGGCCAGCGATCGATGGATGTGGAGGAGATGTGGTTTCAACAGGACGGCGCTACATGCCACACAACACGACCGAACATGACAGAATTGCGAACCAGGTTCGATGAACGCATAATTTCGCGTTTTGGTGATGCCAATTGGCCGTCAAGATCGTGCGATCTGAACCCTTTGGACTTTTTTCTTTGGGGCTATGCTAAAGACCAAGCCTATGCAGACAATCTGCAGACTCTGGAGCATTTGAGGGACAACATACGTGCAGTTCTTGGCGCCTCACAGCCTGCTATATGTAAAAAAGTCATCGAAAAGTACCTAAAAAGAATCGAGGTGTGCCAGGCTGCTCGTGGCGGTCATTTGAATGATGACATATTCCATTACTAATGGCACAAACCAAATATTATTTTGATAATAAAGTTTCATCAAAATTCAAATTTTAATTGATTTTTTTTCTTTATTTACTTTTTCGGCTCATGATGGAAAACCCTATATACCTATACCGATGTTTTCAGTTTTCCTAGTTTATACACCCCCCAAAAGCAATGTATAAACTACCCCACGACACACTACCCCTCGATTTACCCCCACCCCTTTTTATTTATTGTCTATTACGCGTATGATATTGTCTGTTACCCGTTATGTTTATATATATTAAAAAAAAATTAAAAATTTAAATTAATTTAAAAAAAAATTTGCATATGGGATTGTTTGTGGCTTTGTTTCCCAAGCAGGCCTCTAGGCCTGCTACTTTCTACACCCTCTATCACGCCTCCTATTGACATGAAATTGTTTTCCCTGAACAAACATTACTTCTCCACCACAAAACTATGACTGGTAATTTTTTTAACACGATTAAAAACTTGGGAACTAGAGGGTTAAGACCCTACCTACTTTAATGACCCTACTTAACCAATTGAGTTCGATTTTTTCTGTGCAATGCTTTCATGCCGGTGACTTGTCCAACTCCGTCAAAATTTCTTCGACAGAAATACTCAACTAACTACCGATCAAGCTGTGCGACCAACACTTCTAATGATATGCCAATGATAACAATGTCTGTTATGTGAAGGTAGCGCTCTCTTATTGCACGCCCGTCACATTTTTCCTATGAAAGAGTTGTAAATCCATACCCCTTGAATTATCGAAACCAAATACAATGTATGTACAATAGATGTAGAAATTTCAAGAAGACTGGTTCAAACATATAGGGACAGGTGGGAATGATCAACCTCATATTTAAATACGACGGAGTCAATTTTAGTTACTACAGGGTCAATCTTGTATAGTGTACACGGAGTCACTTGACGTGACCAGCGAAGGTGGGCGTGGCCTTTCTCAGAAAGCCTATGGTTGCCTCAATGTTAGTTTAGTGGGCGCGTGCCGCAGTGGCACACTGAATCGTTTGATACCCATATTGCCTTACAAAAGCATACCATAGTTGAGTTTTGTTACCACAGTGGGCGTAAGAGGGGGCATGGCCAAACTCATATAGCCTATGTACCATTCCTCCACATAACAAATCGTTTGGTGTTTATTTCATCAAAATCGGTTCAGTGGTTTTTACCTGATCGTGGCTCAAAAAGCAACGTCACATTGGTTTTTATATAACAATTTAGACATGTAAGAGAGAGTGACCGTTCAGCTAAAAAATATTTAAAATCTGTTTAAAATTTTGGTGCAACTGTATATTACAGGTATAACGAGGGGTTATAGGTCAAAATTTTGAAAATTTGAAAAGCATATCGATATTTCGGTATTTAATAGCTAATCGGTAGATATCGGTATTTTGTAAAATATGGTTTCGATTAAAAACAGGACACCTTTTTGTAAGATAAAGGAAAGGTCCTTTTTTTTTATGTATGTACATATTTATATCTAAAATGTTTATGGATTTTGAGAAAATCAACTTTAAAAACAAAACCCTACTTTTGAATAACAAACGATTCTTTAAAACAAGATACTACCATATATAAATATTGTTACGAAAATCCCAAGTTTTCCAAGGTCCGTTTTGATTGTGTTTGAAAATAAAAAAACTTCAATTATTCAGCGCAAAACGCAGTCAGAAACTAACAATCACTTTATTTACAGATTTACACTTCGCTTGTATCTACACTTGTTACCACTTTGCTTATTCAACCAAGACTCGACTCCTTGCGCTGCACACTGCTGCTTTTATACCAGTTTTCTTATCGCGCCGAAGTTTCTTGCAACTTCCAATTGGAAAACGCTCGACCATTCTCGCACAGCCCATTCCTTCGCGAACCATCCTTGCCATATCGGACTATACCAAGCGAATTATACCAAATTTGCCGTACTTCAAAGTGCATGCCTAAAAGTATGCTATTCATGCATAGCACAGCACAGTGCCTCATCGCTACAATATATACCCTGTGGGAAATCGGACTGGTCCAAGTGTAGTTTTTCAACTGGTCGCTTGACAGTCATATATGACCTCAGAATCGACTCGCTTTCTTGTAGCAAACTCACCCTTTTAACATGGCGGTGTCCTAGGCGAGGGTCAATTGTCCCCGTCTGCATCCATTTGCAACTAGTCCAAGGTTAGCCCGAAGTAAACTAGTTTGCAAACTAGTTGTAAAGCGACTAGTTTGCAAACTAGTTTATTCTGGATTAGTTTTCTAACCACTCGATTTTTATGGGGAAAATAAAACAGTGCATTTTTTAAATAATTATTTTATTTTAAAAATATTTAAAAATAAAAACGAAAAATCATCGCGAATAAAAAAAAATATTTGGTGCATTTAAAGATGAACCAAGATGAACTTCGACTTGTTGACACACTTCTGCCGGAACTATTTGGGGGACTTCGCCTGCAATTAATAAATAAATTGAAGAATAATTTCATAAATAAATGAATAAATATATTAATACATACCTTTAAGCTGCCGCTGCAATTCGTTGCTTTACGCAACCACGCAAAATTCTAACTGAAATCATTCAAGACAAAACGTGCAAATCGAGCAAACTTCGTGTCATAGAAACAGAAAGTTCGAAAAATGCAAACATTTCTACGTTGTTGGTGTAGCAGAACAATCGCAAGATCGGCCTTAACAGTATTTTTTTGCTTCTCTCACCTCTCTTTCGTTTTTTTCATTTTTATGTGCTCTTCTCGCCTATGAACGCGCACACAGAACTTGAACGATTAGACGCGAACTGACTGACTTCTGCATCCGCTGACAGTCACTTGGACAACTAGTTGTCCAATTGACTACAAACAACCAGTTGAAAGACCAATGAATTTTGGGAACTAGTTGTCTCAGGTCCGACAGGGTAATATATTACTTATTAGTGTCCGACCGAATATTCGGTTTCGGTTTCGGCCCAAATAAGTGTTTCGGTTTCAGTTTCGGCCAAAAAATGGCCGAACGGCCGAAACCGAAACTTTTCTTATTTTTTACATTTTATTGTGTAGCGAGTGAACAGCTACTTAGTTAGTGCAGCCGAGCAGATATATAGTGAAAGGATGATGCACCAATGTAAATAGACTTCTTTTTTAGAATATAATAATAAATTATTTAATTTTGAATATTAGCGAGTAAGGTACGAAAGGGTGATTTTTTTATGTTTATGTTTTTAAAAAATTGAATAAATAGTTTTCATTAATATGTATTTATTTATGTTATGTTATGTTATGTTTGTTTGTTTTGTATTTACTTAAAGTAAAATTCGTTTGTTGAAAATGGTGATTTTGATGCTTGATGTGGTTATTTTTATTTCAACTAGAAAGTTTCGGTTTCGGCCCAAAAAAGTGGTTTCGGTCGGACACTATTACTTATTGAGCATACAAATGCCTTTCATTACATTTGCACTGAAAATTTTGTATAGCCTTAAAATCAGTAAACAAGCGCAGACCATGCCCACATTTCAAATATTTTTTAGCTGAACGGTCACTCTCCTCCACTTATACCGGATATTTGAATGATTTGTTAAATATCGGGTGATTTTTTAAGAGCCTTTGGATTTGATTAAGAAAAAACACATACAATTTGCAGAAATGTATGAAATCTTTATTTGAGTCGATAGAACGATCTATATAATTCAATGTTTAAAGATGATTTCATGTAAATGTTGACCGCGGCTGCGCTTCAAATGGTTCATACGCTGGGTCCAATTTTGGCATACTCTCTCCAACATAACGGCCGGTATCTCACGAATAAATTCTTCAATATTGGCTTCCAGTGCGTCAACCGTTGCAGGCTTGTCGCTATAGACATGCGCCTTAACATAGCCCCACAAAAATAGTCTAAAGGCGTTAAATCGCACGATCTAGGCGACCAATTGACCGGCCCCAAACGTGAAATAAACTGTTCACCGAATTCGCCTCTCAATTGGGCCATCGTTTCGCGTGCTGTGTGGCATGTGGCACCGTCTTGTTGAAACCACTACGTATGCGTGTTGGTGGTTTAATGTCCAATAATGTAATTTTGGTGCGAAATTTAGTCACAAGATTCCGAATAGCCGCCTCAGAAGGTCGCCCAAACTGACCATAAAATGGAAGAAGTGCACGATCCACTTTCTTAACCGAGCATGAATTTTGATAATAATCAATAATCTGCAAGCATTGTTCGTTTGTAAGTCGATTCATGGTTAAATTATAGACCAAACTGAACATGTTTGACAGTAACATGTTACACGCAAACAGCTGAGCTGCCAAAAACAGTGTTGCCAAAAAGAAAGTTGCTAAAAAATCACCCTTTATATAGGTGTAGTTGTGTTTTTTTTTTGCGTTGTATAGATGACGTTCGAAAGATAGCATTTCATATTGAAAGGCATTTTTGCCATTTTATGAATATTAAAAAATTACTTTTTGAAACCCCCCCAAACAATTTTTCTGAATCCGCCCCTGTGAGAAGTGGACCACTTACGACAACGCCAAGCGAAAGCGGTTGTGGTGAAGCCATGCGTCATCATCGCCTTCTGTTCGCCGTCGCACTCGAAAGTAACTTTAATGCCATTCTCCGACCGCGGATGAGACAAGATCGCGATTCGCGATCAGATCCACGTCCATCCTACACCAAGCACAACAGCCAACTCGTGGCCTGTGGCTGAACTCACTTTCGACATTCTGTTGAGAACATGGCATGGAAACAACAACAACAATCAAAATCAATTGAATATCATGCGGTACCTGATGTGAAAAATTTTGAACGTCGCTGCCCCGCCGCCAGCTTTTGTCTTTATCACTGCTGAAACCACCACGCTTTGTGAGCTTTGATATGAACAACAGTTAACGACAACTCAATCAATCGTTAATAATCTGATTTTAACGCTACGGTTGATGTTGTTGTGAATATGGGCGTAGCAATCAGTTCATTCGGACATTGTACTTTGCACAAAGATATAAAAGGGATACGAGAGGAGAGTTGTAGAAGGGCTTAGGGGTCCTCACTCCCCCCGGACTTCCTGGCTTCTGTTTGGAACCTCAGGAACGCGGGAGATTTTAAAGTGCATTCTAATTACGAAGAAAGAGCATCAAATAGAATGCATTATCTTAAAATAAAGTAAACGTTTACGAATGATTTTGACACAGTTTGGCAAAGTTATTTGAAAAAGGGGTTTTCCGATAAAAAATTTCAAATTTGGATCTCTGCAGATTATGTTCAAAATAAAAAATGTTAAATAATGTAATGGAAATCAAGGCTTTCCATGTTTTCGATTTTCCGGAATATAATCGAATTTTTCGAGTTGTCCAAGTTTGCGAAAACAATTTTTAGAATCTTCTCGACGCCTTAAGCTTCCTCGGGCAGAGACGAACACAACAAAAAAGACTGCGCAAATCGGCCGATTCGTCCTCGAGTTATGCAGGCTCTGTTTTATATATATATGTATATATATATGACT
Source organism: Melieria picta (assembly GCA_964056695.1). NCBI lineage: Eukaryota > Metazoa > Arthropoda > Insecta > Diptera > Ulidiidae > Melieria > Melieria picta. The sequence goes on from OZ057398.1 coordinate 122,243,867, forward strand.
AGCAGAGCCCTGCGGCTGTGCACGCAAGTTTAAAGTCAATGGGCCCAATAAATCCAGTTTCTTCATAATACGCTGTATGGGCGATGCCACGGCTCTTTTATGTAATGCTGAATCCATTCCTCCAGTCGAAGGGTGTGACCCGGTTTCATTAATATGCGACTTACAGTTCCAAAGTTACGCGCAAAATTTTAGTCACAAAAAATTTGCCAGGCCCCTTGTCCAACGCCTATCAAATTTTACCAGTATAATGACACATCTATGGGACGATAGTATACAAAACTTTCAAAGCTTTCCGACTTATTATTCCGAAGCTATTTCACATTGAAAATTTGGGTTGTTTGGGCGGTGCCATGCCCAATTCCCCCTGTCGAAGGGCACGTCTAAATCGTAACTGTGTGCCAAATGTAATTGATATGTGACCTGTAAATCCAAAGTTATTCAAAACATTTGAGTTGCTTGAAAAGTGCCACGCCCTTTGTTCAACGCTTACAAAGGTCTACCAGTGAAACGGCACACCTAAACGGTGGCCCCGCACCAAATTTTAATACTGTCCGACTTCTCATTCCGAAGATATTCCATATTGAAAAATTAAGTTGTATGGGAGGTGCCATGCCTACCTATCGGGTCCGTGGTTTACCGAGACTTAGTCAAGACGAACATTCCCTGAAGAATTCAGCTCAATCGGGTGCCTAGTTTTTCAGTTTTAGTGACGTGTCGTTTATATACAATTTATAGATATCTTTTATTTGTTTATTCAGTCTAAAGTGTTCGCAACCTTACAGACTATGAAACAATTGCTAATAAATAAATTTAAAAGACTTAAAACTAGTTAAAAATGTTCCAAAGAAATAACTTAAATTGAGCCCTACTTAAGTTAAAATCAAAATGATGATTAGCACAAAGAAAGTTAAAATCAGAAAGCGCTCTATTGATTGGCTCATTAAGTGCATAATTAACTTTATGACCCTCAGTCCAAAATATATGATGTCCCCGCAGCGACTTAGCTGGGACATGGGCCCGAGCAAATCAGGGCAATCGATGAATCCAGAAACAATATCATATATAAAAGAGAGGGCCGAAATTCTTCTGCGCAACTCGAGTGACTGCAAATGTATTAATTTACATCGCGAAATATAGGGGGGAAGTGGTAGATCGAAGTTAAGAGAGTTAAGAGCAAACTTAACAAATTTGCGCTGAACCCGCTCAAGACGATAGATATGTACATCATAGTGTGGGTTTCAAATAAAAGACCCATATTCCAATTTCGATCTTACGAACGTAATAAAGAGCAATTTTCGCGTATATGGATCCTTGAAACCCACACTATGCCGTTTAACAAAGGCAAGAGAGGAAAAAGCCTGAGGAATGACACAGTTCAAATGGCTGACAAACGTAAAACCCGAATCAAACACAACACAAAGACTTTAGCACACAATTAGAGATGGAGTAGGAGGTAGGACGAATATAACGGGATTTAGAAACGGAAATAGAATTACATCTATACCATATATGTATATAAAAATGAATCGTGGTCCGTTCGGCTGCTTAAAACTTAAAAACGACTGGACCAACTTGGATACTTCCTTCGGCGGGTTTGTTTGAAATTGTTACGTGAAGGTTTAGGAAAAAAGAAAAGTCGGGAAAACGGGGCGTGGCACCACAAGAATACATTTTTAGACAATAACTTTGGAACCATAAGTCACACATCAATTAAATTTGGTACGAACTTACTATTTAATCATGTCCTTCGATAGAGGGAATGGGGTGGGTATTGAACAAGGAGGTGTGGCACCGCCCATACAACTCAAATCTTTTAAATGGAATAGCTTCGGAATTGTAAGTCGCACAGCATTGAAATCTGGTGCACCGTCGTCTCATAGATGTGTCATTCTACTGTTAAAATTTGATGGGCGTTGGACAAGGGGCGTGGCACATTTTTTATGCAGCAGAACTGTAAGTCGTACATCAATGAAACTTGGTATGAACCTACCCGTTAATCATATCTTTCGGCAGAGGGAGTGGGGAGGGTATTTAACAAGGGGGCGTGACGCCGCCCATACAATTCATTTCTTTTAAATGGAATAGCTTCGGAATTGTAAGTCGCACAGCATTGAAAGTTAGTGAAGCGTCGCCTCATAGATGTGTTATTCTACTGTTAAAATTTGATGGGCGTTGAACAAGGGGCGTGGCACATTTGTTTGACCCAAACTATCCGCATAATTTTGGAACTGTTAGTCGCACATCAATGAAACTTAGCACGAACCTACCATTTAGTCATATCTATCGACAGAGGGAATGGGGCGGGTATTTGACAAGGGGGCATGGCACCGCCCATACAACTCAAATCTTTTATATGGAATAGCTTCGGAATCGTTAGCCGCACAGCATTGAAATTTGGTATACCGTCGTCTCATAGATGTGTCATTCTACTGGTGAGATTTGATCGTCGTTGGACAAGGGGCGTAGCACATTTTTTATAACCCAACAGTTACGCAGTAACCACACACACACATCAGTGAAACTTGGTACGAACTTCCCACTTACTAGCACAATTCGACTAGAAGAAAGTTGTGAGCATTGGACAAGGGGGCGTGGTACCGCTTGCTTTTTTATATTGTATTGTTTGTACTGACTGACTGACTGATTGATTGACTCATCATCATGAACTATGTGTACTTCTTGAAGAATGAACCTCCGCTAAGACGGGATTTTTTGAAATTCGGGGACTAAAGGGGGCAAAACATGTATTAAGGTGTTGTATGAAGAAACGTGATTTAATAGATATATTGATTTCGAACTTCCTGCAAATAATGTAGATCAAAAATAATTCGACCCGTATTTTATAATTTTTCGAGAATCAAAATGTAACTGGACCAACAATGGGTTAAGATTTGTTTACGGGAAGACTCGAAAAAAACATGAACCGATAGGCCTATTGACTTCAAAAATTTTAAAAATACTTGAAATAAAAAAAATTGGACACGCGTTTCTAATTATTTTCAAAATCGAAATCTAGCAAACTAAGGGTTAAGAATTTGTTTAGAGTAAATGTGAAAACTCATGATCTAAAGGGCCTTTTGACTTCAAAATTTTTGGAAACACTTGACATCAAAGATAATAGACATATGTTTATTTTTAAATCAAAATCTGACGGGGTCAACAATGGGTTCAGAATTTATATCGGGGGAAACAAGAGAGCTTGCGTGCGAAGCCGCGGGGGCCAGCTAGTTTATTTATATTAACAGAAAGATTATTACGACAACCCCAATCAAAAAAGTTGTTAACTTCGCATTGGAGAAGATAAGAGTCAGACTGATTATGGATTTTAGAAAATATTTTTAAATCATCTGCATAAAGAAGAAAACAACAACTACTAAAACAACTACTAACATCATTCATAAACAGCACAACGAATAGAGGTCCCAGTATACTACCCTGAGGGACACCAGACGAAGCCACGTAAGATTTTGAGCAAACACCATCAACACGAACAACATTTACCCTATTAAACAAATAAGATCTAATCCAACTCAAAAAATTAGAGTAAAAACCCATCTTCTCCAGCTTCGATAACAAAGCCGAATGCGAAACCCTATCAAAAGCTTTAGTAATATCCGTATAAATAACATCAACCTGACCACCACCACAAAAGAAGAAATACAGTAGTTAGTGAAGACAGCCAGATTAGTAACAGTAGAACGACCAGGGACGAAACCATGCTGGGACGGCGAGATATAACGCTTAACAACAAAAGACAATTTGGACATAACAACTTTCTCAAACAACTTAGAAATATTAGGGAGTTTAGAAATTGGCCTATAGCAGGACACATCATTCTTTTTGCCTCTTTTAAACACCGGAGTAATATACGTGATTTTCCAAGCATCAATGAAGACTCCAGGCTCAAAGACATATTAAATAAAAGCAACAAGGGACCAACAATGGACGACACACAATTTTTCAGCAAGAATGGTGAGATACCATGCACATCAGCCTGCTGAGAATTCTTCAGATTATTTATCCCAACCAAAATGTCCTCTTCAGAAAGTACTAAGGACCCAAAATCAATATTTGAATTAATATTGTTGAGGGAGTCCTGGTCATGCCATGGACTATCTGCAACAAAATTGGCCTCAAAAAACTCCGCAAAAAAGTTTGCAGTCTGTAATGCAGAATTAGAAACCCTACCATTGAAGGACATCGCCACTGGAAATGTCGAGGAGGACCGCTTGGACTGGATAAAAGTCCAAAACGACTTGGGATTAGATTTAATATTAGCTTCAAACCTAAGGAGATACTGCTTATAAAGAAACTTGTCAAGGCAATTAAAATTCTGCAAGTAATACAAATATTTGTCTCGGAAGTCAGGATTACCCGTAGATTTAAAGCGCTTATAGAACTTATTTCGCAAGTTTTTTAACCGTTTTAAGCCCTTGGTATACCAAGGCAATCTATAAGATCTCAAAGGATGACGAGGAACATTCTTACTAATAATATATTGCAGCTTGGTCACAAAACATGCAAAACACTCGTCCAAACTAAGGGTCATAAATAATGAGTGCCAATCAATATCGCCAATTAGATTATTTAAATTACTGAAATCGCACAAATTATAATTAAAATTAAAACAATTACTTTGCGTCTTAAAAACAGGGTAGTCATAAAATTCAAGATCTAAAACTAATGGTACATGATGCATATCAGTAGAACAGATCGGGGAATCACAGGAAAGGAGATTGGAATTCAGATTACTACTGATACAAATTAGATCCAAGATTCTATCAAGTTTATTTACAAATTTATTAATTTGAGAAAGCCCTATACCAAAAAAACCATCAATAAAATTAATTTCATGAGAGTGATTAACATTGCCTGGTATGAAGAAACCATCAACAGGCGAGCAATTCCACACAAGCTTATTAAGATTGTAATCACCGAGAATGCAAAGTTTAGTGCTATCATTCACCGGCGGCAAGTGCAAGACATTATTCACATGCATCGCATAGAGAGCATCCGGGCTATTAGGAGGACTATATGACACACAGACGTAAAGCACATGATTAACGCCAGATATACAGACACACAACTGGTCCACCAGGTTACACAATTGTGTAAGCACACGGAAGTGGCGTGAAGAGTTCTTTTTGCCGCTATAAGAACTCCACCACCACGAACACAACCGTCTTAACCACGTCCCTATCTTTGCGAAAAATGTGAAATAAATTCCTATTAAAGAAGTCTTCATCGAAATAATCAGCGTTAAGCCACGTTTCAACAAAGACAAACACATCGTAATCAAGACGGGATGTGCAAATAAAAATGGAGTTCGATTTAGTTCTCATACCAGACATATTTTGATAGTAAATTTTAAGTACAGACACATCTCTATCTATTGTGCTATTTAAATTTACATTACATGATGCAGGATTGTCCTTTATCAGTCGTTTATCTTTTTTGCTCCATCCTTCCGAAAAAACTGGAACGGTTTAATTTTGATGTCCACAGGCCAGAGTGAAGAGTTGTAGATCGCATCATAAAAACACGGCGAAACACCCACCTTGAAACTAACCCTCTTAAGTTGCTCCAAGTCAGCATCTCTCTTGACAAGCTTGAAACAAGCAAGATGATTAGCACCAACATTAGTGTGTTTTGTGATGTAAGAGATGATCTGCTGCAATGACTCGCAAAATCGTTTGATATCCATATTGTTTTGCACAAATATACCACAGTTAATTTCTGTCATCATAATGGTCAACCTTATAGAGCCTATGTTTACCCCCTCTGAAACACGGAATCATTTTACATCAACTTTAATTGACAGACATGTACCGTAGGTTTGTTTTGTTAGTTAAGTGGGTGCGGAAAGTGGGCGTGGCCGATTTTATTATAGCCTATTTTTGCCGCAATGACACGCCGAATCGTTTGATACCCATATTGCCTTACAAAAGCATACCATAGTTGAGTTTTGTTACCACAGTGGGCGTAAGAGGGGGGCGTGGCCAATCTCATATAGCCTATGTACCATTCCCCCGCATAAAAAATTGTTTGGCGCTTATTTGGTGTTTTTGCCTGATTGTGGCTTAAAAAAGCAACGTCACAGTGGTTTTTATATAATAGTATAGAAGTATAGATTAGCAGGGCCCGCAGAAATTGTATAATTACATTGAAATAATCTTTACTCACTTTATGATTATTCGATACAATCATAAAGTGTTTCTTCACATAACTTCAAACACATTTTTTGTCTCACCTTCGAACACTAAAACACATGCGTTGAATTATTTCGCATCAAGTTATTCTTAACCATTTGTTGACCCCATCAGATTTTGATGACAAATACTTCTCTAATTATTTCTCATTTCATCTTTCAAGCTTTCACCATATTTGAAGTCAATGGGCCCATTAAATCATGTTTCCTCACACAAAGTGTTAACTAGTGTCCGACCGAAACCACTTTTTTGGGCCGAAACCGAAACCGAATATTCGGTTTTTTTTTAATATTCGGCCGAAACCGAAACCGAAACTTTCTAGTTAAAATAAAATCACCATATCAAGCATTTTTTTTTCAACAAACGAATTTTACATTAAGTAATTAAAGAACAAACAAACAAACATAGCATAAATAAATAAATACATATTAATAAAAACAATATATTAATTTTTTAAAAACGTAAACATAAAAAATCACCCTTTCGTACCTTACTCGCTAATATTCAAAAATAAATAATTTAATATTATATGCTAACAAAAGAACTTTATTTACATTGCTGGCATCTAAATTACTTCTCCTTTCACTATATATCTGCTACACAATAAAATGTAAAAAAATATACTAGAAAGTTTCGGTTTCGGCTATTCGGCCATTTTTTGGCCGAAACTGAAACCGAAACCGAAACCACTTATTTGGGCCGAAACCGAAACCGAAACCGAATATTCGGTCGGACACTAGTGTTAACCCATTGTGTTCTCGTCAGATTGTAATTAATTAATTAATTGACTGGAACGACAGCCCGCTTACGCGAGACTAAGGCCTAGCTTCCCGCAACCACCCGTGTTGTGCGTGTGAATTTGTACGCGGGTGGAAGGGACCTACAGTTTTATGCCGGTTCCGAACGGCAGGTTGGGAGCTCTTTCATAAGCAATTTTTACTCTTAGAGGTTTGCCATTTCCAGGTGAGAGGACAGCCACCGAAAGAGAAAACGAGTTTTCCCGTTATTTTTTTAGGTGTTATTACAGGCAGTATTTGAACCTGGGTCGCTGCCTTCGACTCGCGGTCCAACGCACTAACCAACTGAGCCACGGCGGCTGCCGTGGCTCAGATTGTGATTTTCAAAAAAGTGAAAAACTTGTTTAACCCGAATTAGCCCACGTAAATTTTTAATATGCAAAATAAAAAAACTGCATCATTCGTTTTTTAATCCTGCCCACAGGACGCTCGGAATGTCCTGTTGCCATATGGCAACGCTGGGTGGGCTAGGGGACTGGTTTACATATATAAGCAAAACCGCTTTTAGCATTTGAAAAAACAAAAAAAATTGTTTTTTTGGTGTTTATTCGAAACAGAAAAATAAGGAAATCTTTTTTTACATTTGTGTTGAGATAACCTAGATAAATATTTTTTAAAGTTTTGTATGATATGGCTTGAAGCATGGCAAACAGAGTCCTACATCGCATTTACTACAAGCTGTACGTACAATAGACTTGCATATATCTCCTGAACATCCCTTCTTCTTTTCTATTAGAATAACAAGGTGATCGATTCTGTCGTAGAGAAGAGTATTTTTTACAGAATCCAATTGTATCTCCGACGGTCTGTTAAAGATTTTTGGCTCATTACCGCAGTGCTTGCAGTAGTAAATGGCAACATCTCGCTTGAACACCATGAGTGTTTTATTTTGACCATCATGTCGATGAAGGAGCCAGATATTCTGAATACTCGCATCGATTAGCCAAGTAAAAATGCAAAGCCACCATTTTTTGCCCCGAAAAGCTATGCGAGTTCCTGAAACAATTCAATCAACACCGGCCATATATTTGTTGGACTCGCTTACAACGCATGGATGTGGGGCTGTTATTTTCTTTTTTAGTTTACTGCTGTAACGAGATGCTGTTGATTTCGGTTCAGCACCGAAACAAATCGACGCTAGACACATCACCGCATTATCCAGTCATTTAGTCAAGGGAATTCCGGTTTCTTTGATATTTACACTTTGATAATAACCTCGTTGTTCTTTTATGGGGGATCGGACAACTCTTAGGAATTCGATTTTCTCGACTTGTCCAGAAGCATCGGCCTCGGCTGCTCAGATAAGTAAGCAATGGTATTCCAGTGAAGAGTTTGTCGAAATAAAATGCAAATGGGACTTTTTGTACATCTTCCGTAAAATTGTCTATCATACATAGAAGAAGTGTTACGCAAGTTTACAATTTTTCCTTATATTCAGGATCCATTTTTGGATTCTTACCTTGGTATATTTCATATATTTCAAATATTTTTTTAAATTAAAACAAAAAACAAAAAAAAAACAAAATCATTATACTGGAAACTAGTCCCCTAGCCCGCCCAGCGTTGCCATATGGCAACAGGCACACAAAACTTCAAAAAAAGTCCATAAAAAGTATTTTTTTAGAGTAGCACACCTATGAGACGTTACTCCCTTCCTCAAACACTTAAAAAAAACACATTTCATTACGCGATCAAGATAATAAGTATATATTTTAGACGTACTTACTTTTTCATGCCCCTTTTTTTGTACTCAAAATTTTGTCTTCACTTTACGATGCACTACTTTATACAAACAAACACGCACTGTCGCGCAAATGGTTTTAAATGAAAGCAGAATCAATTCTGCGTTCAGAATGTGTTTCAAAGTAACGGTATCTATATTCGTTTGTAAGTTATGATCGTTTACAAATATGTCTATCGTGCGTTGCCATATGGCAACACTGGGCTGATTCGGGTTAAAATTATTTCTCATTTGGAGCACTTTCACTAAGTTTGAAGTCAATAGGTCCATTAATGCATGCTTTTTCTCAGCCTATCGGTGATCCGATAATTTTAACCGACGTTAACTCCATCAGATTTTGATTTTCAAAAAAATAAAAAAACACGTTTTTACTAACTTTTTCGTTCAATTGTTTTCACCAATTTTGAAGTCAATATGCCTATTGGTTTTTTCATGTTTTTTTCGTAGTCTTCTTGTATACGAACCTGAACCCCTTTGTTGTTCTAGTTAAATTTAGATTTTTGAAAAACTTAAAATTACGCGTCAAATTATTTTTGATTTGGAGCATTTTCACCAAGATTTTAAGATCAATAGGTCCATTAAATCACATTTCTTCATACATAACCTTAACCCATATTTTGCCCCTTTAGGCCCTGAATTTAAAAAAATCCCCTCTTAACGGAGGTTCATTTTCAAAAGTGGACCTACAATTCAAATTTCACGTTTGTAGCTTCAGTGATTTGTGCAGTCAGTCAGTCAGTCAGCACAAACAATTATATGTATTATATGTATTGTATATACTACTGTGTACAAAGAATACTCGGAATTCGATTTCTTCGATTATCGTGGTGTTGTGCATTATGAGTTCCTTCCGCCGGGCCAAACTGTCAACAAGGAATATTACTTGAGCGTTATGCGTCGTTTGCGTGAAGCTATTCGCAAAAAGAGGCCGGATTTATGGAGAGGCAACTCTTGGTTTTTGCATCACGATAATGCACCATCTCACACGGCATTGGTTCTTCGTGAGCATTTCGCCAACTCATATCGTTCCACAGCCACCGTATTCGCCTGATTTAGCTCCTTGTGACTTCTGGCTATTCTCCAAACTCAAAAGACCACTTCGAGGACACCGTTTTGAATCGATTGAAGAGATTCAACGTGAATCGCCGCGCGCATTGAAGGCCATACCGGAAGGTGACTATTTGGCATGCTTCGAAGATTGGAAAGTCCGTTGGCATAAGTGCATTGCATCGGGGGGGGACTACTTTGAAGGCGATGAAATTGATTTGGAAGAATAAATAAAGATTTTTTTAATTATAAACAAATTCCGGGTATTCTTTGTACACAGTAGTACATACATACATAGACGACGTCATTTCGCACAGCGGCAGTGATGACGATTACACAAGCCAGGAAGACTAATTGGTGACTCATTCTAGTAGAAGTATTTTTCCTTCGAAATCGCTTCTGCTAATCTAAATTTAATGTCTAACTGAGATAGTAAAATTAAGATTATGTTCTTGAATTAAGGTGTCAACACTATATTTCTGTAAATTGTGCAATAACATAAGTTTTGTAATGATTTTCTTCTTCTAATAAACATCTATCTATCTAATTGGTGACTCGGACGATTCATGACAAAACCATCAAATTCATAAAAACTACTTTTGAGTGTATGACTGGCCGACATAAGCATTTTAAACAAACAACAGGAGTCTATCAACCAAAAAAAGGCTTATATATAGCGATTTAATTTATCACGTTCGCCGCATGTGTAATCAATCAGTTCACATATTAATCTGCTGCGAGATCACCATTCAATGATTGAGTTCTAATAATCGAAAGCTTATAGCGTTCGTCGCATGTGAAATCAATTAGTTTACATATTAACCCATTGCTGCCGGGTACCAGTTCCGCCCATACGATTTTGATACAATTTCATACACGACCTAGAAGTGATCCAAAATGATCAGAAACAAAATTTCAGCTTTATATCTCTGCACGTTGCTGAGATATTCATTAGGTATTTTGTACCCATTACGCAGCAATGGTAGCTTTTTTCCATACTTTATGAAGTGATCAGCTAAACACGTGAACAAAAGTTGTATTTTTTACAGGTGAGTTCTAAGTTCTGAAGTTCTAAGGCCACTACGTTTCGCCACATTTTCCACCTCCGGAAAATTCACGATTTTTGGTGACCTTCACTAGGTTAAGGTAGTTCCATCTTTACCCTAACTATCCCTATCAATGGTTTTGAGAGATCTCAAACATTGATTTTTTTTATTTTTTTTTTTTAAATCAATTTTCATGGGTAAAATTTTACCTATTAGGCAGCAATGGGTTAATCTGTTGCGAGATCACCATTCAATGATTGAATATTGAATTCAATAAAAACAACTCTGACATACTCTGGTGAGCAGATTAAAATTAGTTGCATTACTGCGCTCATGTTATCAATATTCATACATACGAGTATGTGTGTGTATACAAAGAAAAAGCATTGGTTGCAGAGGTTAATGTTTTTTAGGGCAAACGCTGAAATTAATAGAGTTAATTGAAAATTGACTAAATTTTAGATTTAATCAAATCTCTGAGCCGCACGTAGGAATATTTGATAGCAAAAGCTGGCCAAAAATCTATTTTTTAAAATTGGCTTAATCTTAATTTAAAATTGCAAATTTTATCACTGATCGCGTGGACAAAGTATATATACGTGCGTCCTTAGGCAACATTTATGTTTTTTAAGGTCCCGCTTTGTATAACGGTACACGTTCAAAGTTGGGCTTACGCATTGATGTGAACTCGCAGTGTTCTTCTGTGTGTCAGTGACTAAAGTTAAATTAATTAAAAAGTGTTCCGGAAAAAATAACATTTTTATTTAATATGAATAATTATATAGAAGGTTAGTACTAACCAATTCATTTACCAGCATAGTAGTTTTGGCGTTTTGGTGTCGAAAAATTTAAGACCTAAAAATTTAAAACCCCTTTAAACACGACTTCTGTTTCCTATTTTTAACTTTCAAAAGCAATTTAGTTTTACTTATTTCTCCACATTTCTCTGCAATAATTTTTTTTTATTAAAACGTGTTTCCTTGAGATGATTTAAGCTCAAAATTGAGGTGTGGTGATGTGCGATTCAAAAACTGTGTTCTTTTGTACACAACAACTTTCAACGACTTATATATGCACTGCACTGAGTTTTTTACAATATAGTTCAATTAGCACAGAGTTTCCAAAATTGAGGATTTAGCCATATCAGTCTGAGTAACCGTCAGTCCGTGCGTTTCTCAGATAACTGGTAGTCACTATAACTTTCGAAAAAATAATGGTATTAAATTGAAATGAGATTTGGTATGAGCTATCCAGAGATGAGGAATATAGACTCATCTGTACATGGACATGGTCTGCGAACTTTTTAGCAGGGTTGCCATATGAGAGTATTCTTCAAATGTAATTTATTCGATTTATAGTACTTGCTGTCGTTTCTCCATACAAACTTTAACCCATTGTTGACCGCTTTTGAGATCGATTTGGAAAAACTAAAAAATTCGTGTCGAATTATTACTGCTCTGAAGTAATTTTACCAAGTTTAAAGTCAAAAGGCGTAAAAATCATGTTTCTTCATATAAACTCTTAACCCATTTTTGACTCCTTTAAAGGCTACATTTTAAAAAATACTTTTGTTGTGTATGTCCGCTCTGTAAAATAAATCTAAATCTGTCCAAATTTTTTAACCCTTTCGACCCCAAAGTTGCGTGAGAGCAACTTCGCCTATTTGTCATCTTATAGCTAAAGCAACGATTGATTTATGTGTTTAATTTAAGTAGGCACCAACAAACTAATATTTTTAGAAGTGAATTCAAAGCAAATTACAAAAATTTTACTGTTATCCCCTAAATAATTTGCAGCGATGTCAGGGAAAGTTTGTGTTCTAATTGAAGTCTACGAATTGGGCGCGTTTCTTTAATAATGGTTAAATAAAATCAAAACGTGATAATTTTGTATTTTCCCATAAATATTAAAAAATGTGTCTGTAATTAAAAAATATTAATACGAAATTTATTTAACCCGTTTTAAGCTAATATTGTTCAAAAGTAAAATAGCTCGAGAACTCTAACAAATAGGCGTGGCGACTTCAAATGTCGTGTGGACACTTCTTAGGAAAGTGTTTTATGATTTAAATACCAAAAGGTAATATCGAGATACAGGGGTCGAAAGGGTTAATTGTAGCTTTAGCGGCTTAGCCTCGGCAAGTATGAACCGAATCGGACATTACTATATATAAGTACTAGCAGGGCGTCGCGGCTTTAGGCCCATAGACCCGAATTTAAAAGAAATCCCGTCTTAGTGTAAGCTTATTTTCTTAAATGTGTTTACAGTTCCAATTTCATGTTTTTTCATGCCCAACCCGTTCTTCTAGTCGAAGGTTTCATTGATGTACGATTTACAGTTCCAAAATTATGCGGTAAATTTCAGTCACAAAAATGTGTCACACCCCTTGTCCAACGCTTATACAATTTTTTTAGCAGAATGACACATCTATGGGACGACGGTATACAAAATTTCAATGCTGTCCCACTTATAATTCCAAAGCTATTCCATATTAAAAATGTGGGTTGTATCAGCGGTGCTATGCCCCTTCGTGCAATACCCACCCCATACCCCTTGTCGAAGGGGTAAGTTTTGGGCCAAAATTCATTGATATGTGACCTGTAGTTCCAAAGTTATTTGAAACATTTGGGTCGCTTCGAAAATGCCACGCCCCTTATCCAACTCTTATACAATTTTACCAGTAAAACGATACACCTAAACGGGGGCCCTGTACCAAATTTCATTGCTGTCCGACCTATAATACCGAATATATTCCATATTGAAAATTTAGGTTGTATGGGAGGTGCCACGTCCACCTCTCGGGTCATATTCGCACTATATGGTTTAGCGAGATTTAGTCAAGACGCACATTCCGTGCGAGGTTCAGCTCAGTCGGCCTTCCAGATCTTGAGTTTTAGTGTCGTGTGACTAACAAACAAACAAACAGACATTCATTTTTACTTGCATACTTCGATCTTAACAATAATTCTTATTATTGTTCTTAACCCCCAACATTCTTTTCATTTGTTTCGAAGCAAAACATATAGCAAGCATTTAAAGTTGGCCAGGTTTTTCTATCTAATACACCTATGAGAGCCGCCTCTATGCACAATTAGCGCCATCTGAAGTACTTAATCTCGTAGCGTTCCTCATTCCAGAGTTACTGTGAGCTAAGCCAATATATTTTGTTTTATTGTAACTGTTTAATACGAAGTGACACGTAGCGGTTTTCAAACTACACAAAAACAAGATGAAGTGAAAAACAAATGTTATACTTTTTCAACTTTAATTGATTGCAAATTCGTCGGAATTGTACAAATCAGCAGAACTTCTGCAAATCAGTAAAATGTTTTACATTTTATATTCTTCTCCTTCTCAAGCGAGAAGAGGCGTATTATTACTATGTTGATAACTGCCCCTTCGATCACCATCATCATTATAAACATATTCTTTGCAATCCAACCAGAACTCAACAACCCTGTTCGTCCACTCCCACGGCTGGATGAAGAGTCTTATCTCGCAGTGCGATGTCCCGAAATTTACTATATCATAAAGCGCTCGAAATTCATAGATCGTGCCGGTTATAACCATACGCTTGATGCTATACATACGGTGCAACCTGTTGAGAGTATACAAAATTAATACATTACCTCGCACCGCATTGCATATTAAACATTGGAATATAGCGAATCTTACTTTTGTCTATTCATTATTATGTTCCCAGTCTGAAATTGTGTCAGAAACGTCCGATTGTAAAGTAACATTGCCTCCTCCCAGTCGTCTCCAGACAATTCTCTCCATCCCAGAGGCCATCCAATCTTCGAATTGAATATTGGTTAAAGAGTTTACAGTTCTGAAATGTTAATGGTATATGTATTTTATAATTACCGCCTGGTGCGATGAGGCGATTGTACAAGACAGGAAAACGAACAATTTCGCCACGAGCATTTTTTAGACTAACGAGTAGCTAAGACGTTTCACAACTGGGAATCAACTGCGCTGAGATCGTTTTTATAGCAATTTTTATATTTGATATCAGCGATGTCTGACTTTGATTGAGGGCTGACAGGCCGTTTTTGATTTCATTTTTTTTCGAACATACAAATGATTGGCTTCGAACGTGAAAAAGTGCTGTTTTCTGATAAGAAATAGACAGCTTCATGTACATCTTCTTCTATATACATATGTATGTATATAAAGAAAGTGGATGTATGTGTGTAAGCGCAGCACACCCAAACGGACCAGCCAATTTCTATGGGGTTTTTTTTGTTGGATTCGTCTTGAGTCAGTTCAGGTTTATGCAGCAACATTGCTGATTTGTGGGCCTCAATTGCGTTAATCAGTAGCTCTTCTTTTTTAGTTGGTTTTCTTCGTCAATTTGCATCGCCATAGAATCGCAATCACGCGCAATTCATTATCAAAAAAAAAAAACAAATGTGCGAGACGAAGTTCGCCGGGTCAGCTAGTACATACATATTTATTGTATGTAAACGTATTCCAGTTTTAGAACAAGTACTAAAGGAGAGTGACCGTCCAGCTATAAAAATCAAATAGTGGGCGTGATGCGGCCCTTTTTATTGATTTTAAGCGTGTACAACATTTTTGGTGGAAATGTATATTACAAATGTAATGAGGGGTTAAAGGTCAAAATTTCGAAAAATTGAAATTGTACAATATAATTCCGATTTTAAAGAGAAGAACACCTTTGTGAAGTGTATTAAAAGCCATTTCTTTAATGCACATATTTATATCTACAATGTGTATGGGTTTAAGAAAATCAACTTTAAAAAGAATACACCCCTATTTTTTATAAAAAACAATTCAAAATTCAATTCAAAAAATTGCTAACTTACCATATCTAAACATATATTAGATAGATTAGATATATATATTAGATAGATATATTAAATATATTATATACCTTTCATTTGATATACAGTTTACAAATTATTTTTTGAAAAAATCGGTTTTCATAAAAAAAATTGGGGTGTTTTCCTTATAAAGTTGATTTTCTCAAAATCCATACACATTTTAGATATACATAAATATGTAGTAAATCAAAAGAAAGGGCATTTAATTACCTAAACAATGGTGTCCTTCTCCTTAAAATCTGAACCATATTTTGCAAAATATAGGCGACCCCTCATTTCATTAGTAATATACATTTGTACCAAAAATGTTTTATACGCTGTTTGATGTTTAAAATCAGTGAAAACGGGCGGGTTGCGCCCACATCTATTTACCAAAAATTTTGTTTGTCCTGACCAGGGGCGTAGCCAGAACTTGGTCATGGGGGGGGTTTTAAAAAAATATTTTTGCCAGTTTAGTATTACATGTTTTTTAAAGTAAAGTGCACTTTCCAAATAGGGCATTTTGTTGTGGCTTATGTGACTTAATGCATTAAAAACGAAATTGTTTCCCTGATTTTTTGTAAAAATTTCATGAAATTTGGTGTACTGAAAGCGAAGTTATTGCATTTGAAGTGGAAGTATGTTTGTGTCATCGTACAAAAATGTGCATCGAACAAAGATCCAATATTAACTTTTGTTTTAAAATTGTTTAAACTTTAACCGAAGCATTTAAATTGATGGACCAAGTTTATGGTGATTTTTGTTTATACCATAGTGGAGTTCATAAGTGGTAAAAGCGATTTAAAAACGATTGTCAGAACATAAATGATGCCCAAAGTGTTAGCCAACTGAATCCGCGATCACCGTAGATCCAAACTGGGCGACAATTCATAAAAGATAAGCCAAAATCTTCATTGAAATTCTTGAAATTGGATTTAACCTTCGCTTTACTTATACCCACCCGGGTGATCTTTTTAATATTCATGTTTAATATCTGCACAAATTTTAAGGTAATTTTCAATAACATGAAAAAATATTTTTTTGAAATTTTGTTCATGTTTAAACTTGAATTTTGTCATTTTTTATACAAATGTACCCGGGTGATCCCAGGCGCTTTCGCTACCATTTTGATTAAAACTCACGATAAATTTTTTTTGCGTACCTCATTATGTGTTCAATAAACCCTCTGGAAAGAAATCTTCTAATATTTTCCATAGTCTCAAAATAAATCATTAAAGTTAGGCCTTTTTTCGAAATAGGAACTATCGCCAGAGGAAGATACTAAATACTGAAGTATGAAAAAAATTTATAAATTAATAAATATTTATATATTTATTGTGAGTTTTACTCAAAATAGCGGCGGAAGTGCCTGGGATCATCTTTAGTAAGGCGAAGGTTAAGCATAGAATACATTTATCGCATTTTAACTGAATATTTGACTATCGAAGGATGCCATCCCATCTATTAACACTGGTTTTGACTGTTTTTTTGTTTACTAAAAGTTAGTTAAAGAATTTTAACCATCAACCACTCCTCGTTTTCACATGATGTGGCACCGTGCGAATTTCACCTTTTCAAAGAATGCATTTGCCGATGAAAAAAGCGTTTTGAGAACGTAGAAACCATCCAAAAGGCTTGTACCGACATCCTGAAGGACATTCCGGTCGACGAACTAAACTACTCTTTAGACATGTTTTTAGAACATGCAAATCGCTGCATGAAGCCTAAACGTGACTATCAAAAAAACAAATTAGTTTCGGTAAAAAAAGGGTTTTGTTAATATTCTTTTAAATATTTAAAGATGAAAAGACCTTTTTGCTAATGTGGGAACGTACATACGATGCATAGTGATTGAAAATGTTGACAAATTATAGGCTATGGGGGGGGTTCTGACACCCTAAACCCCCCCCTTGGCTACGCCCCTGGTCCTGACTGACTTACTGATTCGTCATCGTTCATTCATCGCCCAGCCCAAACCGCTAAAGCTACAAATATGAAATTTAAACTGTGGAACTGGAATTTTTTGAAATTCGGGGTCGATAAGGGCAAAACATGGGTTAAGGTGTTGTATGAAGAAACGCGATTTTATTGGCCTATTAATTTCAAACTTGGTGAAAATATTTTAAATCAAAAATAATTCGACACGTATTTTTTATTTTTTTCAAATCAAAATTTAGCGGGGTGACCAAGGGTTAAGGTGCGTATACGCGAAGACTACGAAAAAACCATGAAACGAGTGGCCTATTGACCTCTAAGTTGGTGAAAACACTTGAAATCAAAAATAATTTGACATGTGTTTCTCATTTTTTTTAAATCCAAACTTAAAGGAGTGAACCAAGGGTCAAAAGTTTGTATAAACAAGCATGATTTTTTACGCCTTTTGACTTAAAACTTGGTGAAAGTACTTCAAAAGTGAAATAATTCGATACGTGTTTTTCATTTTTTCGAAATTCGAAATCTGACGGGTCAACGACGGTTTAAGCGTTTGTATGAAGAAACTGTGGAAAAACATGAATTAATGGACTTCAAACTTAATAAAAGTACTCTTATTGAGAAAAAATTTTACACGTGTTTTACATTTTTTGAAGACCGAAATCTAACGGGGTGAAGCAAGCGTTAAGTTTGTATGAAGAAACATGATTTTTACGCCTTTTGACTTTAAAGCTGGTGAAAGTACTTCAAATGTGAAATAATTCGATACGGGTTTTTCATTTTTTCAAAAATCGAAATTTGACTTCAAACTTGGTGAAAGCACTCTTGGTGAGATATAATTTGACATGCTTTTTTATTTTTTCGAAAATAAAAATCTGATGGGGTCGACGATGGGTTAAGCATTTATATGATTTAATGCGCCAATTAACTTCAAATATGATGAAAGCACTTCAAATGAGAAATAATTAGATACATGTTTTTTCATAAAAATCTGACGGGATCAACAAAGGGTTAAGAAGAACTTGATTTATTGGCCTAATTGACTTTAAACTTGCGTGCAAAGCCGCGGGCCCCTGCTGAACGGTCACTCTCCTTTACTTATACCCCACTTTTTATAGTGTAGTCGCACGATTCGTTATTGTTTACTGATAGTACTTATACTTACGTTTTAAAAACGGAATGGGGCTTGAAAGAAACTGAGGGCGAGGTATCGACATAATTAGCAGAACCATTGTGCAGCTCGAATTAATATTAAATAGACTGGAAATTTCCCATACCTACCTAGAAAATCCACAGCAATCATTTTGACCGCTAATACTTTTTATGAGCGTATATCAACATATATTAATGACAACTTTTTTTGTATGTATGTTGTTATTTTGTACATAAGTATCTTTAACATTTCGTGTACAGAAATGAATAGTTTTTGGATCACGTGTATATAAAATAAAGGGCACAATAGATATCTAGGTCGCGGTGCACTATCCCCACTAATAATAATAATAATAATAATATAAAATAAAAGGGATAATATGAGTGATGTTTTCAAATTTTAACTCAAATCACAGTATTGGCTAAAGTTCTTCTTTCACCGGTTTGTCCATTTACAGATCTTATACCCTATTCAGACAGCCAGCTAAATTGCACAATTTAGACATTTTTCTCAATTTATCCTCAATTTAGGTCTCAATTGAGCTAAAATTTTTATACAAAAATCTCAATTTAGCTAATTGAAATTAACGCTAAATTGAGCATAAATTACATAAGCATACATTTAACTCGATGCGCCATGCAATTCAATCACAATTGATGGAACCAAAACAAAAATGAAAAACTGACAAAAGCGAAAGATGTTTGTTAACATTTGTTTGCTTTGAAATTTCGTTTAAAAATTGTGTGCATTAGATAGTAGCAATGTTGTAAACATAAACAGATAAAAACCTTTCTCCCGTCAAAACCATAACAGGTTCGATAACAGCATAAATTCAAGTGTAAGCTAAATTGAGCTGTGTGAACAGCAAAAGCGATAAACTCAGTTAAGAGCTAAATTGTCTCAATTCATTTGGCTGTCTGAACAGGACATTAAGCACAGTCATCATACGCTTTTCTTTTGTATACGTTTAGGTTGCTATCCAAATATGAAGTTCACTTAATGCTCACACCAAATACGCTGCTATAATCCCCAGACTCTTTTTGCAATCGATTCGTATGGAGAGGCAAACATTTTTAAAAGCCTTAATTTACTTTTCGCACCTGCACACATTTTACTTATTTATAAATCAAACGAAAAATTGCCACAAACATCAAAATGAACCGAAGCTCATACTTATGGCATGCCTCACTTGTCAGCGTCAACACGAAGCGGGCATCGTGAGTTGGGACCGATAGCAATTTTTATGCGCACACAACAACAAATACAGTACTTTTCGCTTCCCGCGAAGTTCGAGGGACTGGCAAAATGGTTCGTTTTAACCGAAAGTTCGCTTTAAACGGTTTCGTATTAAGTGAAAACATAAAGCGCGTACTTTTGAAATTGGTTCGTTTTAGGCGGAAGTTCGTTTGAAACGGGTTCGTTATAAACGAAAAATACTGCAACGATGAGGCACTCTGTGCTGTGCATGAGTGCTTTTCCAAGCATACTTTTAGGCATGCAATTTGGAGTACGGCCGATATGGCAAGGATGGTTCGCGAAGGTGATGGGCTGTGCTAGAACAATAGAGAGTACAAGTAGAATGTGCAAGAAACATCGGCGCGATAAGAAAATAAGTATAAAAAGCAGCAGTGGCAGCGCAGAGGGTCGAGTCTGTGTTGAGCAAGCAAAGGGGAAACATGCAATAGTAGTAGTGTAAAGTAGTAACAAGTGTAAATTTGTAAATAAAGCGATTGTTGGTTTTTGACTGCGTTTGCGCTGAGTAACTGAAGTAGTTTTATTTTCAAGCACAATCCAAAACGAACTTAGAGAAGTCATTTTCGTAACAATACTGTACTTATGAACACAGCCTTAACGCCCTTGAGAGGCTAATAAAGTTAAAGGCTGCACATTTATTGGGAAAATGCTTTGATATTATCAAATCAAATCATTTCATTTAACTTATTTCAAGTCTACAGTAATTGAACTTACAGACTAAGCAAACAACAATATGAGAACTTAAAAATAGAATAACAATGGGAAAAGAACTTAAGAATAGAATAACAATAAGAATAACATAATTTATAAAAGCAGTTCAGAAATGATTTTAATTCTTGTATGGAAATGGAAGGATCGAGGTTAAGAGAACCAGAGATCTTGTTAAATTCGGAAAGCGCTCTTCAGGAAAGACCTTCAGGGAGATATGACAAATAAGTCGTAGTGACGGAGGACATGAGAAGGAACATTGAAATTAATTAGACTCAGGAGGTAAGGACAATCAACAGAACCACAAATAACATCATGGACGAACACCAAAGAGAGGATAGTTCTTCTACTCTCAAGTGATTTAAGAACCATGAGAGAGCAACGCGATAAATACGGAGGAATGGTATTGGAAAACTTAGAGAGCGAAGGCCAAAATTCAAGAAGTATTTTTGAATTCTTTCAATACGATTACAATGAGAAGAATAATATGGATTCCAGACAAAATACGCATACTCTAGACGAGATCTAACAAAGGAAGTGTATAGGGGCTTGAGCGTGTAGGGATCAGAAAATTCAAAACTATTACGACGGACAAATGCTAGCATAGAGTAGGATTTATTATATTTATCTGTGTGTGTGATTTACACTTTATCTCACTGTACTTACGTTTTTCTCTTGTTAATTTTTTGTTTTCACTGGCAGCGAGCTGAACGAGTTGCGTAAGCCGACCTCTGATAATCCGGACATTTTGCGCTTTTTCAAGTATATGCGTGCCGCCAAGGATGGCCAGGACGGAGTTGATTGTGAAAAATCGTTTGATCGATGCAAGGAATTTAAGGATTTCGAGAATCCGGCAATGGTTTCGACTTATCATGACATCAACAAATTGGTGCAGGCGCGCAAATTAGCGTAGAGCGGCCCGTACACGCTGGCGACGAGATGAGACGGGTGACAAAATGAAACGAAATGCCAGCCGTCATAGCTAAGCGACAAATGTGTGCATGTGTTTTAATGAGTGTGTGTTTGTGTGTGCATATGCAGATATAATGGATTTTAAGCTACGGGCGTACGACAGAGTTGAACAAACCCGCTTGCCACCGGCGCACAAACGAAGCGTGTTGTTGAAAGATGGGTGCTGCTTGTGTTTTTGGGCAAGTACAATCCTATTTGCTTTCAATTTTCGGCCAGCAAATAATTACGACGCATGCTCTGCGAATGGTGCCGATCGCATTTGTCATGCGCGTGCAACGCAGCGAAAGTAACAGCGCAGCGAAAGAACTTTTAATTAAGGCAAGCAAATAGTTAGCATTGTCTGGGAAGGCGCCCGCGACGACGCACAGTGGGGTAATATACTTATAAGTAAAGTGCCGATTAATTCAAAAACGAAAAATAAAGATACAAAGATGTTTTTGGTACCGGGTTAAAGTCGATAAAATTCTGCATCACTACGGGAAAGAGTTGTTGCAAAATAGTTTACCGTTTTCCCGCAAAGCACTCTAAAAGTTGACATTTCTTTTCAGTATTTGTGCGAACAGCGATAAACGCGTTTTTTCCTTTGCTTCAAAACGATTTCTTTTTGTGAATTTCAAAAAGTATTTAAAAATTAATTCA
This sequence comes from Melieria picta, assembly GCA_964056695.1. Taxonomy (NCBI): domain Eukaryota; kingdom Metazoa; phylum Arthropoda; class Insecta; order Diptera; family Ulidiidae; genus Melieria; species Melieria picta. Next base: position 122,266,194 of record OZ057398.1, read on the forward strand.
ACCTTCATTTTCAGGTATTTCAGTAATGTAGTGTGTATTTTGTTTTGTTAACCCTAATTACCAGAATTTTAAAAGTAACGTAAACCCAGAAGTGAGACCTCCCAGGCTCATATGAGCTAAACTACTGAAAAACTAAATTTATTTTATTTTTCCAAATCTAGTTTCTAACGTCTTTAAGTCGTTTTTATTTAAGTTTTTTTATTTTAAGTATAGAACTTGTAAATACAGGGTCCACAGGAAAACAATTGCTACTGCAGCGCTAGAGGCCTTGCATTAGGTTTGCGTTTTTTGATGTACCCATCATACAAATTTTGTTTATTCTGAGTGTACGAACCTCGCATCCAATAAACGATTGGCTAATACCTTACTGGTGAACTAGTTGGTCATTATTACATTTGTGTTTGTGAGGTTCACACAGGTTTTCAGCACCCTGTTTGCAAGATCCACAGCTCCTCGATTACCGTCTTTGCATGTATATGACATTTCAGGAAGTATTAGCATCGTCGCACTTCCATATTCTGATTACATATTTATCGGGATTGGAAGACATAAACTGTATGAACTAGCATCAACCTCGGCAAGGCATAAATTCTTCATAATATGTCGTAGATTGCAGTATTTTCAACAATTTTAGTAGACTTCATCCTATGCCGACTAGATGTGTGCTAGGCTTAAAAACTATGAACTTGGCACGATCAAAATGCATCTAAACATGAAAAATAAAAATATTCTTCCATATGGTTGACAAAAAGTCAAGGAATTCTGAGTAAATTTGAGTTTTTGTTGAAATGAGCTCCTGAGGCTCACTTCTGGGTTTACGTTGCATTTTTTTAAAATTGCTTAAAAAAAGTAGAAAAACTGTCTAAAAAATTAAATTTATAAATGAAATATAATTCTAACATTCCATTAGAGGATTACATAAAAAAATTGGAATCGAAAATCTTTTGGTATAGGATTTATCACCATTTGAAATCTTAAGTGAGACTGTGAGGCTCACTTCTGGGAATTAGGGTTAAAAAAGTTTATAAGTATTTTATTTGATTTTTTGTTTAAAAGCTAATAATTGTCAAATTTTGGACCTTTTCATAGACATATAGTTGTGAGTCTTGTGTGATCGAGCACAACTGTTTTTATTAGCGTATAGCTTAGATATTTCAGTAACATTTTATGAAATAAAAAAAGTTGCGCGAATGTTGCGCACTTTTCCAGCATTTCGATTTTTGTGTGCGAACTCATGGGCCAAATGGGCCATGTATGAAAACAAATAGAAATGTACAAAATAAATTTTTTTTAATTATTAATTTTTAGATGAAAACAAAAAAGCAAACGGTTTTGTGGTTGTTTATATGTATTATTTTTTCAAAATGCAGAAATATCTGCATCAATAATAGAAATCGATGTAGACTTGAATCAAAACTTTCACACCATTTGATGGTTGTTTCTAGTAAACATCAAATCGAAATACAAATATGGATTAAAAACTTAAAAATATTTTGTACAATGCTATTACTGGTCGAATATGCCCACAACTTTCCACAAATAGCTTGCTAGTTGTTGCCAATCGGCCACATGTCGGAAGATGCTCAAGAAGCACGGAATAAAGATTTCAAGTATTGCAGGGAGAATTTTTAACGAAAGTGGACTGAAAAAATGCCATTGAAAACATTTTTAATAGATTTTTTTTTTAAATCTGACCCCATTGTATCAAGTATGAGAAAATTGCCACAAAAAAGTGCATCGTATGTATATTATGCCCAAAGTTGCTAACTATGGAGTTGATACTAATAAGGAATAATGTATTAGTGATGGTGAGGCTTATAATGTTGATGATGAAGATTATAATAATGATAATCATCATCATAATGATGATATTGAATTGGCTGCAAGAGGTGGCGATGAAATGTTTCAATTAAACTATTCAACTTAACTTTTATTAAAAATGTGCAAGATTTAGGTATCTTTTGTAACTATTTTAGTTTTTACCGTTTTTTTTAAAACATTTCCACTAAAATATACCCAAAAACATTTGTTTTTTATTTTCTAATGTTCGATTAACTAAACCTAGTTGTTATTTCATATCTATATAGCCTGGGTGAAGTAATCGGCATTTTCGGCATAAATTACCCCACTGTGCGACGTTGCTAGCCTTTGACCAGCCATCTTGGGAGCAGCGCATTGTGGCGCCATATGCCACATTTGTTTGAGTTCGCTGCGTAGCCGTGACGTCTGCCGTTGTTGTTATTTGTAAATACATACTTAAATTATTTATAGCATAAAGTTTAATTAGTTAATGGCATTTCGTAGAGTTGTGCGCTGCAGTTTTTGTGCTTAATTGATGGCTGCTGCTACGCCGCCGCAGCTGTGCACTCTTTGCCCACAAACCGACAACACACAACGCGCATAAAGTTGTTGCAGACTCAGCACTGTCCGCCGCAGCGCACTAACTGCTAATTATTAAATTTATTTTTAACTATTATTAAATTTTAATATTTATGTGATTCATTACGAATTTTACTTAACCAACTTTAAGTATTTATTGAGCAAACACACTAACGCAGCAAATATGTAACGTGCAACATGTTGAGTCATTGAATTCTGTGTATTGTTTTATTGATTTTAATTAGTTGTTGTTTAATCTATGAAACGCATTAAATAAACAGCAAATAAAATAAAAATAATTTTCAATTCAATTTTTAAATCTAGCTGTCGTCGAGTTCGGACGTGTTTACTTTTCGCTCCGCTATGACCAGTTGCAGTGGCGTAACTATAGAAATGGGGGCCCCAGTCAGATTTTCATTAAGGGGCCCTTACCAGAAGAATTCTTTAAATCATTCAAATTTTTCTCACTCCACCCCCCCCCCCCCCCTGCCTTACACATTAATATTCATCGCTCAGGATTTCGAAGAGGTGTATTATTCAAGGTACGGATACAAATTTTTTCTCTTGCCTCTTTTGGGGGGCCCCTGGTGCTCGGCGCCCCGGTTTCTGAGACCGGTAAGACCGGTGGTAGTTACGCCACTGACCAGTTGTTTTAATTGCAAGTTGATCTGCAGTGCTCTTGACACGGTGTCATGTGGTTCCTGTCTATCTAAGTGGCACCCCAAATGTGCCGGCTTCAACAAAGACGTTGCTGAAACTCTTAAATCAAGCATTAATTGAATTTTTTGGTGCGACAATTGCATAAAAAATTCGCGTTCTGCCTACTCGTCCGTGGTGCCGTTAATGTTGGAGAAATTGAGTGACTTGCGCGGTCTCGTAAACTCTCTCGCAGCATCTCACACGGAGCAGTTGAGTGCAGTTAAGTCGTCGTCTTCGTCAGTGGGCAAGACTCTGTCCGTTGTCACCCGCTCCCAGCTTTAGAACGCTGCAGATGTTCGCACTGCTGCGCCTACAGTTGCTGCTCGGTCTCCTCTGCAAATGCGGGCCAGTGACAAGTTGGGTGCTCGATCGTCTTCGCTCCGCGCTACCAATAGTGGCGGTGCCAACTCTACTGCTGCACCCAGTGCCATTGCTGCCGCCAACGTCAACGCCAACGCGAGTGCTAGGATGCTTACTGCCTCGCCCCGGGCTTCTACTATCGCTGCAGCCAACCCTTCTGCTGCTGCCAGTGTCAAAGCTGCTGCCGATGCCGCCGCTATCACTGCAGCTGAAATACGCGCTGCCTCGCCCAATGCTACTATCAGCGCCGATGCTAACTTTACGGCTGCAGCCAACGATGCAGCTGACGTCAACGCTATCGCTGCTTCGCCTCACACTACTATCAGCGCTGATGCAAAATCAACGGGTGCAGTCAATGCTGCTGCTGAAGCCAACGCTATCGCTGCTTCTAACTCACACGCTGCTTCCAACGCTGCGCCGCTATTTGCATCTTCATCATTTCATGCTGCTGTTGATCCGGCTGCTCTCTCGTGCGCCTCTCTGGCTGGCGCTCACGCTCCGGCAGCTGAGCATTCTCAAACTTCGCCTAACATTTTATTCTCGTCATTTGCTGTGCCGCCCGCTGACGCTTGCTCGCTTTCACCTGCTCATTCGTCGCTTGCTGCTAGTGCCGCGCTGCATACTGCTGCTGACACCGCATGGGTTACAGTGCATGATAAGAAGCGAAGAAGACAAAAGGTAGTTGTTGTTGGTTCAAATGTGCACTCGGGTCTGGATGTTGCTGTATCTAAGAAGTGGCTCCATCTTTCATCGTTTCTGCCGTCTGTGACTGAAGACAGTCTGATCAATTACGTGGTCAGCCAAACTAATATTGAAAAACATCAGCTTAGTTGCTTCAAACTTATCAAGAAGGACGTGCCCATTGAGTCACTTAAGCGTATCAACTTCAAATTGGGCGTCTCTTCTTCATGCTATGCTAAGTTGCTTGATCCATCCGTGCGGCCGGCTGATGTTAGGGTGCGCGCATTCCGTTTTTTTCAAAAACAGGCGCAGCCTCCAACAAATGCTTAGCATCCGACTCAACTGGGGCTGCCGCGGGTAGTGCGACCAATGCGTTGGCTCCCAGTGGTAACCTAAGTAACATCAAAATTTACTTTCATAATGTTTCCGGTATGAGGACCAAGGCTGATTCGATTCGAGTGCTGAGTTCGTTGTTGGACTGTGACGTCTATGTTATTATCGAAACGTGGCTCAACTCAAACTTTTTTGATTCTGAGTTTTTTGATCCTCGCTTGTTCAATGTGTATCGCAAGGATAGGGACTCCATTAAATCCGGTCTTAGTAGGGGAGGGGGTGTTCTAATCGCCGCCAAATGTAGTTTGCGCACAACTTCAGTACGCCTCGTTAACGATGACACACTTCTTGATCAACTCTGTGTGCAAGTGCAGGGTTCGTCTGGGCTGCTCTTTATATGCGCTTCATATATTCCTCCTTCAAGCAATGATTTCATCTACAAGTCACATGTTGACAATGTCTCGTCACTTTTTGCTAGATATGTTGGGAGCCAGTTCTGTGTGCTTGGTGACTTCAATCTGAGCAACATTGTGTGGTCCTATATGGGTAGCTCTCAAACGCTAACTCCAACTAATGTAAATTGCTCGCATGATATTTATTTTGTGGACAACTTTACTAGCTTCGGTTTGTCACAAATCAATAGTTTCGCCAATAAGCTTAACCGTTCGCTTGATTTGGTGTACATCACTGAAAACCTAAACTGTAAGTTAGTTGAATGTATCTCCCCCATTTCTACGGCGTGTTTGCACCATACTCCGCTCACCATCGAGCTTGAGTTCTTTGAATTCTTTACTGTTCCCGCTTGCTCGCGCTCCTTTTCATTCAACTATAATCTTTGTGATTTTGTTGCTTGGGATAATTTGCTCAGTGACGTTGACTGGGCCGAATTGTTTTCTGATGCTAATACCGCCGCATGCTACGATATATTTAGATCTATCGTTTCTAATGCATGCCTGGAGTTGATCCCCACTTTTCCTAATAGGGTATATAAGCTGCCGTGGGTTACTAAAGAACTGAAACACTTAAAAAATCTGAAGAATAATTTTTACAGAAAATACCGGGTTTCTAAAAATCTTTCCTCCTTAAGAAACTATCAGCTTCATTTGAGGAACTATAATAAATTGGCGAAGGCGCTGTATAGGAAGCATATCCGCAATTATGAGGCTGGTATTAAAAAAAATCCAAAAGCCTTTTGGAATTACATAAAATCAAAAAAGCAGTCTCAGATATACCCTCAACGGTATAATACGAGAATAAGACTGCGGTGACTAGGCAAGGTGCCGCTGATCTTTTTGCCGAGTTTTTCAGCTCAAATGTTGTGCCTGATTCAGCCGATGATCCGTGTCATCAGTTCTCAACCGCAAATTCAGCCCTTTCTTTTGGCTCGTTGATTTTGACTGCAGAAAGTATAGAAAGAGGTATTGCTGCACTCAAAATGTCAACCAATACGGACTCGGATGGGCTTTCTGTAATTCTGTTTAAAAAATTCAGTTCTCTTATTGAACCGCTCTTATTGCTTTTTAATAAATCTCTATCGTCGGGAGTGTTTATCGACGATTGGAAGAGGGCCTCAATAACTCCTACCTTCAAAAGTGGCAATAAAAGTCTTGTGTCGAACTATAGGCCTATTTCTAAATTAACCTCGGTCTCAAAACTCTTTGAATGTGTTGTTAACAATAACTTAACTTTTTGTGTCCAAAATCTTATTTGCCCAAATCAGCATGGCTTCGTAAGAGGCAGGTCCACTGTCTCAAATCTAGCAGTTTTTACTGAGGACTGTCTCTCCGCCTTCCAGAAGGGGAACCAAATCGAAACGATTTACACAGATTTTGCCAAAGCATTTGATAGAGTGAGCCATTCAGTTCTGATTTCAAAACTGGCTTGCCTGAGGTTTCATTCCTCATTTCTTCGATGGATGAAATCATATCTAACTAATCGGCGTTGTGTTGTCACGATTGATGGCACGCCCTCTAACGTCAGCAGGGCAGCATTTTAGGTCCGCTGCTGTTTGTTTTGTTTATAAATGACATTGGTTCCTGCTTTTCATTCGCTAATTATCTATTATATGCGGATGACCTCAAGATATATGCGGTAGTTAATAATGAGACGGATTCCTCTGCCTTGCAAATGGATCTTGACAATGTTCAAGCCTGGTGCGCAAAAAATAAATTGTTCTTGAATATCAGCAAATGTGTTCATGCAACTTATTCAAGGAGGCTCAGCCCCTTGCGAACATCGTATTCGATATCCGGTTCGGTGTTACAAAGAGTTAATGTAGTAAAGGATTTGGGTGTCTTTTTCGATGATAAACTTAGTTTTTCTAATCATTTCGATTACATTATATCGAAGTCATACGCCATGCTGGGCTTTGTTCGAAGGAACTGCACTGCGTTCTCGGACCCATATACTTTTAAACTGCTATTTACGGCCTTTGTACGCTCTAGTCTGGATACGCTTCCTTCCTTTGGAGACCTTATCAGGCTACGCATATCAATCGGATTGAGCGTATTCAAAAGGTGTTCATAAAGTTCGCACTGCGATCATTACATTTTACCGAGCCGCTGCCCTCATATGAGTCTCGTTGTTGTTGCTGAACCTAAAGTCTCTACACTCGAGGCGAACGTTTTTGGCTTGCTCTTTCGTGCTAAATATCCTATATGGGGAAATTGATTGCCCTGCTCTTCTCTCTAAGATCGGATTTAGTGTTTCAATCCGGAACTTGTGGCATGCGAACACTTTTGCAATTGCTTTTTGTCGGCCCAACTACGCTCGGCAGGGTCCGCTCGCGCGAGCCCTGTCGGAGCTAAACGACCTCGCGGAACTCGATGTCGCTCTGCCTAAAAACGACGTCTTCATTAAATTAAGATCATCGTTATAATTAATATCTGTTAGTCAGTAAGTCTTAATGTATATTTGGCTAAAGTATAATAAAAATAAAAAAAATAAAAATAAAAAATAAAAATTGTCTTATTAACATCGCTCATACGCCCCGCAGCGCGCGCCGAGTGTGAGCGAGCGATAAATTGCGCCAGCATTAACCCATCTTCGGCCGCTACCAGAAATAGCCAATATTTATTTAATTCCTTTAAAGGACTTACATTTAGGACTTTAATCAAGAATATATTTGGAAACAAATTTTTTCCCAACTTAACGTTCTCTTTGTGTGAACTGGTCGAAAAATCGACCGCTGGCCAGAAGTCGTCATGTATGTACATATGTAAGCCACAAGTTTTTTGTTTTCATGCTTGATTATTATTTGACTAAAGCTATGTATATATTTGTTTTTATTTGAAATCCAATTTTTATTTATTTATAAAATGTATGTATGTAGGAACAAATTTATAAATATCGGTGATATTCATCAAAACATTTAGTATGCAAGTAAACATTAGACTTCTTGCATATGAAAATTGTATGTTTTTTGCATAATTTGCAGCGACAATATTTATTGTGAGGGCTTCTAATCACAACGTGATTTTTTTCATTTGGACACTCAACATCAGTACCTTAATTGTAAATGTCTTCAGTCTCCATATTGTTACTCAAAAGCTTGGTAGTGACTTCAGAACGGAACTAAATTTGAGCGTTTATCCATAGTGGCCACCACCACTTCTTTCCCCGTATGCATATTCGATAGTTTGCCACTGCGTTATCATGCAAATCAACGCCACCCATGCCTTGGTTATATTTCGGGTTGGGGGATTACAATATTTTCCTTTTGCTTAGTTACGACAGTATCTACGTGCATTTCAAGCTATCAGCCAGGTCAAACCGCTGAAGCTACAAACATGAAATTTAACTGTAGGTACATCTTGAAAAATGAACCTTTGGTAAGAAGAAGGTTTTTTGAAATTCGGATTCTAAAAGGGCAAAACATGGGTTATGGTGTTGTTGATTTCGAATTTGGTGAAAATAGGTCTGTTTGGCCAGATTTCCAGTAAAAATTATCCAGTAAAAAATATCAGGAGAGTAAGCGAGCTTACGCTCCCAAAAATGAAACTATCCAAAAATGTGAACAAACAGCAATTTGTAAGAATTTGCAAGTTTTAACTCTTGGTTACACCACTGGGACTTGGCCCACTCACAATACTCAGTAAAACGGGTGTAAACAGGAGGGTTAAAGAACGAAACAGCTGATCTAAAAGTTTCATTTGAGGTTTGAAGCGGTAGAGAAAATTCAGTTCAAATAGAAATTTAATGCAAAAGGCAAATGGTTCGTTGGGCTCAATCTACGATTCTTCCCTTTCAGCTGCAGCAAGTAAAACTGAGCAAGACGGTTGTTGATCAGCAGACTCGCGAACGCACAATTTCTTTGCCGGTTGCATTTTCCTCCCAATGTTTACAAAATTTATTTTTCTTTGCAGTCGATCATATGGCAGCCAGTCATATGTTTTTCTTGTTCTTCTTCTTACTGGCAAAAAGTTACTGGACAAAATTTCTCCAGTAAAAACTTGCAAGTTCTCACGAAATGAACTGTCACTTTACGCTCTCAGTTTCTCTCTCGTTACTGGAGATTTGGCGTGAACAAACAGGATCCAGTAAAAATTTGTACAAATTTGTACAAATTCGTACAAATTATTCTCTGCCAAACAGACCTAATACTTCAAATCAGAAATAATTCGACATGTATTTTGTAATTTTTCGAAAATCTAAACATAACGGGATGAACCAAGAGTTAAGGTTCATATACGGAAAGACTACAAAAAAACATGAACCTATAGGCCTCGACTTGACTTAAAAATTGGTGAAAACATTTGAAATTAAAAATAATTAAACGCATATTTGTCTCACTGAAAAGAGCCATGATTTCCGTGATTTTTAATGCTTTTCGAAAGGACATTGTCTTCATACTTCACTTTTAAGAATTAAATCATTTTTATATTCGCACACACGTCTGTTCATCGGCACAAAAGAATTATTTTGACGAAAACAATGCCAAACGTCAAAAGTACTTACATTATTCTCACCGCCTACCATGAAAACATTCATTTTTGAAAATATACTTACTTGACGACTTCTGGCCAATGGTCGATTTTTCGACCACTGAAAAGTACGCGGTGCTGAGAGGTAAAAATATTTTCATAATCTTATGGATATCAATTGATTGTGGTAATTTGGCCCTAATTAGGCTTCGTAAATAATCAATAATATTGTAAATCAATAATTTGATAAGGTTATATATTTTTTAGAATATTCAAAATATGACTAAAAAATGCTTTTTTCATGCCTTCGCCAACATCTCTAAATTTATCTTTTTTAAAAAAAATTATTACTTCGAGGGGTTACCAAAATACCAAAGCTATTTTATGCATCAAAAGTTCAAAGATATAATGTCTAAGTGCAGAGCTGCTCTCCTTCAAAGTGGCTGGTCGAAAAATCGACCAGCGGCCGAAAATGGGAATGAATGTGCTAAATTTGGCTTGATAATGTTAGCGCGCGTGAGATTACGCTCGACTGGCCTTAAATTCAGTCGAGTTGACACAAAAAGCGTTGTCCTTCAGTGAGCCCATGCAATAAGGCGGCAAGCGGCCGGATTGTTTGTCAGCTGGCGTGGAGCGCAGTGTAAAGTAGCGAAAAGTTTTTCCATGCAAATATTAAGTGGTATAGTTACTGCGGTGCAAATACTTAAGCTGATGGTCGCTCGTGCTTAATCCCTCTGCTACCCTAAAAAAAAAACTCGCACATATGACCCTTCGGTTTATTCCTTTACATTTTGCACGAAATACTTTATGCAATTAGTTTCCATAATTAAAATGTTTGCACTAAGAGTTGGTTCAATTAGAACTCCAACAAAGTTTATTCTCACAAACAATCAATATGAGCTTTCAAGTCCTCCATAATTTGCCATCCGAAGCAGTTGGTTGGTTGACGAACGCACATATACATCTAAATAGATAGATACGATTTTTGTTCCGAATAGTGGATTAGCTTACAACTATAATTAACTACTTTGCTCTCGAAGATCAGCGGGCACAAAAGGTTTGTATTATTCGATGCTCACTTACTTGATTGTGATCTGTTTCCTAGTTCATTAAATTTGCTTAAATCTTTTTAAATAGATGCGGCTGTGCAATGATGAAGGTATGAAGGATATGGGTATGAAATAAAAGAGGAAGCTTATAGATTTTTGACTAAATTTTCTATTTTAAACTTTCAGGACAAAAATATATCAATAAGTAATATGTATGTAGTATAATACCTCAAAAAAATTCGTTCAACTTCAAGGATATCAATTAAAAACATGGTTGAAAGTACCTTACTGACATATTTTGGTTCTAAAAGTTCAAAATAGAAAATGTCGTTAAAATGCAACTATTTTCCCCTATCATTTGATATCCATATCTTTATCATTGCCCAACCGTAAATAGTAGTAGTAGTATTAGTAGTAAGTAGTAGTATATTATTAATGGAACAAATGCAGTATAGTAAAAAAAGGGAAAATTTGATTACTTATATAGAGCTTATTTTCATAAAACTAACAAACTAAAAATTTTGGCTGAGAAACGCCCACAAAAGGTGTAGCTCGGGGTCAAAGTTCGAAGTTTTTATCAAAAAACTCAATAAATTTCTAATTAGGGGTATTCTCGCAGTCTTGCAAGGTGCACGAATTGCAGTATCTTGCAATCCGTGCAATGATACAAAAACAAAATACAAGGGAAAAACGTTTTGCAATTCGTGCAATGTGTGCAACACTGATACCCATGTTTTATATGGGGGTGCAACCGTGCGTCAGCTGATTGTGAAAAATTCGTTCATTTTATTTCGTATGTGCAAGCGTAAGTACTTCACAAAAACTTTGCTTTATTTACTTTTACTACTGTGTCCAAAAAATAAGGTGACATTGTATTTATTTTGAAAATTCTTTATTTATTCTTCCAAATCAATTGCATCCCCTTCAAAGTAATCCCCTCACGAAGCAATGCACTTATGCCAACGGATTTTCCAATCTTCGAAACACTGATTGTAGTCACTTTCCGGGATGGCCTTCAGTTCCGTCTTCGCTGCGGCTTGAATCTCCTCATCGTATCAAAACGGTGTCCCCGGAACGGTCTTTTGAGCTTGCTGAACAGCCAGAAGTCGCACGGTGCCAGATCAGGTGAATACGGTGGTTGCGGAACGATATGGGTTGAGTTTTTGGCGAAATGATCACGAATTACGAGTGCCGTATGGGATGGTGCATTATCGTGGTGTAAAAACCAAGAATTGTCTTTCCACAATTCCGGCCTTTTTAGGCGGATAGCGTTACGCAAACGACGCATAACGTTCAAATAATATTCCTTGTTGACTGTTGACTCCAAAAAAAAAAAAATGATTCTCCAAAACCTTCGACGCGCGCAGTTTAAATTCAAATGTCACCTTATTTTGTGGACACAGTAGTACATATATAAACATTTTTAATTTTTTCCAGCTAAAAACGAAAATTGCTTTCAATTATTACCATCTTCCAGAATAATATTAAATGCAGCATTTTCAATAAGAAAATTCAAAATTTTTTTCTTTTCACTTGTCTGCAGCATTGTTTGCAATATTTGCAATATTTTTATTTTTGTGCGCTCGCAGTGTTGCAAGTTAGGGTCTTGCAAGTGTGCATTTTCACAAATTTTGCAACGCTGCAAGACTGCGAGAATACCCCTATTGATTTACACGATATGGGTATCAGACCAAAAGGGCTTTTGCATACCTTTCTATTGATGTACAACATTAAATACCTAATATGTACTAATAAGAAGTTTTTTATTTACCGTATTGTAGCCTGTGGAATTCCCTTTACAATGAAATATTAAAATGTATGTATACTTTTGTTTTTTCTGAATATATTGTTTAAATTTTTTTTAACTTGACTTTGGGTCCAAAGCTAAGTATTTCGTATTCACCTTCGCCAGGGGCGTAGCCAGAACTTGGTCATGGGGGGGTTTTAAAAAAATATTTTTGCCAGTTTAGTATTACATGTTTTTTAAAGTAAAGTGCACTTTCCAAATAGGGCATTTTGTTGTGGCTTATGTGACTTAATGCATTAAAAACGAAATTGTTTCCCTGATTTTTTGTAAAAATTTCATGAAATTTGGTGTACTGAAAGCGAAGTTATTGCATCTGAAGTGGAAGTATGTTTGTGTCATCGTACAAAAATGTGCATCGAACATAGATCCAATATTAACTTTTGTTTTAAAAATGTTTAAACTTTAACCGAAGCATTTAAATTGATGGACCAAGTTTATGGTGATTTTTGTTTATACCATAGTGGAGTTCATAAGTGGTAAAAGCGATTTAAAAACGATTGTCAGAACATAAATGATGACCAAAGTGTTAGCCAACTGAATCCGCGATCACCGTAGATCCAAACTGGGCGATAATTCATAAAAGATAAGCCAAAATCTTCATTGAAATTCTTGAAATTGGATTTAACCTTCGCTTTACTTATACCCACCCGGGTGATCTTTTTAATATTCATGTTTAATATCTGCACAAATTTTAAGGTAATTTTCAATAACATGAAAAAATATTTTTTTGAAATTTTCTTCATGTTTAAACTTGAGTTTTGTCATTTTTTATACAAATGTACCTGGGTGATCCCAGGCGCTTTCACTACCATTTTGATTAAAACTCACGATAAATTTTTTTTGCGTACCTCATTATGTGTTCAATAAACCCTCTGGAAAGAAATCTTCTAATATTTTCCATAGTCTCAAAATAAATCATGAAAATTAGACCTTTTTTCGAAATACGAACTATCGCCAGAGGAAGATACTAAATACTGAAGTATGAAAAAATTTATAAATTATTATATATTTATTGTGAGTTTTACTCGAAATAGCATCGGAAGTGCCTGGGATCATCTTTAGTAAGGCGAAGGTTAAGCATCTCAATAGCATAAATTTATTGCATTTTAACTGAACATTTGGCTATCGAAGGATGCCATCCCATCTATTGACACTTGTTTTGACTGTTTTTTTGTTTTCACATGATGTGGCACCGTGCGAATTTCACCTTTTCAAAGAATGCATTTGCCGATGAAAAAAAGCGTTTTGAGAACGTAGAAACCATCCAAAAGGCTTGTATCGACATCCTGAAGGACATTCCGGTCGACGAACTAAACTACTCTTTAGACATGTTTTTAGAACATGCAAATCGCTGCATTAAGCCTAAACGTGACTATTAAAAAAACAAATTAGTTTCGGTACAAAAAGGGTTTTGTTAATATTCTTTTAAATATTTAAAGATGAAAAGACCTTTTTGCTAATGTGGGAACGTACATACGATGCATAGTGATTGCAAATGTTGACAAATTATAGGCTATGGGGGCGGGGGTTCTGACACCCTAACCCCCACCCCCTTTGGCTACGCCCCTGACCTTCGCCATCACTATCGGTCAATGAGGGCTGAAGGGGGTTGTACAAAGTACCTGCCATATTAAAAAATGTTTTTGAAGATTTACATTTCTAGCTTTACATTATATTAAAAGCCTAAATTTCACCAAACAGCCATTGAAACCCTTTTTCCTTAATGGTATTGTGGCATTGAATGGTTTGCGTGACGCCACAAGTCTTCAGTTGTATTTGTGTGTTGGTTATATTTTTCCATTAGATGGAAGGTGAAAGTAAACTTCAGTTTTTCCGTATTCAAATACCTTTTGTGGGGCCGGTTTTCGGCCGGACTTCAAAAAAAATAACACTCATGGGAGTAACTAGGGCATCGCGATCAGTAAAGTGTTTACAGTATTTTTGTATTCAAATCCTATGATTGTAAAAGATCGCGCCTAAGCAATAACTGTCATAAGCGCCATTTTAATATAGCACAAAAATGTTTTTAACTCAATTTAAATTTAAATATAAAAGCAAAACTACAAGAATTTCAAATGTTTTATATTTCATTGTACAGGGAATTTCCTAGGCTTTAATATGGTAACAAATCATTTATAACTTAATGGGATTTTTCGAGAAAAAAATCCGTTTTTAAAAATTGTATATACAAATGTTTGCTTAAAACTTCTTATTAGTACATATCACGTATCTAATGTTGCATACGAATAGAAAGGTATGGAAAAGGCCTCTCGTTTGATATCCATATCGTGTAAATCAGTTGGAGATTAATTGAGTTCTTTTGACAAAAACTTTGAACTTTGACCTCGAGCCACGCCTGTTGTAGGAATTTCCCAGGCAAAATTTTTAGTTCATTAGATTCAGGAGTCAAACCTGTATGTAATAGCATACCCATTTATTTTTTTCACAGGGGTTCGCTATACTGCATTTATGCCTTATTAATTCAAACAGAAATAACACGAATCCAACATATAAGAAAAAATGCAATAAGTGAAATTAAAAAGAATCATAGACAATAACTTTAAAAGTTGTGTGTACGCAGACACACGCACAAGAAAAATTAACATTAACATTTTAAACAATTACTAAATAAACATACAGCGAGTGATAATTACAGCCATTGAGAATATTCAAAACTTTCGACAGATCGAAAATCTTCTCACCAAAACAATTAAATCGGATATTGGATAGGACACACACCAATAAAATGCAGTCCTCCAATACTCTCAAATTACAAACAGAGCAATATACAGATCGCATATTTGAAAATGCCTTAGCGTTAAGTTTCAGTAGGCCACCCCTTGCACGGAAAATCAGGTCTATTGCATAAGCTGGAAGCTCATGATTGAAATATACTGAGCCCAAAGGGATCAGTTTCGGATAGAGATCATGGCAAATTGCCTACTGAGCGCGTGCCGAGAAAGACGCAAACTCTTTCACAGCGAGTTTCTCGAATAAAGTAGGAATGCGGAGTTTGATGGAGACTGAGGAAAAAAATCTGAAGGATGTTTCAGTCCACGCTTCTCTATATATTTTTCCACTTATTGACCCAATATGCACTCTTCCGCACAGTTTCTTCGGTTAGGATGCGAGGAAGTCTGTTTAGCGGCAAATTAAGACAACGCGCAATAAAAAGCATACGGATGCGCATTGTGTGGAAGTAGACCCGTTTCAAGGTGGAACATATAGTTTGGGGTGTTTGAGGCCAAAAAGATTAGCTTCCTTACAAAGAAACGAAGAAGTTTCTCTACCCGCTCGAACTTCTCACCGCCCCGGATTTGCGCATTATAGAACAAACTCGATCTAGCCGCAGCATCGAAGATTTTCAATTTCTTGGATATGCTGATCCGGGTGTTTGTTAATGTATTTTAGCCACGTAGCATGTGTAGCAGCCTTAGCGTTGACGATCTCAATAGGTACGTTACCATACGTCCAAAGGCAACCCGCCGGGATCCCACTCTCCTACATTCTCTGAAAATCATAATCTTCGATTTGGCCAGGTTCACCTTCAATCCCCACTGGGTACTGTAAGCGTATAAATCGTCAATCAATTTTTGAAGAACCAGAGCGGAGTCCGCCAATAGAACAATATCATCCGCGTACAACAAAACTGTATACCACACTGTCACCCACTTTGATACCGCCTGACAGGCAATCACACTAATCATTTAGGTAGAGATAATACTTACCTCTATTATGTGACTCGAGAGACCGACGCATGCTAATTTGTAGACGACTCAGCAACAAACACGTAAAAATGTTGTAAATAGTATCGGGTAGAGAGAGACCACGGTAGTTTGACGTTAGATCAGGATCACCTTTTTAAAGAGAGAAACTGCAATGGCATTACGAAGCGAATGTGGTATACGCTTTTTTAAGAAGATAATGTTACACAGATTTAGCAAGCGATAGGAGTCCTAGCGGGGCGTACGTGTAGAATTCGTAAGAAATCCTATCCCGCCCGGGGGATTTATTGTCCTTGAGTCCACTAAGTACGAGTCGTAGCTTGTGCATTTCAAAGGGGGAATCGAGAAACGGGTCTCCGATTAACGGAACAGACCAATGCACGCACGGCAAATCATCAGCAGTTAAAATGCAGTTAAAAATCATTCACAGTGAGCCTACTAGTCAACCTAGAGGGACGACTTTCCAAAGAGTTTCTTACTTACCAACTGCAAATATTGAAAAAAGTTTTTGAAATGCATACATATATCCATAAAATATCCTATGAAATATCGTTGAATAAATCTTATGAAATTTTAAAGTCCTTTAAAAACATCGGACATCGGATCGAAAAATGAAAACCTGAGTATGCCAGGTTATTATGACTGACCTGTAGCTTCATGCCTATATCAACATTTTGATGGGTCTCGACAAAAATGTTGTTGTTTTGTTTTGTGGCACGGTATAATGAATGTAAAGTAAGTGTTTTCACTTAGTGCTTTATAACTTTGTTATTTTTCTTTCGATTCTATTAAAGTTAGGCTTAATTTTTGCACAAATAATGCATTTTTGATCTTAGATTTTAAAACCAGAGGAGACAATTAATTTTATCTATAAAAAAAATCATGCGAAAATTAATCATTTTTGAAAATGGTTTAATTTTTTTTTAATTTTCACCGTCAGTAACATCCCCAAATCTCAACTAATTTGAACAATCTATATATCGCTCGAAAGGCTAAGGTATTATCTTTTGAACGACGGATCGCTTGTGTCGGATGATTTTCTACGAGATATGCGCTCTTAACTAAAACAACAGGGGGAAAAACTGGTATTAAAAAAATTCTTCGAAAACGCTCTTTAAAAAAATTTTGTGATTTTCAGTTTCGTGTTTATCTCCCTCATTTAAACTAGTTTAAGTGAAAAAGAGCTTTTTGTTGAAAACGACCTCCACACTACTCACTCAGGTTTAATTTAACAAACACCTGTTTACAAAAAATAAATCAATATTTTGTGCAATTATTCGCTGTAAAAATGATTCGAGCGCGAAATATCGTCCCAATTAGCGGTCTGATTAATAACATTCTCAACTTACTCTAGCTGCATTATTCATAGGCTTTGGAAACAAGTTAGTTTACAATAATTACATACATAATATTACATGTTTCAAAAAGGAAAGAGCCGGCAACTTTTGGGAAGTCGCTTGCCGCGTCAACGATGACACATTTTTCAAAGAAAATTTTCGCGTGGACAGACAGAGCTTCATTACACTATGCTAAGAACTGCGTATTTCGGAGAAGCGGGAAACCAACTGCAGACAAAGCATCCCCTTAGAAAAAGGAATTGCTATTGCGCTATATGCCCTGGGCTCGATAGCAAATCTTTTTGGTGTTGGGAGGTCATCTACGAGTATATTAATAGAGTTTTGTGGAGCAGTGTGGAATATCCTAGCGTCAAATCAGCGGCGCACACAGGATTTCATTTTAAGAGGCGTTCTGCACAAAATTGTTGACCCCAATACCATTTGAAAAAACCCATAATTTTTGTAGCTAGCAGATATTTGGGGGGTTTGAACCACGAATACCCCCTTGCGTTACCTTCTCAAGATATTCTCCACGGCGTCTGACTTTTTTGTGGTATCTAATTTATGCTTACTGCGAATAATATTTATATGCTATCAAGCTGCAAAAATTGAGCATATTAGCTGCCACTAGCCACCTTTTCGTTGCATTATTAGTAATGAAATGGGTCAACAATGGAGCCGTAACGTCTATCAACCTTTGTACTATTGCACCGTGCGAAAGCATTTTTCGCACCGGGAAAAATCCATATGTGCGTGAAACCAGAGACCAAACATAGTAATACTGCGTACTCAGTTTTTCATTTCTACATCCTTCGTCCTTTTAAAAGGACTTCAAAATTTTGAAGGGGACAAAAAATATAAAAAATACTTAACCTCGTTAGAATATGGCGATATGTATATCAAATGAAAAAGGAAAGGCTCAAGAATTTAAATAAAATTAATTTTTTATCTATTTGTAAAAGAAGGATATGAAAAAGGTCCTTTGAAAATTTGAATCCTTTATATCCTTGAAAATTTACATAGACATTTTTTGAAAAGTGAGTTTGTTAAAACCCCAAATTCTTCTGAACACGTGTCACGTGTTTCATTACTCTAACTTTATTAGTTCGAAAGTTATTAAAAATAAGGCAAGGGCTGCAATTCTAATGAAGTACAAAAATTCTAATTTATTTGAGTATCAGTATTTTAAATAATAAAAACATACAAAATCAATGAAGCGAGAATAATGAAATTTTGACACGTGATCAAGGAGGTTCGGGAGTTTAACATACTTACTTTTCAAGAAAATGCGATGTTAATTTTCAAGGATATAAAGGATTAAAATTTTCAAAGGACCTTTTTCATATCCGTTTTTTACAAATAGATTAAAAAATTATAATTTTATTTAAATTCTTGAGCCTTTCCTCTTTCATTTGATATATATATCGCCATATTCTAACGAGGTTAAGTATTTTTTATATTTTTTTATTTTTTATCCCCTTCAAAATTTCGAAGTCCTTTTAAAAGGACAAAGGATGTGTGAAATAAAAAACTGAGTACGCAGTATTACTATGTTTGGTATCTAGTTTCACGCCCATATGGATTTTTTCTGGTGTGAAAAATTTTTTTTAATTTTTGTCGCACGGTGTTGTAAATACAAATTTGTTTGGGTTTTGGGTTGTCACCTGACACTGCTTTGCCGTGGCGCATAGTTGGATGAACCACCCAGCTTCATAGCTCTTTGGAAAGTACAACTCCAAAGATTTTGTCGCTATGATCGATCGCCCAATATCGATGACTTTAGGGGTCGATGATTAATTTTTAAGTGAGATTTTTTGCGAATAGGTATTCCGCAAGTACGAAGTAAAAGTATGGCTGCAAAAAGGCAAAAGGGCTGCAGCATTGCGGTCACAGGTTTTAAACTTTTGCTTTTGCTACTATTGTCTTACGTTGGCAATTGGCTAGTCTTCCAGAGTAAGCCTCTCCTTTCAAAGAAAAAAATCTTGGAGTAACACGCATGTAAAGTCGATGACTTCGAATGAATTTAACTTATCTTTGAATACAGCTCCGAATGCAAATTTCAAAATTGGTCCACTACTGTATTGTTTTACTGTATTTTGTATGAAGGCACCCGGGTAGGGGTAGTGTTCAAAAATCGGTTCTACAAGTTATCTAGAAAAATATTTCTTTCTATATAAGATCCATAATAGATAGTAAATTGATTTTAAGGAAGATACTAAAAATATCAGCATAGCTTTCCATGGCCGAAAGTAGGATATTTTTACCTCAAAAATGCAAAAGGTACCCAGGTACTTTCGTATTGACAGAAGGATTAACGAGGAAAACCATTAAAGAAGCAGTGGCAGGGTCCGGAAAATTTGGATTTCCACAGTGCTTGGGTGCAGTTGGTATGTATTCATTGTTTATTTATTTTGAATTGCTAACATAATTGCACAATTTCCAGATGGATGTCACATTGAAGTTCATCCTTCTGCAGCAGACGCGGTGGACTGCTAAAATTACACTGTACAACACAAAAAAAAATAACAAGGTTCTGACAACGGATTCTGGTAGAGGGGACCAAAGAAAATATACGTGTATCGGCGTTTTGAAATCGGCATACGAAAACCATGTAACCTCACATTTTAGGTATATGATGTGTTCAGCAATTTGATGTAACATACTACGAAGAACATTTTTGTGGAGCATTTTAACCCTGTAGCTCCTATTTATATGGGTCAATTTGACCCTTTTTTCTAAAATGCCAAAAATGTCCTGTAAAACAGGACTTTTTAAGGACAAAATGTATCACGAAAATATTCGCCATAAAATTCGACTATAGATCTCTGAATATAGCTCAGAAATTAACTTAACCCCAGAATTAAGCCAAACTGAAAATGTGTTTAAATGTTAATTTCTTAATCTTACTTAATCAAAATTAGTACTAAAATGTCCTACAAAACTTGATTTTTGAGGTTTCTTCATATAAACTTTCGAAAAAAATGAAAAACACGTGTCGCTTTACTTATCATTTGGTGCATTTTTGCCAAGTTTGAAGTAAAAAACCTCTTTGGATCATGTTTGTCCATACAAACTATTAACCCTTAGTTTACCCTGTTAGATTTCGATTTTAATTTACGAAAAGACAATTGCGAGTTTCGGAATATAAATTTTATTGTGCAAATGTACTCACAAACTGTGAGTCCTAAAAAGAACAAATATATGATCAGTGAGTGGTTGATGCGACCAGGGGCGTAGCCAAGGGGGGGCTTTGGCGTATAATTATTTAAAATTGTCAATCACTATGCATGGTGTGTCCGTTCCCACATTAACAAAAAGATCTTATCACCTTTAAACATATAAAATAATACAAAAAATTTTTTTTGGTAAAGCCGATATGGTTTTTTTAAATAGTCCCCTTCAGGCTCAATAAAACTATTTGCATGTTTAATGAGTATTTTAGATCGTCGACTGTAATGTCGCTCAGGATGTCGGTACAAGCCTTTTGGATGGCTTCTACGTCCTCAAAACGCGTTTGTTTAATCGGTAAATGCATTTTTTAAGGTGAGAGTCGCACGATGCCGCATCAGGTTGTAATCACCAAGACTCAATTAGACTTTTAGTCAAAAAGTCAATCACAAGTGTCTATGGATGAGATGGCGTCTTTCGATAGCAAAAAATTCAGTAAAAATGCGATAAGTTTATGTTCATGTTTACCTTCGCCTTACCAAAGATTTTTGTATGCGTCATTTACCAAAACCCACCCGGATGACCCCACGCGCTTCCGCCGCTATTTTGAATAAAACTCACAATAAATATATAATAATAAAGAATTTTTTCCATACCTCAGTATTTAGTATCTTCCTCTGGTGAGATTCCGTTTTTCGAAAAAGGCTTAACTTTAACGATTTATTTTGCGACTATGGAAAATATTAGAAGATTTATTTCCAAAGGGTTTATTGAATACGTACTGAGGTACGTCAAAAAAATGTTTTGTTTTGTTCAAAATGGCGGCGGAAGCGCCTGGATTCACGCGGGTGTGTATTTGGTATACAAAATAACAAAAATAACCCAAAAAAAAACAGGAGCAACATTTCCATAAAAAACAAAATTTGTTTGTTATTGAAAACTAACTACTTTCGAATTTGTTCAGTGAGTCGAAATCATAACTATTTATATTGGATTAATACAGATGGCAGATATTAGACATGAATATTAAAAAGATCACTCGGGTGGGTATAAGGAAAGCGAAGATATAATCCAATTTCAAGTAAATTTTGGCTGATCTTTGAAGGCTTTGGCTCAGTTTTGATGGAATCTGCGGTGATCGCGGATTTCAGTTGAACTCTGCCACGGGATAATCACCATAAACTTGGTTCATCAATTGAAATGTTTCGGTTAAAGTTTTACCAAGTTTAAAGCAAAACTAAATATTCGCTCTTTGCAAATTAGTATCGAATTTTTGTACCAGTAACACAAACATACTTTTACTTCGAACACAATGGCGCATAATCATAGTCCCGCATAAAAGCCGGCTTTAGTTAGCAAAAGACTAAAAGATAAAGTCTACTTTAATTTTTCAGTTACCATAGTCAGTTTAGAACATGCTTCTACGTAGCAGCGACTTTTTGAAACAGCAAACGAAAGCAACGGCAACTCTACAAAAACTAGCGATTCGGAGTTACAAATGAGAATTTATTTTCGGAATTATACCCATACCGATTTATTTTGTAATCAATTATTTTGCAATATTTATTTTCCTGAACACTAATAAGCAGTTATAAGTAGATGTCTACGTTCGATTACTTATGAAAAGCAGACGGCAGCACAAAAAAATCGACTGCACAGTTTTCCGAGGATTAATCTGCCCATCTCTGACATAAACAAAACAAACAAACAGCTGATTGATTTTGAATTTGAATTTTTGTTTACTTCGAAAGCGACAAAGCAGGATGGCAGACGTAAGCAGTGTAAGTAAATTTGTACAATTTGCATGTAACAGCTATTATACCATTTATCTAAATATCTATCTAAATTAGGGAAGAAATCGGGAACCGAATTGGATGGCCGCAGAAAAAGACTGCTTGCGGGAGTTAATAAACAGCCACATTAACATCGTTGAGAGCAAGCGGAACGATATGTCGCTCATCAGAAAGAAGAAGGATGCTTGGGAGAGTATCCGGATGGATATGCTGGCATCCGGATTCAATCGGGACATACCCCGATTGAAGCAGCAGTGGATGCGCATGAAGATGGGTGCCAAAAAGGCTGTGGCACAAGTGAAGAGAGCGACTGTGGCCACAGGAAATGTTGTCGCCATTCCGACGATAAATGAAGAGGACGAACAAATTCAGTCGATGATTTCGTTCGACCTTCAAGAGGACACTATTCTTATCGACAGCAATACCGATCCATCCACGCATATCCCTACCTGCAGCCCAGTCCGTTTATGTCAGGCATCTCTGACAGCTGGTGATGGCGCTGCTTGCAGTACTACGCTTGCAGCTGCTAGCGTACCTAAACGCAATGAAGGTCTTCTCAAGCGGTTACAGAATCTTCCAAAGAAAAGTACAATCAAGGATGATGTCATCAAGGAAAGACAGCAGCAAATTGCAAAGGAATCGGAGCACACCGACGAAATTCATTCGCTTCGGATGGAACAACTCCAGGCTGAAATTGCTCATCAGTCCCGGATGCAAAAACGACAGTAAGAGCAGTCGGATGAGCTGCACGTCCTAAAGTGCCACCATCTTCGCCTTCAAATAAGGCAGCAGGAATTGATTGAACAAATTTATACTTTTTCTAAGTTTTTTCTTTAAGTTTTACAAACGGTTTACGTATTCGAAATCAGCGATCCCTTATTGCATTAGAACTGATGTCAGAACCAGAAGTGGTGTTTTGTGATTGATCAATTTAATTTAATGTGAAGAAGCTTTTGAAGTATCAGGTGTACAACTTTGCTTCCGCCGTTTTTTTCCAAAATTAAAAGCTTTATTGCGAAAAAGTGCTTACAGATGTATTATTCAAAGTATTGTCCGTCGCTAGCGACAACTTTCTCCCATCTTTCCGGCAATTTTCGGATCCCGGCCCGAAAAAAGGAGTCCTCTTTTGACGCTATCCATGAAGCAATCCATTTTTCCAATTCTTCGAAGGATTGAAAATGTTGATCTGCCAGGCCGTGTGCCATCGAACTGAATAGGTGGAAGTCAGAAGGGGCGACATCTGGGGAATACGGCGGGTGGGGCAAGACTTCCCATTTCAGCGTTTCCAGGTACTGTTTGACCACTTTTGCGACGTGAGGCCGAGCATTGTCGTGTTGGAGGATGACTTTGTCATGTCGCTCTTGATATTGTGGCCGCTTTTCTTTTAGCGCGCGACTAAGGCGCATCAGTTGCGTTCGGTAGCGATCTCCTGTGATGGTTTCACCCGGTTTTAAGAGCTCGTAGTAAATCACACCGAGCTGATCCCACCAAATACAAATCATAACCTTGGCGCCGTGAATATTCGGTTTTGCCGTCGACGAAGAAGCATGCCCGGGCTTTCCCCATGATTTTCTGCGTTTAGGATTATCGTATCGAACCCACTTTTCATCACCGGTTACGATTCGATGTAAAAACCCCTTACGATTTTGTCTTTGAAGCAGTTGCTCACATACAAATAGACGGCGCTCGATGTCCCTCGGTTTCAACTCGTACGGCACCCAGTTTCCTTCTTTCTGAATCATGCCCAGGGCCTTGAGACGTTTTGAAATGGCTTGCTGACTCACTCCCAACGATTCGGCAAGCTCTTCTTGGGTTTGGCACGAATCTTCATCAAGCAATGCTTCTAGTTGTTCATCTTTGAAGGTTTTTTCTCTTCCACCACCATGTTTGTCTTCGACATCGAAATCACCATTTTTAAAACGTTGAAACCACTCCCGACACGTTCTTTCACTCAGAGCAGCATCACCGTAAGTTTCTGAGAGCATTCGATGCGCTTCAGCTGCATTTTTTTCCGAATTGTAACAGAAAAGTAAAACTTCCCGCAAATGGCGAGAATTGGGCACATAAACGGACATTTTCGAGCGTGAATAATACGAAAACAAGAACAACTGTCACTGAAACGGCGATGACAATTCGTTAGGCACTGTCCACACTCACTTTAAAGGCATTACCATCTATGTATTTCAACCAGCCTCAGCCGGTACAGCCACCTATCGGAAAACGGCGGAAGCAAAGTTGTGCACCTGATATTTTGCGTTAAGACTGGTATCGCCCATGGAGAGCATGTGATTTAATTTTGTTATATTTAGAGTTTAAGCAGTTTTTGCAGTACGCACTTAGTTTTAGTTATTCGTGTGCCTTACAGAGTTTTTGTTTTGTAGATTTTAAGGACGTTCAATGCGACAAACAGCGTGTCGCATTTTTTAATATGAAAATATGAATATGAATTCTATTCTATGAATAGTAAATATAAAAACGTTTGAATTATGTTTAGAAATGTGTATTAATAAATGCAGCTCTGTACGCTCTGCCAGAATTCGATAAAGGTACTTCTATGCCATCACTGCTTTCTGCGACTGAAATTTGTTCCACAGAGGATGAAATGTTCAAGACTGTAGGATATTTGTTTAAAATATGTTAGGTAGTGTAATGTAATAAAAAAGACCTACATGAAATATTTCGTTCTTTGGTAATGTTGTGAAGTACAGCAACAGCTACAACTATATTTTTAGCTGTATTCAAGTCAACCCTTAATCGTTCAAATATTGACCGAAACTTAGATTTCAGCTGTCCATTTAAACACTCAATTTTGCTTCGTGTCGCGATATGGCTTCTGTTATACCTAAAACGGGAAAGATTTCAAGTAGGAAGAATAATTGGAAAGCATTTCAATTTACCTTTCTTCTTTAGATGTTGAGGGATTTCTGACTGGCGTTATTAATATTGGTGAATTAGGATAGCCTGCATCTCCAACCAGTACCCCATTGTGTTGAGGTTTTCTGGCTTCCAATCTGGTTCTTAGACTGCAGCTGTCCCAAATTCGGGCATCGTGTATTGAACCACGAGATCTTGCGACGATATCAAGAATTCTGCAGTCTGCATCGCAAACAATCTGAAGCATTATGCAATTTTTTTTTAAATCTAGCAGAGCAGCATGCACCTTTGAAGAAATACCTGCACATTCAGGGAATAATATCCCTTTCTATTGAGATAATGGCCTGCCATCACTGGTCCAACATATCTTGCTGGACATTTAATGCGCACGTGGGTGCAGTCGATAGCTCCAGTAACTTTCGGAAATCCAGCTATTTGGTAAAATTTATTTTTTACTTCATTTAGTTCATTGCTGTTTGGAAATCGAATAAAATGTGGCAGCAATAACGCAATTCTTTTGGAGATATATTTTATTATTCTTCCAACGGTAGTCTGAGATAAACCAAGCAGATCAGCTGTAATGCATTGATAAAATTAAATATTTAAGGTACAAACTGGACAAGGGAACAATTGTATTGGAGCAACTTACCAATATCACTTTGATGAACATTTCTTCCAAGGAATCGCAAAGTGCAGAGGACTTGTATATTTATCGGTACCGGAAGGCCTCTGTTGCTGCACGGTTCTTGAATGTTCAAAACATCAATTACAAACTGAGCAGCAACTTTATCGAGCCGGTAACGACTATAGAAGTCCTCGTCATCGAACTCGAATGGATCGATGCGGCTTTTGTATACTTTTCGCCGTCTCAGCACAGCACAATGTCGTCGTTTATTATATTGAAGTCCCTTTCAATTTGCTCAAAATGAAACATTTTACTTTGATTTGATTCCTTTCCTTTGATTTACGTTTTCGAATTTTATAAAAGTGACATTTCTGCTCATTTTGACTTATTGCTAACTGGTTTAGAAACAGCTTTTGCTTGTTTTAAAGTTAGAGTATACTTTAAGCGTTAAAGTATGCTCTAACTCGACTATGATTGACTTAGAGCCTACTTTATTTAAAAGTATACTTTATTGATCTTAAAATAGCCAATAACTTCGCTTCCAGTGAACCAAATTTCATGAAACTTCCAATGCACTAAGTCACATATGGCTGGCACCATCACAAAATGCCCTGTTTGAAAAGTGCAGTTTGTTTTAAAAAACATGTATTACTAAATTGGCAAAACACATTTTTTTAAAACCCGCCCATGACCAAGTTCTGGCTACGCCCCACAGTGGCATTTTTATACCTGGATGCGACACTTGTGTTCCATATGTGCCTAATGCATGCGGCCAGCTATGCTGTCCCCCAGTGCATTAGGTACAGTGGAACACTAAGTAAAAACAAATGGGAACTGGCCAGCTTTACTGTCCACGTACCCCATTCGCCTTACCGTGTATCCTCTTCAACCGCTCAATTCAAAAAGGAAGAGCGTCCGCCCAGGGCTCGCTTTTACAGGCAAAAAGTAAAGTCTTAAGTTTGCTGCGCGTCAAAAATTAACGATGGAGGATATTATGAAATGCTTGAAACTTAGATGGCAACGCGAACATGTCGCACACGCACAACAAAAGTGACACAACTCAAAATTTGTGATTTTTCAGGAAACGCAAAAAACTGTTTTTGAGCTAAATAAACATTTTTTTTTAATAACGAATAGACCGTTCAGTAGAAAATCCTTACAGATTATGCTTTTTGATAAGTTTCAAGAATTTTTTTTTTTATTTACACTAGAAAATCCAAAATTTTGAGTTGTGACTGTTTTGATGATATTTTAATTCAATAATTACGGAACTATTTCAAGTTATGCCACTTTTCCTGAATTTAATAATTATAAATGACAGTTAAAAAGTTGAAAGAAAAATTTCGAAAATTCATAATTAATTTTAAAAATTAAAAATATATACAAAAATTGTCAGAATTTTGCTTAAAATAAACTTTAACAAAAATTTATTTCGTCAAAAGTGTCACAATTTGAGTTAGGACTCTTTTGCATTGAGCTGCAGCAATCAAATAGCATCAAACTTCTGACATGAAAAGAGACCTAACTGTATTTTTGTAACAGTTAACAACGACAAAATATACTGAGCTTTTGCTGAATGGTAGATTTATGCATTGTGCACAGTATTAACACATAAACCCCAAAATTAAAAATTTTGAGTTGTGTCACTTTTGTAGTGCGTGTGCGATGTAACTGGTAAATAACTACTACTTAGAAATACAGAGGGCTATGCTACAATGTTTAGTTATTTCGCATTTGAAGTACGTTCACCAAGTTTTAAGTCAAAAGGCGTAAAAAATCATGCTTGTTTATACAAACTTTTGACCCTTGGTTCACCCCTTTAAGTTTTGATTTTCAAAAAATCAAATTATTATGTAAAATTCCATTTTGATTTCAAGTGTTTTTACCAACTTTGAGGTCAATAGGCCACTCGTTTCATGGTTTTTTCTTAGTCTTCCCGTATACGCACCTTAACCCTTGGTCACCCCGCTAAATTTTGATTTGAAAAAAAATAAAAAATACGTGTCGTGTAGCTTTAGCGGTTTGGGCTGGGCGATGAATGAATGATGATGAATCAGTAAGTCAGTCAGGACAAACAAAATTTTTGGTAAATAGATGTGGGCGCAACCCGCCCGTTTTCACTGATTTTAAACATCAAACAGCGTATAAAACATTTTTGGTACAAATGTATATTACTAATGAAATGAGGGGTCGCCTATATTTTGCAAAATATGGTTCAGATTTTAAGGAGAAGGACACCATTGTTTAGGTAATTAAATGCCCTTTCTTTTGATTTACTACATATTTATGTATATCTAAAATGTGTATGGATTTTGAGAAAATCAACTTTATAAGGAAAACACCCCAATTTTTTTTATGAAAACCGATTTTTTCAAAAAATAATTTGTAAACTGTATATCAAATGAAAGGTATATAATATATTTAATATATCTATCTAATATATATATCTAATCTATCTAATATATGTTTAGATATGGTAAGTTAGCAATTTTTTGAATTGAATTTTGAATTGTTTTTTATAAAAAATAGGGGTGTATTCTTTTTAAAGTTGATTTTCTTAAACCCATACACATTGTAGATATAAATATGTGCATTAAAGAAATGGCTTTTAATACCCTTCACAAAGGTGTTCTTCTCTTTAAAATCGGAATTATATTGTACAATTTCAATTTTTCGAAATTTTGACCTTTAACCCCTCATTACATTTGTAATATACATTTCCACCAAAAATGTTGTACACGCTTAAAATCAATAAAAAGGGCCGCATCACGCCCACTATTTGATTTTTATAGCTGGACGGTCACTCTCCTTTAGTACTTGTTCCAAAACTGGAATACGTTTACATACAATAAATATGTATGTACTAGCTGACCCGGCGAACTTCGTCTCGCACATTTGTTTTTTTTTTTTGATAATGAATTGCGCGTGATTGCGATTCTATGGCGATGCAAATTGACGAAGAAAACCAACTAAAAAAGAAGAGCTACTGATTAACGCAATTGAGGCCCACAAATCAGCGATGTTGCTACATAAACCTGAACTGACTCAAGACGAATCCAACAAAAAAAACCCCATAGAAATTGGCTGGTCCGTTTGGGTGTGCTGCGCTTACACACATACATCCACTTTCTTTATATACATACATATGTATATAGAAGAAGATGTACATGAAGCTGTCTATTTCTTATCAGAAAACAGCACTTTTTCACGTTCGAAGCCAATCATTTGTATGTTCGAAACAAAATAAAATCAAAAACGGCCTGTCAGCCCTCAATCAAAGTCAGACATCGCTGATATCAAATATAAAAATTGCTATAAAAACGATCTCAGCGCAGTTGATTCCCAGTTGTGAAACGTCTTAGCTACTCGTTAGTCTAAAAAATGCTCGTGGTGAAATTGTTCGTTTTCCTGTCTTGTACAATCGCCTTATCGCACCAGGCGGTAATTATAAAATACATATACCATTAACATTTCAGAACTGTAAACTCTTTAACCAATATTCAATTCGAAGATTGGATGGCCTCTGGACTTAATTCCTTTGTATGGAGACGACTGGGAGGAGGCAATGTTACTTTACAATCGTACGGCATACGAAGTTGGTCGATTCAGTTCGCACCTGAATACGAAGCCGAATAAGTAATATTCGCTATATTCCAATGTTTAATATGCAATGTGGTGCAAGCTAATGTATTTATTTTTTACACTCTCAACAGGTTAGTCCGTATGTATAACATCAAGCGTCGAGTTGTAACCGGTACGATCTATGAATTTAGAGGGCTCTATGCGCATGCGTTTAAGCAGTTTTCGTTCTGCCTTACAAGACTCTTCGTCCAGCCGTGGGAGATGAGGAACCAGATTGTTGAGTTCACCTTCATTTGCTCAGAACGTGCGAATGACTATCATATTGTTTATAATAATACGCCTCTTTACGCTTGAGAAGGAGAAGAATATAAAATGTAAAACATTTTACTGATTTGCAGAAGTTCTGCTGATTTGTACAATTCCGACGAATTTGCAATCAATTAAAGTTGAAAAAGTATAACATTTGTTTTTCACTTCATCTTGTTTTTGTGTAGTTTGAAAACCGCTACGTGTCACTTCGTATTAAACAGTTACAATAAAACAAAATATATTGGCTTAGCTCACAGTAACTCTGGAATGAGGAACGCTACGAGATTAAGTACTTCAGATGGCGCTAATTGTGCATAGAGGCGGCTCTCATAGGTGTATTAGATAGAAAAACCTGGCCAACTTTAAATGCTTGCTATATGTTTTGCTTCGAAACAAATGAAAAGAATGTTGGGGGTTAAGAACAATAATAAGAATTATTGTTAAGATCGAAGTATGCAAGTAAAAATGAATGTCTGTTTGTTTGTTTGTTAGTCACACGACACTAAAACTCAAGATCTGGAAGGCCGACTGAGCTGAACCTCGCACGGAATGTGCGTCTTGACTAAATCTCGCTAAACCATATAGTGCGAATATGACCCGAGAGGTGGACGTGGCACCTCCCATACAACCTAAATTTTCAATATGGAATATATTCGGTATTATAGGTCGGACAGCAATGAAATTTGGTACAGGGCCCCCGTTTAGGTGTATCGTTTTACTGGTAAAATTGTATAAGAGTTGGATAAGGGGCGTGGCATTTTCGAAGCGACCCAAATGTTTCAAATAACTTTGGAACTACAGGTCACATATCAATGAATTTTGGCCCAAAACTTACCCCTTCGACAAGGGGTATGGGGTGGGTATTGCACGAAGGGGCATAGCACCGCTGATACAACCCACATTTTTAATATGGAATATCTTTGGAATTATAAGTGGGACAGCATTGAAATTTTGTATACCGTCGTCCCATAGATGTGTCATTCTGCTAAAAAAATTGTATAAGCGTTGGACAAGGGGTGTGACACATTTTTGTGACTGAAATTTACCACATAATTTTGGAACTGTAAATCGTACATCAATGAAACCTTCGACTAGAAGAACGGGTTGGGCATGAAAAAACATGAAATTGGAACTGTAAACACATTTAAGAAAATAAGCTTACACTAAGACGGGATTTCTTTTAAATTCGGGTCTATGGGAATAAAGCCGCGACGCCCTGCTAGTACTTATATATAGTAATGTCCGATTCGGTTCATACTTGCCGAGGCTAAGCCGCTAAAGCTACAATTAACCCTTTCGACCCCCGTATCTCGACATTACCTTTTGGTATTTAAATCATAAAACACTTTCCTAAGAAGTGTCCACACGACATTTGAAGTCGCCACGCCTATTTGTTAGAGTTCTCGAGCTATTTTACTTTTGAACAATATTAGCTTAAAACGGGTTAAATAAATTTCGTATTAATATTTTTTAATTACAGACACATTTTTTAATATTTAGGGAAAATACAAAATTATCACGTTTTGATTTTATTTAACCATTATTAAAGAAACGCGCCCAATTCGTAGACTTCAATTAGAACACAAACTTTCCCTGACATCGCTGCAAATTATTTAGGGGATAACAGTAAAATTTTTGTAATTTGCTTTGAATTCACTTCTAAAAATATTAGTTTGTTGGTGCCTACTTAAATTAAACACATAAATCAATCGTTGCTTTAGCTATAAGATGACAAATAGGCGAAGTTGCTCTCACGCAACTTTGGGGTCGAAAGGGTTAAAAAATTTGGACAGATTTAGATTTATTTTACAGAGCGGACATACACAACAAAAGTATTTTTTAAAATGCAGCCTTTAAAGGAGTCAAAAATGGGTTAAGAGTTTATATGAAGAAACATGATTTTTACGCCTTTTGACTTTAAACTTGGTAAAATTACTTCAGAGCAGTAATAATTCGACACGAATTTTTTAGTTTTTCCACATCGATCTCAAAAGCGGTCAACAATGGGTTAAAGTTTGTATGGAGAAACGACAGCAAGTACTATAAATCGAATAAATTACATTTGAAGAATACTCTCATATGGCAACCCTGCTAAAAAGTTCGCAGACCATGTCCATGTACAGATGAGTCTATATTCCTCATCTCTGGATAGCTCATACCAAATCTCATTTCAATTTAATACCATTATTTTTTCGAAAGTTATAGTGACTACCAGTTATCTGAGAAACGCACGGACTGACGGTTACTCAGACTGATATGGCTAAATCCTCAATTTTGGAAACTCTGTGCTAATTTAACTATATTGTAAAAAACTCAGTGCAGTGCATATATAAGTCGTTGAAAGTTGTTGTGTACAAAAGAACACAGTTTTTGAATCGCACATCACCACACCTCAATTTTGAGCTTAAATCATCTCAAGGAAACACGTTTTAATAAAAAAAAATTATTGCAGAGAAATGTGGAGAAATAAGTAAAACTAAATTGCTTTTGAAAGTTAAAAATAGGAAACAGAAGTCGTGTTTAAAGGGGTTTTAAATTTTTAGGTCTTAAATTTTTCGACACCAAAACGCCAAAACTACTATGCTGGTAAATGAATTGGTTAGTACTAACCTTCTATATAATTATTCATATTAAATAAAAATGTTATTTTTTCCGGAACACTTTTTAATTAATTTAACTTTAGTCACTGACACACAGAAGAACACTGCGAGTTCACATCAATGCGTAAGCCCAACTTTGAACGTGTACCGTTATACAAAGCGGGACCTTAAAAAACATAAATGTTGCCTAAGGACGCACGTATATATACTTTGTCCACGCGATCAGTGATAAAATTTGCAATTTTAAATTAAGATTAAGCCAATTTAAAAAAATAGATTTTTGGCCAGCTTTTGCTATCAAATATTCCTACGTGCGGCTCAGAGATTTGATTAAATCTAAAATTTAGTCAATTTTCAATTAACTCTATTAATTTCAGCGTTTGCCCTAAAAAACATTAACCTCTGCAACCAATGCTTTTTCTTTGTATACACACACATACTCGTATGTATGAATATTGATAACATGAGCGCAGTAATGCAACTAATTTTAATCTGCTCACCAGAGTATGTCAGAGTTGTTTTTATTGAATTCAATATTCAATCATTGAATGGTGATCTCGCAACAGATTAACCCATTGCTGCCTAATAGGTAAAATTTTACCCATGAAAATTGATTTAAAAAAAAAAATAAAAAAAAATCAATGTTTGAGATCTCTCAAAACCATTGATAGGGATAGTTAGGGTAAAGATGGAACTACCTTAACCTAGTGAAGGTCACCAAAAATCGTGAATTTTCCGGAGGTGGAAAATGTGGCGAAACGTAGTGGCCTTAGAACTTCAGAACTTAGAACTCACCTGTAAAAAATACAACTTTTGTTCACGTGTTTAGCTGATCACTTCATAAAGTATGGAAAAAAGCTACCATTGCTGCGTAATGGGTACAAAATACCTAATGAATATCTCAGCAACGTGCAGAGATATAAAGCTGAAATTTTGTTTCTGATCATTTTGGATCACTTCTAGGTCGTGTATGAAATTGTATCAAAATCGTATGGGCGGAACTGGTACCCGGCAGCAATGGGTTAATATGTAAACTAATTGATTTCACATGCGACGAACGCTATAAGCTTTCGATTATTAGAACTCAATCATTGAATGGTGATCTCGCAGCAGATTAATATGTGAACTGATTGATTACACATGCGGCGAACGTGATAAATTAAATCGCTATATATAAGCCTTTTTTTGGTTGATAGACTCCTGTTGTTTGTTTAAAATGCTTATGTCGGCCAGTCATACACTCAAAAGTAGTTTTTATGAATTTGATGGTTTTGTCATGAATCGTCCGAGTCACCAATTAGATAGATAGATGTTTATTAGAAGAAGAAAATCATTACAAAACTTATGTTATTGCACAATTTACAGAAATATAGTGTTGACACCTTAATTCAAGAACATAATCTTAATTTTACTATCTCAGTTAGACATTAAATTTAGATTAGCAGAAGCGATTTCGAAGGAAAAATACTTCTACTAGAATGAGTCACCAATTAGTCTTCCTGGCTTGTGTAATCGTCATCACTGCCGCTGTGCGAAATGACGTCGTCTATGTATGCATGTATTAGGGATCGCAATTTTTGGCCATTTTGCGATCCCGGGATTTTCGGGACTAAAACTTCAAATCCCGGGATCCCGGGATTTAATCCCAGGATTCATATAACAAATTTTTAAAATAAAACAATTTTCCCAAATTGCATAAATACATGTTTATTATATGTTTTCTATCAAAATGGACACAGTTTAATAACATTTGGGTTAATTTCAATATTTTTATCTTGAGTTTAATAACATTTTGTTTAACTTTAAACATTTTCATTCAATATTTAACTTCAATTTGATAACATTTCGTTTTATCCAAAAATAACACTTAATCATACTTATTGATTTGTAACATATGTAAATCATTAATAAAATGCACAAAAAAATAAAATAGTTAATTTGTTTGTACTTTTAGTCTTACTTCGGTTTCGATAAAAAAAGTTAAGCGTTTTGATTAAATGAAAAGTGAGATCTTAAAAATACTAAGGCATTAAGTGTTTTGTCCTCTTATCTAGAGCGAAATTTATTGCAAATACAAATATATTTCAAACTCTGGGCTTAAAGCGCTCAGTGTGATCAAAGACCTGGGTGTCTTCTTCGATTCTAATTTCTCTTTTTCTGCACATATTGACTCTACCATTTCCAAATCCTATTCTATGTTAGCCTTTATTCGTCGGAACTGTTCTATCTTCTCGGACCCTTATACTTTCAATTTACTTTATTCTGCCTTTGTTCGTTCCAGGCTAGAATATGCAGCCGTCATTTGGAGGCCATTTATGCCTTCGGTATAAATCGGTTTGAGCGAGTGCAGAAGGTCTTTATTCGCTTTGCCCTTCGATCACTGAATTTTGCAGATCCGATTCCCTCCTATGACGCACGCTGTCAGCTTCTAAACTTGAAATCGCTACTCAGCAGAAGATCTTTTCCCTCATTGAAATTTTTATATAATATCGTGAATGGACTTATTGACTGCTCGTCTCTTCTTGAAAAAATTCATTTTAATATTCCAGCCAGATCTCTTCGCCGGTCTGAGCTTTTTAATGTTGGCCTCAACAAGACCAATTATGCCACAAATGCTCCTATTACTAGAGTTCTAACTGAATTTAATAGCCTCAAATTCTTTGGACATTGATCTTGCGTTACCTTTAAACGTATTTTGCAGCATATTATCTAATTATAAGTATCTTTAATTATATTTTTAGAATTTGTTTGAATTTCCACCCCTCATTTCCTCAAAGTCTGTAATTTGATTAGACTTAATTAATAAACAAATAAACAAACAAACAAATAACCCCTGCTGAAGAGAAACATTTTTCAGATTCAACCCTTGTTGGTTGAATGCTTAGTAAATAATTATAAGCCTTTTTCAAAAGACGCCCTCTATCCCCTTAATTGCAAAAAAGGTTTATTTCATTTATCAAAGTCTCAGATAAGGAATCTTTTTTTGCGTAAAATTTTTTTCGTCTGAACTTTCCATATTTTTTTAATAAAGTATTACAAATTAGCAATTTCATTTAAATGCAATCCCGAAAATCCCGGGATTAAAGGATTTGAATCCCGGGATTTTTGGGACTGGAAAAAGTCCGGGATCCCGGGATTGCGATGCCTAGTATGTATATACAATACATATAATACATATAATTGTTTGTGCTGACTGACTGACTGACTGCACAAATCACTGAAGCTACAAACGTGAAATTTGAATTGTAGGTCCACTTTTGAAAATGAACCTCCGTTAAGAGGGGATTTTTTTAAATTCAGGGCCTAAAGGGGCAAAATATGGGTTAAGGTTATGTATGAAGAAATGTGATTTAATGGACCTATTGATCTTAAAATCTTGGTGAAAATGCTCCAAATCAAAAATAATTTGACGCGTAATTTTAAGTTTTTCAAAAATCTAAATTTAACTAGAACAACAAAGGGGTTCAGGTTCGTATACAAGAAGACTACGAAAAAAACATGAAAAAACCAATAGGCATATTGACTTCAAAATTGGTGAAAACAATTGAACGAAAAAGTTAGTAAAAACGTGTTTTTTTATTTTTTTGAAAATCAAAATCTGATGGAGTTAACGTCGGTTAAAATTATCGGATCACCGATGGGCTGAGAAAAAGCATGCATTAATGGACCTATTGACTTCAAACTTAGTGAAAGTGCTCCA
This sequence comes from Melieria picta, assembly GCA_964056695.1. Lineage (NCBI taxonomy): Eukaryota > Metazoa > Arthropoda > Insecta > Diptera > Ulidiidae > Melieria > Melieria picta. The sequence goes on from OZ057398.1 coordinate 122,302,137, forward strand.
AATGAGAAATAATTTTAACCCGAATCAGCCCAGTGTTGCCATATGGCAACGCACGATAGACATATTTGTAAACGATCATAACTTACAAACGAATATAGATACCGTTACTTTGAAACACATTCTGAACGCAGAATTGATTCTGCTTTCATTTAAAACCATTTGGGCGACAGTGCGTGTTTGTTTGTATAAAGTAGTGCATCGTAAAGTGAAGACAAAATTTTGAGTACAAAAAAAGGGGCATGAAAAAGTAAGTACGTCTAAAATATATACTTATTATCTTGATCGCGTAATGAAATGTGTTTTTTTTAAGTGTTTGAGGAAGGGAGTAACGTCTCATAGGTGTGCTACTCTAAAAAAATACTTTTTATGGACTTTTTTTGAAGTTTTGTGTGCCTGTTGCCATATGGCAACGCTGGGCGGGCTAGGGGACTGGTTTCCAGTATAATGATTTTGTTTTTTTTTTGTTTTTTGTTTTAATTTCAAAAAATATTTGAAATACGGCAGCCGCCGTGGCTCAGTTGGTTAGTGCGTTGGACCGCGAGTCGAAGGCAGCGACCCAGGTTCAAATACTGCCTGTAATAACACCTAAAAAAATAACGGGAAAACTCGTTTTCTCTTTCAGTGGCTGTCCTCTTAGCTGGAAATTGCAAACCCCTGAGAGTAAAAATTGCTTATGAAAAAGCTCCCAACCTGCCGTTCGGAACCGGCATAAAACTGTAGGTCCCTTCCACCCGCGTACAAATTCACACGCACAACACGGGTGGTTGCGGGAAGCTAGGCCTTAGTCTCGCGTAAGCGGGCTGTCGTTCCAGTCAATTAATTAATTAATTACAATCTGACGAGAACACAATGGGTTAACACTTTGTGTGAGGAAACATGATTTAATGGGCCCATTGACTTCAAATATGGTGAAAGCTTGAAAGATGAAATGAGAAATAATTAGAGAAGTATTTGTCATCAAAATCTGATGGGGTCAACAAATGGTTAAGAATAACTTGATGCGAAATAATTCAACGCATGTGTTTTAGTGTTCGAAGGTGAGACAAAAAATGTGTTTGAAGTTATGTGAAGAAACACTTTATGATTATATCTAATAATCATAAAGTGAGTAAAGATTATTTCAATGTAATTATAAAATTTCCGCGGGCCCTGCTAATCTATACTTCTATACTATTATATAAAAACCACTGTGACGTTGCTTTTTTGAGCCACAATCAGGCAAAAACACCAAATAAGCGCCAAACAATTTTTTATGCGGGGAATGGTACATAGGCTATATGAGATTGGCCACGCCCCCCTCTTACGCCCACTGTGGTAACAAAACTCAACTATGGTATGCTTTTGTAAGGCAATATGGGTATCAAACGATTCGGCGTGTCATTGCGGCAAACATAGGCTATAATAAAATCGACCACGCCCACTTTCCGCACCCACTTAACTAACAAAACAAAGCTGCACTACATGTTTGCAAGTAAATATTGATATCAAATAACTCTGTTTCATAGGCTGTAATAAAATCGGCCACACCCACTTTCCGCACCCACTTAACTAACAAAACAAACCTACAGTACATGTCTGTCAATTAAAGTTGATGTAAAATGATTCCGTGTTTCAGAGGGGGTAAACATAGGCTCTATAAGGTTGACCATGCCCACCTTTCATGCCTTCCTGCAATGCCCATTATGATGACAGAAATTAACTGTGGTATTGGGTGTACAACTTTGCTTCCGCCGTTTTCCGATAGGTGGCTGTACCGGCTGAGGCTGGTTGAAATACATAGATGGTAATGCCTTTAAAGTGAGTGTGGACAGTGCCTAACGAATTGTCATCGCCGTTTCAGTGACAGTTGTTCTTGTTTTCGTACTATTCACGCTCGAAAATGTCCGTTTATGTGCCCAATTCTCGCCATTTCCGGGATCAGCTCGGTGTGATTTACTACGAGCTCTTAAAACCGGGTGAAACCATCACAGGGGATCGCTACCGAACGCAACTGATGCGCCTTAGTCGCGCGCTAAAAGAAAAGCGGCCACAATATCAAGAGCGACATGACAAAGTCATCCTCCAACACGACAATGCTCGGCCTCACGTCGCAAAAGTGGTCAAAAAGTACCTGGAAACGCTGAAATGGGAAGTCTTGCCCCACCCGCCGTATTCCCCAGATGTCGCCCCTTCTGACTTCCACCTATTCCGTTCGATGGCACACGGCCTGGCAGATCAACATTTTCAATCCTTCGAAGAATTGGAAAAATGGATTGCTTCATGGATAGCGTCAAAAGAGGACTCCTTTTTTGCGAGCCGGGATCCGAAAATTGCCGGAAAGATGGGAGAAAGTTGTCGCTAGCGACGGACAATACTTTGAATAATACATCTGTAAGCACTTTTTCGCAATAAAGCTTTTAATTTTGGAAAAAAACGGCGGAAGCAAAGTTGTACACCCAATATATTTGTGCAAAACAATATGGATATCAAACGATTTTGCGAGTCATTGCAGCAGATATCTATAAATTGTATATAAACGACACGTCACTAAACCTGAAAAACTAGGCAGCCGATTGAGCTGAATTCTTCAGGGAATGTTCGTCTTGACTAAGTCTCGGTAAACCACGGACCCGATAGGTAGGCATGGCACCTCCCATACAACTTAATTTTTCAATATGGAATATCTTCGGAATGAGAAGTCGGACAGTATTAAAATTTGGTGCGGGGCCACCGTTTAGGTGTGCCGTTTCACTGGTAGACCTTTGTAAGCGTTGAACAAAGGGCGTGGCACTTTTCAAGCAACTCAAATGTTTTGAATAACTTTGGATTTACAGGTCACATATCAATTACATTTGGCACACAGTTACGATTTAGACGTGCCCTTCGACAGGGGGAATTGGGCATGGCACCGCCCAAACAACCCAATTTTAGCTTCGGAATAATAAGTCGGAAAGCTTTGAAAGTTTTGTATACTATCGTCCCATAGATGTGTCATTCTACTGGTAAAATTTGATAGGCGTTGGACAAGGGGCCTGGCAAATTTTTTGTGACTAAAATTTTGCGCGTAACTTTGGAACTGTAAGTCGCATATTAATGAAACCGGGTCACACCCTTCGACTGGAGGAATGGATTCGGCATTACATAAAAGAGCCGTGGCATCGCCCATACAGCGTATTATGAAGAAACGGGATTTATTGGGCCCATTGACTTTAAACTTGCGTGCACAGCCGCAGGGCTCTGCTAGTCATATACCAGGTATGCGCCTATGAAACCGGTAACGACATCTAGCGGTAAATAGCCGAATATTTATAAACTTCGGAACCGTACCAAATGTCATGTTTACTTCTTCTGTCATATGTCAACAATATTCAGTTCACAATTTGTCAAGTTTCATCCAACAACGCATTGTTTGACGCTCCGGAAAATGTCGGATTACGTGCCTACAAATTACGATTTGCGGACACAGTTAATTTTTTTTTTTTGTATGACCTTCTAAAACCTGGTGAAACGGTTAACGGTGAACGTTACCAACAACAATTGGCCGATTTGAACCGTGCTATACGCCAAAAACGCCCAGAATATGAAGCCAGGCAACACAAAGTGATTTTCCTCGATGACAACGCACCACCACACCGCACTAGAGCCACCAAAGAATTGGATGCATCGTACAACTGGGAAGCTCTTGCTCATGCGGCTTACTCACCAGACTTGGCGCCTTCGGATTATCACATGTTCGCATCGATGGGCCACGCATTAACGGAACGGCGCTTCAATTCTCACGCAGAAGTCAAAAAATGGATCGATGATTGGTTTCAGGCAAAAGACGAAACATTTTTTTGGCGAGGCATCCATAAATTGCTTGAGAGATGGGAAAAATGTGTAGCTAGCGATGGCCATTACTTTGAAGAATAAAATTGTAATCATTTCCTCACAATAAACGTGTTTTTTCAAAAATAATTACCGGTTTCATAGGCACATACCTGGTATATATATAAAACAGAGCCTGCATAACTCGAGGACGAATCGGCCGATTTGCGCAGTCTTTTTTGTTGTGTTCGACTCTGCCCGAGGAAGCTTAAAGCGTCGAGAAGATTCTAAACATTTTTTTCGCAAACTTGGACAACTCGAAAAATTCGATTATATTCCGGAAAATCGAAAAAATCGAAAGCCTTGATTTTCATTACATTATTTAAAATTTTTTATTTTGTACATAATCTGCAGATATCGAAATTTGGAATTTTTATCGGAAAACCCCTTTTCCACAGACTTACATGCAACAACATTGCCCACGCATTAATGATTTTTCATTTGCAAGATCAATAACGTAACGGGACCGTAGATGTCACAATCACAAGATGGCGTTGTTAGTCCACTTAGCAGTATAAAATTTGGACAGATGTCGTTTTTGCTTCATCATTTCATATTAAAATAACTTTGCCAAACTGTGTCAAAATCATTCGTAAACGATTACTTTATTTTAATGATAACACAGGGCAACACTAAAAAAGGGACAAGGTCAAACATGTCTCATTCGATAGAGGACCTCAGTAGATGAAAAAGTGTCAAAGGATTTTTCCCGGGATGTTCGAGTTTTTTTTAAAATGCAGTTTAAAGATGGCGGCTTAGTGCCCCTTTCTGAAACATTTAAAACATCATATCTTTTTACTCAAGTGTCAGAGAGGAATAATTTTTACGTCAAATGAAAGCTAATAATATGAAGCCGCAGAAACCATATCCTTTTTTGAAAAATTTTATGAAAAAGGATATGAAGGACCCCAACTAAATTTTTATCCTTGAGTATCCTGGAAACCGTGAGAGCTAAATTTATATAAGGGAGTTCTGGTAAAAAAGCATTCAATCATCTATACTGCTTATAAATTTCATGTAAATCACTTTTACATTTAAGACTCATAAGCAGCAATAAGCAGCTACGAGATATGTATTCTGTACATAAACACATGAATGTAGCAGTGTATAATTTGTTAATCGTTGCAGAGTCTTAACTGTAAAAGTGATTTACATGAAATTTATAGGCAGTATAGATGATTGAAAGCTTTTTTACCAGAAGTCCCTTATATAAATTTAGCTCTCAGGGCTTCCAGGATGTTCAAGGATACACATTTAGTTGAGGTCCTCCATATCCTTTTTCATAAAATTTTTCAAAAAAGGATATTTTTTCTTCGACCTCATGTCATTAGCTTTCATTTGACGTAAAAATTATTCCTTTCTGACATTTGAGTCAAGAGATATGATGTTTTAAAAGTTTCAGTAAGGGGCACTAAGCCGCCATCTTTAAACTGCATTTAAAAAAAAACTCGAACATCCCGGAAAAAATCCCTTGGTACTTTTTTACCTACTGAGGTCCTCTATCGAATGAGATATGTTTGGCCTTGTCCCTCGAAATTTGTTTTGAATTTGTTGCACTGTGTAATGCATTCTATTTGATTCTCTTTCTTCGCAATTTAATTTTTGGGCGGGACAAAGTTCGCCGGGCCCGCTAGTTATTCTTATAAAACTTGTATTGCAGAGATAAAGTACGTATCGTAGACATGAAAAATGCAAATTAAATGCACTTTAAAATCCCCCGAGTTCCCCTAAGCCTTTCTACAACTCTCCTTTCCTATCCCTTTTATATCTTTGTGCAAAGTAAAATGTCCGAATGAACTGAGTGCTACGGCCATATTCACAACAACATCAACCGTAGCGTTAAAATCAGATTATTAACGATTGATTGAGTTGTCGTTAACTGTTGTTCATATCAAAGCTCACAAAACCTTGTTGGTTTCAGCAGTGATAAAGACGCTGCAAGACCGACTGAATACTTAAATCAGTTTCTGAATTTCTGATTTTAATTTTCAGGTTTCATGAAATAATGAAATGCCTTTATTGTCGACCTCGTCAGTTGACTCCACTCAAGTAGCAAGTTCTAAGATCGTAGAATTCAATTCAATTCAATCAATTAACTTCTAATCTAATCGCACTACGACATATGTATATATACAAATATATATTAAAATACAAATATTATGAACGTAGGTTTTGTGACCTAAGATCATTTTCATTGTTAATATGAAGTTTTTTGAAATCCGGATGGGAGGTGGTTGAAGTTTAGGTCCGATTTCATTGAAATTTTGCACTGTACATTCTTTACTCATACAATTACTGTGCACTAAATTTATTTTATTATTTAAATTTCTTCAGGTACGACCACTCCTTCTCTTTTTGTCACTCTGCTATATGAACTCGCAGCATTGTGCGGCGTCGGTTCGAGCACAGAATAAATAGTAATACTATGTCTGTTTGGGAACATTTCCAGTAAATATTATCCAGTAAAAATATCAGAGAGCTTACGCTCTCAAAATTGAAACTATCCAAAAAAGTAAACAAACAGAATTTTCTAAGAATTTGCAAATTTTAACTCTTGGTTGCACTAGTGGGACTTGGAACATTCACAATACACAGGAAAAAGGATGTAAACAGAAAGGTTACAGAAAAAAACAGCTGATCTAAAAGTTTCATTTAAGATTTGAAGCGGTAGGGAAACTTAAGTTAAATGACATTTAATGCAAAAGGCAAATTGTTCCTTGGGCTCAATCTGCGATTTTGCCCTTTCAGCTGCAGAAGGTAAAGCTGAGCAAGACCATTTTCCTCCAAATTTTTGCAAAAATGATTTGTCTTTGCAGTCGATCATATGGCAGCTAGTCATATGTTTTTCTTGTTCTTCTTCTTACTGGCTAAAAGTTACTGGACAAAATTTCTCCAGTAAAAACTTGCAAGTTCTTACGAAATGAACTGTCACTTTACGCTCTCAGTTTCTCTCTCGTTACTGGAGATTTGGCGTAAACAAACAGGATCCAGTAAAAATTTGTATAAATTCGTACAAATTACACTGAGCAACAGCCAAAATTTTTCCGAGTTCTAGTAAACCTTTTCCAAAGGATTTTTGGACGCTGATCACAACTGCGTACTTAGTTTTTTGATTGTTTGAGCGGTTTGTAAGTTATTGGTGGTTTTTGCTAGGAGGTGTTTTCCACGATTTTTCATCTTTGAATTTTTTTTGCATTTATAATATGTTGAAAAACACGATAATTTTGTTATGACACAATAAAGAATCCTCAAGCTATAATTTTGATCATAGTCGATTTCGATTGGTCAAGGGTTAACACGGCTATGGCTCTTCAAATTTTAATTTTCGCAAATTTTTTATAAAAAATCATTTAAATTCGGGGTTGCAATTTTCAACTAGGAGTTAGTGTGCAATGTATAGTGTAAGGTTGTAACTTAAACTTATAGAACAGATTTTTTTTATTGTATGTGCCATTCTCGGCGTATGCTCATTAGAGTGTAAGTGCGACTTCATCTTCTGAACACGTGTTTGTATTGAAATCTCTTAATGCTTTTCGCGTCATTGACGAAAGTAGCTAAAGTATTTTCGCAAGCGTCAATATTTGTCTTTTCAAGGGCATTAACAAAATTTGAATTGGTTCATTACTGTAGGAGCTATACTAAAAAGAGTTGCATCACACAAGTAAAAATTTCAACCACACACACTAAGCAAACTACTTGCTGTTTTTCCATATTTCATTGCGACATATTTTTAGGGAACAAAAAATCAAAATTCGAAAGCTGAAAATGATGAATATGAGCATTTTCATATTGCTGCCTAAAATTGTGCTCCGATTTTATAGCTCAAAAGTAAATCCTTGCTTTTGGTGCTGAATTTATGCATGGAGAACTTACATATTAGAACATATATTTTATTACAAACATCGTATTTCAAAAATGTCTTTTTTAATTGAAAGCCTTAACATTCTTCTTTGACTATATGACAATCTATATTTTTTATAAGAAACATTCTTTCGTGTATTCGCAATCTTGCAAAGTAACTGAAAATTTGACTTTGCAAATGAATAACTCTTGCAAATTTGAACCGATTTTAATTTTTTATTTGCTCAAAATACACTTTTTGTTTTTTGCTTGAAATTGCTTTCAAAATTTTGTTCAATATTTAGAGGCTCCATGTCAACATTTTGGTGTTCACTATATCGAGGTGTTCACTATATAGGATGTTCACTATACCCAGACACGACTGTATATTGCATTTGTATAAAGAAAGCAATTGTTTTTTTATAATTGTTTTCTAAAATACTTGGGTGTGTTACACCCACGATAGTAGTAGCGTTATAATATTGCTGGATGCTTAACACCCATTGTTAGTAATGAAGTTTTATATTTTACAAATTACATGTACATACTTTTATTCACTTTTTGGCGACAATGTTTTTAAATAACGTATAGACTATTTACTTAGTAGAAAATCCTTACAAATTATGCTCTAGGATAAGTAACATAATTTTTTTTATGACTTTTTTGATGATATTTTAATTTAATAATTACCAAATTATTTTAAGTTATGTCAATTTTGCTGATCGTTTTTTCATGTTAGGACAATTTTGCAAAATTTAAAAATTATAAATGACAATTAAAAAGTCGAAAGAAAAATTAAAAAAATACGAAAAAAAAGTATTAAATAATTATTTATTACTTATTTTTTTAGCTTTCTAAATCACTAAGCCCAAGAAACATAGTTTAAATATTGTGCAAGATGTGGCTATTTTCCCAATACAACTTTCTATTTCATCTCTTTTTTCTTGAAATGAGATGCACATAAACAAACGTTTATATTAAATAAGTGAATTAACTAAATTATACAATTTATTTTTGTTTTTACATGTTATGGTTTTCTAATTATGAAAAAATTTGTTTTTGTTTATTTTACCTCAATGGGTAAGTAAAACGAATAATAAAAAGTTGTGGGTGGATTACACCCATAGTTAGTAATGGAGTTAGTGTAATAGACGATAGTAATGCACGGTTAAGTAACTGCAGAGCTTTGCGAATACAAAGCTACTTCAACGAATAGTTGGTATTCGACACATAATCCTCTTGAATCTCTTAACCAAATAAACTTTTTTACGAAAAGAAGTTCGTACTTACTTGTGTATGTATATGCAGCAAGATTGCCGACGCATTTCCTCCATGTATCAAAATTGTTGCATTGTTCAATTAAAGTCCATTTGCCGCACAAAGTTGAAGACCATTTCCCAGCGGGAAAGTTGGGAATGCATGAGATTTTTCATGCACGAATTCGTATATGAAAAACCCAAATAGAAAACATATGTATGTATTGTAACGATAAGACAGTCTGTCGCTGTGCAAAGCAACCCTGTCGCTACGCGCCGTGCCATAATTCAACCTGGCAATGATGACCGCGATAATGGAAACTTTTAGTCCAACCTGGCAATGATGGTCGCGATCATCATGGAAACCTTTAGTCCACTTTTGACTGGTGAAGGTGCCACACGGAGTAATTAAGCAAATAACTAAGTGCAACGATCGTAAAGTGTGAAATTTTTGTGAAATAAAGTGACTGTTGGTTTTTATTGACTGCGTTTGAGAAATTAAGTGTGTTTTTATTTTAAATTGCACAATCCAGAGATACGATCTAGCCCACTAGAACTAGTATTCGTAACAGTATATTACTACGTAAGCGAGGGTGTAATGCATAGCTTTCGTTTCTACAAATTGGGCTTTGTTTTTTATACGAAAGAGATTCCACCTTCCGAAGAAATTCCGAGAGAGCGGCGCAATCTTTCTTAGAATAAAAAACTGTTTCTTTGAAAAGATCCCTTCTATTGATTTTCGGAAAAATAACTTCAGTTGTGATAGAAAAATCGGTGAGACAGCAAGCGCGCGGAATGTTGCGTCAAACGAGGTGAGTTTTAATAAAGTTTCATTTGTAAAGACAATTAATTTCATTAATCTTGTTTAATATATCTTTAGCAGCTCCCAGCGTTTTCATACATATGTATATCACGAAGACCCGTGGATTAACGGAAACAAGAAATATTTACAAAAATATTTAAAGCAACTTTGGTAAGTATGAATTTACAAAACAACTTTTTTTACTGGATTTTTTAAATATTGAGTTATTTTCCTTTTTCAGAACGCCTGTCCAAAGACGAACAAAGAAGCAAAGGGATGTTATTGAAGTGAGTGTATTTTATTTTTTTTCATTTTTACTTATCTAATGTATTTATATATATTTAATGTATGTGTTTATATGTAATCTATTGAACTTGAATTATAGGGTTTTTCATCATGAGCCGAAAAAGTAAATAAAGAAAAAAAATCAATTAAAATTTGATGAAACTTTATTATCAAAATAATATTTGGTTTGTGCCATTAGTAATGGAATATGACATCATTCAAATGACCGCCACGAGCAGCCTGGCACACCTCGATTCTTTTTAGGTACTTTTCGATGACTTTTTTACATATAGCAGGCTGTGAGGCGCCAAGAACTGCACGTATGTTGTCCCTCAAATGCTCCAGAGTCTGCGGATTGTCTGCATAGACTTGGTCTTTAGCGTAGCCCCAAAGAAAAAAGTCCAAAGGGTTCAGATCGCACGATCTTGACGGCCAATTGGCATCACCAAAACGCGAAATTATGCGTTCATCGAACCTGGTTCGCAATTCTGTCATGTTCGGTCGTGTTGTGTGGCATGTAGCGCCGTCCTGTTGAAACCACATCTCCTCCACATCCATATCTTCGATCGCTGGCCAGAAATACTCGGTTATCATACGGCCATAACGTTCAGAATTGACGGTAATGGTCTGTCCTTCGTCAGCAGCTACAGCAGCAATATTTTCGGAAGAACGAGCAGGGCGATTACGTATTGGCCTCTGTACATCTTGTACAGAACCAGTTCGTTCGAATTTCGCCAATAAATCCGAAATTGTTGACAAAACAGGCCTTCCGTGACGTCCGAAATCCTTCCTTAGTGCGCGAAAAGTGGTGCTCAAATTTTCACCATTTTTGTAGTGAATTTTCACTATGTTTACACGTTGAGCGATGCTAAATCGGTCCATTTTCATAAATGGCAAACACTAAACTACAATATAAACACAATGCAACGACAGATGACAGCTTTCAAGGGCTTTCAAAGTTTTCGGTTCGAAATGAAAAACCCTATATGTTTAATCGTATCGCGACGGAGCGGGTTAAATAAAACGCGGGTTGTTTTCGTGGTTAGGTTTTGGGGGTCTTTATTGGTCGACTGTAGAATGACGAGTAACAAGAAGTACAATAAACATTAAACGATGCAAACGGCCTAAGCCGGGGAGCAGAAAATAGGGGGAAACATGAGTACAAAAGTAGAAGGAAAGGAAGGGATTAGAGGTGGGATCGACAGATCACTTGAGACAGCACTCATTTAGCCATTTAAAAATAAAAACTAACATAAAGAAAAACAACAAACATTTCATTTTGGGTGTACAGGTTTTTGGTAGATCATTTTATGCATTACCGAGTAATGTACGATTTCCTACATGCTAGGCTATTTATGAAAACGTACATGTTTTTGGGATGCATGTCTTCATATACTCCCAGGTAATGCAAAAAAGGGAAGCATTACATTTCGTAGGACATCGCCGTGAGAAAATTCATGCATGTTGTAATGCATAGCTTGCAAGCAAATATGCATTCCTATACATTCCAATTTGCCGCTGGGTTAGGTCGTATCCCAATTTTGTCTGTGTGTGTGTGTGCTCGAATTTACGCGAACCACCCCAGTAAACATTGAAGCAAGCCTTTGATATATTTTTGAAATTCAATTTGATAACAAGCACTTGATAACAAGTTGATATCAAGTTTGAATTCTCAAAGGTTTGCAAAAGGCTTGCCTTCGGCTTGCTATCAACTTGCAATCAAGTTGAAAAATTTTGAATTTTGAGAGGATCGAAGAAGGCTGTGAATTTCCAGTGAATTGAATTCAAATTAATGTGAATTTTTACATTCAAAATGTCATATTGTTCATTCGTGTCGTCGCTGAGGTATCGTAAGGATCGTCGTAATCAATCAATCAACATAAAGTACTTTCAATTCGCCAAAGTACGGAACGAAAGGAAAGCTGCATATCAAACGAAATTAAAAAAACAACTAGAACTACATTAATGTTTTAAGAATATATGCAAATGAATTGAATAATTTAAGTTTATTAACAACTAGAACTACATTAATGTTTTAAGAATATATGCAAATGAATTGCAAAATAAAAATAACAGACTTATTACAAACAAAGTGTAGAAATTTCAATATGTACAACACTGATTGGGACTAGTGGAATTGGAACTGTTGACAAAAGCTTACAAATACACTTGAAATCAATATTGATATCAAGCCCTGTAGCTTTGAAAAGAGGTTTGCTCTCAACTTGCCATACGCTTGCTATGAATTTGAAAACAATAGCAATTTCAAATTGTTAAACTTCTTCCCTTTTTATTGAAAAAGCTATTGTTTTCAAGTTGATATCAAGCCAAAAGCAAGTGTTGATTTCAAATGTAAGTGTTGAGAAACATGCTTGATATCAAGTTGCTAGCAATTTCATAACAAGCCCAAATGTTTACTGGGACGTTTGGCACTCAACTAAAATGTTTTGTATAGGGTGTTTTTTTTAGAGGTATAGAACTTCGAAATCGTTTTAATGTCCATCAATTTGGCTTTATTGGAAGGATAATTTTATGCCATTAATGTTTAAATATGATTTCGGGCATGTGGCCGCCGCGGCTGGCTCGAATAAAGCCAATTCTACAGGTCCAATTTTCAACCACTTTTTCGAGCATTTGGGGCCGTATGTCGGCAATAACGCCACGAATGTTGGCTTCCAAGTCCCCTAACGTTTCTGGTTTGTTGGCGTAGACGAGCGACTTCACATATCCCCAAAGAAAATAATCCAATGGTGTCAAATCACACGATCTTGGTGGCCAATTGACAGGTCCATTCCGCGAAATTATGCGCTCATCGAATGTTTCCTTCAATAAATCGATTGTGACGTGCGCTGTGTGGCATGTAGCGTCGTCTTGTTGGAAGCACAACTCATCCACATTCATGCCATCCAATTCGGGAACAAAATAGTCGGTTATCATGGCTCTATACCGGTCTCCATTAACGGTAACTGACTCTCCAGCATTATTTCGAAAGAAGTATGGCCCAATGACTCCACCAGCCCATAGAGCACACCAAACAGTCAGTTTTTGTGGATGTAATGGCGTCTCAAGGGTCTCATGTGGATTCTCTTCACTCCAAATGCGGCAATTTTGCTTGTTGACGTAGCCATTCAACCAAAAATGAGCCTCATCACTGAACAAAATTTTGCGATGAAAATCAGCATCGAGATCAATCTCATTTTCGGCCCATACACCAAAATCACGACGCATTGCATGGTCTCGCGGCTTTAATTCTTGCACAAGCTGGATCTTGTAAGGTCGCAAGCCAAGATCTTTGCACAAAATCTTCCATAAAGTTGATGGACAAAGCTCCAATTGCTGTGCACGGTGGCGAATCGATTCATTCGGGTCCTCTTCAACATTTTGCTCTACAGCGGCAATTGTTTCTTCGGTGCGCACTGTTCGACGTCTCTGCGGATGCGTATTATCACATAGAGTAAACGTAGTGCGAAAACGACCCATGGTTAACCGAATTAATTGCTCTGATGGACGATTATGTCGACCATAAAATGGACGGAGCTTGCGGTAAACTTCGCGAACTGAACCATTATTTTCGAAATAAATTTGCACGATTTGCAAGCGTTGTTCTTTTGTCAACCTGTTCATGATGAAATGGCAAACCAAACTGAACATAAATGACATTAGAGTTGCCAGATTTGACCACAAAATGCCAGTTTTATCTCTGTTCGAAAAACAAACCTCTAAAAAAAACACCCTATACCAATGTTTTCCTAGAAAAGGCCCAAAATGAGAACGAAAGGACCATTTTTTATTTTCGAAAAAATTGTTTTTTAACACAAAAACGAAACATGACTTTTGTATGGAAATGTTTACCGATTACCATCATAGAAGTAGTCTCTTTTGTGTTTACGCACTCTTGTGTAAAAAATGCCCTGCATTTCACAAAAGCGACGCAAAGGCCCAAGTGAAATAAAAAGGGTCACTTTTGGTCCAAATGGCAATCCTACGAATTGAACAATAAACGAAACTGAAAAGCGAAAGCAACAAGCCAACAAATCAATAATTATGAAAATAAACGAGTGGGCGCTGCACAATACAAACCGGGAAATCAAAGCGTGGATGAGGCGCGCAAGGCGGCTGAGTGGCGCCGAGACAAAGACCAACGCGGCCGCCAATGATTAGCGCAGGTAATCGAGTTCAAGTCTTGGCCCAACTTCAAACACCCAACTGTCGACGAGGCGAACGCAAGGCGCGCTGCAGGGAGATGCTGTAACCACGCACTGCGCTGGAAGTAAACGGGTGAACGATTGGCTGACTCGCAACATTGTATTGCATAATTTTTCAACATACAACAACAACAACAACGACAACGACAACATCAGTACAGTAATGTGGGCAAAGCAATGCACTCGTCGTAAATAGTTAGCTGGTATTTTCCCGCGCGGCGATGACTCACGTCAAGCGCTGCTGTTCGGCTGTTCCGCTCACGGTTGCCACTCGACCAAAATTTTGTTAATCAGATGTTTCGGGAAAAGTAACCAAAACGTAGACAAGACGCAACCAAGTATCGGTCGTTTATTTGTGTAGCCGATCAAAAATGTCCAAGCAAAACAAAAACAAAAACCACGTAATGAACAAATTTCATATCAATTATGATATTTATTATTACGTCGATATGCATTTCTTCCCGCCTAACTACATGCGAGCAACACAAAAATGAGTCATCAAACACGAATAAAAGTAACCAAGTTAGCAACCACAACAAAATTAACGTATTTTGGTTAAATGTAACCAACTGTGGCAACCGTGGTTCCGCTGCTCAATTTTTGTCGTATGCATGCATGTGTGCGTGTGATGATCGCTGGCCAGCGCATCGAGGCTGCTATGCGCGTCGCGCGCTTTGGGGTTTTTTCAAGGTGCAGCGTGTGCCGAACGGAGCCGGTCGGTCCGCGCACACACGCGACAAGGGTTAGCGCGTCACGCGACCGACCTTCCTCTACAGCAACACTACTAAATACAACAATAACAGCTCGCTTTGAACACAACAACCTACCGCAATGTTGGCGCTTATAAGCAACACTCATCGCTGTGGCAATTTTCAGTGGCCAATTTTAGCTGCAGATTTTTGGGCTATCATTACTTATGTATTTACTATTTTTATTTACTCGTATGTATGTCTGTGTTTTTCGTGTGTCAATTGTGCACATTTCTCTGAATTTTGTGCTCTTTGCTTTGCGCCACAGTTTCGAACTATGGTTTTACCACCCATCCGATGTCGTCTGGTTTGAAGTTGTGATTTGCTCTGCGCTGTGTCGCCTGCAGAAATTGTGACTTTCCTATAAAGTGCGCACTGCCAGCTGTTGGCTTCACAGTTTAGGTGAAACAGCAAAGAGAGCCGCACAGCAAGGGCCGAGCAGCGCTGCCCTAAGGATTAAGTGAATTTATTAAGCGGATATAGGCAGCAACATCAGGTGAGACCGAAAGGAGTGCTTTGAAATGTTTGCAACTTCATTTTTGGTTTTGTGTTGAAATGTGCAAAGTGAGTTGTTGGTGCGAAAGGGCGTTGCATCTTTCTGAACTCGAATAAATATTTGGTGTGATTCATGTACGTGAATTGAATGGTATGAATTTATATTGGAAATGTACTAGGAACAAAAATATGTAGCATAATGCCGAGAGAAAGTATTTTAATACGTACATAGTTGTAGTACTTACATTTGAAACAAATATTTTCAAATAAGAAAACTGTACAGAAAATTGCGAAAAATAGGATATTTTTTATGTATGTATATTTTTTTACTTTCATAGCATGTGGATTACTAAAATCAAATTCGAACTCCACGAACAAACAAGAAATATTGGATTAAAAGAGACCAGTTTTCACCAACTTATTTGATATCTTTAAGACGGCTATTACAAGGTCGATCATGTTCGGTAGCGGAGTTCGATGTCGAACTACTCAGCGCGATAGTAAATGGTATACAAATGAACACGATTCTATGGTGGTGCGCCTGGCTTTTAGTTTGCCATAATTCTGGCAGACTCTCGTAGAGTTCTACAAAGACTTTTAGAAACACGCAAAAGCAAATTAAAATTTTACGAGATTCGACAAAAAAGCGATTACACTGGCATGTTGGGTCGATGTCGAACCACGGAGGTCAAGCATTTTTGAAAACTGCCTAGCGCGGCTGACACACGGCCGTTTCGACATCTAACGCCGCTGACGAACCTGATCGATTGTGTAATAGCTGTCTTACTCATTGAGACCGGACTGCAGTGTGACGTCAATCAGCAACTTGCACCTTTCGAGAATAAAACTGACACTTGCAATTAAAAATTGCATCAAACCTTGAAACCTTGGCATCTTCTCTTCTTAGGCAGGAAAATGTCCTTTGGGGGAAAATGATGAGTCGTTCTATTAGTTGTGCATAAACGAGATGTAAAATAACATTTTATTAGAAGCATATTATGCCTTAGAAGCTCTAATGGTGCTCTTGTGTTTTCACACCAATTGAATACTTGACACCAGAACACCCGGTCAATCCAAGTTTCCTTGAAGGGCCACATAGAATCATGCTACAAAAAAAAGGAAAACCATTTTGTAGCAATATTTCTAGTTTCCTTAATTTAATGTGCCTCAACAGTAGAAGTGACGGAAGATATTCTTTCACAAAGCGAAGCAATAAAGTAATAAAAGGCCATTCTTCACATACTTCCGATACAAAGCAATGCTTTGCATTAATAGAGATATCACTTGTGTGCTGATTTGTATAAAAAAAACAGCACAAAAATGTATTAATCTTTGTCATATCTATTCTTATTTCTGTTTTTTTATATATATAATAATTTATTATAATTTTTTCAATAGTTTGATCTTTTAGAAATTGTGTCCAAGTATATGAAATAAAAACTTATAAAACTTAAAAAAGTAATTCTTTTTTGAGTCGCAATAAGTCATCAAGTTCATGCTTAAACTCACTCTAAGGCATTTGCTTCATTTTCAAATGCATAGGGCCGCCCAGTGGCGCACACAGGACTGAATTTTGATGGGCGGGTTTCCGTACACAACTATTGAGACAATTGCCTCTTGAAGTCATATCTGTCCCTCAACAGATATTCGCTACAATAGTTCATGCATTCGATGGTTAAGGGGTAACACCACTGTAGCCACAGAGAAATAGGACTAATGGACTGATGAACTTTTGAAAAAAAGTATCGATTTTTTATCAAATTGCCAGTATATCGTTTAGAACAAAAAAATGTCCATAAAATCAAGAACGACTACGTACTACCATAAAGGATATATTTGTGAAGCTTCTGCGAAATTCAATCGATCCATGCAAGGGTGCTCGAGTAATCCGTCCACCCAGTTTGCAAAGAGTGCTTTCGAGAAAAATGCATGCTCCAAGGTGCTGCGGTAAAATCAGTAACTAAACTTGTTAAAATGTTTTTTTTGGTTATTGGAACAAGTGGACAACAATTTGTTTTTATGATTCAAAATATAGTTTAAGTCAAAAAACAAAAAATCAATTTTTGTAAAATCCTAGAGTGGTGTTAATTCTCTCATAGAGCATAAGCAAACCTTAAACTCTGTAATCGCTTCTATATAAACACTTTCATTACCTCACAATTTCACCAATTTTTGCAAAAATTTTAATCAAACAAATCAGCCGCAATAAGCTAACAACGACAACAAAATTGCATAACTTTTCCTGAAACGGCGAATTACCTTCGCCTTTCGTTCCGAGGCGCTTAGGAAATGCAATTTTGTAAAATTACCCAAAAAGCACATTGAGAGTGCAACAACAAGCTGATATCTCAGCTTAAACGCAGCAGTGAAATACACAAAAGCAACAAAAATAAAATAAACAAATCAACGCACTGACGACCAGACAGATGGCGAGACGGGCAATTGGCCAGCACGACCAAAAATAAGTAAATAAACAAAAGCCACACATGCCATCAGTATACGCACACACACACACACACACACACACACTTGCACCTACAACAACAAAAAGTGGTTATTGGTAATGAAAATGACAAATAAAGAGCAAAGCAAAGCATAACGAATTGCTTCGAACCACAGTGAAGTAAAGTGAAATGAAGTGAAATGAAATGAAAAAACGTGATACGGCTAAAGTGGCCGACTCGGCGATGAAGCGTTCGATTGCGTAATATGCAAATGTCGCTCCAAAAAGCGAAAGAAGTAATGCAAACACGGCAATGTTGACCTCCGCGAAGTGTATTGGCATAATTTATGCGATTGTTTGGCAGATTAAGAAAGCGGCAAAATAATAAAAATCGCAATGTAATGAAAACAAAAATGGAAAAAATAGCTATTATCTGAGAGCGCTTTACAGCGAGACAGAGAGCCACAGAGAAAGAGTGCGTGGGCGCTCGATTGCATTTTTCGCCATAACTCAATTAACATAAAGTTGGGTTTTTACGGGGCAATGTTGTGCACTGCTGAAAATTGTTACATTTTCATAACAATTTTACATTACAAATACAAAGTATTGTCATACCTGGGTATCGGATTTATATGCACAAAAAATATGCCCGAAATATGCGAAATATTTGCACACCAGATTTTTTCAAGCCTTCATCTTGAAAAATGAACCTTCGTTAACCCTTTCGCTACAGGTTTTTACTGGGGGAAGTTAAAATTTTAAATTTTACGTCTTAGGCTTCCATGTGGTTATATTAGCAACATTCCATAAGACATTTTTTAATTTGTATACTCGGACCCTGTATTTTAGAGTGTTTTTCTATGAGAGCAACCACATCGTTGTCGCTGTAATAATTACTTGAACATACAACTTTTTACGTATAACGAAAATTTGAATATTTCTTTATTTACTTCAGCCAAAATTAAACAAAAAGGTATCTAAATTTAAAGAAAACGTCCAATTAAAAAGTTGTCAAATTTTTCTGCTTCTTCTTCCTTTACTATGTCAAGATATACCATTAAAAAACGTGTATACTTCTCTTCTTTAAACTTAAATATTCAGTTTATTAATTTCGTATTTTTCCTCAAACTTCAAACTATTCTAAAGACCAGCAAAAAAATGTATTCTTGCAACCATAGAGGATGCAGACGTCCACAAACTAGCATGTTGCCATTATCATCATCATAGTTGGCTGTACAACCCTGGTCGGGTCTTCGCCTGCTGCAGTAAAAACCTCCAGTCGTTTTTATTTCTGCATGTTGCCATATGGCAACAAAATAGCGAAAGGGTTAAGGCGGTTTTTTTTAAATTCGGGGTTTAAAGGGGCAAAACATGGGTTAAGGTATTGTATGAAGAAACGCAATTTAATGGAAATTTAATTTGGTTAAATTACTCTAAATCAAAAATAATTCGACACGTATTTTTAAATATTTCGAAAATCAAAATTTAACGGTGTGAACCAAGGTTCGTATACGGACAGTCTATGAAAAAAACATGAATCGATAGGCCAAAATAATTAAACATAAGTATATTTTTTACTTTTTTGAAAATCGACATTTCACGAGGTAACCCAAGAGTTAATATTTGTATTGAGAAACAAGATTTGTTGGCCCCTTTGTCTTCAAACTTGGTGAATGTACATCAAACGCGAAATAATTAAACATGTGTTTTTCAGTTTTTTGAAAATCGAAATCAAACGGGGTAAACTAAGTGTTAAAAATTTATATGAAGAAACTGTGGAAAAACATGAATTAATGGGCCTATTAACGTCAAACGTGGTGAAAGTACTCTTAGTGAGAAACAATTCGACACATGTTTTTCACTTTTTTGAAAATCGAAATCTAACAGGATAAATCAAGGGTTAAAAGTTTGTATGGCGAAACATGATTAATTGGGGTTTTTGACTTCAAACTTGGTTAAATTGCAGCAAATTATAAATAAAGCGACTCGTGTTTTTTTATTTTTTGAAAATTGAATTTTGACGGGCCCAGCGACGGGTTAAGGGTTTGTATAGGGAAACATGATTTAAGAGGTAAATTTACTTAAAATATGGCGAAAGCCCTTTAAATTAGATATAATGAGACAATTATTTTTTCATAAGAATCTGACTGGGTCAACGAAAGATTAGGAGAAACTTGATTTATTGAGCCTATTGACTTCAAACTTGCGTGCGAGGCCGCGGGGCCCTACCAGTTGAGGAACAACGATTTTTTAAATTAAAGTATGAAATTCATTCGTGCAAAGCCGGGGGTTACTGGTAGTATTTCAAGAAACCTATATTCCAGGAATTTAGTAAAATTTGAGAAATTCGAAAAAGTTAAAAAAAAACTGTGTCTTAAATAGAATTCATTTCTTTATTTAAAGTCCACAAAACAAAGCCTTAACTCAAATAATAACAAAACTTAAAATGAAATGTATGCTCCAAGTTTTCAACGGTCAGCCTATGCCTCTTTTCGTTATTTGAGAAATATCCTATATCGGATCTTCAAAAAGGGAGCAAAGTTCTCCTAGATCCTTAAAAGAGCTATTTTTTCAAGGATCATCTCAAACTTTTCAGCAATACACCGCCCCTCGTTTCCTGGTACGATTTCCAGTGAATTCCGCAACTCCGTGATTACTTTCATTGACTCAATTAAACGCATATCCTGTTCGAGCTTTCTGAGCGATCTCGGTATGCATTCATAATGCTGTTGAATATATATGAGGAGCACACTAACCTCACTCTTGTTTGTTTGCATAAGTCTATATGAGTATGTTTATATACATACTTACGCCAAATACGGCTAAAAATGAAAAAAATATGCAAAAACATGTTCATAAGCTCATTCTTAATATTTTTCAATAAAAATAGTTTCTGTCTTGATTCCGTTCAAATCCGAAGCTCCAAAAATATGTGCACGTGCATATAATTCCGATCCCTAGTCATAACACATCTAGGGTGGCTCTCATCTGCAGGAAGTGAACAGGCCACGTCCCCTGCAAGTGGTAACACAATTGACCACATGGCCCAAGTGATGCGCTGAAGGCGGCCATTTAAACTACCTTCCCTGCATTTAGGGACGAGTTCTTTCACCCGATCGATGGAAAAACTGTTTAAAATGTCTGGACCGTGTCGTAGTTTACATATTTGGGAGCGATGGTTAGAACGCGAGCTGATTGTTTGTAAGCGAGCGCCTTTCGCAACGAAGTTGGGAGCGATTGGCAAACCAAATATTGAATCCGTTGACGGTCGGCAATAGAAAATGCTGCCACACATCAACTTGTACGCTGATTTCGTTTAATATTTCCGTTTGGAAAAGCTGAATTGAATCAAAGATGCGCTTTGCGTCATTCGTGGAGTAAAGACTTGACTCAACTTTTGTCCTAACCCGAGATACAAAAACTG
Source organism: Melieria picta (assembly GCA_964056695.1). Lineage (NCBI taxonomy): Eukaryota > Metazoa > Arthropoda > Insecta > Diptera > Ulidiidae > Melieria > Melieria picta. The sequence goes on from OZ057398.1 coordinate 122,323,482, forward strand.
AAGAACCCCAATTTATAACTCGCCGCCTTATTAATTTGTCAAGTTTACAAATGTTATTAAATTTACAGAAGTTACGATTTTAACTCCGAGTAAAGAAATCGAGCCTTAGTGTTGCTGTTTGACGAGTATTTTCATCTGAATATTTGCGACAATTGCCGAAATGTAATTGACACAATATTTCATTTTGCAATCTTGTTTTCGCTTTTTCAATAACATACATACATACGTTTTTTTTGTTTTCATTTGTGGTAACCCACAATTTTTGCGTGGAAAATTTTAATAAAAAATTATTTTTTCGACTTTTGCTATTTTTTTCGAGATTTTGACACGGCTCGGGTGTCATGACAAGTTTCCATCACTTTTTTCACAAAGCCCTTAAGAAGGTGATGGGAAAGGTGATGGAAACTTTGATTAGCGCTGATAGTCACATGATGGGTCAAGTGAGCATCAGTGTCCCGCAGGGCATTCAACTCGCTTTAGTCACATTCGACATCACCCATACGCCCCGTTTGCCACCCACCTAACATATGTATGCATGTGTAGACAGCAAAAACTCTTAGGCATTCGAATTTATTTGAAACAGGCACGTGCAAATGATTAAATCCGAAATGCGAAAATGTTGAAGTATTTTACTGGAATCAATGTTGCCATTGCTAATTGCTCTAACGACGCAAATTGCCACTATATAACTTTAGACTGCTTTGCGCCACAATTGCGCCGCCATTTGTTTTACGTCGTCCAATTTTAATTGTCGCACAAATCGACGACAGTTCCCTGTGGGAAATCGGACTGGTCCAAGTCTAGTTTTTCAACTGGTCGCTTGACAGTCATATATGACCTCAGAATCGACTCGTTTTCTTATAGCAAACTCACCCTTTTAACATGGCGGTGTCCTAGGCGAAGTTCAATTGTCCCCGTCTGCATCCATTTGCAACTAGTCCAAGGTTAGTCCGAAGTAAACCAGTTTTCAAACCAGTTGCAAAGCCACTAGTTTGCAAACTAGTTTATTCTGGATTACTTTTCTAACCACTCGATTTTTATGGGGAAAATAAAACAATGCATTTTTTAAATAATTATTTTATTTTAAAAATATTTAAAATTTTTTTAAATTTTAAATTTTTTAAATAATTATTTTATTTTAAAAATGTTTAAAAATAAAAACAAAAAATCATCGCGAATAAAAAAAATGTTTGGTGCATTTAAAGATGAACTGGAACTGTTTGGGGCTTAATGCAATTCAACATCCTGACTTCGCCTGCAATAAATAAATAAATAAATGAATTAATAAATAATTACATAAATAAATAAAAAAAATATATTAATACACACCTTTAAGCTGCCGCTGCAACTCGATGCTTTACGCAACCACGCAAAATTCTAACTGAAATCATTCAAGACAAAACGTGCAAATCGAGCAAACTTCGTGTCATAGAAACAGAAAGTTCGAAAAATGCAAACATTTCTACGTTGTTGTTGTAGCAGAACAATCGCAAGATCGGCCTTAACAGTATTTTTTTGCTTCTCTCACCTCTGTTTCGTTTTTCTCATTTTTATGTGCTCTTCTCGCCTATGAACGCGCACACAGAACGTTAACGATTAGACGCGAACTGACTGACTTCTGCATCCGCTGACAGTCACTTGGACAACTGGTTGTCCAATTGACTACAAAAAACCAGTTGAAAGACCAATGAATTTTGGGAACTAGTTGTCTCAGGTCCGACAGGGTTGCTATGGCGCCGTCACTGTGTGCGCCCTCACACACACACACACACACACACACACACACACACATGTTCGTTAATGTCGCTTGCGTTGCATACTTTTAGGCAGTTTCATTGCCAACTGGGCACAACAGTGTGTGATGCGCACGCGAGCAGCAGACAGATTGCGTTGCCGCATACTTTTGCGCGCAAATATTGACTTCGATGCGACGAAGTTCGGGCGCACACGCTGCAAATTACTCTCTAAGCTCTCATAAGCGGCACAAGTCGATCGATTTGCGTAGACTTTTGGCATTTCAAAGAAAAGTTCGGTAACAGAGCATCTTGACTACAACTGCGGTACTTACTTGAAGGTACTTCAAGCTGCAGTTTGCAGCAACTGGTTTTCCACTGGTTGGTAGTTACATTTGGAACGCATTTGCAAGCCCGAATTGTGGTTGAGGCCTTTCGAGACAAACTGGCAACCTTGTGTCGAATATATGAAAATCTCATATTAGCCACGTGTTGCTGGATATTACAGTATTTGAAAATTTAATACTGGAGCGTCGTAGCACTTCTGCTGAAAAAGCAATCAAATTATATTTTGACAAATCAAATGGCAATGAAATAAAAATATGCGTGTGCGTGATGCAAGTTTGGCAATTGGTGGCCAAATTGTTTCTTTCCTTATAAAGCACTGAACCATGTGCTAGCTGGCAGTTGTAGCTACTTTATGGTATTAATAGTGAACAATTTGCTATGAAGGGTCTTGTTACTGTACAATGTAGTGCAGGGGCGTAGCCAGAACGTGGTCATGGGGGGTTTCAAAAATTGTTGTTTGCCAATTTCACTTTTCAGACAAGGCATGTGTGGTGGCGCCACCTACATGAACATTACTTATTGCATTCCAATTTAAATTTGTTCCCCGATTTTTAGTAAAAATTTCATGAAATTCGGTTCACTGGAAGCGAAGTTATTGCGTCTGAAGCGAAGGTATGTTTGTGTCATCGTACACAAATGAGCACCGAACAAAAAACCGTTTTGTTTAAAAATTGTTTGAACTTTATCACTAGAATCTGACAATCTGACATACCTACAATGCCTATATGTAGTCAATTGGACTACATTATTGTTTACTGACTTTTTTTTTTAATTTTATTGGTTTTTAAGTAGCAAATATGAATAAATGTACACGAGATTAAACTAAAATAAGCACTAAGGTTTTATTTTTTTATGGTTTAAATAAATAAATTGGTAAATTCATTTAAATAAAATAGCTTAGGTACTTACACATAAATGGGATAAAATGGAATGAAATTTGGAATTTGTGAATGAATTTTATGAGTGAATTTTGAATTGAAAAACTTGGGAATTGTCACAGTCTACTATGATATTATTTTTTTTAAATGTTTGCAATTATTTGAAATTTTCATATTTCGCAATTGAAGATGCATATTTGTCTATTTATCAGTAAGATTTGCTGAAAATTTTATATAGGTAGTCAAAATTACTACCTTTGGGCATTTAACCCATTTTTTACCGCCCTTAGATCCCGTGGACCGATTTTGAAAATTTTCATAACACAGCCTATTTAGAGCCTCCGTATGCCATTTCTGCTTTCAAAAAAATTAAAAAAAATTTTTTTTTGGGCTGGAGCAGATGTGACTTTTAAGACACGTTGGCAAAATACGTAAGCCAAATTCGGAAAATTACACATTTTTCAAGTTTAAGTTACTGTTTCCTTTTAACTACGCATCGAAAGTAGTTGCAACCAAGGAGAAAGTTGAATATAATGCGATTCACGTGTTTTTAAGGACACACCAAAATATTTCAAGCTAGAACACGCTTAAAACTTTAGAAAACTGTAAGTTTCATAATTTGTATGTCAACTTTGTTTTTTTAGTAAGCAGTACTAAGTGTTTTATTAAAAACAAAAATTCATTTTGTATTAAAAAAAAAAAATTTGTAAAACCCTTAAAAAAGGTGGTCCTGTTTATACCAGTTTTACACTAAGTGAAACCCTAAAATTCGGAAATAGTTGTTCGCAGTTTGAAAGCCAATGAATGTAGCTTTCCGATAATGTAAAAATATTTTATATGCGTTAGAAACTGTTATTTTCAGAATTTTTCAAAGTTGCCGTGTCTTTAAAGACACGGCGGTAAAAGGCGGTAAAAAATGGGTTAAGGTAAATTTTGCAAAATTGGGGTAAATAATTTGTTTACAATATTTTTAATTTATTTATTCCATTTAGCTTTAAAAATGAATAAAAGTCACACATCGAAAAGTAGAAAGCGATGCAACAAAAGTTATTTACAATAAAAGACATCAATGTAGTCAAAGTGACTACCTTGGGCATTCTAGTGTTAACCGAAACATTTACATTGATGAACCAAGATTATGGTGATTTTTGTTTATCCCGTGGCAGTGTTCATGAGTGGTACACGCGATATAAAATCGATTGTCAGGACATAAATGATGACCAACGTGTTAGCCAACTGAAATCCGCAATCACCGCAGATTCCATCGAAACTGGGCGATATTTCATCAAAGATCAGCTAAAATTGTTGAAATTGGATTTAACCCTCGCTTTACTTATACCCACTCGGGTTATCTTTTTAATATTCATGTTTAATATGAATATTCCAGACAGTGGCGCACACAGGATTTCATTAGCGTACAAATTTTAAGCCGAATACCATTCGAAACCATATTTTGTGCCAGCCAAACCCCCTTGCGTGCTCCACTGCTTTATTTGGAAATTTTGTTTATGGTTAAATTTTAATTTTGTCATTTTCTATACCAAATACCCACCCGGGTGACCCCCTCTGGTGATTGTACGTTTTTCGAAAGAAGCCTAACTTTTACGATTTATTTTGCGAGTATGGATAATATTAGAAACTGCTGTCTCCTTTCTTCTTCTTCTTCTTTATTCTTCTGGTGGCTATTTGGTAAACGACGTATACAAAATGTTTGGTAAGACTAAGGTTTAGCATTTCAATAACATAAATTTATCGCATTTCAGCTGAACATTTGGCTATCGAAAGGCTGATTGTGACTGATTTTTTTAAAATAAAAAACACATTTTAACCATCAACCACTCGCCGTTTTCACCTGATACGGCACCGTGCGACTTTCACCTTAAAAAAAATGCATTTGCCGTTGAAACAAAGGCGTTTTGAGGACTTCGAAGCCATCCAAAAGGCTTGTACTGACCTGAAGGACATTCCGGTCTACAATACAAAACATTGATTAGACATGCTTTTAGATTATGCAAATCGCTGTATTGAGCCTAAAGGGGACTATAAAGCAAATCAGTTTTGCCAAAAAAAAGTTGTTGTTCTTATTCTTTTAAATGTTAATAGGTGAAAAGACCTTTGCTAATGTGGGAACGTATAGTAGGTACATACCATGCATGATTGAAATTGTTGAATAATTATAGGCTATGGGCAAACCCCCACCCCCTTTGGCTGCGCCCCTGATATAGTGTACACCTTATACTATATATTTCGACTTATGGTATTTCTTACAAGGAAAAGTTGTTCAACCGTTTGATCAGGACTGATTAGAGTTCTAAGGAAGTTAGGGGATTTGTAATAAAATAGCTCAGGTCAGTTAGAGAGGAAGTAGATGAATAGAGAAAAAGAAGTGAAAAATGGCATGAAACAGAATTTGTAATGATTTGAAAATTGACAAAAGAGCAAGAAAAATCTGCTTGCAGGTGAAAAGACATTCAGTGACCAACTTGTTTGCTTCATTCCGGATTTATGCCCTGTTTCATAATGATGAATTTAATGTCAAGAATGGCCAAAGCGACGCACAGTGGGGTAATATATAAGTAAAGTGCCGATTAATTCAAAAACGAAAAATTAAGATACAAATATGTTTTTGGTACCGGGTTAAAGTGGATACAATTCTGCATCACTACGGGAAAGAGTTGTTGCAAAATAGTTTACCGTTTTCCCGCCAAGCACTCTAAAAGTTGACATTTCTTTTCAGTTTTTGTGCGAACAGCGATAAACGCGTTTTTTCCTTTACTTCAAAACGATTTCTTTTTGAGAATTTCAAAAAGCATTTAAAAATTAATTATGCACTCTTCATGTTCAGCTATTTCAGTAATGCCGTGTGTACGGCAGCCGCCGTAGCTCAGCTGGCTAGTGCGTTGGGCCGCGAGTCAAATGCGACGCTCGAACCCAGGTTCAAGACTCCGTTGCTGCTAACACCGAAAAAAGAAAAACACAAATTTTTCTTTCGGCAGCTGTCCTCTCAGCAGGAAATGGCAAACCTCTGAGAGTAAAATTGCCTATGAAAAAGCTCCCAACTCGCCGTTCGGAATCGGCATAAAACTGTAGGTCCCTTGCAACCTTGTAAAATTTCGCACGCACAACACGGATGGTTGCGGGCAGCTAGGCCTTAGTCGCGGTATCGGGCTGTCGTGCCAGTCAATTATTAATTATTAGTGTGTATTTTGTTTTGCTAAAAAATGTTTACAAGTATTTTATTTGATTTTTTGTTTAAAAGCTTAATAATTATTCAATTTTGGACCTTTTCATAGACATATAGTTGTGAGTCTTGTGAGATCGAGCAAAACTTTTTTCATTAGCGTATAGCTTAGATATTTCAGTAACATTTTATGAAAAAAAAAGTTGCACGAATGTTGCGCACTTTTCCAGCATTTCGATTTTTGTGTGCGAACCAGAGAACTGCAATTATTCTCTTTTTTAAGTCATTGGTTGAATAACACAAGAAAGAGTATTAGTGGATATGAGTGAAAGAAAAACATCCAAATCATATCCACGCATACTCGTTTACGCATGCACACATATTTTGTGTGTGAACAATGAATATGTTCTTTGCTGATATGAACCGGTGCGTGCTCAGATCTGTCATTGAGTGAATAGGTTTATTGTGTTATACCGTAATCACTCACAACACCAAGCAACACCAATGGTTCAATGGAATGACTTAAGTCATTGGAGTAATTTTCAGTTTCGCTTTCTCCTTAGTTGAAATTGAGAATATTGCAACAAAACGCGGAAAACCAAAATGCAGGTCAATAAATGAAATGAAAATGAAAATAAATGAACTTTTTGTTAATTTTTATTTGTAAATAACAAAATTAGATCAAATCCATGCTTTTTAAATATAATTAAATTAAAAGAATTCATAAATATTAAAATTATATTTAAGAAAAAATATACACGTACAAATAATACTCATTCTAAGTTAAATAACTAAAAAACTATAAAGATGAACAAAACTTATTTTAATTTGTTTGTTGAAAATAGAATTCAAGAAAAGAATATTGTCAGCATTAATGCACAGCAGCAACCAGATACGCGTCCAAAAAAAAACAAAAAATTACTGTTTAGCAAAAAGCGCAAAGCACAAAACGAATTATTACTCAACTCATCCATACCAATTTTCCTCTCACACGGAGAAGTGAGTCAAATCAGATTATGAGCCAGTAACCAATAGATACATAAAATACCGGTACACATTCGTGTAGAGTCCGACCGATTAATCGGCATCGGCATCGGCTAATATCGGCCAATAAAATTGGTATCGGCATCGGCTAGTATCGGCATCGGCCAAAAAAAAAGAATCGGCATCGGCTAGTATCGGCCAATAAAATTGGTATCGGCATCGGCTAGTATCGGCATCGGCCAAAAAAAAAGAATCGGCATCGGCATCGACCTTTTTTGGCCGATGCCACATCGGCCGTTTTTGGTCGATGATGCCATCGGCCTATTTTTCTGCTTTCATTTTTGTGTTTTCATTTTTTGTACCAACGGGTTCTTATACCCCTTTTCAGTAATGTATTTTTAGATACTGTTTAATATAAATGTTTCGTAGAAATGTTTTTTTTTAAATAGCTATTCTTAAAAACACAGATTTTCTCGAAATGTCTATGCATTTCGTCTCTTAATGTGGATATCAGAAGAAGGGGCATTTAATTTTTCAATCTTATCCTTCTTTTTTAATTGGAATCATTTTTTAACAGGCCTATTATTTTTTCCAAATTTGTTTTCTGACTTCTTCCCAGTGCATCTGTATAACGGGTCGCAATTTGAAAGTACAAATTTTAATATAAAATTCGTAATTTTAAGTTGAATAAAAAACTGAATTTGTATGCAATATTTACGTCACTATTTTTGTTTCTCTCTCAGTGGATGTGATATATATATTTTTTTAATACATGTTAATGTATTAGAATTCTGAATTCTCTTATTTTATTTAGTTTTTCATTATTCTCGTTGTTATTTAGTTTTTAATTATTTCTTTTCTCGTTGTTTTGTTATTTTGTGATGAACATTACAAACAATATGTAATAGTTCCTTTTGTTATTTTATAAAATGTTCGTGTTATTTTTTCTATGTAATCGGCATCGGTATCAGCATCGGCCGATTTTCTCCCTTTCGGCCGATTAATCGGCATCGGCCAAACTCGCCCTTCTGGCCGATTAATCGGCATCGGCATCGGCCAACAAATTTGGTATCGGTCGGACTCTACATTCGTGTAAGAGGATTTTGAGTATTTTGATGTTTTGGTGCGAATGAGTAATAGTATTTTGTTGAATTGGTTTGAGTATTCACTTGCACCAATTGTTATGGCTCATGACTTAAGTATACTAATTTTATTAGTACTCATTGCCAGTCTCTGGTGCGAACTCATGAGCCAAATGGGCCATGTATGAGAACAAATAGAAATGTGCAAAATAAATTTTTTTTAAATTATTTATTTTTTAGATGAAAACAAATAAGCAAAAGGTTTAATTGTTGTTTTCATTGTTTTTTCAAAATGCAGAAATATCTGCATCAATAATATGTAGAAGTCGATGTAGACTTGAATAAAAACATTCACACCATTTTATGGTTGTTTCTAGTGAACATCAAATCGAAATAGAAAAATTTCGCAGCTATTGATTCAAAACTGTAAAATATTTTTTAAAATGCTATTCCTGGTAAAATATGCCCACAATTTTCCACAAATAGTTTCTGTATCGACCGCAAATCATATCGCATGCTTTATTGCCAATCGGCCAACCTTCGGAAGAAGCACGGAATAACGATTTCAAGCGTTGCAGGGAGAATTTTTTACGAAAGTGGACTGAAAAATACCATTGAAAACACTTTTAATAGATTTTTTTTTAAATCTGACCCCATTGTATCAAATATGGGAAAATTGCCACAAAAAAGTGCATCGTATGTATATTATGCCCAAAGTTGCTAACTATGGAGTTGATACTAATGAGGAATGATGATAATGGTGATGGTGAGGCTTATAATGTTGATGATGAAGATTATAATAATGATAATCATCATCATAATGATGATATTGAATTGGCTGCAAGAGGTGGCGATAAAATGTTTCAATTAAACTATTCAACTTAACTTTCATTAGAATAGTGCAAGATTTATCTTTTGTAACTATTTTAGTTTTTTACCGTTTTTTAAAAAAAATTCCACTGAAGTATACCCAAAAACATTTGTTTTTTACTTTCTAATGTTCGATTAACGAAACCTAATAGTTATTTCAAGATTTATCTTTTGTAACTATTTTAGTTTTTTACCGTTTTTTAAAAAAAATTCCACTGAAGTATACCCAAAAACATTTGTTTTTTACTTTCTAATGTTCGATTAACGAAACCTAATTGTTATTTCAAGATTTATCTTTTGTAACTATTTTAGTTTTTTACCGTTTTTAAAAAAAAATTCCACTGAAGTATACCCAAAAACATTTGTTTTTTACTTTCTAATGTTCGATTAACGAAACCTAATTGTTATTTCATATCTAAATAGCCTGGGTGAATTAATCGGCATTTTCGGCATCAATTACCCCACTGTGCGACGCGACAAAAGAACAAAAATAAATCTGCATATAACCAAAACGACATTCAAATACCAACATATAGTATATGCTTCATGTTCACAGATGTCCTTGGTTTGTTATGACAATTTCAATATCCAGAAGACTCTATGTGCATTTATTGGTATCTTGCCATCGAACCACTCATCACTCGCACAATGGCGATACGTGTCGAACGTCGAAGCAAAACGGAAAGGCCAACATTTGTGCCGTATTTTCGAAATTGTAAATGTCCACGTTTTTGTTTTTCCCCACGTCATACCAACCTTCAACTATCGCTGAATTGCCGCACTGAGAATCCATTTGCTTGCATTTTCCAAAATGCCAACAGCGCTTTGCATTCGACGTTAACGACTGAACGCTCACAGCCGCGGCGCAGCGCAGCACAGTGTCGCGTTCCCATATAAGCCGTGGCCAAAAATACTTAGCGTTGTCCTATTTCGATGAAACTTGGTGAGATTGTTTTCGTGGTGGAAATTAAGAAATTTACAAAAAATCATTAAAATTAGACCACTGCCACGCCCACCTCCCATACGAAAGGAACTGTAATATTGAAATAACTTTCTTAATATTAGTGATAAATTTATGAAATTTTGTGTTTGAGCTTAAAATAATGACATAAAAGCTCACACTAAAAATGTTCGATCTTCCACGCCCACTTTCAAAAATATTCGTATTTTACTTCAACTAAACCTGTATTTTTAGAAGGCTGTTTACGATACTCGTTCCACGATGTAATTTTAGTTGGTAAACTTTCTAAAACCTTAAAGTGGGCGTGGCAGCTGGACCATATATATAAAGGGGCCAAAACGTTTCCTTTATGAATTCGTGTATTAATTTTTTTCAGCTTGTGATACCATATTTTGGTATAAATGTTTAGATTTTTTAAGTGGGCGTGGTATTCTGCCTACTTTTGATGACACGAACAATATGCCAACCTTGTCCTTTATACAGCTCATCATTTCAGCAGATGCTTTGCCGATACTTTCATAGAACGTCGGAAGCCATACTTCGAAAAAATCACCATTTTTGACTGTAAGTGACACTGACTGTAAGTGACAAAAAAATAATCCGGATTATGTTAATACATACTTTTTTGAGTAATTTAGGGTTGGAACTAAAACAGTGTTTTTTGACGTTTTTTAAACTTTTTTCCACCAAACTTTTGGTTCTTTGTTAGAAGCAAACCGAAAAACGTAATTTTTCAATGTAACGGGATTTCACAATTATTTCAAAGCACAATCCAAAAAATAGTACTGCCATACAAGAAAAATTCCAAAGTTTTATTTAATATATAACATGACTATATTAGTACATAAATTATATATTTATTTGATTTTTCATTCAGCATAAAGAATTACCCTCACACTTGGAACGAATGCGTATTTTTTAACATCAAGTTTGAAGCTACATAAAAATGGAACGGAGTAGGGTATTGAAGATCGGATAACGGATTTTTCTTAGTTGAGATATTATCTGTCGATTGTCATATTCATTTTAGTCATTTTGTAACATTGATTTTTACCATTTTTGGCCACACTCGCGACACTGTGCGCAGCTTTAAGCGTTCGCTTGCAAAAGAAAGCGACCCGTTCGAAAAATATCAGCGCTCAGATCAAAAGTTGACGAAAGCAAAATTGCATGTTGGCACAAATGAAAACCATAAACAAAAAGCCAGCACTAAAAAATGAAAACTGAAAAAATGTTAACCAACACCGCAACCTTCAGCACGTACACCGCATTAGCGGCAAAAGAAATCGACAATCGACGAAAGTAAAAGTTATCGCGTGCATAGAGCGGCGCGATCGCCAAGTCGAGACCGCAGATGCTGCGTGCGCGTTAATGTGAGTCACTGTACGTGTGTGTGTGTGTGTGTGCAAGTGTGGCTTGGCTGTTGACTCGCAATGCTGCATAGCTGAAAAATTGGAAATTTACACATATGCCGCTGCTGATGTTGTTGAGCGAGCTGCGCTCGATGCCAGTGCGCAGCAACTAATATTAGATATGCGATTGTGGCACGTAACGGTTAGGTTAATTTTTTCTCGTTTGGTTACTTGGTTACTTTGATTTCTGTTTGATGACTTTTTGCAAAGGAAACCTAATGCAAAATACATATGTAAGTTTTTGGGGAAAATCATTCAAGGAAGACATTTTTTTTGGCTTGCACCGTCAACCACACAAATACAGGTGGGTTATGGTGTGGATGGATGGATGGATGGATGTGAGGGTGGGCAGGAAGGCTACAAGCCTTCCATAGCACTCAGTCCAATCAGACCATTGTACTATACCCATGGGGGATATGGAAATGAGAGTAATATCTCATACTTCACACGTTTTTGAAATGCGTATGCAACACTGTCTTTCCAACATATGGTACAGCACACATTTCAAGCGAATGGGGAAAGGGAGGGGGGAGGGGACCTACAGTTTAACGCCGAATCCGAACGGCGATTGGCAGTTTGTCGTTCACACTTGGAGGTTTTTGCCATTGCCTGCCAAGAGCGCACTTGTGCGATTCTTGTAATTCTCATCGGCTTCATGAGGGTAGCGATAGAAGTAGACGAGTTTTTCACCAGCCCCAGCCAGGAATCGAACCTGGGGCCTTTGGTATGAGAAGCCAGCGCGCTACCCGCTGGGCTATCGAGGCCGACGGGTTATGGTGTACTAGCAGGGCCCCGCGGCTTTGCACGCAAGTTTGAAGTCAATGGGGCCAATAAATCAAGTTCTTCATAACCCTTTGTTGATCCCGTGAGATTTGTATGAAAAAATACTTTTCTTATAATTTCTCATTTAAAGTGCTTTTGCCACATTTGAAGTCAATTGGCGCATTAAGTCATGTTTCCCTATGCAAATTCTTGACCCATCGTTGACCCCGTCAGATTTTGATTTTTGATAAAATGTAAAACACGTTTCGAATTATTTCTCACTAAGAGTACTTTCACCAAGTTTGAAGTCAAAAGGCATACAAAATCATATCTCTTCATATAAACTCTTAACCTTTGATTCACCCCTTTATATATTGATTTAAAAAAAAAGAAGGGAAACACGTGCAAAATTATTTTTGATTTCAAGTGTTTTCACCAACTTTCAAGTCAATAGGCCAATTGGTAAAGGGTTTTTGGTTCACCCTGTTAAATTTTGATTTTTGAAAAATTATAAAATACGTGTCGGATTATTTTTGATTAAGAGTATTTTCACCAAGTTTGAAATCAATAGACCCTTTAAATCGCGTTTCTTCATACAACACCTTAACCCCATGTTTTGCCCCTTTAGAACCTGAAATTCAAAAAATCCCGTTTTAGCGGAGATCATTTTTCAAGATGTATCTACAGTAGCTTTAGTGGTTTGGGCTGGGCGATGAATGAATGATGATGAATCAGTCAGTCAGTCAAGACAAACAGACAAACATAATATACATGCTTCTTGGATTGTTGGACAAAGCAAGAATGAAAGTTCGTACTAAGTGTTTTGTTACGTTTTTCGAACTTGGCTACGTTTAAATTACTTTTCCAAATAAGATTTTCTGCCCAGATATTTTCTTTTTCAATTTGTCTCAACAAATGTTAATAGGGTTTTATCCTTTAAGGCTTGGTTGGGGCTTAGTTCCTTGAACGCAAATACTCGTATGGTACTTTTCTGCATTGCCTCATCCTTCGATTTTCGAGTTAATGTTCCTAAGTTGACGATAATCTGAATTAAGTTGGTTTTTTTATTGACAAACGCTGACTGAAGGTTCCAAAAAATCATTAATAAATATGAGAACACTTCCGAGTTAATGTACTTGAATTAAAGAGAATTTAAATTCCGTTTCAGAGCACCTATGTAAATCTTTTTATATTGACAAACACTGAACGATTGTTTAAATAAATCATAAATAAATATGTTATGAGTAGGAAGTAATAGAATTTCACTGTATTAACTTCGAATCGTGTTGCTCATAGTCTCTTTTCAGTGCCTGTTTTAGGTCAAAAAACTTGTGGATACTATATTTTTATATATTTTGTATTTTTCTCTAAAGTTTTTTATACCAAATAATGAAAAAAATATTTTGACTAGAGTACCCAGTAAATTGTAAGGGTTCAGAAAGTGCGCATTCCTATCGAGCTGCGTATTTTACAAAAAAAGATCACTTCGTACTTTTATTTATTCTATTACAAAAATCAATTTATTTCATAGCTTTATGTAAGTAATCTAGTAGGTATTTATTGCTTTAGTAAGTGTAAAAAAGTTAGATCCCAAATATAGTTCACCAAGGCTGTACGATTTTTTTTATTTCTTACTATGCCATATGGCATAGATTTTACCCAACGGAAATACAATTTTTGATTTGATTGAATAGCGGCAGTGGCTGCACGCTTCATTTATAAGCAATAACATTTTCCTTTTTATATTTTTTTATTGTATTTTGTGAACTATTAAGTTATTATTGGCGGGGAATGTGCACTGCGACCTAAAAGATCTATTGTGCCCCGAAGAAGTTGACATAAGGCCAACACAGGCTCGTTCTTTCTTTCAGTCAGTCGCTCGGTCATTGAGTCTTTCACTCATTCAGTCACTTTGTCTCTCATTAGTTTTGTTCATTTCGTTTTGCTGATTACTTTCAGTATGAGCTTTATCGTACAGCAACAGCTGCACGCAAATAACAAACAACATTTGTGACAGCAGCAGCAGCAGCAACAACAACCACAATAACCACTTTGCCAACAACATTATTACAACATCCAACTTAACAATTTACATTGGGCACATTTCAATAAAATTACTTGCAAATGTGCGCTACTTTCTTCACTACTACGTTACGCCGAACTTTCTGATTTCGAACTTCCTGAAAATACTCTAAATCAAAAATAATTCGACACGTATTTTATAATTTTTCGAAAATCAAAATTTATCTGGACCAACAATGGGTTAAGATTTGTTCAAGGGTAGACTCGAAAAAAACATGAACCGATAGGCCTATTGACTTGAAAAATTGTAAAAATACTTTAAATAAAAAAAATTGGACACGCGTTTCTCATTATTTTCAAAATTGAAATCTAACTGGATCAACGACGGGTTAAAAGTATGTATGGAGGAACACATTTTTTTGAGCCTTTTGACTTCAAACTTTGTGAAAGTACTTCAAATGAAAAATAACTCGATACGTATTTTTCAATTTTTCCGAATATCAAAATCGGACGGGGTCAGCGACGGGTTAAAAGTTTGTGTGGATAAATTGTGAAAAAAAACATGAATTAATGGGCCGATTGCCTTCAAACTTGGTGTAAGTACTCTTAGTTAGGAATAATTTGACACGTGTTTTCACTTTTTTCACTTCGGGAATCGGGAAATAATAAAAACGTGCTTTTAATTTTTTTTTAAAAGGGTTAAGAATTGGTTTAGAGTAAATGTGAAAACACATGATTTAATGGGCCTTTTGACTTAACAATTTTTGGAAACACTTGAAATCAGAGATAATTAGACACATGTTTTTTTTGTTTTTTAATCAAAATCTGACGTGGTAAACAATGCACAGTGATGCGACTCCATACAACTGCGGGACAAAATTAGAAGGAGTGGTCCGTTCTTCATAAAATTTGGTATACTAGTTTATCATGGTCTGCTGAATTCAAATCTCCATTATGTTTTTCTTAAACTTTTGTAGTTTGGCAATGTCTGAGACTTAAAACGAGTGTGTTGGCTAGATTTTTTAGGTTTTACATTTAATCGGTGACGTCAACATTGATAATTGCAAAGAGTAACAGAAATTGTACGAGGACCCTTTAGTTTTGCAATAAAAACGATAATAATAGTCGTATGTTTTGTTTTTTTGCAGTTTTCTCAATTTTTCATGCTGATTGCATACTTTTAGGGATACAAATAATAAATTTTGTCGAAAAATATGGGTTTAGACCACTATTCATATTGAATTATTTTCTGAGATCGGAAGATATCGGAGGATATAATTACATTATCCGACAAAGAAAGAATGCTTCTTAAAATAAAAAAAATCCAGGAACATACTTTCACATACTTTTTAGATATTTTCCTCTAAGTTTTGCCAATTTTCAGATTAATTCAGAAAAATATTTTGAATTAAAAGTAATGTAAAAGCCTTAGCTTTACAAATTTTGATAAAACATTAAAAGCGAAAATGACTACATCATTTCTTAATCTATATTGAAAGTTTCAGCAACTTCTTGGCAACCATGTATTTTGAAAATTTTTTTTACTCAATAGAATAAAAAACAGAAAATATGTGTTTAAATTTTTTTGTGAAAAAAGTTTGAACTTTGAGCCGCTTTTGCACACACACTAATTAATTTTTTGCACAGATGTTTTGGGGTTTTCTTAGTTGGAGTTTTACCTTACAAATAACATCAAAATCATCAAGTTCTGAGAGGATAAATTTTTTGAATTTTGTCTATGGAACGAATCACTGTGCAATGGGTTAAAAATTTGTATCGGGGGAAACAAGAGAACTTGCGTGCAAAGCCGCAGGGCCCAGCTAGTATTATATAAAAGTTAAAATAATTGTCGTGGCCAGCGACAAAGCGCAGAGCACTCAACGCGGCAGCCAGACAACGACCACACGCAGCACTGAAAGCAGCAACAAACGCTGCCTTCTGCGCCTTTTATGTGCAGCAGATGCCGAACTTAAGTGTGATGCATTTAATTTTTTATATTTGATGTGCCCACATTGTATTCACAAGCGATTTCACGTTTTGGCCATCTTTCACAGCAAACGAAAATGGCCGCTGTCTCTTTGTATGGCATTTGCAGTTGTTGCTTGCGTTGTGATTATATTTTGAATCAATTTTCTCTCGCTTATTGAAATATTTCAACGCATTACGGCGCTGCAGAGAGCGAAAAGATTGTATTGATTCAACAATGGGATTTCTATGGGCTCACTGACTGGCCGACGGGCAGCGAGTGGCGTGACGTGCGGCTGCGCAAACCGATGCCCGGCCAGCCACGACCACCGACTGCTTTATATCAAACCGATAACACCAGTCACGGCCGAGTCACAACAATATAAACAAGCAGACGTCGGTTGGCGGGGCGAAAAGCCGCGCGCAATCGCGATGCCAATGTCAATGTTTGAGTTTTATAAGTGAAAACGCGTCAAAAGGTGCGGCCGTGTGGCCAGAAAGTAAATTTTTGCAGAGGCTCCACCACGTCACCAGCCAGCCAGCCAGCCAGCCAGTCAGACAGACAGACAGACAGACAGACAGTGAGTCACAGGAGGTGAATTGACGGCGAGAGAAAAAACAAAGCCGATAACAATTAGAAAGTGTTGCTGTACGAGTAGGTAAGTGTAAGTAATGTGTATGTGGAATATATGGTGGAATTTTGAAAGTGATTCTCTGTAAAATGGTTTTCAAATGGCGAAATGTATTTTCGCTGCAGAGTCAATTTATATGGCCCATACATTCACATTCACTTTGATTTCGGAGTTTACATATAATGTCTATAAAGCGCCATGGATAATGTGGAGAAGTGTGGACTCTGACAAAGCAATATTGTAATTGCTTGTCTTCAAAGTAAGCTCGTCAACTCGTAAACAGTTTTTCATAGAAGTTTACCGGCAGAACCTTTAACTATTTCCACCAGCTTCAATTGACTCGAAACGAGTTATTCTGAAATTTTAATCGGAGCAAATTTAAGCTAAAACTAATCACAACTATTAAATGAAAATATTAGATCAGGTTAGGTAAACGGCAGCCCAGGTTGGTCACGCATGGACCATGTGGGAGCCCTAGCAGCACAAGTTAGAGCTTCTTAGTGCTGCGGGTCGACGTAAAAGTAATTGGTGAGAGTGTGGCTGGACTTAATATTGGGTAACTCGGAAAAATGAGACCCCTAACTGAATAAAGTGCAGTTTTGAGAAATCTGCAAA
Source organism: Melieria picta (assembly GCA_964056695.1). Lineage (NCBI taxonomy): Eukaryota > Metazoa > Arthropoda > Insecta > Diptera > Ulidiidae > Melieria > Melieria picta. The sequence continues at coordinate 122,340,927 of OZ057398.1, forward strand.
GAAGCAAGAATATGTTCCAAGATTTCCCAAGATACAATTTTCCTTGCTTTTCCTGCATTCATTCAACTCGGAGATGCCCATTCTTTGCGGTGAACCTCCGATAATCGTAACACTCCGATAATTATCGACAATTATCGATTATAATCGAGACCTTTTTAAACGGCCAAAGCCCAACAAGGTCCCCAGGGTCCTCTTTTGTAATATTGCATATAAGGCTTGTAATTGTGTAATGTAGTGTTACATAATGTGTGTAGATGTGTTTGGAAAGCGAAAAGGCTAAGCTTTGTGTATATTTTTTAGTAAACATATATGTATTTTTTACTACAGACAGATGGCAAAAACGTATCAAATACAAAATAATTGCTTTTAAAAACGCCATAGCTCCCTATGGACCTTGTTGGGCATCGGAGTGTTAAGCAGGACTCCGGACCCCGGTAGTTTGCTTACAATGGCGGTTTGAGCGGTTGCTCAGGTAGCTAAATTGTACCATCTGGCTTCGTCTTTCTCCTCAAGTTCTCATCCAGACTCTTGTCGATCACCTACAGATGCATCAAAACGTTGCTGATTTTCTCATCTGGCCGGAAAACTAAACTCTTGGCAACAACAGCAAGCAATTAGCAACTTTGAGTAGTAGTCTTTTGTTTACAATTTCTATGCCTGTTGTCTTGTTGAGACTTAAACTTTTTCCATGCATTTCTTTTGATGGCGATATGGGTGTTCTGGTGTGTCAATTTTAGTTAGATAGGAAGATAATTCCAATTAAAACCAACGACAAGTCCTTTTTACGGACTTTGATGCAGGTTTTTTTTTGGTTTGGACTGATCTTTTGTTTTGACTGTTGACTTGTTTGTTTTAAACTCGTCACCAGTTCAAATACGTTGCAGGAATATGCTATTCGCACATAGCATATTCAAATTGACCTGTTGATGTCTTACATAGTCTGTGAAAGAAACTAAGCTCGTTTGGAACAAGTTGAGCGATGCGCCTCACTGTGAGACAACGCCGGCATTAAATACAAGGAGTCATTGTAGAGCTTTGAAATTTTGCACAGGTTATTTTTGAGACAGTTCCAGTTTAAAAAAAAAAAATTAAGAAAATTCGCCCACTTTTACGCCCACCTCCCATACAATCGAAATTTGTAAAATGCCGTATTGTCCGTAATACTTTAGGTATAACTTTCAATTTTGGTATACTTGAATGTTATATTGTTACAAACATTATCGGAAAAAAATTTTGAACTTTGGCCCACTTTTACCCCCACCACCCATACAACCTCAACATAAAAAGTGCCATATTTTCTAAAATATTTTAGGTACAACCTTCAAATTTGATATTACTGTAATTTATATCATTTAAATGTTTCATGCAAAAATTACAATAACACGCCCACTATTACGCCCACCTCCCATTGAAATGCAATAAAAAAGAACAATTTTTTTTTTCATTCTATCAATAATTTTTTTGTATGTTTAAAGTACTTTTGCAAACTTTTGCTATATGTTCTTTACTTTAAATGAAAGCTGAGACTTCAATCTTTCATTTGATATAAGTCTGCACCTAGGGCGAGGGGCTGCACTATATTTCCTAGTCCATTGAAAATGCAAAATGTTCAATTTTTACACCACAATTCTGTTGTTAGGAAATTTTTTTTTGTGTTTTTTTTTTTAATTTATTTTTTCATATACTCATTCTACAACAACTAAATTAATTAAAAAAATACTTTAAAGTTATAATTATTATGTATTTTTTTATTAATAAGCTTTTGAATATTACATATTGAACTAACATATTTCAAGCGCGTTGGCATACCTCAACTTTGACTTCTAGACTTCTAGACCAAAAAGTAATGAAGTTATGAGGCTGAAATTTCAGGGAATTGTTACTCATATATCTGTTAATATACTGTGAAAATTTCATCCAAATTGGACGACACGCCCAAAACCATTTTTTGCCGCAGTTACTATAGGGCTGTCTCACTGTGCGCCTTATGCACCTAAATCGAACCTGCGGAGATATGAGATACTCGTATGTGTTGTCTCTTTTTAGTTGCAATGCCGAAATAATGACTGAATATTTTATTAAATTTAGTTACTTATTTCGGTCACAGCACTTTTAACATAATTCATATAACGATATGAGGACATTTTTCAAAGAAATCTATAGTAGGTATATATAAAAAAGGTGGATGTATGTGTGTGTAAGCGCATCGCACTCAAACGGACCGGCCAATTTGGATGGTGTTTTTTTTGTTGATTTTGCCTTGAGTGTGTTCAGGTTTATGCGAAAAGAAAATTCCGGAAAATCTATTTGAAAAGTCGGAAAATCCTTGCCATGTTTGACCGTGAATTCTGAAGATTTTCAGACTATAATTTTGGAACCATAAGTCACACATCAATTCAATTCACTACGAACTTTAACTATTTAGTCATGTCTGTCGACAGATGGAATGGGGCCGGGAATGGGGTCTTTGAAATTGTAAGGCGCACAGTATTGAAATTTGGTATTGCGTCGTCCTATAGATGTGTGATTCTACTGGTAAGAATTGATGGGCCTTGGATAAGGGGCGTGGCACATTTTTTGTGACCCAAATAATCCGCTGAACTATAAATCGCACAGCAATGAAACTAAGTACGAACCTATCATTTATTTATATCTTTCGACAGAGGGAATGGTGCGGGTATTGAATGCCGAAATAATGACTGAATATTTGATTAAATTTAGTTACTTATTTCACTTTTAACATACATACGTACATATAACGATATGAGGACATTTTTCAAAAAAGTATTTTAATAAGTAATTACTTTAATAACTTAACTTTAATAAATAATAACTAAATAAATATTTTGTTATGACTTTTTTTCGCTAATTTCGTTCATAAGCAGACAAAACAAAAACCATTTAATAATTTACCTTCTCACTGCGTGCATTGGTGCTGCTCGAGTGAGCCAACCATTAAATTCCACTTAATTTTGGCTAAATGTTTTAATCAAATGCTATGCAGGCAATTCGCGCATTTAAAACCGAAAACATTTCAAGCAAACAACATTGCAGCCAATCAATTTCACACGTACGCGCATCTGCCGCACTGCCCGTTTGCGCTCACGCTCCGCCAATCTTTACAGCAACATTAAACGCCAGCAAGCGTTGTCCGGCCGCCTATTAAGCTTTGCCCAGTGCGAGTGCAATTCGCTCTTGTTTGGTTTACGGCCAAGTGGCCAAGTTGAGCACGGCAACTGCGCGCGTGCAGCCGGCCCGAGCACTGAACTGTGCGACGCACAGTGTCGCGAGTGTGGCCAAAAATGGTAAAAATCAATGTTACAAAATGACTAAAATTAATATGACAATCGACAGATAAAATCTCAACTAAGAGAAATCCGTTATCCGATCTTCAATATCCTACTCCGTTCCATTTTTATGTAGCTTCAAAGTTGATGTTAAAAAATACGCATCCGTTCCAAGTTTGTGGGTAATTCTTTATGCTGAAAGAAAAATCAAATAAAAATATAATTTATGTACTAATATAGTCATGTTATATATTAAATAAAACTTTGGAGTTTTTCCTGTATGGCAGTACTTTTTTTTGGCTTGTGCTTTGAAATAACTGTGAAATCCCGTTACATTAAAAAATTACGTTTTTCGGTTTGCTTCTAACAAAGAACCAAAAGTTTGGTGGAAACAAGTTTAAAAAACGTCATAAAACACTTTTTTAGTTCGAATCCTAAATTACTCAAAAAAGTATGTATTAACATAATCCGGAGTAGTTTTTTGCCTTTAAGTGCCTATTTGGTTGTTATTCGCATTTTTCTAGTGACGCCTCCACTAAAAATACGTGATTTCTTCGAAGTGTGGCGTAAAGCTGAATCCAGAAAGCGGTCAATAAAACTTGATTTTCTTATAAATTTACTTAAAGATAAGACGGGCGTTGATGTTAGTCATGAACAAAAGCAAAGTTTGTGTCACCACCTAAACATTTAGTTTTTGCAGTGGTACCTACAGTCAAAAATGGTGACTATGGTGGAGTATGGCTTCCGAAGTTCAATGAAAGTAGCGGCAAAGCAGCTGCTGAAATGATCAGCTGTATAAAGGACAAGGTTGGCACATTGTTCGTATCATCAAAAGTAGGCAGAATGCCACGCCCACTTAAAAAATCTAAACATTTATACCAAAATATGGTATCACAAGCTGAAAAAAATTAATACACGAATTCATAAAGGAAACGTTTTGGCCCCTTTATATATATGGTCCAGCTGCCACGCCCACTTTAAGGTTTTAGAAAGTTTACCAACTAAAATTACATCGTGGAACGAGTATCGTGCACAGCCTTCTAACAATACAGTTTTAGTTGTAGTAAAATACGAATATTTTTGAAAGTGGGCGTGGAAGATCGAACATTTTTAGTGTGAGCTTTTATGTCATTATTTTAAGCTCAAATACAAAATTTCATAAATGTATCACTAATATTAAGAAAGTTATTTCAATATTACAGTTCCTTTCGTATGGGAGGTGGGCGTGGCAGTGATCCAATTTTAATGATTTTTTGTAAATTTCTTAATTTCCACCACGAAAACAATCTCACCAAGTTTCATCGAAATAGGACAACGCTAAGTATTTTTGGCCACGGCTTATATGGGATCGCGACACTGTGCGACGCTGCGTCGAAGACGTGCGCATTGTTGGTGCGCTGCGCTACATTTGCATCGGATGCAAAGAAAGTATGTCGCGCGTCAGTGCAACGAACGCGTATTGTGTGTGAGTGGGAGTGTGTGTTTGTGTGCGCTTGTGTGCGTGAGATCAGTTGGCAGCGTTAAAAGCCATTCCGAGGCATTCAAAAAAAGCGAAATATTGACAGTAAAAAACCAAAAACCAAAAAAGCATTTGGAAAACATTTTCAAAACAAAGCGTGCAATACAGTATAGATTTTTTAATTTACTGTGTTGAATACACGAGAAGAATTCCTTTATTAATAAACTGCGTAATATGTTATTGCGCAGGAATTCTGCTCGTGCGTAGCAAAAATGCATTGATCGTGTCCGATTGCGTTTGTTTATTTGATGCGCAATGCAGCAACGGAAAAGTCCCGTTAGGCCGCTCAATTGTCTGCTAACTAAAAGGATAGTTTGTGCGCTAGTCGCATGTGTATCCGTTGTCTTGCAGTTGTGTATCTATTGCGCAATGCGTAGTTGCACTTTACTTCTGCGCAAGAAGTTTTACTTCGATTCATTCTTCGCTGATCAGTGCTGGTGACAGGTCGTCAAATAAATAAGTTCTTAAACGAAATTAAAGTGTTTTATTGAAGACTAAATCCAACAGGTTATGGGCCCAGCTCCCGTCCACTTTGTAAATAATCCGTGTAAATATTTTTTGGTGTAAATCAGTGAACTTGGAAAACTTGAATTAATTAATATAAAATAATGGAGAAAATTAAAAGAAACATTAAGCCTTTCGATGGCGAAAAATATTCAATTTGGAAATTTAGAGTTAGAGCACTCTTGGCGGAAACAGATGCTCTAAAAGTGATAGACACTGAAGTGCCAGAAGACATTACGGACGAATGGAGAAAAAGTGAAAGAAATGCTAAAAGCATCATCATCGAGTATTTAAGTGATTCATTTCTTGGCTTTGCAAGTAGTGAAAGTACTGCAAGGCAAATTTTTAAGAACTTAGATCAGATATACGAGCGAAAGAGTTTAGCGTCGCAACTAGCTGTGCGGAAAAGGTTGCTTTCGTTAAAATTAAAGAGTGAATCCCCATTATTAGGTCACTTTAATTTATTTGATGACCTAATTAACGAACTGTTGGCTTCGGGAGCTAAAATTGATGAGATGGACAAAGTGTCTCACTTATTATTAACATTACCACCATCTTATGATGGAGTTGTAACCGCAATTGAAACACTGTCAGAAGATAATTTAACATTGGCTTTCGTAAAGAACCGGTTGCTGGATCATGAAATTAAGTTAAGAAGCGATAATAAAGACACAAGTTCCAAAATATTGCAAGCGATGTGTAATAATAACAATAAAAGCTATAAAAATTTCTCGCAAAACTTTAAAAACCAAAATAAATTCAAAACTTTTAAAACAAATACCAAGCCAATTGTGAAATGCTATCACTGTGGTAAAAAGGGACATATAAAAAAAGACTGCTATGCATTTAAAAGGTTTTTGAGTAACAAAAAGAATGAACATGCCAAAGCTGCACAATTTGCAACTACTTCACCGCGAAACGGTTTCGCGTTTATGATAAGAAATGAAGCTGTAATTCCTACTGTCGGCGACGTGTCTTTTCTCCTGGATTCTGGAGCTTCTGACCACATTATTAATAACGAAAATCTTTTCACCGATTGTGTCGATCTGGAGTACCCAATAAGGATATCAATCGCAAAGTGTGGGGAATATATTTATGCTACAAAGAAGGGCATCGTTAGGCTCTGTGATGATTCTCAAAACGAAATTACCCTGGAAGATGTACTTTTTTGTAAAGATGTTCCACAGAATTTAATTTCAGTGAAACGGATGCAGGATGCTGGATTGAAAATCGAATTTGATGCAGGAGGTGTTAAAGTCAGCAAGAATGGTCAAGTAATCATTGATGGTAAATGTGTTCATAATGTTCCTATTATCGAATTTGTTTTAAGCAGAAAAGCGTATGCATCAAATATGGTTAAAAATAATGGTTATCTTTTGTGGCATGAAAGATTAGGACATATTAGTAAAGGAAAGTTCTTGGAAATAAAAAACAAAAATATGTTTAATGATATTGCACTTTTAAAGACTGTGCAACCAACTGATGAATTATGTGAGGCATGTATATATGGAAAACAAGCTAGACTAAGTTTTAATATATCTAAAAATAAAAATTACATTAAAAGACCTTTATTTGTAGTCCATTCAGATGTCTGTGGCCCGATAACACCTTCTACAGCTGATGAAAAGAACTATTACGTAATTTTTGTTGATCAATATACACACTACTGTGTAACTTATTTGATCACCTATAAGTCTGACGTTTTTGCCACTTTCAAAGATTTTGTTGCAAAAAGTGAAGCCCATTTCAATTTAAAAGTTGTAAATTTATATATTGATAATGGGAGAGAATATTTGTCAAATGAGATGCGCGACTATTGTGTTCAAAAAGGCATCAGTTACCACCTAACAGTTCCACATACTCCACAACTAAATGGTGTGTCTGAACGCATGATAAGAACAATAACGGAAAAAGCTCGTACTATGGTTAGTGGAGCGAAATTGGACAAACGGTTTTGGGGTGAAGCTGTATTGACAGCTACCTATTTGATTAACCGAAGTCCAAGTAAAGCGTTGAAAAATAGTATGAGAACACCATTTGAAATGTGGCACAATAGAAAGCCTGATTTAAGATATTTGAAAGTATTTGGTTCGACAGTATATATCCATAATAAAACAAGAAAACGAAAATTTGATGAAAAATCATGGAAAGGTATTCTTGTTGGATACGAACCAAATGGATACAAAGTGTGGGATGTGGCAACTGGAAAGTTTGTGTCAGCGAGAGATGTGATCGTTGATGAAACAAACATGGTAAATTCTAGGACTGTTGTAAAAGACAGAGTAGAGTTGAGAAACTCTGGTAATGAAATTGAATTCCCGAATGAGAGTACGGAAAGGATATCTAATGAATTTGCATTAGATAAACAGCCTAGTGGTGTGGTAACAAGTAAAGAGAATGCCGATCCAGTTGAGACTGGTGAAAATGTATTAGAGAATACTGATGAACACAATGGTCAGCTACAAAACTCACAGTTAAGTGAGGAAAAAAACGAAGTCAGAAGAAGTGATCGATTGAAGGAACGGCCACAGATATCATACAAAGAAAGTGATTTGTTAGTCAAAAGTTGCATAATGAATGCACAAAGTTTCATTGATAGCGTTCCAAATTCTTTTGATCATATTAAAAATAGAAGCGATAGGTCACATTGGGAAGAAGCAATTAAAGAAGAGCTTGATTCTCATTTTTATAACAAAACTTGGTCTCTTGTATCAAAACCTAAAAATAAGAACATAGTTAGTTGTAGGTGGGTTTTTACAAGGAAATATGACGAGCTAGGCAATCCAATTAGATATAAAGCAAGGCTGGTCGCGCGTGGTTTCACACAGGAATATTTAATTGATTATGATGAAACATTTGCTCCAGTAGCAAGAATTTCTAGTCTCCGATTTATATTAGTTTTTGCAAACCAATTTGACTTGAAAGTTCACCACATGGATGTTAAAACCGCATTTTTGAATGGTATATTGAAAGAAGAGATTTATATGACGGCTCCTCCGGGATTATCCTGTGGTAGTGATCAAGTCTGCAGATTGAATAAAGCAATATATGGTCTTAAGCAGGCTGCAAGGTGTTGGTTTGAAATTTTTGAACAAGCATTGAAAGAAATCGGTTTCATGAATTCAGCTGTAGATCGTTGTATTTACATTCTTGATAAGGGTGATGCACATCACAACCTGTATGTGTTATTATATGTGGATGACCTAGTAATAGCAACAGGGAATATTGAAACAATGACCACTTTTAAAAATTATTTGAAGAGCAAATTTAGGATGACTGATTTATTTGAGATTAAATATTTTATTGGGATAAAGATCGAAAGAGTTAATAATAGCGTAAGTCTTAGTCAGTCCGCTTATATCGAAAATGTTTTAAAGAAATTTAAGATGATTGATTCTAAAGCAGTTAGTACTCCACTTCCAAGTAGGCTAGATTATGAAGCATTGAATTCAGACGAAAATTGTGATGCACCGTGTCGTAATTTAATTGGCTGTTTAATGTATATTATGTTGTGCACACGACCCGATTTAAGTACATCGGTTAATATATTGAGTCGATATAGCAATAAAAATAATAAAGAATTGTGGCAGTGCCTTAAAAGAGTTCTAAGATATCTTAAAGGTTCGAGTGATTTAAGATTAGTCTATTCTAAAAACTTAAATTGCAAAGAAATGATAACTGGTTATGTTGATTCTGATTGGGGTGGAAGTGTTAGTGACAGGAAAAGCACTACTGGTTATGTATTTATGATGTTCGAATCATGTATAGTTTGTTGGAATACAAAGAAACAACACTCTGTTGCTGCTTCATCTACTGAAGCAGAGTATATGGCACTTTTTGAAGCCGTTAGAGAAGCCTTGTGGCTGAAGTCGTTAATGAATAGTATACAAATTGAATTGAAAGAACCAATGAAAATATATGAAGATAACCAAGGTTGCATAAGTATAGCAAATAATCCGTCATGTCACAAAAGATCGAAGCATATCGATATTAAATATCATTTTTCACGGGAGCAAGTTGAAAATGAACTAATTAAAATTGAGTATATTCCTACAGATAAACAACTAGCTGATATTTTGACAAAGCCGCTGTCTGGAGCCAGATTTTTAGATTTAAGAAGTAAAATGAATTTGAAATAAAGCATATGAAGGAAAACAAAAAAAATTAATTAAAAAAAATGTAATGTATATAAGTATGTATAAAAATGTAATATGATATATTGAGAAACAATGTAATAATGTATGGTTTGATTGGGTTTTTCTGGGTTTTCCCAATCCTTGCAACGAATGTTGAACCATAATATTGTCATTCCCCAGATTACACGACTTTTCACCAGCAAATATTTTTTTTATTAATGTAGAAACATGTGAATCAGTTTGTGGCGATCAATTAATTTTTGAGGAGGTGTGTTGAATACACGAGAAGAATTCCTTTATTAATAAACTGCGTAATATGTTATTGCGCAGGAATTCTGCTCGTGCGTAGCAAAAATGCATTGATCGTGTCCGATTGCGTTTGTTTATTTGATGCGCAATGCAGCAACGGAAAAGTCCCGTTAGGCCGCTCAATTGTCTGCTAACTAAAAGGATAGTTTGTGCGCTAGTCGCATGTGTATCCGTTGTCTTGCAGTTGTGTATCTATTGCGCAATGCGTAGTTGCACTTTACTTCTGCGCAAGAAGTTTTACTTCGATTCATTCTTCGCTGATCAGTGCTGGTGACAGGTCGTCAAATAAATAAGTTCTTAAACGAAATTAAAGTGTTTTATTGAAGACTAAATCCAACATACTGTTTATAAAAAAACAAAAAAAAAACTGACACATTCCCACCGAAGTTATTTCTCCATGGCTCTGCTGCAAATTGCATGTACATATATGTGTGGGTGTGTGTGTGTGTGTGTGGGGTTATTTTTGTGTGCTAGCGCCACTCAACGTTGGCAGCCATAAAGTGAAAACAACGCCAACAACGACAGCAACAACATTGCTGCGCACCAATGACGGTCATTGGCGATTTATTGCCAAAGCGCTGCGCGCGTCTTCTTTCTTTTTCAAGCACTTCTTCGCAGTCATTTACGCGAACATTTCCAATACACGTTTTTGTTGCACAGTTTAGAAGTGCGGGAAAATCTGAAGCGAGTTCAGCGTTTGTTGTTGGCCACAATTTGAGAAACCGGAGAGAGCGTATGCAAAATAGTTCACAATGTAATTGCATGCATAGTTTTATATTACAACAACAAACACAATTGTATTAATATTGAAAAACAAAAATGTTGTTGTTGTGTGTTTTTTTTTTGCAGCTATGTCATTCAGCAGACAGCACTTGCGCAGTAGGAGCGCATTCACAGTCACTCTTCTGCTGCTCGCGACAGCAGCTTTGGTGGCCGGCGAGGGTCTGCGGCTGCCGGATCAACAGCCCGTGCAGCAGCAGCAGCAACAGCAACAGCAACAACAACAACAGCCCATTCAAAATGTGCAGCAAAGTTACACGGCACAGCCACAGCTGCGGCTGCAGCAGACGGCGGCCAGCTTCGGCGAGGAGCGCGGTGGCCGCTCGTCGCTGCTCAGTTTGCTGGGATTGCAGCACGACAACGATCCCTATTTGGCGCGCTCCAACCAGAACTGCCTCAGCGGCGATCTGTCCGAGTGCTTCAAGACGCAAGCGCTGAGCAGCTTCGATGAAATCTTCTACAGGGATCAATATCGGTGAGTGCGAAGCAAAGTTTTCGAGCATGACTTGCAAATATGTATATTACATATATATTTTTGTGAAAGTGATTTCAAGAATCAAGTTTTTAATGCCTTCTGATCTTTAACAGTTTAACGGACTTTGCGCGCATTGTGCGTTTGCCAGAGAATCAGCAACGTTCGCTGCTGCAAGAACCCTTTGAGTATTCGCAGGAGCCGCGCAATGAGGACACGGATTGGGATCAGATGCTCAAGTACGCGCTGAGACGTGCTGAAAAGTGAGTTGGAACATCTTAAGTCTTGGACACTTTGTGACAATTTTCGAACTTCTTTCGAGCGCAAGTTTCATAATGTACAAAGTCTTGAACAAATTATCTCCAGTAGAAATCGGACGTATATAACCACATAATAAATACAGGGTTTTCCAACAAGAGGTGTTATTTTGGTATTCAAAGAAAAATGCCATTTTTTGAGATAAATGATCGGAAGTTTATTTCATAATAAAGAGGAAGGTATGCCGTTAATAATGAAAAATAACATCAGCCAAATGGCCACCACGACCACGCTTACAGGACCATATCCTTTTCATGAAATTTTGCATAACCAAATCGCAAAGTGGCTGCCCTATGTCCTCGATAGCCTCACGAATTCTATCTTTGAGGTCTTGAATCGACGCTGGGCTGTTGGCGTACACCTTATCTTTCACGTGGCCCCAAAGGAAGAAGTCGCAAGGTGTTAAATCGCAAGATCGAGGAATCGACAAACCTGGGTTATCTTCAACACTTTGGGCTACAGCAGCAATATTCTCAGTTGTTCTTGAGCGACGTGCACGGGTTTTATTCTTCACATCACTAACTTGTCCCAACAGCTCGAATTTTTCCACCAATTTCTGTATGCGGTCCGACAAGGTGCTTCACGACGACCCAAAAATGCTGTAGTTTTGCGAACTGTGACTGCAAGATTTTCACCATTTTTGTAGTGAATTTTAATAATTTCAATGCGTTGTTGAAGCGTGTATCGTATTTTTAGTAATGGCGTAGTTTCTACTTGTCAAATGTCAAAGAATAAACGCTTCAAAAGTGACAGCTACCGAAATACCGGATGATTCAAAATAACACCTCTTGTTGGAAAACCCTATAGTATAACCCTTCGACAACTACACTTTGAAAAGTGTGGTATATTCAGTTTAAATCATGCAAAAGTTGCCTCGAAGAATTGCCAAACGACAGAACCACAAGCAGTGGCGTATTCAGGGGGTGGTTTGGGGGTTGAAACCCTCCCAAATATTAGGGTCGACTTTAAAACTACCTACAAATTAAAAGGTATATACAAAAACATTTATGAATATTAAAGAATTAGTTACTTTTTGTAACTCCCCAAAATATTTTTCTGCATCCGCCCCTGACCACAAGGTCCTCAGTCCAGTTAGCGAAGATGGTTTTAGTCGGTAAGAATACGGAATACCGATACACAGAATCCGCATAGCAATTGGTGGCTCCTTTTCAGATTCCATGAAAAAAGTCGTACGCCCAATTTTAATTGTTTTAAAAACATTCTATCATACCTACAATACTTACAATACATTTTGAATTTTTTTTAAGATATGTATATTTCTTCAAATCAAACTCGCAAAACCTCTACTAGAGCAAACATTACATTTTGGAAGAATCGAGTGTTCGGTTTCTCTGCGTGTACTCGCTATCGTTGCTGCCTCGGTTGCCCAACAAATACATACATATGTACGAGTACATACACGGGTAAAAAGAATTCATAAAAATCTTATGAAAAAAAATCATAGAATGTATGAACGCATTCATGAGCGTTCGGGAAACCCGAAGTTTTATGAATGCGTTCATAAACTTTTTATGAACGCGTTCACTGGTTCAAAAATTATGAATATGTGCATACAGTTTATGCACAAATTCATAAATTTGTTGAACGCTTTTCGTTCCGTGTACGTACTTGTACGTACACCCTTTGACATGAATGTCCTTTGCCGTTTCAAGCCGCGTCTGCCGCGTGTGGACATCATTAAGCTGCCAAACATTGGCTGAAGCGTAAATGTTGCTGCTTTCAGGATAAAGGCTCTTGATTTTCACTCAAAGACATAAACTGAGAGCGAAGTTTGTCTGCCCTTAAGCGCCGCCGCAATGCACTTCACTGCCAATTGGGTGGACGATAAAATTAATTAATTACATTGTCACGTAATTTGCACACAAGTTGACTCTTTGCCTTTTGCAGATTTGTCAAGTCGACCGCTTTGGAAGTGGACGTGCCCGAAGAGCTGACCGAAGCCGGCCGCTACGAGGCGCGTTTCATTGGCAATGACATTGACAGCGAATTGGACGTCATCGAGGACAAACACGCGCCCGTCTTCAGTAAGTTTGCGTACTTTTAATTGCCGCGCTCAACTTTGCAATTAATTTGCCAAATTTGTTGCTGATTTGTCACGACAGAACGCAAGAAGTTGAAGAAGATGATCATTCCGTTGTTGCTGGTGTTGAAAATATTCAAGCTGAAGCTGCTACTCTTCCTGCCTTTCATACTGGGCATTGTTGGCCTCAAGAAGATACTCGGCCTGGCCGCGATCGTGCTGCCGGGCCTCTTTGCCTACTTCAAGCTGTGCCGTCCGGCCGGTGCGCCCGGCTACGGCGGCGGCGCCTTCTCTGGTCTCTTCGGCAGCAAGAACACCTTCCCGGAGTACTCGCCGCAGGGTGTGGGCGCCGCCACCTACTATCACCATCATGACCACTTCGAGGGCACCGGCGCCACCGGACCCTACTACCGCCAGGATGCGTCCTTCTCGAAGCCCTACACCGACTACTACAGCAAGAACTATCAGACTGGCGGCGGCGGCGGCGGCGGCGGCAATGCGGTGAGCTTTGGCGATGCGCACGAAGCGGCTTATTCGGGCTACTATGGCCGCAACACCGGCAAGGACATCCCGACCGTGCAGAAGAGTTAGACCCAGTCGCCATTTAGCTGTTGTTATTGTTAATGGATTTTTTACTGTTACTGTTGCTGTTGGCGTGCTTGCGACTGACATTCGCGAACGTTTTCGTTGTGTGCATGCAGCACAGCTCAACAAATGCTCTAAACTATTTATTGTTCTGTATTTTCGTTGTAAATAAATTGTAAGTTATTTTTCCTTAGCCGTATTCGTGCCGTTATTAAAACAAAAACACCAAAAAAAACTGCCGACACACGCACCTCCACACACACACACATTAGGGATCGCAATTTTTTGCCTTTTTGCGATCCCGGGATTTTCGGGATTGAAAAGTCAAATCCCGGGATCCCGGGATTTAATCCCAGGATTCATATAACAAATTTTTTAAATAAAACAATTTTCCCAAATTGCATAAATAATTGTTTATAAAATATTCACCATAAAAATGGACACAGTTTAATCACATTTGGGGTAGTTTTAATATTTTTTATCTTGAATTTAATCACATTTTGTTTAACTTAAAAGTTTTTCATTCAACTTCAGTTTGATAACATTTTGTTTTATCCAAAAATTACACTTAAACATAACTTATTGCTTTGCAACAGATGTATCATAAAGTGCATATATAGGGTGTTCCATATAGCGGTTGTAATTTGAACTACGCTTTATTTCGAGAATGACAGTCCAAATGTCATTCAATTTGTGTTTTTAGTTGTGTAATTTAGTTAAAAGTTTGACATTTACGAAATGGGACACTATATACTTGAACAAAATTGGGAAATATGGAAAACTTACTTTCAAAGTGGAGAGTTTTCAACTAAAACTGTAAAAAAAAGTAAAATTTCTAAAAAAGATTGGCCTTCAACTCAGCTTGTGGATCAATTTGTTAAATGAGCTAGTGAAACTGAATCGTTAATGGACCAAACAACCCGTTCCCGTTCTCATGCAGTGCGCACAGCCGAAAGCATTGCTTTTGTAGCCGAAAATGTGCGGCAACATCCATCAACGTCAACTCGCCATCGCTCTCAGGAATTGAACATTTCTCGCACTTCTTTGATGAGAATTTTACATAAAGATCTCGGTATGAAGGCTTACAAAAATCAATTGGTTCAAGAACTGAAGGCTCATGACCATCCGGCACGTAAAAATCGAACTTTTGGGCACCGATTTCGAAAATCGAATAATCAGCCGAAATTCTGAAATCAATTGGCCGCCTCGGAGCTGCGATTTAAGTCCGTTGGACCTTTTTTTTTGTGGGGAGCCGTAAAGGACAAGTGTTACGCTAACCCTCCAGAGACGATTGAAGCTTTGAAACATGAAATCGAAGTTGCCATTCAGGAAATTCTACCCGGAATAATCGAAAAAGTACTTGAAAATTGGGTTGACGGAATGGCGTACTATAAGGCCAGTCGTGGCAGTCATATGAACGATATCGTTTTTCATTCTTAAATAACAAAGTCCAAGCTTTGTAATAAAACCGGAATTTTCAAAAAATATTCATTCGGTTTTTTTTAATAACCGATTCAAATTCCAAATCTTAAATGGTCCACCCTGTATATGCATGTTTGATAAACAAATAAAATAGTTAAATTGTTTGTACTTTTAGTTTTACTTCGATTATTTCGATAAAAAAGTTAAGCGTTTTGATTAACTAAAAACTGAGATCTTAAAAATACTAAGGCATTAAGTGTTTTGTTCTCTAATCTAGAGCGAAATTTATTGCAAATAAACCCTGCTGAAAGAAACATCTTTCAGATTCAACACTTGTCGGTTGAATGCTTAGTAAATAATTATAAGCCTTTTGCAAAAGACGCTCTCTATCCCCTCCCTCCTCTCTCAGATAAGGAATTGGGTTTTTGTGCTTTTAAATTTATTTCATTTGAACTTTGAGGCATCTTTTGCAATCCCGAAAATCCCGGGATTAAAGGATTGGAATCCCGGGATTTTCGGGACTGGAAAAAGTCCGGGATCCCGGGATTGCGATGCCTAACACACATATACACGAGACGTTGCTTTCGTGTATCGCTGCGCCGTGAGGGCTAAACCTTTTTCTATTTGTTCGACTACTTTTCGTAAACATGGCAACTTGGGACGCTGCTTCCGGCCATTTGATTCGTTAAAGCTCTGTTAACAAGCAAAACATTCGCTTTGCTGACAACCTTTGGCTTTCAAGTTCGGTACCATGCGTTCTTCATTTCCTCTGTGTTCTTCACAATTACGTAATTAAGTTTGAAATGCGACTAGCTGCACTCACACAATAAGAGTTGCATAATTAAAATGGAACTAAATATCTCAGCACTAGTTGCGAACAGGATAAAGTTTCGAACACGTCAGCAGTAACGCCAGACAAATTGTAGAATGCGCATTGCACTGGCTTGAAAATAGCCAAAGCTACATATTTAGAACCCCTCAGCAGTTTTGTGCAGTTGGGTAAATTTGACTTGAGCTGCTGTGAGGGTAGTGAAACACTTTGTTCTTGAGGTACGAAAAGTGCGAACAATTACAAAACGTACAACAGAATCGTTCAGGTGGCACCTTCCGAATGTTTGATTATTTGGCTGTATTCTACGGAAAGATTTGGAACTTAAGGCTATCAGATGCAAACTTTTGTCCTTCTGAATATGTGAATCTTGGGTTTGACATAAGTAAAGATTCCAAATTTAGAGAGACCTTATACTTTTGTCCTTTGAAATGACCGGACTGAATGACTAAACCATTAAAGCTCATACATATTCCGACCTCAACATGAAGATGAGAGCATTCGTCAACAAAAGGTAGTCAATCAGTTTGAGCCTCTTATAAAAGGTACTGACCAAAATTTCAACCATTTGGTGGGTCAGTCGATGTGAGTGTTTTGGTGAAATTGGAAGAAAATCGAGTGTGGCGCAGACATTAAAGATTTGCTTTTGAAGAGCTTATTAGAGACAAGTTGAACGCTGTGTATAGAAATTTTGCGTCATCATCTAGCACCGTGAAAGTTTGGGCAGATGAATTTAAACGTGGCCGCACGACTGAAAATAGCATCGTTAAAGTTCACCAAATGGTGCATCGAATTAAGAGATAGCAGAGGCTATGAATATGTCCAAAGAACCTCTTTGTTACATATTGAGTCACGAGTCACAGGCGTAAAGAAACTGTCCGTGCGTGTACAAAATGTATATAAATTTAATGAAAAAGTATGTTGTACGAGTATCTTCGATAGGTGGGAAACTTTTCAGACCATTCCACAGCGATTCGACTCCATACAACCGCGGGACAAAATTAGAAGAAGTGGTCCGTTCTTCATAAAATTTGGAATACTAGTTAATCATGGTCTGCTGAATTGAAATCTCCATTTTGTTTTTCTTAAACTTTTGTAGTTTGGCAATGCCTGAGACTTGAATGCAATTTTCGTCATTTTTGGTGAACTATAGCAACAAGTGTGTTGGCTAAATTTTTCAGATTTTACATTTAATCAGTTACGTCAACATTGATAATTGCAAAGAGTAACCGAAATTATACGAGGACCCTTTAGTTTTGCAATTTTTTCATTGCAGTTTTTTTCATTTTTCACGCTGATTGCATACTTTTAGGAATAAATAAAATATATTTTGTCGAAAAATAGGTGTTTAGATCACTTTACAAATTGAATTATTTTCTGAGATCGGAAGATATCGGAGGATGTAATTACATTATTCGATAAAGGAAGAATGCTTCTTAAAACATAAAAAATTCAGGAACAAAAGTATGTGAAAGTATACTTTTTAGATATTTTCCTCTAAGTTTTGCCAATTTTACGATTTTTAATTTAGAAAAATATTTTAAATTAAAAGTGAAGTAAAAGCCTCAACTTTGCAAATTTAGAGAAAACATTAAAAGCGAAAATGACCACATCATTTTTTAATCTATATTGAAAGTTTTAACAACTTCTTGGTAACCATGTAATTATTTTTACAATTTTTCTTACTCAATAGACTAAAAAACAGAAAATATGTGTTTGCATTTTTTTGTGAAAAAAGTTTCAACTTTGAGCCGCTTTTGCACACACACCAAATAATTTTTAGCACAGATTTTTTGGGATTTGCTTAGTTGGAGTTTAACCTTTTAAATGACATCAAATTCGTTAAATTCTGAGACTATAAATTTTTTGAATTTTGTTTATGGAACGAATCACTGTGCATTCTCGTATTTTTGTTCAAACATTTTCATGAAGCCAACGCCAAGTGACCAAGTGACAAGCGGCCTGAAATTATTTTCTGTAGCTACTTAGTTGTGTATGAGTAACATATTTGGAACTTCCAACTGATTTGCAAGAAATCCTTTCAAGTTTTTTTGCTTTCCCTAAATGTCAACATACTTAGTTCTTCTGCTCTCTGGCCATGTGAGAGAGCTTACAAACTTTTTAAAGTCGCTGTTGTTAGCGCTACTCATTTCAATTTCATAAATATGCGAGTGGGAAAGCGAAAACTTTCCACCCCCAGCAGAATGAATGCTGCCAGCATTAACGCCCAATTAGTTGCAGAATTTTAGCATTCGAATTCAGTTAGTTGACGTTTCAGTAAATAAACTAGTAATTAAAGTCGCGTCGCTGCATTGAAATGCGAATTGAAAATTCCATGGCCAATAATTTGCGCCAGCGACGCGAGAAAAAGTAGCCAAGCAATGAACCGGCTACTGCCGCCTAAAGTCGACATTCAATGTTGGCGCGAAAAAGTCGCATTCAGCGTTTGCCATTGAAACCACTTACCACTTGCTACCACTTAACACATGCGGCCATTGCACGTCCAGGCGACTGGACCACATTTTCCGAAAGAAAGCGGCCACGGCTGTCCGCGCGTATGGGCCGCTCAGCGTTCCAGTGAAACTGCCGCAGTCGCAGTCGCAGTCGCAGTCGAGCCGAGTCGAAGCGAGTCAAGTCCAGTGTGTCTATTTATTGTGACTAGTCAGTTGCACTGACAGTCAGTCAGTCATTGGCACTGTTGCCATCGCTCATTGAGCCTCCAGCCTTTTATGCGCCGCTGCAGCTGTTGCAATGTTTGCGTGCTGGCGAATTGTGCGCTTGGCGCATTTCTCCATTTTGATTGCGGCAAAAGTTATTGTTGCTAGTCGCTTTCTTGCTGCTGGTTTCTTGTCGACTTCTGCCGTTAGCCTAGTTTCGTGCGGCGCTGAAAATGCGAGCAACCAGCGGCGGCGGTCTGCCGCACGCGAGCGCCGGCGATTAGATGACGACACCTGCAGCGGGACACAGTGGGACGTGCAACTCGGTCTGGCTGTTGCAGTGCGAAAATGGGACCAGTTCGAGTGTGGGAGCATGGCGCGCTATCGGTGCCACCTAAATCCATTAGCCAATTTTACTGAGACTTGTTTGTCTTTGGGGAGCGTAATGATGATACTTACATACATACATACATACAAATATGTACAAACAAAAAACGTAAGATGTGTGGAGATATTTGAAAAATATTGTACAATTCCTGTTCTCTCCTGTCTTAGAGCGAGCTTTCGACTTGGTTATTTATTTTTTGATTATTTAGAGCATCAGAATTCGATTCCATGCAAACTCGTAGGCCTTTGAAATGTTTTGCCATTAGTCTTTTTGCATTTGGGTTCATATATTGGTCCCTTTGAACGCTCTTTAGTCTGACATTCCATTCAACTGTTGGTACAGTACACTTGGCGAGTGAGTGCATCTCTCTGTCGATATGTTGATGCATTAGTGCCTTTGTTCGTTGGTTTTCGCCGAACCTTAAAAGTGAACATGGAAAACGAAAATACAATTTGTCTGCCGATTTCCGCTGCACAGTGTGTCAAGCGGAATGATGAAGGGAGGGGAGGGGACCTACAGTTTAACGCCGAACCCTAACGGCAGTTGTCAGTTTTTTTCACATTTGGAGGTTTTCTTGTAATTCTCATCTGCTTCATATGAATAGCGATAGAAAGAGACGAGTGTTTCACCAGCTCGAGCTAGGAATCGAACCTACGGCTTCGGTGTGAGAAGCCAGCGCACTCACCGCTGAGGAGAGGCCGCTGTAACGTAAGACATAAGTGGACCAGAAGTGCTGTTTCAAAAGCATACACTCCATAGTATTGTATCCGACACAATACCTAGTTTGGTCCCGAGAGAAATAACCACGCTATAGCAATGTGTCCAGTGATGAAGCTCTACAATAGGAAAACGACTCAAAACCATTGACTACGATAGATCCCCGGACAATTAATCATTTTCGTACAGGAAACGAAAAGGGGCCCGTTTAAGTAAGCTGTTTCGTCGAATTTTCGACCGAGAAGGAGTTCCGCATAACTATAGAATACACTAGCGACTAAAACCATTCTGTTCCTCGACAAATATGTTATACTAATGTGTCCAAAAAAATAATTAATAATTATAATTATAATTATAATTATTCTTCCAAATCAATTGCATCCCCTTCAAAGTAATCCCCTCCCGATGCAATGCACTTATGCCAACGGATTTTTCAATCTTCGAAACACTGATTGTAGTCACTTTCCGGGATGGCCTTCAGTTCCGTCTTCGCTGCGGCTTGAATCTCCTCATCGTATCAAAACGGTGTCCCCGGAACGGTCTTTTGAGCTTGCTGAACAGCCAGAAGTCGCACGGCGGCAGATCAGGTGAATACGGTAGTTGCGGAACGATATGGGTTGAGTTCTTGGCGAAATGATCACGAATTACGAGTGCCGTATGGGATGGTGCATTATCGTGGTGTAAAAACCAAGAATTGTCTTTCCACAATTCCGGCCTTTTTAGGCGGATAGCGTTACGCAAACGACGCATAACGTTCAAATAATATTCCTTGTTGACTGTTGACTCCAAAAAAAAAATTATTCTCCAAATCCTTCGACGCGCGCAGTTTAAATTCAAATGTCACCTTATTTTTTGGACACAGTAGTAGAATTCGGTCAGGGGGTAATGGCAAATAACTGCGCCGTTGTAATGTTATGCAAATGGCTGTGGAGATGATAATGCAGTGGAATCAATCGAGAACCTGCTATTCCACTGTCCATCACTAGAGGAACGACAGCATTGGACTCTTGAGGCCTGATTGTTCGATCGACTTATGCACAGATTACTCATCTACACATTTTCCTCGCCAAGACCAAATCCTTTTGCCAATAGGTTTACTACAGTCTCGGTAGACAATTGAGTAGCAGAGACCTCTCTCGAACGACAAAACTTGCACTCTATAGGACGCATAATCTGGCTGTGTTCCTTTATGGCGCCGAAGCATGAGCACTGTCGCTTAACCAAACAGAGGCCCTTGGAGTGTTCGAGAGAAGTGTGCTTCGCAGATCTTCGGCCCTAATTGCATTGGTGACAACTATCGAAAGCGAACCAGCAACGAACTGTATGCGATGTTTAAAGACAAAGAAGTAAGACAGCGAATCTCTGGATTGGTCATGTTTTCCGTGTGCACGATGAAGCTCCGGCAAAAAAGTGTTTGACGTGGTAGTTGAAGGTCGTCGGCAAAGAGGGAGACCGTGTTTCCCTTGGAAGAAAAATGTTGTGAATGTTGGGCCCTATCATCTCTTGGTGTGACCAACTGTAGAGGATACGCGCAAAGCAGAGGCGCCTGGAGAGAACTTTTGCGGCAGGCCGGTGTTATGGCCAGTTAAGTACATAGATTAGATTAGATCTGGGATTCGGACAACACCTGCCCGAGACACTGCGTCCAAGTGATGAACTATTGTGTCATGTCCCTCTACGTTACTGGAGGAGTTCGTGTCCTCCAATGTTATCTAGGAACTCCTTTAGTTTCCTTAGATTTATTTCAGACAAATCTCTCGTCTGTATTATCTCCTTCCCTAATATTCGCTTTCTTGCTTGTATTAGGGCAGGGCATTCGGTTATAATATGTACAGAAGTCTCTTCCTCCTCCATACAGAATCTGCATAGTTCACTGTCCGTTAGTCCCAGACGCGCCCTATGCATATTTAGCAGACAGTGTCCACTTAGCATCCCCGTCATGACCCTGAGCTCCTTTCTGCTTAGGTCAATTAGGTACTTAGATTTACTTTCCGAGTAAGCTGGAAAGAAAAGCTTGGAACATCGTTGCCCCATTGTGTTCGACCATTTGTGGTTTGCTCGATTAATGAATTCCTGTTTAACACAATGTCTGTAATGGGACTTGCTAACACCTATGATTGGTTCAGGTCCGTAGGGCCGGCTAGCAGCCCCATCCTTTGCCAATCTGTCCGCTTCCTCATTACCGTCGTGCCCACAGTGCGCAGGGATCCAGTGTACTATCACTTGGTTTTCCCTTGAGAGATCCTGGAGAACATTTGCTGTCTCCCAGACCAGTTTGGAGTCAAATGTCATCGAGCCCAGGTCCTTGATTGCCGCCTGGCTGTCTGACATTATGATTATCCTTTTCCTTCTAACGTTGAGCGTTAGTAATTTCCTGGCACACACATTTATAGCAAAGACCTCAGCCTGAAAGATCGAGGCTTTATCCCCAAGACTTACAGAAGATTGGAAGCCGGAGCTAAAGATTCCTGCCCCAGTTCCTTCTTCCGTCTTGGACCCATCGGTGTACCAGACAATGTCATCACACGTGAGACTGATCTTTTTATCAGCCCAGTCCAACCTATGAGGTATGTACGTTGCGTAACTTTTTCTGAAGAGGTGCTTCTGAGGCATCTGGTCCAGAGGCATCCAAAAGCCTCCATCCCGCCTCCTGTCCCTCAGCAGAGATCGGTGGCCGATTGCCTGTGCATCCCTTGGTATGAATCCACTATGCATCAGCCTATGTGTGCTATTGGTTGCTGCCATTTGCACATTCAGTTCCAGCGGTAGCATTCCCAGTATAACATTGAGAGCTGCAGTTGGAGTGGTTCTGAGACAGCCTGTTATGCAGGTATTCGCTAGTCTTTGTAGCTTCTCTAGCTTCGTCGCAGTTGTTACTTCTGTGGTTTTCTTCCACCAGACTATCGCTCCATAAGTGATAGTTGGCAGAATTACTAGGGAGTAAATTTTCTGAAGCCATTTCGGCCTCAGACCCCAGTTTTTCCCACAGATCCTCTTGCAGCTCCAGAGAGCATTACCT
Organism: Melieria picta; assembly: GCA_964056695.1. Lineage (NCBI taxonomy): Eukaryota > Metazoa > Arthropoda > Insecta > Diptera > Ulidiidae > Melieria > Melieria picta. The sequence continues at coordinate 122,363,910 of OZ057398.1, forward strand.
GCTCTCGTAAGCATGCGATCTACGTGGGGTCTCCAGTTCAGTTTACTGTCTAGAGTGACCCCCAGGTACTTAACCTCATTCGAGTAGTTAAGTTCTTTACCAAAGATCCTGACCTGTCTTAGGTTTAATTTCCTTTTAGGAGTGAAAGGCACTACAATGGTCTTGTCTGGATTCACAGACAGTTTCTGTCTGACACACCAGCACTCCACTGTGTTCAATGCGTTCTGGAGCAAGTCTGAGACGGTGTGTCCATCTCTGCCCCTAACTGCGATTACTAGGTCGTCTGCATATGCAGTGACTTCATGCCCCTGCTCTGTAAGAGAGCGGATTAGTCCGTCCACGACCACAGACCACAGCAGCGGAGATAGGACCCCTCCTTGAGGACATCCCCTTGCTGTTTTTGCAGAGAGCTCTACCCCCCCTAAGCTGGACCGAATCACCCTGCTTTCGAGCATTGATGATATCCATCTAATGAGAGTGGTAGGCACCTGGAAGTCTTCTAGCGCTGTTTCGATCGCTTCGAAGGTTGTGTAGTTGAAGGCCCCTTCAATGTCTAAGAAGCCTGCCAGGCAGATCTCCTTCACTTCCAGGGACTTCTCTATCTTGCCTACCAGCGCTGATAGGGCCGTCTCGGTGGATCTACCTTTCTGGTAGGCATGTTGATTCGTGCTAAGGGGACACCGGGTTAAGTACAGTTAAGTACATAAGTAAGACTAAATGATTCCCAAAACGTCCCGTCTGGATCTTCAGAAAAGCCAACGAATAGGGAAAGATACCGGCTCCAAAAGAAGGACACTCGGGTCCGGGTCTTCAGTCGATCGCCAATTACAAGGCAGATACGAGTTAATTTGAATACAATGAATAAGAATCGTCCGATTTGGATAATTCAAAGTGGTGTTAATTTTCGCCGATTTCCCAGAGACAATTGCAGCCACCCACAACAATTTTATGTGGGCTTTTGTGGAAAAGATGTACTAGTTAATTGAACATAAAGTTGTCAGTGTCTGTTCTTTAATTAAATTCAATCAAGTTGATGCGACATGCGACGAATTACTTCGGCGACAGTGTGGAGAAAGAGAAAACCTTGTCATGTCGATTTATGCACAATGAAGATGCCAATCGTGTGTTGACAACGACAGCAGAAATTTTCAATTTTCACAATGCTAATAAGTGTGCGACGATGAGGCTGGCACTGGCGCTGTCGTTGTCTGCTTGTGCAACGCCGCCTGCACCGACTCGATTTGGGTTGCATGCAACCGTCGTGGCCGAAAAAGTGCAGCCAGCAACGGTAAAAGCAACTGTAAGCGTAATAAAAACAAAAACAAAGCCAGAAGTCGACGATGTCTGCGGTTCCTTGCACTCGACAAGCAAGTTGCAACCTGACATTGAGCTGCCGCAGTCGACTCGGTGGCGGCAGCGTTTGTGTGTTTCTATTTCTATGTGTCGACCGGTGTGTGGTTGTGCCTGTTTTTGGGTCTATCGTCGTCTAACTGGGATTATCGCTGCGCTGGCAAGTCGTTCGGCTGGTTTGCCAGCGGACAGGTAGCATCCCTGCCAGCTGCCGTGCCGTGCGCCGTCACCGCTTCGTATAAAATCTTAATCACAAGCGTACGAATTCGCATTAGGTTTTCTGATATCGCAACGATGTCATCGCATTCTGGCAGTATTACGGTGACTTAGCGACACAATCGACGGTGACCAACAAACACACCCAAAACACAAATACTCAAAAAAGAAAATAAAAACTGAAAAAAACACATTTGTGCACATACAGCAAGGATATCGAAGGATATAGTGCGGTTACGGTTGGATGCCATCCTGCATGGCGGCATCGTTTCGGTGCGAATTGGCGCAAAATTGTTGACAAAGTCAAACCAGGATACGAACGCATTTGTTAGCCTCTCGAAAGTGACGTTGCAGCGGCTGCAGCAGGAAGTGTCCCCGCAATAAACTGTCCCATATGCTTCGCGTCGGATCCGAGTAGCTGCATCAAGCGCACAGAGCCGCCGCATTCGAGTGCCGTCCCGCATGAGCGCGCATTAAGCATTCGGAATCAAGGCGTCGAACAGTGAACGATTCATTCAAACCAAATACCAATTCGTGTCCGCCCGTCACACGCCGCCAACATGAGAGCGTTAATATCCTGCGGCGTGATCGCGTTCGTAGCGATTCTCGCTGTGCGCGCCACGCCGGCCATCAGCGCCAGCGACAATGCGGTAATTGATGCACTTTTTCGCAGTGGGTGGTGCCGAATGTGTCGAAAGCAGAGCAATGACTACAAAACCATGCACAACAAAAAACGAACAGTTTTGAATGAAAACAAAAACATCCCAACCAACTGAAGTAAATTTGTGTGCGTGTGTGTTCAGACGACATTAATTGGATTTAGTTTTTTTCAAAAGTGTTAATTTATTTGCCATGCCAAATCGTTCAATATATAGAAACACTCAAAATGAACAGATTTCACAAAAAATTACAAACTTGCTTGAAGGTGCAGTTTGTGTTTATTTGTGTTGGAAATTTTTGTCTGTTTGATACTCCTTATTGTAGTGAATTTTTGTGCAATTAAAGGCAGTGGCGTCAATGTTTTCAAGTGATATTTAGCGAAAGGATAGTACAATAAATTTGTATATTAAGTAGTTTATATAAAACGATTTTAAATGGTTAGAATTGGTTTGGAAAAATTAATTATGGGTAGATAAGCACAGATAAGTCTAGGTACATTCTATAGTAAATTGAATTAGGCTCGTTTTTTGGGGGCGGAACCAACAGAGTCACAGTACTTTATTTGTATTACGTGCTGTTCCACTTTAATGTTTCATTGAAAAGTAATCTATTAACTAAATTCCCGATAGCTAAGAAAACCTGCTACAAACATAGCACAATTCATAGTTTTGTCCATGGTATTACATGCTGTTTCACTTCAATGTGATCCGTGGACAAATCTGAATAGATCTTTCATAGCAGAACAGATCGAAGTTTAGGCTGTTTAGCTCATCAGTGCCTGAACCTTAAAACTGGTTCTTGTTCTGCTTGGGCTAAGTTGAGTAAATTCAAAAGAAAAGTTTTAATGCATTGCACAGTGATTCGACTCCATACAACCGCGGCACAAAATTAGAAGGAGTGGTCCGTTCTTCATAAAATTTGGTATACTAGTTTATCATGGTCTGGTGAACTGAAATCTCCATTTTGTTTTTCTTAAACTTTTGTAGTTTGGCAATGCGTGAGACTTAAATTTGCAATTTTCGTCATTTTTGGTGAGCTATATTCAGATTTTTCATTTAATCGGTAACTTCAACATTGGTAATTGCTAAGAGTAACAGAAATTGAAATGATAATAATAGACGTATGTTTTGCATTTGTGCAGTTTTATAAATTTTTCATGCTGATTGCATACTTTTAGGGATAAATTAAATAAATTTTGTCGAAAAATAGGTGGTTAGACCACTTTTCAAATAGAATTGTTTTCTGAGATCGGAAGATATCGGAGGATGTAATTACATTATCCGACAAAGAAAGAATGCTTCTTAAAATAAAAAAAATCCAGGAACATACTTTCACATACTTTTTAGATATTTTCCTTTAAGTTTTGCCAATTTTCAGATTTTTAATTTTGCAAAATATTTTAAATTAAAAGTGAAGTAAAAGCTTCAACTTTGTAAATTTTGAGAAAACATTGAAAGCGAAAATGGCCACATCATTTCTTAATCTATATTGAAAGTTTTAGCAACTTCTTGGTAACCATGTATTTAAAAATTTTTTTTTACTCAATAGACTAAAAAACAGAAAATATGTGTTTACAATTTTTTGTGAAAAAAGTTCCGACTTTGAGCAGCTCTTGCAATTGCACTAATTATTTTTTCGAACAGATTTTTTGGGGTTTTCTTAGTTGGAGTTTTACCTTTCAAATGACATCAAAATTGTTAAATTCTGAGACTATAAATTTTTTGAATTTTGTCTATGGAACGAATCACTGTGCATTGCATTAAACTTGGAATAATCGACACAATTCTTATTGAAAAGGAATAAACAACAGGAAAAATGTGATTAAATAGTAACCGAAAAGCGAATTTGTGAATTGTCTAGCAAGAGAAATATATTATTTAATTTAGTTTGTTTTATTTTAATTGATATATTTTTTTTATTTTTGTTTGATTTTAATTAAATTTATTTTACTTGAATTAAACTTAGTGAACTTCAAACTTTGATTTGTGGTATACGAGAGGTTTTTTTTGAGTAGACTATATAACAGGAAATTAAGTGAAAATCAGACCTGACTGTAGGCATCACATGAAGACATCTTTTCAAAATTAAAAATTTTCAACAAAACATTTGAAGTACCATTAAAATCTGTTGGAGTTCTCGATATGATAGAGTTCTCTGACCTGTAAAAGTTAATATATCTTATATATATATATATATAATATATGTATATCTTATGTATGTACACACAAACGCACGCAAGGGGGTTTCGGTGGTTTGAACTCCCCAAAAATATCTGTTTGTTACAACAATTTTGGGTGACAAATATATGAACGAAACGAAGAACTAAATTAATTTTTAGCAACGAATAATTAAATTATTTATTAAAAGTTGTAAAGCCTTGAAGTTTTTTGATTTTCATACTCAATGATTTATACGTCTGTACGCATATTTGAGGCTTGGCAACAGCTGTGTTTTGTTCGCTGCTGATATTTTGGAATTCACTTTGTCATATGTCAAAATTCAAAAATTTATTGATATATATTTACATATGTATATACTTTAAATTATTCACATAAAGACTTCAGTGTATATTTCGTTTATCTTTTCAATATAATTTTATTACGTACAGAGGTGTAGTCACCTCAACTTAGCAGAACCAATGGTTGATGAGGCTGAGCAAACGTGCTTTGAGAACCATTGAGGGACTTGTTATGGGACTTCTCCCGCTTAACAATTACTTCGAACAAGTTGAGGAATGCGAATGAGCCATTTGTGACATGTGTCTTAGGGAATGTACAGACCTCGGACGTTCCAGGCACATAACCTGTGGCAAGATGATTCCAATGAAGAAGTAGTAGATCAACTAGAACTGAAGATGCCGCACATCCTTCGAATGTATTGGCTGGATTGGCTAAAAGAGATCCAGGGAAACTTGATGTCAAGGGCTGCCTATTGAAGGCCACTGAATCACTCAACGGTGGGACTGGCCAAACTTACTTCAAGTAGTTGCAACTCGGGCACTTGCCAGTCAGTTGGAGAAGCAATATCTGGTGTACAATGGACAGCAACGTTAACATGCTTGTGTCCATTTACACTCGTAACAATATGTAAAAATCATAAAAATGTCATAACAAAAATTAGTTTCGTGTTGCAAACATTGCAAGTTTAACCATTTATCAATCAAATCAACCAATTTTCAAGCTTCAAGTTTCTACAAAAAGAGGCATTTTGAAAAATCCAACTATATATTTGTGATCAGCTGATCACTTGAAAATCGTACAGTTGACGAAATATAATTCTTTATCCTGACTGATTGAGTGACTGAGCGACTAACTGACCGATTCATCATCGCCCAGTCGAAACCATTGAACTTACAAACATGAAGTTTGAACTCTAAGTTCACCTTAGAAAATGGAACTCCCGCTAAGAAGGGATTTTTTTTTTTAAATTCCGGGTCTAAAGGGACAAAACATTAATTAAGGTGTTGTATGAAAAAATTTGATTTAATGGATCTTGGTGAAAATACTTGAAATCAAAAATAATTCCGCATGTATTTCTAAATTTTTCAAAAACCAAAATTAACGGGATCAGCAATTGTTTTAGGTTCGTATATGGCAAGACTATGGAAAAAAAAACATGAACTAATGGGGTGCTTTTGAATTTTTTTGAGAATCAAAATCGAATGGGGTAGAAGTACATTTTCTTCTTCTCTGTGTTCCTCCGTCACGTAACTCCTGCAGAAACATTATAAAACAGTTCCAACGTTGTTTGTGGGTAACTATCGAACAGTGAACTGTATGAATTCCAATCAGTTTGAGCTTCTAACAAAGCTTAGATTACTGTGAAGGGTTAAAAGTTTGTATGGAGAAACATGACTTGATGGACCTTGTTTGATTTCAAACTCGTTGAAAGCGAGATGAGCGAGCGGTGATTTTTTTAATCAAAATCTGGCGGGATCAACTTTGGCTTAAGAGTTTGTATTAAGAATCTGTAAAAAAACATGAGCCTGTTGACTTCAAACACGGTGAAAGTGCTTCAAATGAAAAAAAAAATTGACAAGTGTCACTTTTTTGGAAATCAACATCTGACTGGGTTAACATTGGTTTAACAATTTGTATGATAAAAGATGAATTAATGGGCCAATTTATTAGAAATTTTGTGCACGTTTTCCAAATAAGAGGTTAACGATATGTTAAAAGTATGTACTACTTTGAAACTTTACTTCTTCTACTCAAAATACTTGTACTACTTTATCTCAAATGAGATAAAGTTATACAAGTATTTTTATTTTATTTTTTTTCATCAAAATCTGCCGGGGTCAGCAAAGGGTTCAGAAAAACCTGATTTATGACACCTATTGACTTCAGATTTGCGTGCAAAAACAAAGAGCGCTGCTAATATACAATATAACTATACAGTAGCGCACACAGGGAGGGTTTGGGGTTCACACCTCCCCAAACACAAAAAATTGCTAGTACAAAATATGGTTTCGAATGGTAATCGGCCTAAAAGTAGTACGGAACCTCCCCCCCCGTCTCCTCAAATGAAATTCTGTGTGCGCTACTGAACCCAAATCTTATCATCGGGTTTAGACTAAAGTTCCATAACAATTCATATGCAACAGATAGCTACTTAGCTTCTCGTTGTGGATAATGCATTTTCGTAAAACAGTTCACATTGATTTTTGACAGATTCCCATAATGAACCGTCATCAGCTGGAGGAGGGCTTCCTGCGCAAACTCAACACCAAATGCAGCCAGCGAGACAATCATTCGTGCATGATGTTGAAACTGATTGTTTACATGAATCGAATATTTAAAAAGTCCACCATTGAGATAAACGAAAACATCAAAGTCACACAGAACAGGTAACTCGTCCACCTCTCACCATCCCAATTGGCGTTTAGTTAATAAGTGAATGCCAACAGCATTTCGTCGCCGCAGAAAACGATTATCGTTCGTTCCATTGAATTTAATAGCACATACGACAATCGTTTTCTCAGGCGACAATTTGCCCAGTAAAACCCTTGCTTCTCTTTGTGTTGGGCCGTTTCGCGAACATTCGTGCGTGTTTTCCTTTGCAGGGACATTGACACCATAGCCGACGATCCGGACGATGATATGTTGCTGGCGCGTTCAATCAACTCGGACGACGAGACACTCGGCCTGCTGGTGGCCGGCAAAATTTGGAAGTTTGTACGCTCACGAATGCTGCGCTATAGATTTTCCGATAACGCCGACTTTGTTGTGACCACCGAGCCGCAGGGCAACCTCAACTTTGGCGTGTCCGTGAGTCCTGTCGAGGCGCTGGAGGAGGGCCGCGGCAAAATGAAGAACATTGGGCCGCTGCTGATGCTGATGGCGGCAAAGGCGGGCATGGTGGGCGCCCTTCTGCTCAAGGGCCTCTTCTTGCTGGCGGGCAAGGCGTTAATTGTGTCGAAGATTGCGCTGCTGCTGTCGGTCATAATCGCGCTGAAGAAGCTGCTGTCGCAGAAGAAGCACATCGTCGAGATACCGCATCACGATTCGTACAGCTCGGGCTGGGCACGTGCGCTGGACGGCTTCATCGAGGGCATGGCCGAGGTGCCGGCGCACATCGTGGCGCAGGAGGCGCACGAAATGGCCTATGCAGCGCAGCTGCCGGCGCACAAAAGCACTTAGAGTGCGGCCGATAGAAGCGCCAACAACGAACGGAAACAAAAGATAAGAGATGAAAGAGTGAAAGCGGCGCTTAAAGCGGAGCAGGCAAAGCGCCACGACCGAAGCGGTGGACTGAGTCTTGAGCACCAAATCAATTACGGACCTTGGACGAACATCTGCGCTTCATAAGCAAATCTTATCATTTCCGCTCGAACTCAATGCTTTCGACTTGCACTTTCTTTTCGAGGGGTTGGCTTAGTTTTTCTTTAATTTACTTAATCTTCCTTTTCCTATTTACTAACTACTTGCTACCTTTCGCTCTAATGTGGTTAGGTTCTGGGTTCGTTTCGGTCTTTTGTATGTAGCTTTAAGCACTCTAAAGCCTCTATTGCAATTCTTAGTATTGTATTAGCTTTGCTTCCAAAGCTCTCCCTCTCTCTCTCTCTCTCAATTGACTTTAAAAGTTCGTTAATAAAAACCGTTGATTATTACACAACTAAGAAACACAACAAATTTCGAAATTATCTTAGTTTAGTTTGTTATTATTTATTTGTATTTATTGTATTGTACATGATTTACATTGTAATAAAAGACAATAAAGCTTGTCAGCTCTGGTTTGTGCTTTTTATTTACTTCATTTTTTCGCTCTTATTAATTTTTTTTTGGGGTTTTGTAGCATTTTATGCTCAGTACAAATTTACATAAAAATACTTACACGTTATAAATGTGTGTGTTGCAGTTCTCTTATTTAGCAAATCTTAGTAGAGTTAGTCTATTTTTTATACAACGATTTTTTAACAAATTTTTTTTTTACATTTTTTCAATTCATTTTCATATGTTTGCTTTTATGTGGCTAAAGTTAAGAAAGAAGCTTATTGCATACTTTAATAAATACTTAACTTACTTACAATTCATTTAAGTTACTTTTACTCGTAGCTTACTGCCTACAGTTGGGGTTTGTCAAAATTGTCTGAGCGTTGCGCGCGTCATAGACGATAGTAGGGATGGTGCGGCTGTAAGTAGTTGTAGACTAGAGGACGTCTCACCGCTGCGGCCGCCGCTGCTGAAAGCACAAATTCAAGACATTGACTCTATTAGTGTATTGTAGAAACCCGCATAACAACAACAAATCATTGAGTATATACCAAATATACCAAATATACAAATTATAGTAAGTCAGGTTTGAGCAAGTTTTGAAAAAAATATATGCAAAATGCAAAAACTTCTGTTGAGGAATCACTAAATCTAAATCACTGAGTGTGATCTGCTGGATATTGCAAGCGAATTTTATGTTGTTACAAAAAGAATTGCTTGCCTCGATAGTTCAGCGGGTAGCGTGCTGGCTTCCCACACCAGAAGCCCCAGGTTCGATTCCTAGCTCGGGCTGGTAAAGCACTCGTCTACTTCTATCGCTATCAACATGAAGTAGATGAAAATTGCAAGAATCGCACAATTGTGAAAGGAAAATTGCCTTAAACCACCGTTCGGATTCGGCGTTAAACTAAATTGCTGCGCGCCAAATTTGGCCAACTGTAAATTTTTGACATTCTCTCACTAAATGTCACTAAAATAAATAAAGAGGCCAAATGAGAACCATGATTGGTGTTCTTATGGGTCACTGCTCAATTGACAACCACGCAAAATGTTCTTTTGCTTTCTAATGGCTTCTGTCGTAGCTGTATGAACGAGGAAGAAGAAGAAAACGCGCTTCACCTTCTATGCACTTGTGTTGCATTAACTATTTAGAAGAAGAAGAACGACTCACTTGCGCAACTTGTTCTACGGCAGTCTAAAGGATCTGGCCCATAGGGCTATTCACAGTCTACTAGGCTTTGTGAGAAGCTTAACCCTTTCGGCCCGAAAGTTGCCTGAAAGCAACTTCACCTATTTGTCATCTTATAGCAAAAGCTACGATTGATTTATGGGTTTAATTTAAGTAGGCACAAACAAATTATTATTTTTAGAAATGAATTCAAAGCAAATTAAAAAAATTTTACTGTTATCCCCAAAATAATTTCCAATAATTTGCAGCGATATTAGGGAAAATTTGTGATCTACTTGAAGTCTACGAATTGGGCGCGTTTGATCAAAATCCTGTTTCTTTAATAATGGTTTAATAAATCAAAAAATGATAATTTTGTATTTTTCCATAAATATTAAATAATTTGTCTGTGATTAAAAAATATTGATACAAAATTTATTTAACCCGTTTTAAGCTAAAATTGTTCAAAACTAAACTAGCTCTAGAACTCTAACAAAGAGGCGTGGCGACTTCAAATGTCGCTAAAATTAATATTTTTAGAAGTGAATTCAAAGCAAATTACAAAAATTTCACTATTGTCCCAAAAATAATTTCCAATAATTTGCAGCGATATTAGAGAAAATTTGTGTTCTAATTCAAGTCTACGAATTGGGCGCGTTTGATCAATACCCTGTTTCTTTAATAATGGTTTAATAAATCAAAAAATGATAATTTTGTATTTTTCCATAAATATTAAATAATTTGTCTGTGATTAAAAAATATTGATACAAAATTTATTTAACCCGTTTTAAGCTAAAATTGTTCAAAACTAAACTAGCTCTAGAACTCTAACAAAGAGGCGTGGCGACTTCAAATGTCGCTAAAATTAATATTTTTAGAAGTGAATTCAAAGCAAATTACAAAAATTTCACTATTGTCCCAAAAATAATTTCCAATAATTTGCAGCGATATTAGAGAAAATTTGTGTTCTAATTCAAGTCTACGAATTGGGCGCGTTTGATCAATACCCTGTTTCTTTAATAATGGTTTAATAAAATCAAAAAGTGATAATTTTGTATTTTTCCATAAATATTAAATAATTTCTCTGTGATTAAAAAATATTGATACAAAATTTATTTAACCCGTTTTAAGCTAAAATGGTTCAAAAGTAAACTAGTTCTAGAACTCTAACAAAGAGGCGTGGCGACTTCAAATGTCGTGTGCACATTTCTTAGGCAAGTGTTTCATGATTTAAATAGCAAAAAGTAATATCGAGACATAGGGTAAAATTCGGGGTCGAAAGTGTTAAACTGGTTCAATGGATGCGAGGACTCAAGCTCCAATGATTGTGGCATTACAATGGACCTGCAAGACCCAAGTGGACGCCATCTTCGGGCAGCTACTAGTTACTACCTACACACATGAAGAAGAACAACAACAGCAACAAAATGAGGGAGTTTTTTTTAACAAAGATTTCATTTGGTGCGAGTGGTCCTGTACACAACTTTTGCGCCCAATACCAGTTGAAACCAAATTTTCCTCCTAAAATGTTTGCACAGATATTTGGGGAGATGTCACTGCCACTGTTTGGTAGATGCCAGTCAGTAAAAACAGTCAATTTTTGGACCTTCTTGGTCACGTTTTGGTCAATCAATGTTCAGTCAGTGTATTGCATTTTTAGTTTCTTTTAAGGTTTTAAGGTTTTCGTAGCTCAGAGTTGAAGTTGCCATATTTTAGCTTTAAATTTTTTTTAAAAAACATCTACAAAATTCTTTAAATTCACTTTCTGCAATTTTTTCGTAAATATTTCAACAATCTGGCTTTTCTTGTCTAGTTTGACAACCATTTTAGTTATTTTAATCAATCTTCTTTTAGTTATTTTAATCAACGTTCTGATTATATATATTGATGACAGATGAGTCGTGTCGCTCCCGTCATCAATGTGTTTGAGGCATAAGCCTTTAAATTAAAGGTGCTTCTTCTTTTTCCTCACACATATTTTTTTTGTTCACATCTCTAGATAGCATAGGACTTCAGCAAGGCTAATCTCTTGTCTCTGGTCTTTCTTCATTTTATATATGAAGAAGAAAGGTGTTAATTCAAGTTGATTATAGTGAATTTAGTTCTAAACTGTTTCTCTCATTTAGTATCAAATTTTAATAAACGTGCTTCTTCTTGTGCTACATATTTTCTTCTCTTGTTCACTTCTCCAGGAAGCATTGGACCTCAACAAAGCTCGAGTTTTCTTATAGTTGATTTAGGTTTTGTTGGCTAATATCAGATAACACCATACAAAGTTCTTCACATACCTATTTTATCTTGGTTGGTTTTCTAGCCTCAATAAGACTCAAAATTTTTATAATAAACGTTCATTGTGAAAAACCTTATGAACTTGTGAGAAGTTGTCTAATGTGATAAAGAAATGTTGAAATAATGGGTTTGAGCTAAATTTATCTATACACAATTACTAATTGTTTTGCTCTGATCTGATATTAGATCCAGCCGTATCTCCCCAACGCACAGTGATTCGTTCCATAGACAAAATTCAAAAAATTTATAGTCTCAGAATTTAACGATTTTGATGTCATTTGAAAGGTAAAACTCCAACTAAGAAAAGCCCAAAAAAGTTTTGCAAAACATTAATCAGTTTCTGTACAAAAGCGGCTCAAAGTTGAAACTTTTTTCTCAAAAAAATATAAACACATATTTTCTGTTTTTTAGTATATTGAGTAAAAAAAAATTGTAAAAATAAATCGTGAGCAAGAAGTTGCTAAAACTTTCAATATAGATTAAGAAATGAGGTGGCCATTTTCGCTTTTAATATTTTCTCAAAATTTGTAAAGCTGAGGCATTTAGTTCACTATTGATTTAAAATATTTTTCTAAATTAAAAATCGTAAAATTGGCTAAACTTAGAGGAAAATATCTAAAAAGTATGTGAAAGTATGTTGCTGGATTTTTTTTTATTTTAAGAAGCATTCTTTCTTTGTCAGATAATGTAATTACATCCTCCGATATCTTCCGATCTCAGAAAACAATTCTATTTAAAAAGTGGTCTAAACGCCGATTTTTCGACAAAATTTATTTTTTTCATCCCTAAAAGTATGCAATCAGCATGAAAAATAGAGAAAACTGCAAAAAAGCAAAACATACGTCTATTTTTATCGTTTTTATTGCAAAATTGACAATTTTTGTTACTCTTTGGAATTATCAATGTTGACGTTACCGATTAAATGCAAAATCTGAAAAATCTAGCCAACACACTCGTTGCTATAACTCTCCAATGGAGATTTGAATTCAGCAGACCATGATTAACTAGTATACCAAATTTTATGAAGAACGGACCACTCCTTCTAATTTTGTCCCGCGGTTGTATGGAGTCGAATCACTGTGCAACGTGTTCAATTTTTTTTAATCATATTGTGAATCTATACTCGGGGTTGATTTTATAAGTCCGTTCAATTCTTGTCTATAGTTTGAAGTCAATGGACCCAATAAATCAAGTTTCCTGAGACCTTAATGCTTGGTTGATCCCGTCAAGTTTTTTATGAAAAAATAATTGTCTAATTTCATTTGAAGTTCTTTCGCCATATTTGAGTCAATTGGCATATTAAGTCATGTTTCTCCCATACAAACTCTTAACCCATCGTTGACCCCTTCAGATTTCGATTTTCAAAAAAATGAAGTCAATTGGTTGGTTCTCCCGTAAACGAACCTAAACCCATTGTTGACCCCGTTAAATGTTTGTTTTCGAAAAATTGAAAAATACTTGTCGAATCATTTTCGATTTGGAGTATTTTCACCAATTTTATAATGAATAGTTAGACCCATTAAATCACGTTTCTTCATACATTACACCTCAACCCATGTTTTGCCCTTTCAGACCCTGAATTTCAAAAAAATCCCGTCTTAGTAGAGGTTCCTTTTTTTTAGTATCTAATCTATCTACAGTTCAAATTTCAATCGTAATTGTAGCTTTACGGGTTGGGCTGGGCAATGATGAATCAGTCAGTCAGGACAAACATTTATATGAAGGTAGATTAAAAAAAGAGTTAAAATGTCAAAAAAAATTTCATAAAAATGGAATAAAAAAATATCTAGTACTGCATACAGTTTTCAGGCAACTTTTCGAAAAAAAAACATATTTAAAACGAAATTGAAATTGATGCCTGAAAATCGTTGCGCCCTGTGCCACGCAGTGTCGCCAACCGAGCGCTGCCCAAACTTCCACTTCCACTGCGTGCGAATTGCCAAAGAGAAAGCCAAGTTTTGAGGGCAACTAAAAGTATGCAACACATTCTATATTTCAGTAAGCAAAACTCGCATCACAGTTCAAACTTGGCTGCCAACGGGCAGCGTTGCTACTTTTTCTTTCTGCGTATTTTCAGGCCCAAATACTCTAGCGTGTCCTTAACGTTCTCCTCGCTATTGAAAATGTCATCCTCCTCGGCATTGTCCTCCCGCTCGATGTCCTCCTCCACTGCCGCGGCAGCTGCTGCCAACACCAGCCGCTCGACTGCGTGCTGGCGCAACGCGGACACGTGGTCGTGTCGCTTCAAGCTCGGCAGGAACTTGCGCCGCCACTGCACGCTACGATGCGGCACACGCCACGCTACTGCTGTCGCAGGCACACAGACGACAAACGTGTAAGGTACAAAAATGCAAAAATCGCAAAAGCGTCGCTGCACTCACTCTTGGCCATCCACGAGTCGTCGCGCTTCACCTTCTGGCCCAGGCCGACTGCGTTGAGCGCCGCCAGCATTTGCGTGTTGTTGTGTATGTCGGCAATGTTGTGGTGCAAGTTGCTCTCGGCCGCGTAGCTCTCCAGTCCGGGATGGGCCTGATGCTGCATGGGCGCGGCCGCAGCCAGCTGCAGCGCCGCCGGATACATCTCGCCGCCACCGCCACCACCGCCGCCACCGCCGCCGCCCATCATTTCCGGGTGCATGGGGTAGTCCATGCCGTAGGGCATCATGTAGGGCGTGTGCTCCGGAAATTGATACATCATTCTGCGTGCCGCACAAAGAGAAAAAAAAACAAACACAGCCATATGTAGTGGGTGGAAATTTACGAGCGCCGTTGCACTTACTTGTCCGAGGCGCTGTCCATCATCTTTTTCACAACGACCATGGCCGCCACCACGAAGGCCAGCTTGGAGATGGCCAGCGCCTTGAGCGTCAGCAAGCCCACTGCCTTGGCGGCCACCATCGTCCAGCCGAAAGTGGTGGCCGCCAAATAGAGCGGAATGTACATCTGGAATTGCTTTTTGTCCTGCTGCTGCTTGCGATGGCGGCCGCGATGGCCGCCCAGCATGCCGCCGCCGCCACCACCGCCGCTACTGCCGCCGCCAAGGCCGCTGAGCAGACCACCGCCGTCGCCACCGCCGCCACCGCTGCCGCCACCACCGCCATTTAGGCGACCTGCAAGAAACGAAACAAAGTCAGCATGCATTAGTTAACCCTTTCGCTACAAATTTTTAATGGGGAAAGTTAAAATTTTCAATTCCACATTTCACACATAATTCCAACATTCCATAAGAAATTGTTTAATTTTTATACTCGGACCCTGCATTTTAGAGTGTTTTTCCACATCGTTGTGACTGTAATAATTACTTAAACATAAAACATTTTACGCATAACGAAAATTTGAATATTTCTTCATTAACTTCAGCCAACATAAAAAAAAGTATCTAAATTGAAAGAAAACGTCCAGTTAGAAAGTTGTCTAATTTTTCTGCTTCTTCTTCCTTTACTATGTCAACATATACCATTAAAAAAAGTGTATACTTCTCTTGTTTAAACTTAAATATTCAGTTTATTAATTTCGTATTTTTCTTAAAACTTCAAACTATTCTAAGGTCCAATAAAAAAATGTATTCCTGGAACCATAGAGGGTTCAGACGTCCACAAAGTAGCATGTTGCCATATGGCAACAAAATAGCGAAAGGGTTAAGTGCAGACATAGATTTGTGTGGTTGGATGCGACGCGATTGTGGGATGGCGGTAAGTGTCATGTGCCGTCCTATGAACTCAGATGTAGAATCCTAAATTTGCAGGACCTCGCGAGTAGGAGAAACATGCATGGGATCCTGTTCATTAAGGATATGTACGATAACAAGATAGACTCGCCAGAGCTATTGATGCTTTTACCTTTTTATGTGCCGGGACGGTGTTTAAGAAAAATATATATTTTTTTTTATAATATGGCCCATAGAACAAAATATGGTGAGAATGAACCGATTCACAAATTTACATCTTTGTGCAACAATATCGATTTCGACTCAAGTCGAGAGATTTTTAAGAAACAACTTTGCGAATTTTCATATTAGATTAAAATTGTTACTTGTAGTCTGTGAGAATAAATAAATAAATTAAATTGCAGCTCATATGCACGTTGTTGCCACAATTGTTGTTGTTGCTCGCTGCCGTGTCTAATGTGTCTTTTGCAATCGAAATCTATGAAGCGCCCAAATTTTAGTGTTGCGCCTTCAACACATTACAGCCTACGCCTCCAGGCTGGCTGACGTCACAGTCGGCGCTGTCATAACCTAAACAAGGATTACACGCCTACTCGCTGCTAGGATACTACACAACGCACACGAAGCGCGCAATCGGTTCGGCTGCTGCTGGTTGACAACACGTCAGTCATGTCACACTGTGACTTGTATGTATGTATGTGGGCTTGTGTCGACTCCAAGCCTCCTAATGTACACGACTGCAAGTAAGCGTCATGCCAAATAATTTTCTACTTCAATAACTGTGTATGTGTGCGTAGTGAATTGTGCGAGCTTCATTGTCATTCGCAAATTTGTCCTAATAGAAATCACTCTCGCTCTGAATAGGGCCAAGGCTGGTTCTTTCCGAGCGCTGACTTGGATGCTGCTAATAATAGAGGTTGCCAAGTCGTCGCCGCAGAAAACGAATGTCGTATGTTCCATTGAATTTAATAGCACATACGACAATCGTTTTCTCAGGCGACGAAGTGTAATTTTATTTTCCAGCTATTTAAGTGGGTCAACCTTTTACATATGAAATTCTGCACAAAAAAGTTCTAAGCCATAAGACTTGTTGTGTGTTGTGTCTGAATTCATTCACACACACACACACACACACTCACATTTGCGTATGCGAATACGGATGAATTACAATTGAATGCACATGAAGTGAATATTGTATGCTTTCAATTCTTCTTTCATGATTCGACCTTGAAGCGATTCCGGCTAATAATATCGCAAATTCTAGTAGCAAAATTTGTTTTGCTGTTACTATTTTGGGAAAATTTCCCATTCAAAGAACCAATTCAATGTTGGCTTTAACATTATTAGGTGAACTTCGAATGGTTAAGAAAACCATAGCATTTTCGAAAAAAACCAAACATGTTTTGAGTGCAGCATTTCGATTCAAATTGAGGTCAGAAATTGTAGCTTTTTATGAAAACAATGGACCAAACATTTCTTTTTAATATTCTACTTTCATAGTTTAAAACTCTAATTGCTGAATTGCTTCAGAGTTTTTATAAACACTTTAATGTTTACAAATTTAAAAATTAATTCAATGCCAACCTATTTGGAAGAATGTCACTTTAAATTTATTTACCATTTTTTTCAGGTAATTAAACATTAGTTAGACTTTACTAGAACTTTGACGAACAACTCTGGTAAGCTTAGTTATATTTAAGAGAAGTGCTTTATTGCATACTCTTAGGCTGGTGAACCATTACTATGAAGTTTTAAATCGACATCAGTAATAATGCCCTGAACAAAATGGACCACAGCAGCGACGCAATTGCAACTGTCAATATATAAAATTTGAATGTTCCTATGGAGATGATTATTTTGACGACTGCACGACTACACGAACACTGAATACAGTTGTCGTTGTTGCCATTCTTAGAACAATTTCTATTTTGCAGGCGACGAAACCAAATCAATTGTCATAATTGTTTCAAAACAGATGTTTTTTGGCGTTTTTTTCTGCATAAGAAATTTGTCAGTATTTCAGTCAAAATTTACTTGTAAAATTTACTAGACGAATGCTTAACAGAGGAAGTGCGCAAGCACCTTTCATTTTATGATTTCAGCTTTCATTCTAATCAAATAGTTGACTACATGGCGACGTTTGAAGCCAACGCCATATCGTAGTCGTGTGAAACTGTCGTTGCCGTCTTTAAACTGTTCGGCTTATAAAAAAAGAGAAAACAATTGCTTTATTTTATTAGAAAGCTTCAGACATTCTCAGAGTAAAAAATTACATTTATTCTTTCTTTTCTCCTTATGTCGCTTTCTTGACTTCTCGCATTACTTGTTTTCTTAAATCTTGCTTTTCCCATTTTTCCTTCATTCTTCTCAGCACTACTGTTCTTTATTACTTTTGTACCTAAGTACTTTTTCCTATTATTTCTTTCTGATATATGGACTATGTATTCTTTACTAAATTATTTCAAAGTGTAGATAGAACGTCAGAAAAGCAGAAAGACTACCTACGGAGGAGGTAAATGAGACGCAGCCTTTTCGCGAGGTGAATGGATATAAGATACTTTTTGGCCTCTTAAAATTCCATTCATATTAAAACAATCTTAAATTTACTGTCCTAACGTCTTCTAAGTAAACGTGCAAGAATTGTTCAATTTTGTTTAGATCTCGTTCCATTTTGTCAGTCTTTGAATTTAAATAAGTTTTTGAATTTGAATCGTTCGGTTTCAAATTTCGATTTCGAATTGAAATCGTGCGATTTATAGCCGAATTACGTATTTATCATCTTTATTTGATTTCTTGCAACTATTTAAAAACCAATT
Organism: Melieria picta; assembly: GCA_964056695.1. Taxonomy (NCBI): domain Eukaryota; kingdom Metazoa; phylum Arthropoda; class Insecta; order Diptera; family Ulidiidae; genus Melieria; species Melieria picta. The sequence continues at coordinate 122,382,287 of OZ057398.1, forward strand.
TAATAACCCCTACCAACTTCATGTCTATTCTTACTATTGTATTTTTTTAATTTTCTAAGCTTTCCTTTTCCATTAATTTTGGTTCGTTATTTAGTTTTCGTAACTCTTCGCCATAATTTCTTCGCTAGTACTCACTATAAATTTACTATATAAATTATTGACTAGTACACAATTTTTTTTACTGACCAGTAAGTTATCTTCTTTTCTTATTCTATTGCTCCTCCAATTTCTTTCTTTTATTATTGTGATTTATTATTATTTTGCCTTGACAGACAAGGCTCGACTCGCAACTACTTGCAGTAGATCCAATCAGTCCCGGCGTTATGTGATTTTGGGGCCTTGACACTAAGTTTTCCAGGGACTGTGGATCTCTTTCAGCTGATCCTTCACTTTTGTAAAGCAGAGAAAGACCGACAGTTGGACTTCCAGTAGTTCATATCTCCTGGATAATTTTTTCGCTGATCAATCTTCGAGTCCGTTTCTGCCCATTTTCAATGTTTAGCTATTTGTCGCTACTTTCCTTTTATGTTCCGAGCTGCCCGCCTGCAGTTGAATTTCTACGAAAATTTAGTTCAGTTTTCTGTTGGTTTCAAGATCGTTCCCTCATCACATACTCGACTATATATTTCAATTATTTCTGAATATTTAATTTTCATTCATTTCATAGGCAGGTGCCGCCTCTAAGCATCGCTTAGGCCGAGAGGCTCATTGTGTTGAATATGTTCATAGGTTTTTGTATTTCTATCAACTTTTGCTTAGTTTACTTTTTTTATCATGAAAAAATTTATATATTTTTTTAAAATTTATTTTGTGAAAAATTAGCCAAATCCGATGTGTACTTTTCGATATATCTGCGGATATGATACCGGTCATTGCGGTCATTTTGACGGTTTTCATTTCTAAATATCTGTAGTTTCTTAAGTATTCCTATTAACTTTTGCTTTGGTGACTTTTATTTTTTATCATGAAAAAATTTATATATTTTTTAAAAATCTATATTGTAAAAAATTACCCAAATCCGACGTGTACTTTTCGAGAAATCCGCGAATATGATATGTAGTCTTTGTGGGTATGGAAAACTTGCGGTGTTTCTAGTGTTAAAACTCGAAAACTGCGCCAAATCAATTTGTATGCTTGCAAATCGTTTCGACTGCAGTGCAGATGGGGTGGGACGCAGAGCTTACCTTGATTGGCGGCCTTCTTTAGCAGCGCAATCTCAATGTAGTTGCCGTCGTCCTCGGCGCGCTGCACACTGAACACCATCGGCCCGACCGGGATGCGAATGGCATTGCCGCTGATAAAGTCAACGAAGCCGGAAATGCCGCGTCCGGTCTCGCTGGCATTCAGCTTGGGTCGTGTTTTGCCGGCGGGCGGCGGCAATTTCACCAAATCCAATATGCCCAATTTGAGGGTCTCGCCGCGCCGGTACGACTGCAGAATGCCGTTGGCGAGCGCATACAAGCAGCTCGCATTGTTGGCGCACTTCCAGGACATTTGACTCGCGAAATCGTTGCTGACAATGGCGGAGCGCGGTGGCGATGCGGCATCGTGCGTTGCCGCGAGTTGCGCATCGTCAGCATCGCTATCGCCGTCGCCGAGAGCGTTGCTATGGCCGGCGTGGGCGGAACGAGCGTGCATTGCCGCCTGCGCGGGCGGCATTCGCATGCAGCCGACGCAAATGCACAAGAATGCACACAGCGTCAGACCAAACGAACGCGACATTTCGCGACGAATCTCACTCGATTTGTACGTTTTTCGGCGTCGATACGCCACTGACTGCGCTTGGCTGCTGTTGTTGCACTCACTCACACACGCGCGCACACATACGAAATATGCACTTGCAGTTGTGTGGTTGTTGTTGTTGTTGTTATTGGGGCAGCTAGAGCAGCGCGAGTGTCCTTGACATTGGACTCGACGGAGTGGACGCCGAACGGAGCGTCGGACTGGTTAGACTGCGAAGCGGATCGCGCTGACCGGCTTTGGGTGAATAGAACGCGAGCGCGCACGTTTTGTTGCACACAATGCAGTGTCGACTAAGCACTCAGCTGCGCATGCAACTCAGTTTTATTGTCTGTGCCACACAATCGCGACCGCGCGCCGCACACACGTCTGTGCGCGCCATAATTGAACGCGATTTTGCCAGCACCTTTCTTCCATGCGATACTCGCTTTTAATATTAATTTACAGCGCTGCCATAACGTGCAACATGGCATCTGGCGGCGCGGCATGCACACAGCGCCAACTGCGTGCCAGCCCGCTCCCCACACCCCGCTTCCAAGCACCCAACGATGCGGCTCGCGGCGCGCCTAGTGGATCAGTTTTCTTTTTCGCGACAACACTCTGCGGCGCGCCGGCGAAGGCTGCCGATCAAGGCTGATCGCTGCATGAAAGTGATTGCGACGTTGGCTGCAAGTAGAACGCAATGCGACGCACAAATTGCCGAGAATATGTGTCAGCGCCGCGCCAGAGCGGCTGCCAACAGGGAAAGCAAGAACGCAGCCAGCTACGAAATGCTGCAAAGTGGCAGGTGTGAAATTACTTGTTTAGAGCATTTGTTTGCTTTAGTCAACAATCAGGTTTGGTGCACACATCAACTTAAGGGGTAACCACCATTTTGGGGCCCGAAACAAAGGCCCAACTCCCTCACTCATTGAACCAATCAGAGCTTCTTCCGAAGCTTAGTAGACTTTGTCTCTAGACTGTTGAAGAAAAAGTTGCCCAAGTAGTTCATCCTACTTCTGAATAAAGCTGGACAAGTGCAACGTGGGTGAAGTGTATTTTCTGCCTCTTCCTCGTCCATACAGCTGCAACAGAAGTCGTTCGAAAACAGCCCCAACCCAGCCTGGGTACCAATTAAACAGTGACCTGTTAGAATACACATCATGGTTCTGATTCGGACCCTGTTTTAGTAGTGCGAGAAGTTCTCTAGAACGTCAAAAGTTTAATATTGGAACATTATATCAGCCCATCCTCTTAGTTTCATGTATAATGCTCGTACAGCTATGAAGCTTACAGGTTAAAAGAGGCACACCAAGCGCTGTCATTTCCTGACGTAGCTGCTCTGCTGTCTGTTCTACAGTTCCCTGGAATATCCCTACTTATGTCCCTTATGACCCCCACTCGGGTAGGCACCTTGTCGCGGTGTGGGGGCTTACGTTCGCAATGATTCACCGGACTATACTGACCGGAGGCAGCAATTGTGCTGTCTCCTGACAGGGGTTCCCATGTTAGGCAGGCCGGTTGAGGAGCAACAACTAAGACCTTTGACTTTGAGATTCCCATTGACTATCCCTCCAGGGACAACTGGCAACAGCCCGAGGTGGAAGACTCTGCAGGGGTCTACTTCACCGACGGCTCGAAAACAGAGGATGGAACTGGGGCGGGTGTCTACTGTGAAACGCAAAATGTCTTCTGGTCTTTTAGACTACCAGACTATTGCAGCGTTTTTCAGTCGGAGGTTTTCGCCATCATGAAAGCAGCGGAACACATAAAACACTCGGCACTTACTGTGGCCGTCATTTGTGTTGATAGCCAGGCTGCTCTAAAAGCAATTGAATCCACTGTAGTGAAGTCAAAGGTAGTACTAGACTGTCGGAAAGCACTAGGTGGCATAAGACAATGCAGGGTTCGTCTGTTCTGGGTTCCCGGACATAGTGATATCGAAGGGAACGAGCAAGCGGACGGACTAGCCCGTGCAGGGTCAGCTATGCCGGCGTGCGAGGCGGTCAACACGGTGCTACCACCGATTTCTGCTATGATGGGTTCAATAGGAGAGTGGCTCACACGAGCTACGAATAGAGCCTGGACAACCAGGTGTGATTGCAAGATTGCACACACCCTGTGGCCAGCACTCAACACGAGGAAAACTAAGAGCCTTCTGCTCCTCGACAAACATGCTGTACGCATGGTCACGGGGGTAATCACAGGTCACTGCGCCATTGGTGTCATGTTATGCAAATGGCGTCTGGCGACCGACGATTTATGCAGAAGCTGTGGAGATGAGGATGCAGTAGAATCAGTCGAGCACCTGCTATGCCACTGCCCATCACTACAAGGACGACGGCTCCAGACTCTTGGGGCAAGGTTCTTTGACGGGCTCGCGGAAGTAGCAGATGCACAGTTAACAGATCTACACAATGGTTTGGATCTACAGAGATCCAAACAGATAAGAGAAGGACACCGGTTTTTCCGAAAAATTAAGGGATTCACAATGGACCCAACAGAGTCTCCGAGTGGAAGTGCTTGCCGCACACACCCCTTCCGTAACCTAACCTAACCTATGTCCCGGAACCCAGCATAGGTGGATATCAAGCTGCCTGGCAAATTTGTTCAACGATTTGCTGCAGCTTAGAACAATCTTTGATGTTATTGTGACTCCACCAAGAGCCCTAAGAGCTGTCCTATAGTATCAGAAAACTTATCTCGAGACGATACCCCGGAATGAACTGTAAATTCTTTATAAAAAGTTTATTTTATGTAATTAAAAAGCGACTACGTACCCTCTTAGGTTAGGTTAGATTGGAGTGGTAGAGTTCTCCTGAAAAAGCAGGACTTTGTAGTCTTCTCTTAACCCTCTAAGCTTAAAAAAAATCTGTAAATTACACCTTATTATTTTTCTAGCTGATTTTACACGTATGGAAAGGGGAATCTTCACTTTACAAAATAAATGTAGTCAGTTAACGCTGCCGCATGCACCACGGCAGCAATTGTAAGACAAAGTTGAAGTTTAGTGAGAAAGTAAGCAAATAATTATTTTTGAAATTGTGTGAGAAACAAAAATAGTTTTAAATAAATTGTGAGCCTCAATAAAACTAAAAAAATTATTGGTGAGTAGCTGTTAATGTGTTCTTTGAGCAAATAAAAAAAATTATGAAAAAAGTTGTTACACTCCTCCTACCTAACCCAAACCCTAGAGTGTCTGTAGGCCTGCTTGGGATGATAAGCGTAAATAATTAACGGTCATTGATGATATTTTTTCGCTATTTAAGCATTATTTTTCTATTTGAATCGAAATTTTGATACACCACAATGTAAAAAAGATCATATCACTGCAAAAATTTATACTAAGGCGTAGTCCGCGGGGGTAGATGAGAGAACTAGTCTCCCCTAGTCCTTTATTTCATGGAGTAGATTTGTCGACATCGGTGTGAAAAGATAACAAGGCATTAAAAAATAATAAGAACCGCAATATATATATATACCTATACCGATTTTTTTAGTTTTCCTAGTTTATAACCCCCAAAAGCAGTGTATAAACTACCCCACGACACATTCCCCTCGCCGTAGCCCTACCCCTTTTTATTTAATGTCTATTAGGCGTATGAACTGAAATTGTTACCCGTTATTTATGTTTACATATATTAAAAAAAAATTAAAAATTTAAATTAATTACAAAAAAAAATTTCATATGGAATTTTTTTGGCTTTGTTTCCCAAGCAGGCCTCTAGGCCTTCTACTTTCTACACCCTCTATCACGCCTCCTATTGACATGAAATTTTTTTCCCCGAACAAACATTACTTCTCCACCACAAAACTACCACTGGTAATTTTTTTAACAAGATTAAAAACTTGGGAACTAGAGGGTTAACCAGACTCTTAACTGACATTGGATCATGAAGAAGACGCACTAATTGGAAATTATATCAGGTGTACAACTTTGCTTCCGCCGTTTTTTCCAAAATTAAAAGCTTTATTGCGAAAAAGTGCTTACAGATGTATTATTCAAAGTATTGTCCGTCGCTAGCGACAACTTTCTCCCATCTTTCCGGCAATTTTCGGATCCCGGCTCGAAAAAAGGAGTCCTCTTTTGACGCTATCCATGAAGCAATCAATTTTTCCAATTCTTCGAAGGATTGAAAATGTTGATCTGCCAGGCCGTGTGCCATCGAACGGAATAGGTGGAAGTCAGAAGGGGCGACATCTGGGGAATACGGCGGGTGGGGCAAGACTTCCCATTTCAGCGTTTCCAGGTACTTTTTGACCACTTTTGCGACGTGAGGCCGAGCATTGTCGTGTTGCAGGATGACTTTGTCATGTCGCTCTTGATATTGTGGCCGCTTTTCTTTTAGCGCGCGACTAAGGCGCATCAGTTGCGTTCGGTAGCGATCCCCTGTGATGGTTTCACCCGGTTTTAAGAGCTCGTAGTAAATCACACCGAGCTGATCCCACCAAATACAAATCATAACCACCATGTTTGTCTTCGACATCGAAATCACCATTTTTAAAACGTTGAAACCACTCCCGACACGTTCTTTCACTCAGAGCAGCATCACCGTAAGTTTCTGAGAGCATTCGATGCGCTTCAGCTGCATTTTTTTGCGAATTGTAACAGAAAAGTAAAACTTCCCGCAAATGGCGAGAATTGGGCACATAAACGGACATTTTCGAGCGTGAATAATACGAAAACAAGAACAACTGTCACTGAAACGGCGATGACAATTCGTTAGGCACTGTCCACACTCACTTTAAAGGCATTACCATCTATGTATTTCAACCAGCCTCAGCCGGTACAGCCACCTATCGGAAAACGGCGGAAGCAAAGTTGTACATCTGATAATTGTAAAGCTACTTAAGAAATTTCAAATCAATCTACGTAACAGTGTTCAAGTAATCTTTGCACAGAATTGGGGAAAAAGTGCTTTTGAGAAAATGCCAGGGACCGTAACAGTTATAAATCTTATATATAAAATTCTTGTGTCACAATGTTAGTTACCATACTCCTCCGAATCGGCTTGACCGATTTTTATGAAATTTTGTATGTATATTTAGTAGGTCTGAGAATCGGCTACTATCTATTTTTCAGGGGGCGTGACACCACCCATACGAGCCAGATCTTAATAATGGAATATCTTCCAAATTGTAAGTTGTACAACACTGAAATTTTGTATCCCGTCGTCCCATAGATGAGTGATTCTACTGATAAGATTTGATGGGCGTTGGACAAGGGGCGTGGCACATTTTTGTGACCCAAATATTTTGCAGAACTATAAGTCGCACAGCAATGTAACTAAGTACGAACCTACCATTTATTCATATATTTCGACAGAGGGAATGGGGCAAGAATTGGATGAGGAGGCGTGGCACCACCCATACGAGCCAAATCTTTAATATAGAATATGTTTGAAATAATAAGTCGTACGACACTGAAATTTAGTATCCCGTCGTCCCAAAGATGAGTCATTCTGCTGGTAAGATTTGATGGGCGTTGGACAAGGGGCGTGGCACATTTTTTGTGACCCAAATATTCCGCAGAACTATAAGTCGCACAGCAATGTAACTAAGTACGAACCTACCATTTTCCCTTTCGACAGAGGGAATGGTGCGGATATTGAACAAGGGGGCGTGGCACCGCCCATTGAACTTAAATCTATATATATAAAGTGGCTGTATGTGAGTTACGGCATCGCACTCAAACGGACCGTTCGATTTGCATGCGTTTTTTTTTGTTGGATTCGTCTAGATTCGTCAGTTCAGGTTTAAGCCACAACAGGTGGCATTATACTTTATTAATTCAACAGATGGCATTCTATTTTAACGCCGACTTGACGAATTATCAGCTGTATCACCTTTTTCAAAAGATATTCTTTGTTTTTGTAATGGAGATTAAGTATGTTGTGCGAGACGAAGTTCGCTGGGTCAGCTAGTTTTATTACAAAAATCAATGTTTAAGAGTTATTTTGTATTTATATTTTTGATTTTTTCTTACTTGTGCACAAATAATAGTTTTTTTCCATTTTTATTGTAGTTGTCCTATGATAACAATTACATTACTCGACAAAAAATGCACCAAAAAACAAAAGTATTTACTAGACTAACTTTGGGCCGCTGAACATGAAACTCAAAAAATTTGTTTTAAGACGCCTTTGCGAAAATTCTTCGAAAACCCAGTTTTCTCCCTGTTATTTCAGTTATGAGCACATATCTCGTAAACGAATCATCCGACTAATATAAGCGTCAGTCAGAAAATAATACCTTAGCCTTTCCAGCGATGCACAGATTGTCCAAATCAGATGAAATCTGGGGAAGTTACTGACGGTGAAAGTTGTAAAAGTTGTCGACCATTTTCAAAAATCAGAAATTTTCGAATGTCTTTTTATAGATAAAACAAATTAACTCATCTCGTTTTAAAATCTAAGATAAAATATATACTATTTGAGCAAATATTAAGCCTAACATCAATAGAATTGAAAGAAAAATTAAAAAGTTATGAAGCACTTAGTTAAAACACCAACTTTACTTTAATAAATTCCAGCGTGCGAAAAAAATGTGTCTTTTTGCCGAGACCCATTCAATTGTTGATATAGACGTGAAAGTAGAGGTCATTAATAGTAACCTGGCATAGTCAGTTTTTCATTTTCTGACCCAAAAACCTATTTAAAGGACTTTACAATTTGAAGGACATACACATTTTAAATATTTTTTTTTAATATTTTCGGTTGTGCAATGATGAAGATATGGGTATCAAATAGAAGAGGAAAATTGTCTCCTTTGAACTAAATTTCAGAACTTTCAGGACCAAAATATGTCAGGTAAGGAAAACATACATGTTTTGGATCTCAGTCTGTAGATTCATACATCTAAATGTTATTCTATTTTGGCTTAAAAAATAAAAGTCACTGAATGATTTTTATTGATGACTTAAAAATAAAAGTCACTTACTGATTTTTATTGATTACTTTTATAAATAAAAGTCACTGACTGATTTTTATTGATGCCTTTTTTAAATAAAAGTCACCAATGATTGTTATCATAGGACAACTAAAATAAAAATCGAAAAAGAAATTATTATTTGTTGACTAATATGAAAAAATCAAAAATAATTGTTATTAAAGGATTTGCAAAATATAAATAAAAAATTATTCTTATATTTTAATTTTTCCATAAAAATTACAAAATAAAAGTTTATTGCCAAGTTTGATTCTCGGTGCAAAAAGAAATGTATTGGTATATTTCATTTAGTTGTATGTCCTTTCCTTCATAGTAATTTTTTCAAATATAATTTTCATTAATAACTGTTATTACCAGGGACCGTAAAAATATGAGCTAAATATAAAAATCAAAATTTAAAACTTATTTTTCGATTTTTATTTTCCGCTCACCGAATAAAAATTATTTGTTGATTTTTTTGCTTTGATCAGAAAATAAAAATTATTTGTTGTTTTATTTTTTTGGGGAAAAATAAAAATTATGCGGTGAGTTTTATTTTTCACTTGCAGAATGAGAATTATTTTTCAGTTTTATTTTTTCAACACAAAATAAAAATTACGGGACGAGTTTTTGTTTTTGATTCAAAAATAAGCCTCATGTGGTAAGTTCAATTTTTCAAATTATATTTTGAAAATTATTTTCTGAGTAATACTTTTCGCTCATGAAATATAAATTCTACTATGAATTATAAACTTTTTCTTTAAAGGAATGAATGCAAAAATGCGATTTTCATCATATCGACATTGTTTGATTGAAGCGACATTATTTGATTAAGCCTTGTTCAGGCCAAAAGAAAACAAATAGATATTTCCAAAATCCAAGAGTAGTGTTACCCCTTAAACATGAGAAGAAAATATCCGCGCACCGCTGGAATCTGGTGAATCTGGAATTTGCCACACGCTGGGAACTGGAAAACGACTTAGGCTTGGCCGCAGTGTGATTGCATTCGCAGTTCAAATTCAATTCAAGATATTTTTGGACAAACAAACTGACGTACAAAAATAGAAAAACAATGTTCTGGACGCCCACTTATGAAATCTCAGAGGCTGGGCTGTTCTTAAGCTAATTTGGCCCAGGCTAATGTTAGTAATAGGAAGAATCGCATATCTTCGTTTAACAACATTGAATTTATACTTAAATCCACATCATTAATTAATGAACGCCTTCAACACTTTGTCTTTAAATAAGGTGTTAACTGTCCAACAGCCCATTAAGTGCAACCAATTTGTAGTCAGCTTTGCTAAAGTCAGACGACGACCTGCCAACCCTAACGACAGACCAATAAATCCAATTGCATGCTTACCAATTTAGAAAACCATAATTTTAAAGGCCTGTAACTGCAGCTCATTGCCCCAACTACTTAATACACCAATTAAAAAAGCCCATAAAGAGTGCAGTGCAGCCGCAGAATGCTGTCAATTGCTGCGAGCAACATTTGATGGCCGCCACGGTTGGCAGCACTTTCAATGTGAAACTACCGAAAGACGTTGTGGCGGCGTGGTTTTCCTTTGCAATGCCGCAAAACCGCAATGCCAACAACGGCAACAACAACAACAACACTGCTGCACGTTGTACTCATAAGTGTAAATTGATATAAAAGTTTGCCATTTGGTGATGGGCGGAAATTTGAGCCGCTTGCGTACAATGCAAACACTTTTTCCAGCTGGAACATGGAAAGTGCAAATGCCTTTCATATTTGTCTGCACACAGGGTCAGATGTGAGAATGGTGGACAATTATCGCCTTCAAAACTCCACAAAAATAATTAATACTGGTGTTGTAAAAAGTTGGATGGGAGCGAGAAGAAATTCTTGAAACTGAGGAGCAAACAAGTTTATGTTTAAATTTAAATATGAATTTCATGTTATGAGAATATTTTTAAAATTTTTTAAAATGAACTGGTTAAAACATGAAAACATAAAACAAAAACCTCATAGACCAAAAGAGTTTAAAAAAGATTACAATCCGGCAACAAATTTGTGTGTGAGGCTAAGCAAATTGACGGAGATTCAGTGCATTTTTGTGTTTTCAATGCAATTAATGTTTTCTGAATTAAGCCTTCAGAAAACAAATTTTATTGGCAATACAAATTTTCAGTTAACATGTCTCTTTATAAACACAGTGAAATTCCTCATTACGGACAGTCCTTATAAAAAAAGGATGTAAACAATTAGAAACTCAAAGAAAGAGTTTCTGCCTAATTAAAAATTGCTGATCAAATTGTTGGAGCGTGTGTCGCAAATTCTAATTAAAAAATTATGTAATAATGTAATATTTAATTTTAATATTTTCACAATTATCAGCAAAATGTTGCATATAGCTGAGCTGAGTCATTTTAACATATTGAAGATGTGAAAAAATGAAGACGACAAAAATTAAAAAAAATTTTTACACCGGAAAAAATCCATATGGGCGTGAAACTAGAGACCAAACATAGTAATACTGCGTACTCAGTTTTTTATTTCTACATCTTTTGTTCTTTTAAAAGGACTTCAAAATTTTGAAGGGGATAAAAAATACAAAAAAATAAAAAAAATATTTAACCTCGTTAGAATGTTTCGATATGTATATCAAATGAAAGAGGAAAGGCTCAAGAATTTAACTAAAATTGATTTTTTATCTATTTGTAAAAAAAGGATATGAAAAAGGTGCTTTGAAAATTTGAATCCTTTATACCCTTAAAAATTTATACAGAATTTTCTTGAAAAGTAAGTATGTTAAAACCCCGAATCTCCTTGATCACGTGTCAAAATGTCATTATTCTCGCTTCATTGATTTTATATCTTTTTGTTATTTAAAATACTGATACTCAAATAAATTAGAATTTTTGTACTTCATTAGAATTGCAGCTTCCGCCTTTTTTTTAATGAGTTTCGAACAAATAAAGTTAGAGTAATGAAATTTTGACACCTGATCAAGGAGATTTTGTGTTTTAAGATGACAAAATCAGTTCATTTCTGAGGCGAATGGTGACAGGTCATGGATAGTGGATCACTTACGACAAAGTCCAGGGAAAACGGTCGTGGCCGAATTGCGGTGAGCTGGACCAGCGAAAACTTTAACCAAAGCAGGATTGTCGGTCAAGAAGGGGTTTCTGTCTTTGCAGGATAAGGCAAAACACTTAATGAGGATCTGTACTGTCAACAATTGAACCATCTGAGGGAAGCAATCGCCCAAAAGAAGCCAGCTTTGGCCAATTGAAGAGCAATTATGTTCCTTTAGGACAATAATAGGCCACACACATCAATAGTTATTGTCCCGACCCGGCACCATGTGATTCCTACCTCTTCCTCTCTATAAATGATTTTGCTGTTGAAAAAATTGCCCCAAGAAAATGTTTTGAACTTACTGTCCCAGTTTTTTGCTAATAGGAACGAGGGTTTCTGTGAGAGCAAAATTACTTTCAAAATGGCAAAAAGTTATTGAACATAACCTATAAGCATATTGAACCTTACATTGGATCATTCTAACTATGATTAAAATAAAGTTTAAAATTTTAGGCGAAAATATTTTTTTATTTCAACTACGCTTTTAATTTATATAAGTTAAAAGTTTCAGTTTCGCCGAATATCTGAATATTCGAAAAATATCCGATACTTAGTCTCGATTTCGGCTCGGCTTTGAAAGTCGTGGTTGGACACTACTTTGGTTCAGTTAGGAAACTACTTATACTATTATAAATGTAACTAAATGGGCCAACTTATTACTAAAAAATGTAACTGAAATTATTAACATATTCCGAATGATATAAATGTCAGGCTATCAAATTATTTTTACATTTACCACTCAGTAATACGATTCACTATTTGAATTTAGTTCTAAGAAGTTCTAGAAAAAAATTATCACTACTCTCCCAGTGAAAAGCCTTTCTTAGAGACAAAAACTATTTAAATGTGGCTTATCAGGAAGTTACGCACTGTAGGAAGTTGACGCTGTCTATTTTGATAGATTGCTGAATCTTTGCGACTTCCAGTTCTTTGTAGTGATTTTCAGATTGAGGTGGACGCTATGGTTAACGTATTATCTGTTAAATATATCAAGAGTCTCAATTCTTACCATATAATTGGTTCACAGTAGTATAAGAAGAATGTAAACTTTGTATATAAAAATGTAAATTTTGCCCCAACGGTTGGTTCACTGTTCACTTGTCATCATTGCGGAGATATCCAATTTTTTTAAGAAGAATTCAATATTTAAATTTGTCAATTCTCTCGCACTGTTAAGCCGCTCTTATGATCCTAAACTAAGTGTCGACCACATCTATGCCAGTTTTTAGTTGCAAAAATCATCAGTTGTGACTAAATATTTGAATTTGCATATTGATTCGAATCCAAAGTTTCATAATCTAGAAGGAAAGTTATCACTAATCTCCCAGCAGAGATACAAACTACGTAACAGAGTGATGACACCGTCTATTTTGATAGATTGATGATTGATTCGAATAATAATCAGATCTTAATTGGTGTCCTGGTACAATCCATGTCAAATTTTGCAATTCTCTCGGACAGTCAAACCAATGTTATGGTCCTAGTTAGACTCAATGTCAACTACGTCTATTTCAGTTTCCAGTTATAAAGCATATCATCCGTTATGACTATTGGAATTATTTGATCAACCATTTTCTCATTAGATCTTTATTTACATATGTCCTGGTACAACTCATGTCATATTTCATTCCAATATCTTAGCAAATTCATCTGTTATTGTGTGTGTTTAAGAATAAACCCCCTTTTTTCTATACCGGTTACGCCTTGTTTTGAAGTTTTACTAAATGCATATCAAAGGAAATAAAAAATAAATAAAATTTGCTGGAACCTCAGTGAAACGTGTTATTTATATTTCCTTCTAATGTTCTTGCTGGGTTCCCTCAAACTCGACATAGATATTTATGTATATTTATGTATGTATACATCATAAATTTTCACATCAACATGGTTTGCACGCGACAACAAACTGCACCGCTGCACAGTGGTTGCTGCCATAGGCCAAAAATAAAAAATTCGAAGTCATAATTTTAAAATTCAAAGTAACTACATAGTCTCCTATATAATCAAGCTTTCTAACGGTAAATTTTTTTTGGTTTGATTCTTGCGGTACTTTTTGAAAATAGCATCAGAAGTGAGAACATTTGTTCACTTGGTTAGTGCAGTGTGAGCAGAGTTTTACAATAATCAATTTTCAAGTGTTAAAAACTTTATTAAAAAATCACCAAATTTAAAATAAAAAAAATTGATATTGAACATACAGGTATTAAACTTCATTTTAATTAATGAGATGTATTTAAATTGAAGTGTACTTAAAAACAAAAATCAAAAACTACAACTACTATATTCTGTGTTTTTCGTCTGACTCCTAGAATTTCACTTAAAGTTTTAGTTGTGTTCCCCCTCGTCTTCTTTTTTCTTAATTCTAAGCCACGTTTTAAGATTATAATGTGTTAGTTTCAGCTGCCAGAATTTGCCAGGCTTCGTGCAATCTTTCACAGACTCTGAGTGCCTGTACTAAAAATAGGACGCAAACCCAGAAGTGCAAAAGAAACTTGTCATTTTGTGCGGTGGTGTTGTTGTTTATTTGTGTTATTATGGTGTTTGTTGTAATTTAAGTGATGTAAATATAATGTATTTTGCAATTTTTTTACTTCCCTATTTTAACCTTCACCTTGACACCAATTTTTATATACGGTGACTGAAATTATTTACTTATGTAAATATTTTTGTTTTTATAGGTTTTATGAGGACAATTTTAATTTTTTTAAATCAGTTGGTAATATTGAAGAGGTTTGTGATCCAAATGTGGAAGGTGAAATGGGAGCAAAGGGGTTTTAGACCCCACAAAGTTGGCGAATTAGTAAATCTGGCAAAAGAAATGTCATACAATAATAAGTGCATATTTAAGGATATTCTCACAAAATTTCGTATTTGAGATTTATGTGTAATACTGAATCGCATATCTAAATTTGAACAAGATTGCCCAACTGTATCATATAGCTGCCATAGGAACGATCAGTTAAAAATGTGTCGTATACAAAACTTTTTCTAACCAAATTTGGAGCATTAAAGTTAAAATATGATTTATACATGTGCTAAATTTTATGTTAAAGCTAAAGCTATGCTTTCAGGTTAAAAAATAAATGTTGACAAATTTAGGAATTTTGCGGTCGATACTGCTAAGAGGCTGACAGAGATGTATCCATGGTACTATCTTCCACCTTCTGTTCATAAAATTTTAATTCACGCTCCGTTTTGAGTTAATAAAGTTTTGCGTACAACTTTTGAGCCCAATATTGTTTGAAACCATAATTTTCACCAGAAATTTTTTTTTTTTTGGGGGTCTTGAACTCCTCAAATCCCCCGGGTGCGCCTGTGAGCCTGTGTATATTTAAATTTTGTCGAGCAAAATCGTGGGAACAATTAGTTTTTCATTAAAAAAAACAGGAACACATTTTTTACCATTTCCTAACAAGGGGCCAGGCGTATAGATGTCCGACCACGCCCATTTTCACATGAAATCATTGCCACATTTTCGGAAACACGTGACCAAAGTTTCAAGCTGATATCTCTGCTGAAGTATTTTTGACCGCTATGCCCATATAAGCCCGACCACTGTGCGCTGTCTGCGTGTTGCTTTTGCGCGATTTTAATGATCCTTGACGTCATTTATTTGCCGAGGCATTAGAGCACAAAAAGAACACAAGCGCACAAAAAGCATATGCATGCATATTTCATGTATGCGAGATGATACTTTAAAAATATCGTGCGAACGCTTTGGGGTTTCCTTTGCCTGAAGCGTTGCTCGGAAGCGAGTCAGACGCAAAAGGGATGCTTTATGTGATTGTTGTTGTTGTTACGCATAACAGCTTTTGTGTGCCTTGATAAGCCTCAATCGATCAAAAAAGTTGTAATGCCAGTTTGTGCCTAAAACGAGCATAAAATGTTTAAGCGTGCGAGAAAAAAAATTATCATGCAGCTGGTTTTCAAAGGATTAAGTACTACAAATACTTTTGTATTTGGAAAGTTAACCATGCAGTAAGTTGCATTTCAGCAAATGATTTTTTTTAAATACAGTGCAAGCTCGATTTTCGCGACTAATTAAAAACCAGACCTGTCGCGAAAACTGAATTTTCGCGATAACAGAACCCAAAATTGTATTGAAAAATTTCATGTAATTTTTTAAATTAAAATTGTTTTTATTGATATATTTACATTTTAAACATTTTTAAAGAAATTAGAGATTTTGACTTGCTTTTTTGGCAAATATTTTTTTTAAATAACAGCTAAATCACGTAGTTCATATAGTGCTGTTGTCGGCTTACAAATCCAAAAAGTTTAATATACCAAAAGACGGGGATTTCCCTTTTTTGGTTATAGGCATTGTAATAAAATTAAAAAAACAGATAAAAGTCGCGAAAATAGAACCCCGTTTTTCGTAAACTGTCGCGATTATAGAACCTGCAATGTTAAAAATTAAGCCGTCGCGATAATGGGTAGTCGCAAATACCGAGCTTGCACTGTATCTACACTAGTCAGAATAAGTTTGCGTACAAGGGGTACATAGTTTTTTCATATGACAAATAAATCACTTAAAGTAATTTTTCAAAAACAAAATATTTTTTATTTTTTCCATAAACTTACTTCTTTTATTCTATTAAGATAATAATAACAAAAACTTGACCAAATTGTAAAAGAAGGGCCAAAAACAAAATGTGTTATGAATTCACCTCAGAAAAAGTTTGCGTACAAGATAAGGTTATGTGGCAAAAATTTAATTTAAACTAAGTTTTGTCCAAAAATTAATAACTTTTTGGATATGCTTCTCTTATTGGAACTCCCTGCAGAAGTTTCGGCATAAATTTTATTAAATTATGTGTTTTTCAGCTGTTCTTTTGATATATCCTTGAATTGTTATATTTGTTTACTATATCTTTGAAGATGGAGTGTTGTTGGGCTCAGGGTTCAAGTAAACCCTTATATATTTAACACTTCTGTTACCTTAGGGTCATTTTTGAGTAAAATTTGACTTTAAAGAGCCGTAACTTTCTTATTTCTGGTAAAGAATTGTTTTCCTTTGGACTCAGTGACTAATTTTATGCCATTTGAATATACGCTAAATTTAATTTTATTTGCAACACTGGTTTACGTGCAAATGAGCAACTATACAAATTTGACCTTAGGGTCATTTTATGACCCATAGTACTGAAGGCAAGAAATTGGTCGATGCGATGTAAACATTATTAGATTTGGTTTTCAAAGTGTCGTTGATAAATGTTTCTGGCATTTTTGTTTTGTTTTGTGTTCGTAAGAGGGCGTGGCGCTAGCTATACAACCCTTTCTACTATGGAGTAAAATCGAAATTATGAGTCATACAGCATTGCAATTTCGTGCAGTGTCCCCATGTAGAGATATTGTTCCACTGAAAATATTTCATGAACGTTTAATAATGGGCGTGGCACTCTTTTAACGATCCAAATTTTGAACATAACTTCGAAACTATAAATCGCACATCAATGACACTAAAATCGAACTTACTATTGGGCCATGTTTTTCGACAGGGGAAAAGGGAGGAAGGAGAAAGGGCATTTAATAAAGGGCGTAGCTTCGCCCACACATCTCAATGAGCAGTACAAGAGCTTTTAAGTTTCAAGGGATCGAAACCCAATAGTACGAAAACTTTATGTTTGCTGGTATGAAATCTTGATTGAAGCTTTCAATATAAATAGTACATATGTATAACTAGTACGATTTCTAGCAAGTAATAAATTTCTAAAAAATTCCAAAAGGAGTGTGAACAAGCTAAATCAAATTTCTGGAACATATTCGTGTCTGCGACAAACACACAATTTACTCGTGGCTGCAGTTCGCAACTCTATTATTCCTTGCGGCATCATTGCATTTGTGATGTGAAATTCATCCCTGGAATGATAACGTAACGCCGTTTATTCTATAAAGAATTGGAAAAGTTACTTCCTGGGCTTCAATTTTGCAAAAAGAAAGGAAGCCAATAATATAATCGTGTGAGTTATCCTCAGAAGTACATTCACTAAAGAAGAAGATACTCAGTGAAAGGAAACGATGGGGCGCAATCCGGGTCAGCCGAATATATTCATTTTCTTCTTCGGGAAATCGAATAATGTTAATTAATATATATTATAATTTGTATTGGTTCATTGGTGTCAATATCTAGTATAACTTAAAAATTTTGGCATACTTTTATAAATTAAACCTCTAAACTGAGTAATTTTTTGTGAGTCATGGGAACAGGATTTCTTGCGAAATCATTTATTTTTGGGCGATTAACAATTAATGATTATTATCTGTTATATATAATATAATTGTTCAAAAATTAGTTCCGATATAGTTTTAACTTCTGAAGAAATCGCAAGAATTAAAGTGCCCGAGAAGAATATCAAGAACCTGGACATGGTCCCCATGTTGAACATATTTGACTCCAGTAAGGCCAAATAGCGACTATTTCAATAATAAAAGTAATAACTAATTGTTAAAATCACATTGTGTTAACTTTTTTGAACAAAATACAAAGAAATAAATCGGGGTCATTTTATGACCCGAGGGTCAAATGTGCGAGTTTTTCCTAGGGTAACAGAGGGGTTAATTAAATGCACGTTAGGTGACTAGGGAGGTACTGTTTCAACTTGTTTAGCCAGTCAATAGCAAAGATAGCTTCACATCGAATGCATTGCGCCTTAAGGTCATCGTAAAGTTGAAAAGAAATGTTGGAACGTGATCCAAAATTTTGAAACCTTGGCTTGCATAAGGTTTTAGAATATGCAAATAACCCCTCGGAACCATTTCTGAATAAAAAACACAGCTACTGGGTTTTATAAATTATTTCTGTACATTTCTGAAGATATTGGATGCAACTAGCCTAAGATTATGATGCACTGAGTGCAAAACAATCCAATTATCTTGCTCGGGTAGCTTAAGAAAATTGCCAGATCGTAGCAAAGAAGCAAGAATTTATGAATTTTTCGAAATTTAAGATGGCTTTTCAAAATGACGAATGTGCTCTTCCAAAAGTTTCTCTAATTTCACGAAATTTTTTGTCAATTTGGGAATGATTTAGTAAGATTATCCTTTTATCCATTTTTATTTTTATTCGTTCGGGTTCTATTGCTTTCTATATAATTTTAAGCACATATACGTTTAAAAATAATTTACAAGTCAGTTTACTGTTCAATGGAATACAAATTTCCAAATAAAAATGAAAAGCATAACTGGAAATTCCCATATGGAAAATTATTGTTTTAATGCATCTAAAACACAACAAAAAGTGCAGTTAAGGCATATAAGTATGTATGAATAATGTGGATAAGTTTTGGTAAACAGAGAACCCATTTTTTTCAGTCAAAACTGATGATAACATAATTTTGACTTGCCTGTACGCAAACTTTTTCTGACTAGTGTATATAAATTTCGTTACAGAAATAAATGTTTGCATATAAATATTAAAACAAACATAAATGCAAATAGTGTAAAACTGCATTATTTAAAGAGAATAACAAATTTTTTTAGAAAAACATTTTGTTGGTTTAATTTCAAATTTTTTCCTTTTAAATTAATTGTAAATATTTCTCTGCGGGTGCATAAAATGCTTGAAAATTTCGCTTTTTCAGTTTTATTTAATTAAAAAAAAGAAATAAATAACAAAAACAGTGCACGCCATAAACAAAACGAGAGCGTTGCCGCTTGTGGGGCAAAAATGTGCTCTGTTGTTGTTGTTGTTGTTATTAACGTGTATTCTACAAATTATGGTTGCATTTTTGCGTTTTACATACCCAACGCAATCAAAGAGAAACTCCTTGAATGTTGCTATTGTTATTATTGTGGCTGTGTCGGTTGTATGGTTGGTTGTTGTGCTGCTCATCGCTTTTTCGTTGTTAAATAAAAAATTAATAAGTAAAAGTAAACAAAACGTTACGCTTGAAAAATCATTTTAAATTGGTGCTGTTGCTGTGTGGGTCTGCATGAAGGCGAAAGGAATTTTGCCACTTTCGTTTGCCGCTCGGTTCGTTTCTACTTCCAGCTGCGCTGCGTATGTGGGAGATTTGCTTTTAAATTATCTAAAATGCATGGCAGTGGTTCAGCGTTGAATGCAAGGATTAGTTTTATGTTTCATCACAACAAGGCTGGCAAACAATGCTTTTGACTGAGCTGATTTAAAATATTTAGAAAAATTTCATAAAAACGAGTTTGGCATGAATTTCAATGGAATAAATTTGCTTTACTCGGCTTTTCGTTAACGTAGTTTTTATCAACTTTTGTTTGTTTGTCTTACTTGGTCTCTGCATATACATTAATCCTTCGTTGTATGATTTCATTTCCATGAAGGAAAATCTTTTTTGCCATATTATTCTTGTTGTTTGTTAAGTTCTGATGTTAAAAATTAAATTTTGTTGAGTTTCTGCAGCAATGGAAGAAGTTTTGCGGAAATTTGTCACGAAAAGTGTTCATATTTGTGTTGAGATAAGGAATGGTCCATAATATGCGTAACAATTTCAACTGTCACTCGTTGTGATTAAAGAGGTGAGATATTTTGCGGAAATATAAATGTATAAGGTGTAGTAGAAAGAAATCTATTATTTTTGCATGAAACTGAAGGATTAAAATTGAATTGAAGTACATTTTTTTCCAATAATCCAATTCTAAATACATAACTGACATAAAAGTTTGATAGAAAGGAAACTAGCTTTCGGCAACCATTCGTGCGAGTTGGGTACTTTGAAGGCTTTATTTGAATGCTTTGATTTCACTTGACGCAGTCGTAGCTGTCCCACTTTTCATCCACAGTCACCATCTGCCTCAGAAATGGGTCAATTTCGTTGCAATTCAGCATCGATTGGCAGATGGAAATTCGGTCCATGAGATTTTTTGTGTTAACTTGTGTGGTAGCCATTATTTTTCTATCCAACCTTGTTCAAGTAGCTCCAAATGGTTGTTTGTGCAATGTTTAGCTTTTGGGCAATCGATACAGTGCTTGGATGACGGTTGGACTCGACGATTTCGAAGATAAACTCTCAAATATGGCGTATTTTTTATTTGATGGCGTCCATCTTTGACGGACGCTCAAACAAAATTGAGTCAAGCAATCACAAAACTGTCTAAGAAGTTTCTTTAGTACGAAATGTTATCATTTATTTATTTATTTATTTATTTATTCATTAAATAATCTAGAAATACATTATTCCTTACAGATTATGTAGAGCTAATGAGACCATTACAGTTAGTTACTATGCAACTAATTCATTTAGTAATAGCTTAAAGTTATGTTTAGAGGTAGAAAAGTCAATTGCTACAGAATTTGAGAGCATATTTAATTCTTTTAAGGCTCTATATATGTGAGCATGAGAAGCGTACATAGTTCTGACGCATTCAAGGAAAAATATATCATTACTCCGAAGGCTTCTAGTAGGAATATGAAACGAAATGGGCTCAAGCAGGCATGGCGAATCAATCACTCCACTTATAATGTCAAAAACAAAGGAAAGTGAAAGGATAACCCTCCTACTCTGTAGTGACTTTAAATTGATTAACAGACATCTTGCGTTATAAGAAGGAATCGGATCGACAAAATTCAGTGTTCTCAATGCAAATCGTACAAACGATTTCTGAATGCGTTCAAGTCTATTGATATGACAAACATGATACGGTCGCCAAATAAAGGCGGCATAATCCAGCTTAGATCGAACCAAAGAGTTATACAGTAATTTTAGAGTATATGGGTCAGTGAAATCAGATCCAAAGCGTCGAATGAATGCTAGTAAAGAATAGGACTTGGCGATGGTGTAATTTAAGTGACTGTGAAAAAAGAATTTTGGGTCAAAAACTACACCAAGATCAGAGATTTCATAGGAAGTTTTCAATCGGGAACCATGAATGAAATACGAATTAGGAATTACGGAACGGGATTTGGAGAAGGACACATGACAACACTTACTAATATTTAGGAGCAACTGATTTCGGTGACACCAGGCTACAACATTGTTGAGATCTGATTGCAACTTAACCGAGTCAGAAGGACTCGAAACACAATTGAAGATTTTTAGATCATCAGCATACAAGAGGAATTTAGAAAACTTAAAGCATTCAGAGATATCGTTGATAAAAATGACAAAGAGCAAAGGACCAATAATACTTCCTTGGGGGACACCGGATGAGGCAACAAAGGAATCGGAGCGAGTGTTGTCAACAACAACTGCACAGTTACGGAGGGAGAGGTACGATTTAACCCAAAGATTTTAAAGATTTTAGTACAAATTGTTATATTTCTAAGATTTTGGTATGCAATTTTATCGTTCTAACGTAATGCGATCGCACATATACAACGTAAGAAATTAAGAAAAATAAGAAAAACAAATTACTAAAGTCATCTATTGAAAAAATAATGCATTTCTTTGAACCAATCCGTCTACACAGTGGCACACACAGAATTTCATTTGGGGGGGCGGGCGGGTTTGCGTACAACTTTTGAGCCCAATTCCATTCAAAACCATATTTTGCATCAGGAATTTTTGTATTTGGGGAGTTGAATCCCCCCAAACCCCCCTTGTGTGCGCCACTGCTTCTACATAATATTAGCTATAGACTATAGTAGTGTCCGACCGAAACCACTTTTTTGGGCCGAAACCGAATATTCGGTTTTTTTTTTAATATTCGGCCGAAACCGAAATCGAAATAAAAATCACCATATCAAGCACTTTTTTTAACTAACGAATTTTACATTAAGTAAATAAAGAACAAACAAACAAACATAGCATAAATAAATAAATACCTACTTATTAAAAAAAAAAACAATTTATTCATTTTTTAAAAACGTAAACATGAAAAAATCACCCTTTCGTACCTTAGTCGCTAATATACAAATTTAAATAATTTTATATTATATGCTAAAAAAAGAAGTTTATTTACATTGCTGGCATCTAAATTACTCCTCCTTTCACTATATATCTGCTACACAATAAAATGTAAAAAATATTCTAGAAAGTTTCGGTTTCGGCTATTCGGCCATTTTTTGGCCGAAACTGAAACCGAAACCGAAACCACTTATTTGGGCCAAAACCGAAACCGAATATTCGGTCGGACACTAGACTTTAGGTATATCATTGCACCATTTTTGTATAAATTTTTTACTATTTCAAGCGTGCATCGATTCATGTCTGTCGTTTCACTTCTTCTATTTAAATTGTATTTGTAAAGTGTCAGTGATCGGTTTGATAGTTGTATGTTGACAGTTCAGAAATGACACCTGTTGTTCGAGACCCTGTAATTACACTCTTGCATAAGCACACACACACACACACACACACACACGTTCAAAGTAATTGTGCCCAACACCCTTGTCCACGTTGTCGCCATTGATTTGTCCGATTCATAAACATTTTCAATAGCATTCTTTTATTTTATATTTTTCACTTTCTTCGTTTCGCTTCAATTACGCACACATTCGTGGCTGCTGCTGTTGTTGTGCACATTTTCCTTCGTTTCTTTTCACTGGCACAGTTTTTGCCTGCTCGCTTGTAGAGACGCTTCGGCTGTGCAGTTTCCATGTGAATTTCAGACTTTGAATGCATTAATTGCGCGTTTTAATCCAATTGTCTTCTAATTAATATCATTAACATTTAATGGTTGTGGTTCGATTTTCATCTTTGATTTCCATTTTGTTGCATTTTTCTCTCATGTTTTCAACATGTGAATCGACGCTTTAACCATTTGCTCGCATTTTCCAAGCTTTCAACGTGTAGTTGGCTTTGTTGTTGTAGCCGATATTGTTGATAAGTTTTGAATAATTGAAGTGATCATTCAATTAAATTGCTGCCCAATTGATGTGGTGAAACGCAATTTGCCGCATTATGCATCGGCAGCACGCAATTCCAACGGACTCTGGCAAAAATGAGTAAAAGTGTAGTTTTGTATGAAAACTTATGAACGAATATTAGTTGCATTATGCTCGAACATTATTTATCTGAGTCATCAGAGTAAATTGAAATAATAAGTGCTGATAATTTTTCTGCTACAAATGTTTCAATTGATAATTTTCATGTTTAAATATGTCAACATTTTAGAAGTGATGCCATACAGTGGTGCATATTTGGAGGATTTCATTTGTAGGGCCACGTTTCGTATACAACTTTTGAGTTCAATACCATTTGAAATGATTTGAGGATCACACTTATATAAACTGACCTTGAAATCCAGAAGACCAGAGACCAGAAGACACAACCACACAGTCACACAGCTTAACCCTTTCCGGAAATTTATACGATATATCGTACAATTTTTCGAGGATTTTTTATTTGACAGCGAACGCACGTTTTACGGAACGGCTTTTTAATTTTCGTTAAGTAGGCTGTGCTGTATAATTCTGTTTAAAAATATAAATTATAATAGCCGTGGCTACACAGTATGAGTGAGTTTTGTAAGTACCTCTTTGCAAGAATTTGAAAAACCAGCAAATTACGATGCTTCTGCGGAGGAATTTTTAAATATGTAATACTTTTTGGCAGCAAAAAAATTTAACATTTTCAAAGTTTGTTAATTAAATTTAACAGTTTTTGCGTCTAAATATTTTTCCCGAGTCTTTAAAAAAATTGTACGATATATCGTACAAATTACCACAAGGGTTGCAAAGCTTTATCGTACAAATGGAAGGCAGCGGTTGCAAGTTATGTTTACATTTTTTTAAGTTATGGGTTTGGTAATGGAATTTTTGGGCCACGCCCATCTGTAAACCACGTGACTAATAAAATTCGACTATTCGGAAATTTTCGATTAAAAATAAGAATTAATAGACGAGTTTGCGTTTTACTGGACAGACACAGGTTATGTAAGGTTAGACAATCGTACTTGCCACTCCCACTACGATAAAAAGAATCGGTTGTATTCAGTATTTTTTTGTAAAACCATATGAATTTTAATTGATTCTGTGTTTTATTGAGGGGAAAAGGGCCTTGCAACAACAACAACGGTCATAAAAGGCCGAATAAATGTGAATCAATTGTTTATATATATAATTTATATAAGTTTCGCTCAAAATGAAATCACGTTTTGATTTTTTGTTGTTATAATTTATGTTTTCTATAAAAAAAATCAATGAATTGTTCATAAAACTTAAAAAAAACGAAATCAAAATTTCATGAATTTTTACTCCTTTGCGGACCATTGTACGATATATCGTACAAAATTGATTGAGCTGTAAATCTCAACCTAAATGATTTTTTTTGATATTTTTTTGTATTTTATTGCTAAAATGTTCAATGAGAGTCAATATTTTGAAGGAAAAATTTTTATCTCAAGAAATGCGGAAATTGACCGGAAAGGGTTAAACGCGGAGCAGCGCAAACTGAACGAAGCCTTGGCCAGCAACACTTTCGGACAGCGATTAGGGACGGCGGTATTGAGCCAAAACCAAACTAATGTGGACTGAGACCACGAACAAGAACCCCGATGTTTGTACAAATACGACATCTAAGAATAGTGACACAGACTTTTCGAGTTCAAAGCGACATAGTTGACGGTAGTACCGAGGGGACATACGGACAGGAGGGAAATGATTTTACTGTGTTAAAGTCGCACACGGATGCTTTTGATGTTTTTCATATCTATATATTAAAAAACAAAAAATATGATCAGAGGTCACCTCCCACCGTGAAGAATTGTTTAGAGACAGGAAGCAGGGTTCGAAGGAGGAGGTGGTCTTTGTTGGTAAGAATACGACATTGCGGCGCTTTGGAGGACTTCTCGGGGACCTGCAACCGTCGAAAAAAAAACATAATGCAAATTATGCGGTTTTTTTTCCATCAAATTTATGAAGCGCGTCTTGTGAAAACTTTAGCCAAGCGAGGTATAGCCCAAAGCGGACATCCTAAAGTACTGTAACTTGAATGTACCAAAAGAAATCGACTCATCGGATGAGAAACGAATTGATGCATTATTGCCTAGAAGAAGTTCCAATACTGGTTCCGGAACTGTATCAAATTAATAGGTATTTATTTATTTATTTAGCCAATGAACAAATGTCCTTACTGACTGTAGGAAATATTAATAATTACAAACTACATTTTACTTAAACTATTTAACAACAAACCCATATCTCTGTTTCTTTGAAATGTTACTGTGCAAGACATCTGGTTAACAGACGTGCAGATATGGATATAGCAATATTCCAGGGATCCTTGATCACAAATCAGACACGATCAGAACGCATGCGGCAAAATACGCTCGAAAAAGCCAAATACGCTGTTTAATGCGATCAGTATTCACAGATAACTGATTGACAAAGAAGCAGAGCATAGTTTTAGGCACTTTATGCTAAAGGTAACTTATTTAAAATGAAATGGTGAACTAACCTGTTGAAAAGAGAAGTGGTGAATAAAGAAAGGTGGTAAACATAAACTATACATATTTACTATTGAAAGTTGGAGGCTTAAGGTCAAACTCCATGAAGCGCGTTTCAGGCGTTCAGGGTTTGTTGTGTTATGACGTTTCGCGCGTTATTCGCGTTGCAATGTTGTATGCTCCATAACACGCGTTTCACGCGTCTGCTTCTTCTTCTTACGTCTGAGAAAAACAAGGAAAATTGTGAAAAAGAACGAAATGAAATTGCTATACGACGTTATAGACTTTATAGAATTTACTGATTTCATTTTAAACACAATAAATGCATATCGAGCATTGCAAAAAATGAAAAAAAAATTCAGTTGAATTCAATTTGTAGCAATTTATTTCACAGGAATGGGCAAAATGCGATATACAACGAATAAGCTATCGAATTTCCAATACAGCGAAGACTAAGTTTCGTCTGTCAAAGAATTATGCTAATTTTTAGGAATTTCTTTACATTTTATGTTAAAATATTGGATTTAAAATGTTTCTTAACTAATAGCTTTCGTGTAAAATAAATGCATTCGAATTTTTCGATAACACAAGTTTGTTATCGACTTTACCATCCACATCCACATCCATGCCACATAATTTATGTCATTTTTACGAACTTTGTCAGCTGTTTGACGTCGTTAAGCGAGAAACGCGTGAGAAAAGTTGAAAATAGTTCAACTTTTGACGCGTTTCGGGCTTATCGACGTCAAGTCATGGAGTTTGCTTCATACAAATACACTGATTCTACTTTTTTTCGAAACTCGAGAAACGCGAAAAACGACGATACGCTTGAAACGCTCTTTATGGAGTTTGGGCTTTACTGTCAACGTTAGTTGGTGCATGTTGTTAATTTAATTTTTAAAACTATATGAAGCCAAATTTTAAAAATCTATTCATTAAACTTAAGCAGGCAGATAAGTATTACAAGGGTTTCTGAATATACTCCTCGATTAATCGTTATAGCATTTGCAAAAACCAATCGAACTTTTTCAAACATATTTTTCGAATCGTTCGCCTCACATCTAAAAATGTTCTTAGTCTTATATTGTTTATGTTAGGTTAAGAAATGCTGGGTTAACGAAGATTAAATACAGTGAAACTCGCTTAAGTAACATCTCTATTAATTTTACCACCTATGTAGGTACCTCTAAAATATTTTACTTATAGGTGAGGTACATAAACGGGTTTAACTGTACCTTGAAATTCATTCCATGGATGACTCTTAAGGGCGTCAATACGTGTAAACGGTATATTTTTGGAATCGCGCATACGCCGGAAAAAATTAATGCAATGTACAATTTTTTTTCATTCTTTTATTAAAAGGTAGCAGTGCAAGAAAAAAAATTTTTTTTTGGCGTGCTCAAAATGGCGGCGGTGGTGGGGGCCCAAATTCTAGTAGAAGTTGTGCCGGCGCCCCAAAAATCATCTAAAAAAATATTGCTATTAGTTATTATGAGAAAATATATGTACCTTCTAAAGTAACTAACAAAAAAAATATTTTCTCGAAAATACAAAAATATGCTCCAACCGAAAAAAATGACCTTTTTTTTCTCTTAATTTCCCGAAAATGGCGCCGCGGATTTCGCCAAAAACAATGAAATTTTTAGTTACTTTAGAAGTTCTATGTTTCAAAAAGTTGCTGCCCAAATTTTAGATCAGTGGGACTAAAACTTGCCGAGATATTCTACTTCCATAATCAAAAACCAGTGTTTCGAAATAATTTGGTTTAAACTTTGCGTTACCGATATCATGCGGAACGAATTGACCATCAGCGGGTCATCAGAATTAAAAACCACTTGAGGGGGATATTCTTAAGACTCCCTGGAGTCTATTTCACAACAAACAAAAATTTTGAAAATTTTGTAAATTTACACGTATTGACCCCCTTAATGCGATTTTGTTTATTTATATTTCGTATTACTCGAAGAACTAAAGTAATATCTGAAGCAAGTATTGCAAAATTTTGTGCATTGCTTGCAGTCCGAACTGAAGAATTTCGAGTATTCACAATGCGATGTACACGTATTATATTTCTGATAAATAAAATAAAATTAAAAAAAGTAAAATAAAATAAAAAAAATAAAATAAAATAAAATAAAATAAAATAAAATAAAATAAAATAAAATAAAATAATATAATATAAAATAAAATAGAATAAAATAAAATAAAATAAAATAAAATAATAAAATAATATAAAATGAAATGAAATGAAATAAAATAGAATAATATAAAATAAAATAAAATAAAATAAAATAAAATAATATAAAATAAAATAAAATAAAGTGA
Source organism: Melieria picta (assembly GCA_964056695.1). Taxonomy (NCBI): domain Eukaryota; kingdom Metazoa; phylum Arthropoda; class Insecta; order Diptera; family Ulidiidae; genus Melieria; species Melieria picta. The sequence goes on from OZ057398.1 coordinate 122,410,665, forward strand.
AATAAAATACAGTGAAATAAAATAAAATAAAATGCTGCTAAATATATGCAGTCCGATCATAGTAGCTCCACCAGTTGTCCGACAGTATACATTTGTTTGAGCACAAAAATTATCATACAAAATTCAGAAAATATTAAAGTAAAAAATTTCCATCATCAACATTTAATGGCTACAAATAAAATTATTTTCTCAGCAAATCACTTTTGTTACATTTATTTTCGTCCGCTTGTTTAGTTAAAACAAAAAAAAAGTATATTTATAATTATGTATTTTTTTGTTCTGTGATATTTCTTCGTAAATCCGACTTTGAGCAGCACGGCGACGGCGACTTTGAGCAGCACATTGGCACAGCGAACAATGTAGAAAAACTTTGATAATTAACACAGAAATTATTCAAATTGGTAAAAGAAATATTCCCACCAGTCGCACAAAACAGCCACATCCCACTAAACGCCCACCACACAGCGCAGAGATCAAAAATGAAAAACGAAAGTTGGCGGGCCATCAAATGAGCTAAATTTTGTTCAAAACTGAATGAAAAAACAGCGAAAATTGCAGCTTTAGAAATTAAATGCGGGCGCAACGAGCCAACGACGGCCAGCAAATTACAGCCGAATTTCATAAAAAAAAACAAACTTTGTATAATGAAAATTTGCATTCAATGTAGAAATGGAAAATTCCAAAACGAAAGCAAAATGCAATAGAAAACAACAAAGGAAACAAATGCACGAAGAAATCAGACAGAAGGCTTGACGTGAGAACGGACGGACAGACGGATGGATGGACGGCTGTGCGCTGCTTGGTTCCGCTGAGTGGTTATTTTGCTGTTTGCAAATGAATGGGGGAGACGCAAACACAGAAAAAAGAAGAACAAGCAACGTAAGAACGCTGGTGTTGACATTGGCTGGGCGGGAGGGGGGAGACTAAGTGACGATTGGCTAAATGCTATATGCTCTCAATAGGCCCTAACAACAACAACAACAACAACAACAACAAAGTTAGCAGTGAGTTGGCAACGTTCTTGGCCAACACTCCCGAACGTGGCACCAACGAAAGTAAGAGGATTCAACTAGCGACAGTCGGTGGCTGAGTGAGTGCTGGCGGCATGACCGCAGCA